>JAZGLO010001580.1:0-749876 GCA_036873155.1 Biomphalaria sudanica
AATAAAAGTATACTGCTCAAACTTGTTAAGGTTTTTAATTCACTTTTTCTCTCGGCATTTGTTGCTTTTATGTCAGAGGTTCTCCTAGAGTTATCTTCTTATCTTGTAGATTACATAATTTATCTTCTTATCTTATAGATTACATAATTTATCTTCTTATCTTATAGAATACAGAAGTTACTTATCAAAAGATGATAATTACGTTCTAAGCGTGTCAATCTGTTAGGCATGTTAATCATTGACTTAAATTCGGCTAAGTCGTTGATTTTCCTGGATGAGTCTAATTGCCTATAGGGTAGAAGGAGCACTTGTACGAATTTGTCCTAGCATATGGAATAAGCAATGTGCCTCTACTATCTTGTTTTATGGTTCAGTGTTTGATTAAGATAATTGTCATTTTGTCTCTGTACAAATAGTTTAGTAAAATAAAGTATTTTTTATAAATTGGCCATGAGTCTTAAATTAAAACCTTTTCAAAACCTGTTTAGAGTTCAGACAATGTTGCTCTATTTTAAACCCATTGTTCTGAAAGCGCTTTGAACCACCATTTAGCTCGTTAATAGACAAACATAAAAAAGTTCCCATTTCAAACTTTGTGATCTATAGGGCAGATGATGTAAAGGTCATCTGTTTCTGAGGTCCATGGTTAATAAAGGTGTCATGTGGCCAGCACAAAGACAACCGCCTTTTTTTTTCCCAAATAAAGCCAGGTACCCATTAGAGTTGGGTGGACTCAGTGGCGCCATAAGAATTCCCAATTTCAAAACCCCAATCTTCACCAAGATTCGAACCCAGGACTCAAAGTTCGAAATCCAAGCGCTTAACCACGCGCCACAAATATAAATTCAATCATAATTATCATTTCTTATTAGGTTTCGATGTCAATTAGTTTCTTTGAATTGATAAATCAGTCAATAAAAACTAGATCATTGAAGAACTAACCGAACAGTCCAAAAAGTCAAAAGAACACGAACAAGGAGCACAAAAGCGGATTTAGGTAACTAGATTCAGACAACCGAGGACAATGGCGTTGGGTTGTGAAAGATTCAGCGGCCGTGCTCAATCGCTCCCACCCCCCAATACCACAAGCATTTAATCATTGTCAACGGATAACTTGATAAGATCTTTTATTTGAAAAACAAAAATGAATTAGCGTCTTTCTCGTTCCAGTTAAAGACACAGTAGATAGAGCTGACCATATTGGTGCTTTAGTGAGTGAGAACATTTAAGCGAATTGTAAAAAAAAACAAGTCCCTACAACAATGATGGCTACCATCAAAGTCTGACATGGATGAAACAGTGGAGCTAAACATTCACATTAGACAATCCATAAAACTAAAAGACCACTTAGAGATCTGATCCAGTGACTTTACTAGTCAAACTAGTGTCAAAAGTTCTATTTTTTTCCCCCTAGAAGTTGAAAGTCAAGGACAGCCTCGATTTGAAACGTTCTCAAATGGAAATCAGATTCTTGAGTTACTTTCTGTTGACATAGTCAATCAAAGTAATCTCCTCGCTAGGGAGTGTTCAGTGGTGGGGGAAGCAAAGGGAAGTAATTCATTGTTTATTTCCTTCTAGTCGATCGCAGAGTTGTTTCTGGAAAGTTAAAGAGCATATATTCTGATTATAGTTTTATTCAGTGCAGAAAAAATTATAAATCTACTCACAATACGTAACAAGTCCTTTAAGAATTTTAATGAGCCTTAAGGACTTGTCTAATTTCATTTACATGTGTGTCTATAAAATTGCAAATGAATTTTTTATTTGCTGAGTTTCATGCAACTGAGATGTCGTGTACTAGGTATGACTGCTGTATTTTTATATTTTTAGTGTTTTTTTTTTTTCAAAAATAAATAATGATTAACCATGACAAAATCTAGGTCTATAGCATCATGAATAAGAAGTCTTCTTTCGTGAAAGAACATTTGAATAGACTTATTTTCTATCCATCCCGCACTTCTGACACTGTCATCACCTTCAAGCCAATAATTCCCGGACGTATTGACATCACCTTCAAGCCAATAATTCCCGGACGTTTTGACATCACCTTCAAACCAATCATTCCCGGACGTATTGACATCACCTTCAAACCAATCATTCCCTGACTGACTAACACTATCTTTAAATCAAACCAATCAATTCCCGACGTACTAATGTCACTGTCATCATAATCGAACTAATCCACCCCCCCTTCACGTCCTGGCACTGCCTTCTCTCTACACCTAGTGAGAGAAATATTCACAACTTCTCGAGCGGTGGAGTCAAATAACTATCAACATAAAAAAATATGAAAGAGGAGAAAAAAAAACCTAGCGATTGAAGAAAGCAATCATGGCTAATGGGTGCACAGCCCGCGCCCTTTCTCCCTCTATACGCCCTCCTCCCTTTTCAAAATATAACCCTTTTTTTTTTCTTTTAAAACTATTTACTGTTCCTCCATTTCATTGTGGGGCTATTCCCTTCAATCAAACAACTCTGCAGACAGAACAAAGCAAAAACAAACTTTCAATATTTTTCGCACAGCACAGTGTAGGACATACAGCAGCCCCCTCACTTCCCCCCCACACACACACCTCAGGGGCGGATGAATGGAGGGAGACATAAAGAAAGCACGAGGATATATTTGGGGTGATGTCGGGGGGGGGGCGGACTGGGTGGACGCCAGGCTATTGGCTGATGGTACAATCATAATTATATCCGAGGTCCAAGAAACTTCAAAAGAAAATCTCTGTAATAACATGGAGGAGAGACGGTGAAGATGGAGAGAGGCTGATGAGATTGAGAAGTACACAGAGAGAGAATAAGAAAGAGAGAGAGAGAGAGAGAGGAGTGTAGATAGGGACAAAGTCGATCAAGTCTCTATAGAAAATTTCCAGACACTGAAAAAGAAAGAGAAAGAGAGAGAAGGAGAGAGATAGAGAGAGAAAGATAGGATAATCTTAAGAAAATCTTACAAATCTAGATTTAGATCCCGAAAGATTTAAGTCATGAGTCACGACATTTTGATTATGATGATGCTAAAATTTATATAAATTTTTTTTTTAGAGTGTAGATTATGCCACGTAGTTAAAAATCTTAGTGGAGTTCATTGCCAATATATCCGGTTTGAAATTACATAAATACATGATGATTTCGGCTGTTGGGACATAAAATACATAAATACATTTTAATATTAATGAAGATTTTCATACATGGAAGCAAATCCACTAATAGCAGGCTCTTTTTTTTTTTTTTTGGTGTATCCGGTGTACAGAAAACGGAAGTACTGTTAAGCGAAGTTTTAATAATAATAATAATAATAATAATAATAATAATAACTGAGATAGAAAAACAAAGAAAATACGGGAACCTGGGCTTGGAGATTAAGCGTCTATGGAAATTGTCCAAAATAACAATATACCCCATTGTTATATCAACCGAAGGGATAATAACAACTGACCTCACAGACACCTTCAAGGCCCTTAACATTCCTAGGAACATCTTCGTTCCCTGTCAGAGGGCGGTACTGCTGCAGACCTGCCACATCACCAGAAAATTCCTCAGTGGAAACTGTTAAAGGGACTACGATGAATTTTGTTTCTCTTTAGAGAAACTCGACCCTGGCAGCGCCAGAGAATGACTACTCGTTCATTTCTAACATAATAATAATAATAATAACGTATGTGTTTTTTTCATCAGCGTAGAATCAGATTTCATAGTTCTCTGGCTTGTAGTTGGCAACTCTGGTCTTACACTAAGGCGTCCTTGACCTTGTTTAATTGGCCAATGTCATAATCTCACCCATGCTTCCTGTTTGCATTGTCTTTGCAAGCCCAGAAGACCTTGTAATATGGCCATAGAGTTTGAGTGGTCCATGTTTTTTGTTTGTTTTCCAAACACTAGTTATCAGGTCATGGTGGTTGGGGGGGGGGGGGGGGGGTCTGCAGTAACTCTGTCACTCATAATCTCTTCCATAACGATAACCCGAGTAAAAAAAAGTGAATTTTCTTTATTTCTCTTTCATTCGATTCCGAACATATGCTGCCTTCAGAGTGTATGGCTCAATCTTACAAACAAAATCCTTTCCAGATCGATGCTGGATCTAGATCTAGTTCTCTTACTTTGAAATATTACAACACACAAGAGCTCTTCCGGTGTGGCCAATGAGCACGTCATTCTTTTCTCACTGATACACATCAGCTGTTTAAGTTCTATCAAACTCGTTACAGCTTTTTTTTTTTTTATATCCGTGTCTACCCACCGAGGTTCTTCCACCCTCCATGAAGTTGTCATTTGAATAGAGGTACCGTATTTAAAAACATTTTTAAAAAAAATCTTGTCTAGAAAAATGAGAAGAGTGGCACTTTATCACAAAGATGAAAGCGATGGTGAAGACACTAGTTCATAAGTACAAAATCGATGATGTTTCATGAAGAGCCACTGGCGCCATGCCCGCGTGGGAACAGGTTGAATCCCTACAAGATGTGGGACGGAAAGAAGCCCAAACTCCAAATTTAGAATTAGTTCACACATTTAAACGTCTTTATATCACAAAAAAACAAAAACCTTGCCTAATGCGGAAAGTTCCCACCCACCCACCCCCGCCCTCCCAAGACCACTACAGTCATCCCAAACAACTTCACTTCATTTAACAGACCTTTGAAACCCATGACGCCCCCGAGGGAGGATACGTACCAAATAAGGAAAGGGGGAGATTGGCAGGGGGGGGGGGCACTGAGGGAGCACTTTCTTTAAAGATTCGTTAATCTTACCACAATTTTAAACCTTTTAGTCGCACCACCAGGACATAGGGGGGCACTGGGGGAGTTCAGGGCGCTGGACTAAGAAAGTAATCACAGACTCTTACCCCCCCCCCCCGGCATCCAACACTGACCCACCCAACACATACTTTAAAAAAAATGGATCGATGGTCTGAGGATCAGTTCTCTTCCAACACCCCCCCCCCCCAACTTTTTTCTTTTTCCAGGAGGAAGGTAGATCAAAAGGGAGATCACACAACAAGAGATGGCACGTGGCGGTAACAGTCACGTGATACACAAGGAAGGAACGAGACACTATGCGCGCGCATTTTCGAAGGGATCTCTGGGATTGAAGACTGGGGGGGGGGGGGGTCGCAAATGTGGCTCGGGAGAGGGGCTTAAACCGGTATTAACAAAATTGAATGTAAAATTTAGTCCGAAAAAAAAACAAACCATCTCATGTATTGATTTTTGTTTTCTTCAAGAGGAAACCAAAAACCTAAAACCTAAAAAGAGAAGGGAGAGTCGATCAATGGTAGAACACGAGGACATCCCGAGTCTTCGAATGTACACCAGTGGTGGAGGGCCCATATGGGAATAAGAAAGAAAACAAACACGAAAAGGACTACAGACACCTAGCCAAAATAACAGAAAGAGAGCAGAAACAAGTTTGAGTATTGCATAAACTCGTAGGCGGCCCCGGTGGGTTTAGACTTGCACGTTACTTTCGCATAAAAAGGAACACATTAATAGCCCCAACCGATTCAAATAATTTAAATCAATCACTCAGGTAAGTAAAGTTCCACCTTCCAGACTGTGGGGAAGATGACGTGAATGCCATCTCTTTCCGTGGCTAACGGTTAACGAGGGTCCTACGTGGCCAGCACAACGACTAACCACATTTACTTTTCCCCAACTCATGTCTAGCACCCATAAGAGCGAAGTGAACTCAGATGCACCCTAAAGATCCCGAAATTAAAAAAATCGCAGTCTTCAACAGGATTCGAACCCGGGACCCTCCGGTTCTGAAACCACTCAGCCACCGCGCCTCCAAATCACACACTAGTACTAATGAACACTGGCTAGCTTTCAAGCATCTGTGTTTCTCGTTTATACTTACTGGCCATATAATAAATATACAATTTCTAATTTAAAAGGAAAATGGGGACGGAATCTGATGACCGCAAATAACTGTTGCTGTTAGGGAGAAAGAAAAGATTTGCAGTGCGTTACTGATTTACAGGCTTATGTTCCATAACACATTTGCCATGCTCGTAGCTCAACTCGGTTTGTTTCGGCCAAGGAACCAGAAATCCTGTTGCTGTTAGGGAGAAAGAAAAGATTTGCAGTGCCTTACTGATTTACAGGCTTATGTTCCATAACACATTTGCCATGCTCGTAGCTCAACTCGGTTTGTTTCGGCCAAGGAACCAGAAATCCTGTTGCTGTTAGGGAGAAAGAAAAGATTTGCAGTGCCTTACTGATTTACAGGCTTATGTTCCATAACACATGTGCCATGCTCGTAGCTCAACTCGGTTTGTTTCGGCCAAGGAACCAGAAATCCTTGCTCCATGCTATTTATGACCAGCAAGCACTAGCCAGTGACCTTAACGGTCACATGCCCGCATTGGTCAACAGTGGGGCCAGGATAACCGACGACATAGCGTGCGGCTCAAAGAAGTTAATTCCGCATTAGCTAACAGCGTACCCCCCCCCCCCCAACCTAGACCCATGGTCACAAGGGCAAGGGTGAAATTAGAAAGATGGTATAAGCAATTTACAGAACAGCTTGAAAAAACAACAACAACAACAACAACAACTATTTACTGTCCCCTACTCTTGTACAGATTTGTAATACATCTTAAGTCCAGGCTAACAACAATAAGTCTGTGCGATGATAAATATTTTTACTAATTGTTTTTTTTTTTTAGCGAAACTTCATGTTCTAGTTTTCTCAATGCGTTGGGATCCTATCACTCGTCAGGGCTAGTGGGAAAAACAGAAGAGAGGGAGGGGGATGGGTATCATGTAAATGTTACCGTGATCACTTTTTAAATGCATTAAGAAAAAAAAAATATTCTTGAGTTTAGAGTTTTATGAGTGTATATGTATCCTGCAGTTCACGCGATAATATGAAAAACTACTTATTAATTGTTTTAAATTATGTCCAACTTATATGCATACTAAATAAATTTTTTCCTCTTAAAAAAAAGTTAACATTTTTTTTGTGTAAATGTAGTAGTTAGTATAACAGAACTTTGCAATACAAATGTAAAAAAAAAAAAAAAAAAAATTTTGACAAACAATCTAAAACCGTTTGGCAAAAAATGTGTCAAAAATATATTAGGTTGTTTCCTCCTCTACTAAGAAGTCTCCTGTGTTTGTTACTATTAATAGTGAATAGTGGTAAAAGTGGTGTATTTTTATGAAAAAAAAACTGATTGCATAAGTGATTTAAAAAATTAGATTTTTCGCTTTCAGAAAAAAAAAAAGCTGTTGCATCAGAACTTTGAATGGTCTAAAATATTATGATGTCAGATTTTCAAAATTTTTCTAATTTACGAGATCTAAACGGACGTACGGACAGACATTCCACACAAAACTAATAGCGTCTTTTCCCTTTTCGGGGGCGATAAAAACATTGTTCACTCAGGGCTCATGCCTTCTCAAGGGGACTAATTCAACTTGTACCGCCACATCTGTCAAGTACGATTTCTTTCCCTATTAGATATCAAACAAAGTAATTAATTACCAATAGTTTATTACCTAATTGGTTATTTTTTTAATATGATTCTTGCTTTGTCAGGTGTAAGAAATAATTGTGCAAAATTTCAACTTGATCCGTAATTGGGTGTTAGAGAAATAGCGTGCATAACAGACAGAATGAGTTGATATAAGATTTGTAAAAAAAGAACCTTGACCTTTCTACTGACCTGGCTCAAACTACAACGCTAGGTCATGCAGGAATAATGTTTGAGCTTGAGCAGAGATCCATTTTTTATTTCTGACAAGGAAATTAAGACGACAAAGAAAATTGACCCCATACTATCTCACATTCTTAATCAAGCATACCTGTTTAACAACATCAATTTGAGGCTATATGAAAAGGTACAACATTATACATAATCTTCAGGTTCGTTAGGGAGTAATGAATGAAAATAATGTTCAGCAACATTCTTATTTTTTCACAGTTTTGAGTAATATCCATCATATTGAAATAAAATATGGGTGAAAATGTGTACATTTAATGAATTATGTAAAAAAAAAATGAGCAAGTGCCAATGAATATAAAATATTACTAATTAAATGTGTACAGCACTGTTAACTAACATAATGTAACCCAGGGCGCTATGAGAATATAGCAGACACGAGAGTTAAAATATCAACTCCAGACTAGATGGACTCATGTAAATGTAAAACGAATCAAGCGCCAGTTCAAATATGCCGGACCCCAATTACTTTGAATACGTTTTCTTATTCTAAAACACTCAATTCGTCCATTTCATTTGATGCAATAAAATGAGGTCATTAAAGGGACGAGAAATCCTATGCGGTGCCCCAAACTTCCAGCAAACTAAGGGACGTGTGGAGGTGATATTACATTAAACTTTTTTTTTTTACAAAGCTTATATTAAGTCACTCTGTCTGTTTGTCTGTCTGTCTTGTACACATCTTTTGCTCACTTTGCATAATCATTAATTGTCGATAAAAACACAGGAATCAATTAAAAATTAACCAATTAGTTAATTGATTAGTGGGTAATAAAAAAAAAATAGAAACAGGGAATGAGAGTATGGAAGCTATTGAGCGGCTACAAGGTGAAAAGGTCAGGGAAAAGAAAAGTCGTACGTGTGGAACTAATCACAACCTAGTCTGCACGTACCTATATATTTCAATCTCTAGCTCGCCATTGATAGAACCCATTACGAAACTGTACACTAGTTCCACATAGTTACGTTTACAGATGCAGGCGTTACAAAAGGTGACACCATTAGTCTCAAACTTTAAAGTAAATAAATCAAGTGACAGCGCGCTCTAGTCTAGACAAACGGGGAAGAGTTTGAACCCTTTTTTTTTTTTTCCCCACCATTTCTGAGACGGCACGTGGTTAATGGCGCGTGAACAAATCAACAGGAGCAGAGAGTCAAGTCTGAGACCAGGGAGAGGTGGAAGTTAAGTCTTCTGTTTAGTGGACTCAAAACCTTTAGCTCACGAAATGGACCGTGTCAAAACGAGACGTCACATGTGTAGGAGCCTTGAAGCGTGCACACCCCCCCCCGGTCATCTCAAACTGACACTTGAACTCAAACTGACACTTGAACGTAAACAGTAACTTTAGTGACATCTCGCTCTGCATGTTCAATACTTACTATTATAGTATCTATCTATCTATCTATCTATCTATCTATCTATCTATCTATCTACCTATCTATCTGTCTGTCTTTCGTTAAGTAGCATTTACCCCCCCCCCCCTTTATTTCGAAATCAAACAAAATAATTAATCACCAACAATTAATTAACTATTTTTTTTGTATAGATTCATGTTTTTGTCAGATTCATTGGATAATTGTTCAAAGTTATAACTTGATCCTAGAATGGGAAATGTGAGAGAAAAAAACATGTTCAAACTTTTTACCAGACAGAAAGAGTGAGATGATATAAGCTTTAGTCAAAACTTGGATGTGTGAAAATTCACGAAACTGGCAGGGGAGCTAGAGAAGCGTCGCGCTAATAAAGCGAACATCGTGGGTTCGGTGTGACGAGCACATTTGCCAGGGATTATATTCTCAATACTTGACATATCAATGAAATGAAGAAAGAAACATCTCTCTGTATTTTCTTCAAAACTTCTTTAATAACTTCTTCAAACTTTCACATCAAAATTAACTTCTTAATTCAATTACAACTTGACTTGATACTTCATAAATAAAACTTAAATGTTACATAAAACTTCTCTTAGTATAACTTCAACTTCAACTGCTAAAACTTTACTTAATGGATCCGCTAATAACATATAACTCATTACTGAGAGAGGACCAACGCTCTACAAGAACTACTACTATGCGAGGACCAACGCTCTACAAGAACTACTACTATGCGAGGACCAACGCTCTACAAGAACTACTACTATGCGAGGACCCCGTCTGACTCACTTTCCCTTAATTTATACTTTCTTTGATCGTATATTCCAGAATCCTGGAACCTTCTCCGATAATTATTTTAGTAACTTTGACCTTCTAGAAGCTGACGTGTGCTATTTTTTCCCTTAACCTCTTTCTTCGATTGACATCTAAAATTAACTTGTTTACGCTGGACACCTGCACTGGTTGACCTCGAGGTTCTAGAAACTGGTCGAAATAAGTCACAGACTCGACTCGTGACATTCGGTCCCCATACTGGAATATTATTTTTATGACAATCGGAACCGATTCGATCCAAACTGATTTTTATCTGGTCTTAGTAAATATCTATTACTTGTTTTGTTCAAAAATATGTTAATTTGTCCTTACTGAAGCTACTAAAACCCGTGTGTGCGTGTCAAGCAGAAGCCGTGTAAAGGAATCAAGGATCGACAACTCAATGCGTCCAACTCGACTAAACTGAGTTACAAGACTTGGGGGAGTCCACTCTCCGCTCTCTCCCCCCGCCGCCAGTTACGAAGACCTCTCTCACTTTTCAAAATGAATTTTAAATTGACCAAATCTCTAAATTTAGAAATAAGTCAATTTGTCTTCTGGGACACTTGGACCGGAAGTGAGGAAACCGTGTTCCACGCTGCAGACGATCAATGGGAAACGTCAGAATGTGGCGGAGACGTAACAGCTCATTAATCCATTTCCGGTACGGTTGATGTACGTAAACAAATCAAGGACTTACAGATACATAAAAAAGTTTTCTCTCTGAAAGATATGGTTTAGAACTAAATGAAGAAACAGTCTGAAATGGAAGAATGACTTTCACTTTCCCAGTTGAACCGTTGGGGCACCACACAAGATCTGTTGACCGTCTTTTACCATTTCCCTCTGTCTTTGGCCTTGGATAGAATTTCTTTTAATGACAGGCCTGTCCATTTTTTATGTTGTCTTCCAATCGCTTTCTCTGCCTTTTTTTTCCTGGTACAGTTCTCTGGAGGAAGGTCTTTAAGAGACCTGACGACCTTATGATATGGCCACATGGTTTAAATTTGCGTTTTGAAACAGTAGTAAGTAGGTCTTCTGAGATCCAATTGCTGTATTAATCCTATTTCTAATCTCTTCATTTTGTAAGTGATACCCAGGATCTTCCTATAGCATCTCAATTCCATTGCTAGGATCCTGGCATCAAGATCTGCAGTCAGCGTCCAAGATTCGCAAAAATGTGGCTATGACCTTGGAGCGCACGGAAACATAAAGAGTACAGCAACATAAGCAAACAATTACTTTTACTTAGAGAGAAAAACAGCGAACGCAATACAATTTTCTTAGTCCTCGCACTGGGACAAACAAACTCAAGTACTCCCCCCCCCCAGTGATTTATAAGAAAGAAATAGGTTTGCATAGAACAACACAGAAAAAAAAAAACAGTTTAATATTACACGAATTTAACGCAAGGGAAGCTACTCGCTCGGCTAGAAGTAGAATGAATTAATTTACTATTGGATAAGGAAAGTCTGTAGACAATAAAATATCAAACATTTGATCTCTAGCGGAGCTCAGCAACTTTCCTCGTCCTACTCGGCCAATATAAGATTTTCTATCATTGGCAGGGACACACAAATTGGACCAAGTTTTTATTTACCATCTTTAAGTATAGAAATCAAATATGGCATTCGAATGTGCATATCCGCAGGGCCGGATGTCGGTATGTGGAGGCCATGGGGCACGATGTTTCTGTAGACACCTACATTTTTTTAAAAACCTTTTGATACAAATCCACTTATTAATAATAATATGTATATGTCATGACTGAGTTCTGGTCAGCCTGGGTCTCCTGTTTACTGTAGAGGAGAAGGGGGGCAATTCAGGTTGTTGACTTCAAAACTGTTTTTGTTTTGGGTTGTTTTGATTTGGTGAGATGTTTTTGTTGAATATAATGTAACTCATAATAAGGCAGTGTGGTTTTGTTCCTAGTCCAGGACAGTTGGACTTTTGGATATAGATATAGTCGAAGTGTAGACTCTAATTAGTTTTCTGTGTTGTCACTATTCAGTCTATGGAATATAAGCTGATAATTGATACTGGATATTTCAATTGTCTGAACTGATTCTGTATTCTAGTACAGATAATGTAATAAACGTGTTATATGTCTGTGGATTGGCATTCTGAATTTTTAGTATGTCGTTGTATGTGTCGTTATGGTATTGCCCAGGACTTGGGTACATTTAGTAATACACATACGTATTTTAGAGAGGAAACGAGTCTGGACAGTACATCTCATAGTAAACTTTATTTTAGAAAAAAAGAAATACAATACTCGTAACTGTAATGTCATTCTCATTCTTGAAATCGTGTTTCACTATAGGTCTGTTTTAGTAAAACAAATGTTTGTGGAGGGCCCGGGGTGGACATACTAACGTAAATTCGGAGCAATATTTTTATATCTAACGAGCCCGCTAGCAGACGGCATTTCTGAACCACGATAATGTTTCCCACCGTAAGACAAAATGAGAAAATCTCGAGTAGAAGTACCCCTTTCTTGTGGAGTCCCCTGGGCTGTTGCCCCGCCTGCCCATTCTTGAATCCGGCCCTGTATATCTGTGTGTATATATGCAGATCCGTCCAAATCAGCATATTCCATGTACAGGGCATTAGTTCTCGTGGCAGTCACGATAAAAGTGATGTATTCTCAGGAAGCTAAATGCCACAGTTTCAACTACTAGGCTTAAATCCCATGCTAACATGTAAACACAGCGATGCAGGTGAAAGACACTGGACACCAAGCATCAAGAGTTTCAGTATTATAAGAACAATGCAACGACTAGACAAAGCTGATATTAATAATAATAATAATAATAGCATTTATATAGCCAACGTTTATGCTTGTAGCAAGCTCAGAGCGCTATGGTCCAATCTCATTATAGGACCAGTTTTTTGGGGGGGGGGGGGGGGAGGAGAGAGAAGGTATCTGGGAGAATATTTTCCATGCTGCCTTTAGGCGCTCAGTAAACACAAACTCTGATCGAGTCAGGTGTCGAACCTCAAGCCCCCTTTCATAGGTAACCAAGCCCAGCCAAGTTCAAGCGTACTAAGCATCTCGACCACGCATCAGCGGTTCTCAACCTTTTATGCTCGGCGACCCCTTTTTACAATACCCCACTCTTCCGCGACCCCCCCCCCCCGCATACACACACAGCAATAGAAGAGTAGACAAAAACAATCCATTTTTTCAATGGTTTTTGGCGACCCCTGACTAATCGTCAATCGACCCCCAAGGGGGTCGCGACCCACAGGTTGAGAACCCCTGCACTATATTATACGATAGAGTCTCTGAGACCTGTATTTCATCCATTTAAGTGTCTGACTCAATGTCATGGGCCTGCGGAATTATCCTATGTCTTTGGCGGCAACAACGAATACACACCAAGTTTCTGTCCAGATTAATTTCACACTACACATCGACTACATTGCATTTTCTCTGTTGGCGCTTGGTTAACTGAAAATATCCAAGCGTGCAAAGATTGGCAGATGTATTATTCAACGTCAACCATGATTAAAAGAATGTCAAAAACCTGGTAAGATAAATCACACAAATCTATGATTTCATACTAATAAAAGAAAATCGACAAGAATAGATTCAATGCATGAATTGATCTTTATTACTCGACTAGTCCAAGTCTGATTTCCAATCAATACAGATCAATATTGATAGGCGAAGATGTTTTCTCTCCCTAAGAAACACAAATGTTAGAGGCACGGCCCTAAAAAAATGGGCGAGTGTGTGTGTAGCCAGCCATAAAGCATATCGATTAAAAAACAACACAAGAACTCGTAAAACCGCTCAATAGGCTGCAGAGACTTTCCTTCAGGGCACATCACCAGGACAAAGAAAGCGATGCAGGTGAAAGACACTGGACACCAAGCATCAAAGACTGCACGGAATCACTCTGGGAAAAAACTGGAACGGAGACACATTAGCATTGCTTTTTTTTTCCTGCCCGGAAATGCCCCCCCCCCCCACACACACTAGTGATTAAAAAAAAAAGGCGAATTGAACTTGATTCCTTGTACATGTATAACGAACGAGACAGACTAGTGGAACAACTCTGAGTCCACCCAGCACTAATGGGTACCTAACATTAGTTTGGGAGAAGTAAAGGCGGTTGGTCGTTGTGGTGGCCACGTGACACCCTCGTTAACCGTAGGCCACAGAAACGGATGACCTTTACATCGTCCTGCCCTATAGACCACAAGGTCTGAAAGGGGAACTTTACTTTACTAGTTGTGGTATAATATGATTTGGTTCCCTTTTATGGGTCGTCATTATAGAAACAACAAATGTTTCCATGTTCACAGTCTCCACTAGCAGAGTGGTTAGCGTGTTGGCTTGAGAAGCCTAAGAAGGCTTGAACGATGAGTTCAAATTCAGGTCGTTCCCCACCCAACCCCCCCCTTTTTATATATATATATATGCTTATTAATTGTTAGTCTAGAATAGTCTAGATCTCTTATAAGTTTAATTACATGACTAATTGATACAACTATGCTCGGTGTAAGCTTTTTGTATTTTTTGAAAGTATTTTAAAATATGTTTTCTTGTTTCAAACATTAGGTGTAATGCCGGAGTAATGACGTGAACAAGACTGAAAGAAGGGACACCATTCTTGAGTTTATTTTGAAAGACTATTTGAACAAAACTCTTTGAAGTCTTCAGTGTCACAATAAGGGGCGGTAAGAAGCTTGGGCAATAAATCAATGATCCAATCAACTAACGTGCTGTCTGCCAGGCCAACATGCAGACAGGCTAATAAACACGCACGTACCCAAGATTTACATAACCGCCCAGTTGAGGCGAAGGTCAGAGCTTCTCAAATCGTCAGGCATGGATGCCAAGTGAAGCATGGGCAGAACCAAGAATCCCAAACCACGCGCCTCAGCGCCATGATGGTCTAGGATCAAACACACAAGCCTTAGCACTTCCTCTGACATTATTACTTCAATCAAAATTATAAATAGTAAAAAATAATTGACCACACCTACTCACAACATTAAAAATAATCGACCACCCCCATCACCTTATTTGACCACACCGGCACCATCGATATGGTCACGGAGGTCACGACCACACCCATCACCATGTTTGACCACATGGAGCACCTTATTCCTTATTTCAATCATACAACAAACGAATGTCAAACCTTAAGGATGTTTGTCAATAATGTTAGAATGTTTACAATGACGCACACAAACAACAGCCCCCATCAAGTTTGTCCATACATCTATGAGTTTATTTCATATTAACGAACTCCCGAAAGTCACACTTTTGACAGTGTCCGCTTTGGATTGCATACACACCGGAAGTAGAAAGAAGGGGTCAAAGTGCAACAGCGCCTGGTGATTACAGATGCCCATCCTATGACCGCAGGCTGTGCATCAATGATTAGCCTCTTTAGTCACATCAGAAATCGCAAGGGGATCATGGGATGTCCTCAGCACATTAACAACCCCCAATGATTAGAATCAAGATGGGGAGGAAATGATCCAATCTTGGTAGATTACGTTCCAAACTGTAACAGTTGGTAGTCCAGAACTAATGAAAATAGATGTAGTCTTAGGCAAGAACTGCAATGCTCCGACAGGCTACTGACTGTCAGTGTGACTTGAGTTTGTGTGCTTACACTTGTGTGAGTATATGTTGATTACATTGAACACGCTCAATGTATAAAGTCAGTTTAACTTTTATTGTACATTTTTGTCCATCAAGCGATTAGATAAAAAATTAAAAAAAAAAAATACCCTAATCCTTGTCAGAAATCCATTTTGTGGCGAGCGGTGTGCTGAAACCATACCCTTAGAGCTCAAGCAAGGAATCGGGCAGTGTAAGGTCTCCCTATACAAGAAGTAACCTAAACATGCACCAGTTCTCCTTAGACTCATATCCCTCATAGCACGCGAGACTCGACGATATGGGAAAATTTTGTCCACTGTCTCATTGTTCTGTCTGCAATGGAGGCATCTTGAGTCTTAATTCTCTCTGAATCACACAAAGTACGCGCCTTTAGGGCAATGCCAGATTCTGAACTGGACTAGGACGGCCAGTTTTTTTCCCCTTTAGCTGCCAAAACACACCTTTGAGGTCTTCATTGGCATACAGGAAAGTAGCTAGCAACAAAAGAACTCTGAAATAGTCAGTCCGCGGGTCACACATTTGAAGTCCAGAAGAAAGCCCTTGTAGAAGACAGGCACGGAATAGGTCAAGGTCAAACCCCCGGCGGACAACTACTTTGTCTGATGTGGGAAAATATGCAGGTGGCAACTGGATTTGCGTAGCCATGTGAAACAGTGCACTCATCCTTAATCTTTGGAATCGAAGACATTGCCATTAGACCGCTGTAGCTCTAACCTGGGATTTAAATTCCAAACTCTTGAGAACTGCACTCATCCTTAATCTTTGGAATCGAAGACATTGCCATTAGACCGCTGTAGCCCTAACCTGGGATGTGAATCCCAAACTCTTGAGAACTGCCCTCATCCTTAATCTTTGGAATCGAAGACATTGCCAGCTAGACCGCTGTAGCCCTAACCAGGGATGTGAATCCCAAACTCTTGAGAACTGCACTCATCCTTAATCTTTGGAATCGAAGACATTGCCATTAGACCGCTGTAGCCCTAACCTGGGATGTGAATCCCAAACTCTTGAGAACTGCCCTCATCCTTAATCTTTGGAATCGAAGACATTGCCACTAGACCGCTGTAGCCCTAACCAGGGATGTGAATCCCAAACTCTTTGAGAACCACAGCTCGTTACAGCGCTAATAATTCTAAACAAACCCGAGGCCTACAGTGAGATAGGAAGGAAGTGGGTATAGCCTGACCCGACCACCTGGTGGAAGAGGGAGTTTTAATAAACAATTTATAGCAGGCGGCATATGACGCGCATAACGAAACGATAACACGCCAGTGGTGCCCCGCCCCTCCATGTCAGGAGCACTCCTTGTTTGATCTGATGTTGCAGCACGCAAGGCCTGGACAGAAGATTCAGAAACACGCAAAGGAACAAATGCTAGGGGGGGGAGAGGGGGGGGGAGAGAAATGCATAATCAGTGAAAATGATTCCATAAAGAGTCAAGAAAAAGGAGGCACAAAAGAGGGTAGGGCGGAATGGGAGGCACTGGAAATCGGCATATGTAAATTATTAAGTAACGGCACTGACATTTGGGGGTTAAAATGAAACTACGCCCTAGTACCGACAGATGTAAAAGAATTGCACTAGATAAATTAAAATGTTAGGTTTTGATACGGGTACAGTTTGTTAACAGCTCAACTGTGTTGGTTAATGAACAGAGAGAGAGAGAGAAAGAGAGAGAACAGAAGACAAAGAAAGAGAGAGAGGAGAGAGAAATAGAGAGATGGCGAAAGGAGCAGTGATAGAGAGTTTCGGGAGAGAAGAGAATGAGAGAGAGAAAGGGAGAGAGAATGAGGAGGAGGGAGAAAGGGTGAGGAGAAAGGGTGAGGAGAAAGGGAGAGACAAGGGAGAGACAAGGGAGAGACAAGGGAGAGAGAGAGAACGAGGGTTGGACAGACAAGGAGCCAGAGGAAGAAACTGACAGACAGATAGAGAGACAGAGAGTCAGAACGATTTGCTAAAATCAATCTCATGCGTCACTACATATATAATAAAATAAATTTTCACGATAACTAAACAACGTCAAGGACACTAAATTGAAAATTCTATGTTGCCAACTTGATCTAAAACAAAAACAAAAAAAAGAGCTTTAATTTCAACTCATTGCGTAACACTT
Source organism: Biomphalaria sudanica (assembly GCA_036873155.1). Lineage (NCBI taxonomy): Eukaryota > Metazoa > Mollusca > Gastropoda > Planorbidae > Biomphalaria > Biomphalaria sudanica. The sequence continues at coordinate 17,677 of JAZGLO010001580.1, forward strand.
CACCTTCCAATCAAATCTCACATATTGCCGCTGGCTAGTTACCCATTTGTTTTGATTTAAGTGATTAGGTGTACATCTAATGCGTACACGTATATGACATGTATTTTATTTTTTTTACAAACGAAAGAGTTAAGAAAAATTGTGGGCTCAGAAACGATCATTAAAATGTACAAATTAAAGCTTTTTTTTGTTGTTGTTTTTTTGCAACACCGGATACACCAAAAAGCTTAGTAATGATAGTTTTTCCATCATGATGGTCTCCAAAACCGTTCAAAGTCTGTCGGCTTGGACAAGATTTGTTTTCGCAGACCAACACAGTAATTTTGAGACCCCCACTGTACAACCACGAGAATTTTATAAGGTCAAAGTTCGTTCTCATTCGTACTAGTGGTTCCTCTGCATCATCAAACCACCCCCCAAAATAAAAATGTTTGACATGTTTCGGATGTTCCTTCAGTTGAAGATAATCTACTTCCTGGTCCAAACCTTCAACAGAGCAGCGGGGGATGGCAGCGGGGCAGAGTATGAACTCCCGACCATCGACAAAAGTCCCAACGACAGTCTAGCGCGCATGCCGCATGACCGGGCGGTCACCTATCCTATTCATGGTGTGTCTGTCATGACACGTGGCGTCTTATTGTTTCTAGAGGATTTATCCAATCTGATCATGGAGACCCGGCCCACTAAAGCTGACGGCCGAATCGAGGACTATCAACGTCAACAAGATAGTAGATATGCATATTTTCATAGTTTTCTCTTGAGCTATTCATAACACTTAGGGTAGTGACAATTTTATGGTGTATTTCACAAAAAAGCCTATGAGAAACCTAAGTGTCTTTCTCAGTGTTTTAAAAATGGTTTCTATGCAAATGCATAAAAGGCGAATTTTTTTTCAAAGGAACAGCACTTCCGGTATGATGAACATGTGGAGCCAATTGAATGTTTAATAGCATTTTTGGAATTTCAGATTTCAACCTGACATACAGACAGACAGCACAAACTTAATAGCTGCTCTTCCAAAAGACGGTCGTTAAAATAGGGAATATTTCCGTTTTGAAAATTCAAACATGTCAGATTTTTATTTTGAAAACAAAACTAAAGGGGTCATAGTTCATTTCTAACCTATAAATAAAATGATGGCTATTTGCACGAAAATAAAAGCAAATAGTTGTGTCGACGAAATGACAGCTAGGCCTATTTGCACAAAAGTAGTAAACGAAAATAGACTTTTGCAAGTAGGCAAAATTGTTTTCAACATCTAGATCTATTTTTTCATCTATGTCATCTTCAGCCTCAGTCTCTGTCATCCTTTTCAATCTGTCTGACATAGAACAGCGCTTGGTGACCCCGGCCCCATCCCCCCATTCCGCACCACAAAACTTTGATATGCACGCGCGTCTTTGCGCGAGCTAGAAACTTACAGAGGAAATGGTAATAAGTCTTGTTTGAATGGGGGGCGGGGGGGGGGGCATTATTTGTCAGAGAGAGTTCACCTGATGGGCGGTCATTGTTTCTGGGCAATCAATTCCTGACAACTCGGTACGTATGAGGGGGGGGGGGGTGTGAGGGAGTCCCGTGTACGTGCGAGTCAATACGGCGGACCCCCCCCCCCTCCCCCCGGGGGCCCGTTTGCTGGCAGACAAGGATGTGATACTTAAGTGCAGAACCGTCGAGTCAATATGGCAAGTTGGGACACAAGGTGGGCGTGGCCAATACACACAAAGGACAAAATCTACACGACTTGAAAGCAAGAAGGAAAGAAAAAAAAAAATGACATCAAGCGGCCAGACTTATTATGCCGGGACAGACCATGACTTGCCCCCCCCCCCCACCCAATGTAAGTACATATGTTGGATGTTGATACTTAAAGTACAATAGAAAAAAAAAAGGAGGAGGGGGGAATTTTAAGGGGAAAAAAAAGCATTTTTTAATAAAAACAAGGCAATAAAGTTATTAGAAGTTAAAGGGAGACAACAAAAGTAAAAAGAAGAATTCATTCGAATTATTCCTGCAACTGTTACATGGCAGTCGATAACGGTGAATGTCAAGGTCGTAAATGCACTAGTTGTCGCAAAGGACATCTTCACTATTTAGATGCTGCTACTACAATGGTCCCATATCACTAAATGTTATATTCACAGATTGCCATTAACCACATTCTCTCCAGATGTCACAAACTATCCAAATGCCATATACCCAGACAAATCACACTCTCTCAAGAAGTCAGCTCCACAAATTGCCACAAACTATATAATTGTCAGCTCCACAAAATGCTACAAACTCTCTAGATGTCATCTCCACAAATTGCCACTAACTGTCTAGATGTCACCTTCACAAATTGCCACTAACTGTCTAAATGTCACCTTCACAAATTGCCACAAACTCCCTAGATGTCACCTTCACAAATTGCCACAAACTCTCTAGATGTCACCTTTACAAATTGCGACAAACTATCTAGATATCAGCTCCATAAAACGCCACAAACTGTCTAGATGTCACCTCCACAAATTGCCACATATCACATTTTCTCCAGAAGTCACCTCCAAGTCTTGCCCCCCTTATATGAACCGACTACTAGTGCACTGAAAGAGTAGACTCAAGAAAACAAAAAACATCGGGAGAGAACACGTGACAACAACTGAGCAGACGTGACCTCATTGTGTGTGGAAACGAGGCTATAGAGAAAAAAAAAAGTGATCCACAGTAAAGAGACGAGGTGATTACATCAATTTGTTTTCCCTCTGAGGTGTTGATAATTGTCATGTCTCCACTGGGAGACATTGAACCTATTTCAATTGTACAAATTATCTTCATCTTACACTGTACGCAAAGAACTAACTAGCCAACGTATTATGTGCTGTGTACAAGCTGGACCCGGGTAAATACGATCACACCAATTCATTCTAATTTAAAGTTACCATTATCTCCAGAGACATGAGACATCGGATGTGCAAACTATATAGTAATTACATAATCAATGAAGTGCACTCATTAGAAATCAATGAAAGCCCTCATAAGAAAACAGCAAGTGCACTCAGTAAAATACATTAAGTGCACTCAGTAGTACCAATGAAGTCCACTCATAGGAAATCAATAAACTGCAGTCAGCATAATTGATAAAGTGCAATATAATTAGTGCACATGACAGAAACAACCAAGTGCAATCAAAGTGCATTCATTAATATAAATGAGGTGCATTCAGAACTGATGAGGTGTACTTAGTATAATCAATGGAGTGCACTCAGTACAATCAATGAAACTTGAAGCATTTCAAAGTTTCTGTTTCCAGTATCCAGCACTTCAGAGACTTGGTAGATGATACAAAGGGAGAGAAGATACAAACTTTAAATGAACTCACCATTTGGCAGTTTCTCCACAGCTTGCTGGTACACCTCCACGCATTGCTTGGCACTTTCCCTTTGATTGGCTGTTGAAATGATGAGGTCATTTTTATTTCAAATTACAATTTTTTAATCATAGCCCTAGTTTGTGTTTGTGTTAACTTTAGCATCTTAAAAAAAATTATAGTAACAATAACAATAACAGGTCAAGTCCAGCAGCAAGTTACAGGAAAGCACAAGAAAAAAAAGTAACCAAAAAAGAAAAGTTCATACTAAGATATGACAAGATTAATAAGAGAGTTCGCGTTATCATAAAAACTCAAGAGACGACTCCAACTGATCTGCCCACAGATAAGAAATATTCAAGCCAAGTTATTTCTTATATTATCACTCAAGGCAGCTCCAACTGATCTGCCCACAGATAAGAAATATTCAAGCCAAGTTATTTCTTATATTATCCCTCAAGGCAGCTCCAACTGATCTGCCCACAGATAAGAAATATTCAAGCCAAGTTATTTCTTATATTATCACTCAAGGCAGCTCCAACTGATCTGCCCACAGATAAGAAATATTCAAGCCAAGTTATTTCTTATATTATCTTTTATATTACAGACCTACTTCAGAAAACAAAAAAAAGGAGACATGATATTTTCCTTGAAAATAAAATAGGTTTCCCTACGTAATGACAACAGACATAGTCCTAGATCTTTATTAATGTAAATGAGATTCTAAAAAATAAAGTGCATGATATGTAAATACAATTTGCATTCCTAACCTTTATAAAAGAATAACGAAATCTGTGGATCGTAACCTGATGTAATAGAATTCAGGTGAGCAAGTTCAAACAATCAATTTGCGTTAATTTAATATTCCTTAACAAGGAAACAGAATAATATATACACATAAATGTATATACACACGAGAGAGTTAACGAGGGTTAATAAACATTGGCGCATGAGTTGTCCACTGTTGTTTATTAACTGTTTTTAAGTTGTTTTTTATCCTAAGGGAGGTAATTTTTTAAAAACATTTATGGTTCAATAAAATATCTGGGATATATTTTATGTAAAACAAAACATATCAGCACAAGGGGGGGGGGGGGGGGGATTTCAAAAAAAAAAATACAGTGATTTACTATTACAACAGAATTATGTTTTGAAGTCTAGAAGAATACTAAACTACATAATATGTTGTCTTTTGAGCCTCTGACAATGCATGGTCAGTGATATAATTATAATGCCATAATTGTAACATAGTGTTATCTCTAATCTACGTATGGGTACTAATACGAGTGATCAACCACATGATATCCATATGATAATTCAAAAAGTTTCAATAAATGTGATTCAAAGGTCGAGTAATTTTTTTTAAATAGCTGACTGGTCATGTGGTATGTGCTCAGGATTATCATTCTGTGATCCTGATGGGCCCAGCTTCAAGCCCTGCCCACTGCCATCCTGCGGGAGGTTGGGCTAGGATGTAGTTATCTTCAAACCTGAAAAGACATCTAAAACATGTACAACATCTTTTTTTCAAACTGAAGAACTATGCCACAGGATCACAGAAGGGATTGGGTCTAACAAGGATCAAAACAAAAAGTATCAAGAAGTGGTAGAGTGGCTTGGAAAAAATATTAAGGAGTGTTGGATGATGCACATTAAATTGTGGCTAGAAAGGATTGAAAATAAGAAAATAATAGATCTAAAACAGGTGAAGGTGATGTCACATAGAAGATACTTTAGTGCTAACTAGACTTTGTTTCATTGCATGAAAACAAAATTTTACATTCACAATATTTGAGTTCCTTACAAATCTTTCACAAAAAGCTATGATTATAAATGGCAATTAAGCATTGATTTTTAAAGTCAATTTGTAAGACAAGTGCTTTACTACTCAGCCAATGCAACCCCAATCTTAATACTATGGCAGACAATAATTTTGCAAAGAAAATATTTAAGACTACTTCAAAAATCAAAATTTGTATTGCAGGACAGACCAACTTACAAATAATGTAAGCTCATTATAAAAAGAAAAGAAAAAAAAAATCACATAGCACTGACCTCTATCCATTTTTCTAAGGCCATTCAAATTTATTAAAGCCAGCGCATGCCAGACTTGAGGGTTTTCTGGATACAAACACTGCAAGCTGAATAAGTGAGACATAAAATACAAATCTAAAGAAAAACATTTTGATAACAACCTAAAGATATGATTTCAACTTCATATTGATACTACTACTACTATGGCCTCCTTCAGTTGCGAAGGGACTATGGATCAGCTCATGGAAACGAGATGAATGCCTGGGCATTAGCTGTGGTGGGAATGATGTTGCCCACACATCAGTTCCCCCCCTCTCCAGCTGATGTATCCAAAGGAACGGCAGTGCCGATACAGTTTGGGGTCAGCGGCATCGCAGGTACTACCAGAGTGTAGCACTGGGTGCTGCAAACTGCCTTAGGGTCGCCAGCTCCTGATATTTCCTTAGGGCCTTTCCCATGATTGGGTATAGCTGCAAGGCAACAGAGGTTTGAATTCAGAGTTTTCCTTCTCCCAGGTGGGTAGCCAGCCATGGCCCCTCCTGCCCGAAGTTTACTGGTTAAGGCGCCAGTTACTCGCCCTTGTATTGTAGTAATGATGAGGTGGACAAATGTAGTAAGTCTGAATTTTTATTTGTTTGGATCAATAAAATAATATTTTAGTTTCCTCAAATACCATTAATAATATGGAATTAACTTCATTAGCTAATATCAATATCATCAAACTCCATGCAAGCAAAGGCTTGAGACACCAAAAGGTCATGCACTGGTTTTTAATACATACATATATTAAACATAAATGAATAACAGCACCAGGGACCAACTTTGTAAGAGAGAAAGTAGTGAATTAAAATGCTACGAAAATAAGGGCATGCGCTGTTTTCTCTCTTAAAAACTTGGCCCCTGGTGCTGTTATTCATTAATGTTTAATATATGTATGTATCATTTGTTTCAGCACCTAGCTTCAACTCTATGTTTACTTGTTTTCAATGCATGTATATCAGCAAAACACTTCCCAGACCGGCTGGGCAGAATTCAGCAAGTTTGGGACAGACAAAAAGAATATGATCCATGGTTTCCACTTCCATGCTGCCGCTGGGGCACCATGAGTCCAGGTTTGACCTGAAATGTGCTAATTGTGAACCAACAGGACATTGGCCCATACTATCGAAGCTTATTTGTAGATTGGTAACCTCCACCATGGATCATTGAGTTTGAGCTGCTTAACTCAATTTAGAAAAGACTAACATCATAATTATAGATTACACTATTTTTCATCAACTGTTTTATCTTATCCTAAATTTGATTGCTAAGTCTAAACTTTTTTGACTGCCCCAGACTTGCGACAGGTCTGGGAAACCAAAAATTCTCGACCTGTATGGTGACATGTACAAACTACGCAAGACAGCAGGGTTTATGTCCAGGGCTTTTGCAAGAGAGGATTTGAGCCTCTCAAGCCCTCACTCATATGGAGTTTGATGATGAAGTCTGAACTCAGTTGACATTTATTTCTCTTTATTGGCTTCTAAGCCCTTTACAATCACATAAACATTTTAAATTTTTCATTGTACTTGGCCATTATTTTTTATTGTGATAACAGTGTCACAGGGTAAATGTGTAAGTGAAACCACTCATTTCAACACCTGAACTCCAAAAAATCTACATTGACATGTAAAGGAAGACTTACTCTTGCACTATCTGCTGTCGCAATGCCTTGGCTTCTTTCACAGCACAGCATACGGCCAACATTTTAAGGTGAAGTTCAGAATTACCTGTAATCAGACAGTAAACGTTTACACAAAGTCCTGGACACACTACAAATAATAACATATCAGTGTTAAACTGATCAAAGCAAATTTTAAATCTCTCAAACAGAAAAGGATTTTAGAATCCCCATCAAAGCAGCTTATTTAACGCTCTCGTGTTTAAAAAAAAAAAAATTAATTTAATCAAAAAAATCTTAAATCCATTTAACTAAAAACTAGAAATCAACCTTTACTGATTATGTCTAAGGTTACCTGGAAACATCTCAATTCCCTTGGAGTAGATGATGTTAGCAATTTTAAACTCCTGCCCAATGTTAATTTGTGAACGATCATCATCAGATGTCTCATCCTGCAGAGTAAACAAATAACATAATACAAACTATATATAAATATAATAAAATAGACAAAACTGGTAAAAGAAAGATTAAACTGAGATGTGTCTGCTGACTGTTACAGGAAGCAGCTCAAAGAATGTCCTACTTTACAATGTAAAACTTTTTAGAAATGTTAATTTAGTTCTACATTTTTACCTGTTCTCTAAAAAATATTTTACATCATGGAGTCTTCTTGTTTGTCATTGCTCTAAGAGTTGAGTCCAAGACTCTTGGGACTCTAGGCCCATGAAAGCTCACCTACATCGGCCTAACTGAACAAGAGGGTTTCAAGCTTGTATCAAGACTCTTGGAACTAGAGGCCCATGGAAGCTCACCTACGTCGGCCTAACTGAACAAGAACAGCCTGTACCAAGACTCTTGGAACTCGAGGTCTATGGAAGCTCACCTACATCGGCCTAACTGAACAAGAGGGTTCCAAGCTTGTATCAAGACTCTTGGGTTAGACACAAAGCCAAGCACACCAGGGAGACTCCCCCCATATTTCTTCTTTTTTTCCCACATTAGCCATACCGCTGTCCACCATGAAATGGCCCCTTGAGGAACAGTGTCTGGATAGTAAAATGGATTTGGGGCTTCCTTCAATCCCTGCCAGTCCAATTGAGTCTGTCCTTAGGCACAAAGATGTTTTTCTTCCCTATTGGCCTATTCATCTCTAGTGATTGTTTCCACATGGGCATTAAGTTAAGAAGCACTACCTGGATTAAATCAGTGATAAAGAGACAATTCTGGAGACCTTAAACTGAACAATGCCAGTAAGGGTATAAAGTTTTAGGAAATTAAAACATAACAAAAAAAAAAAAAAATTTATGCTAGAGAAAGCTTGTAAACACCTGTTGTAATTTAGACTATGATTTTTCATTTACAAAGTGGCAGAGATAGTGGTTTACATACTGAATGTCAGGAATATTATCAAAGCTATGGGGTCTCTCTTTATTGTTGGAGCAACAGAGTTAATTAAATATTTTTTTAATTGGTTAAGTATAGCATATCTTGTATGCTAAATTATTCCCTGTGAGCTATAGTCTAATCTTTTTGGTCAACTCTGTGATGCCTTTTACTGATAGACAAACACAACTTGATTCAGGAATTGAACTTAAGCCCTCTAGTTAGGTAGCCTAGCAGCTTATGTCACTCTGCTACTCATTTCAGAAAGCTGACTAGTTTTTTAAAAAAAAAGTACTGCCTTTTTCTCAGTCTAATCAAACTAAAATATGCTTTACTATATTTAGTTTCTCCAGTACTGCTTTATATAAGATTCATATTTATATATATTTTCAAAAAACTTTTTTAGAGTTGAAATATACAGAAGGGAGGTAATTCCTGTTAATACTTTTAACCATTAAAGAACACAATAATTACTTTAACAGGGCCGGCCTTAGATATTCTGAGGCCCTAGGCGAAGTGAATTTGGTGGCCCCAAATGAAGTAAAAAAAAAAAAAAAACAAGCAAAAAATAAATTATGCAAATGTATTTACACCCTAATAGTGTACTCTACAATAACATTGGTAACAAGTTTCACTAATTTTCCTCTAAAAAATTGATATGTCTGTCCGAGTCCCCAATAATCCTTTTAAAAAAAAAAAAAAAAAAAAAAAAAAAGAAAGAAAAAAAAAAAATAAGTGGCCGCCTAGTTTGCCTATGTCTAAGGCCAGCTCTGTAACTAATAAAGTGCCTACTTGAGAAAAAGTAGTAAAGTGTTTTATGAATGAAAATACATAAATTCAAACAACGTACCTTTTTGTCAGCTAAACCTAGGATTTGTTTTCTTTTAGCTGCGGTTTTAGCTAAATCAAGTTCCATACGAAACATCTGTTGAAATTTTAAAAAAATATGTTGATTACAATGCCATAGTAATCCAATATCTATAACTATATGTATTTTACCACTTTATTACATTACAAAAAAGCCATTGTCACCTCTAAGAAAATCAGCTGAGATTCTGGATTCACCCTCTGTGCTTTGAGTAGTATTTCTCTGGCCAGATCTGGGTTCATGTTACCCTCTTTGGAACTCTCCCACCGAGCAGACTTGACCCACAAGTCTAGTGTGATGAGAATGAGTACAAGAAACTTTGTACGAAGTTCATTGTAAAAAAAAACAACAACAACATGTTCATTAATGTCCTCTGAATTTTTGCGGTGATTATGAGACAAACATTTTTTATATCATGTATATGATAGAAAGCAAAAATGATTTATGGGCGATCATCTATACAAAGATCTACGACAGATACTTGATTTAATGAGACCAAACAGTTTACCTTCATTATGTGAGTGAATTTTCAAAACTTTTGTATAGAGCCTGGACACATAAGATTTTTCATTCTGAAATAGAATTTTTGTTAATGTTAAATTGATAAAAAAAGGAAAATAAATAAAAGTGCATAATAAGTAGTCTATCACTAAAAAAAAAAAAAAGACTAATATTTCTTCAAAGTAAATTAAAAGTCCATACACAACAATGTCAAGTAAATATCAAGTATTCTATCTAGTTTCATTGAATCTAAATCTTCATTTCACTCTTAAAATAAATGCTATACAAACTGGCCTTCTAGTATATTTGAATTTAGCAAGAGACAATAGTGAACATTCCTACCATAAGTTTAGTGAACTCAATGTGCTGTTCCCACAAGTGAAGATTATCCTGCAATACATCCAAATAACATAACTACAACATTGTTATGGAGTGTGTGTGTGCTATTGCTGATGTAACCACTAGGAAATAAGGCAGATGTTTTGTTTGTGTAGGATGAAGAGTTTCTGATGAAACCACGAGGTGGTCTGACATAATTCAAGTGAATAAAAAGTGCTCATGTGGAAGTTGAAAGGGGAGACTAGCGAGAGACATGAGGCGCGTATTTGTAGTTCGATTTTTTTTTTAAATTTATCATTTCACATGGTCCTACATACATCTATTTTCTAAGTTGAATCCGTGTAGAGTGTGAATCAAAGTTTCATTCAGTTTTAGTTCATCAAGACGTTTGTTCAAGTTTATTATTATCATTATAGCTTTTATATAGCGCTACTTTCATGCTTATAGCATGCTCAGAGCGCTTTGGTCCAATCTCGCTTGTGGACCAGTGGGGGGGGGGGTATCTAGGAGTTGGTTTTCCGTGCTGCCTTTAGGCGCTCAGTAAACACAACTCTGCCCGAGTCGGGTGTCGAACCTCGAGCCCCCTTCTAGGTAGCCAAGACAAGCCAAGCGCACTTAGCCTCTCGACCACGCTTTAGTTAGAGTTCTACATTAAGATTTAATATGGCTACATCAGTTTAGTTGTACTAGCTGTGTGGAGCTACATCAGTTTAGTTGTACTAGCTGTGTGGAGCTACAAGCCAATGACTGGGCAACAACGCACGCCATTGTAAACCAATGTCTAGAGACATAAATCCCCCTACAACAAATTTCTTTTGAAAAGCATTAAATTGCCTTTATTATAGATAGCATTTAGAGATCTGTAGTCGCTGATGTTAGGCTGATAAGGTGGTGAATGTGCTATCAAAATTTCATGTTGGAGATCAACGCCAACAGGTAAAAAAAGGGAGGAGGTGTTAGGCTTATGCTAGCCTAATTATCTATAACCTTGATCTAGAATAGATCTCAATTAGATAGCTTTTAAGTTCTATAATCTATACAAGATCTTGAGTCTAGTCTACATTAAGTTCTATAATTTCAAAACAAGATCTAGAGTCTAGTCTAGATAAAGCTCTATGATGTAAACAAGAGGCTGGTCTAGATAAAGTTCTAAAATCTAAACAAGATCTAGAGTCTAGTCTAGTTAAATGCCACAGGTTTTGATGAAAGCAGGGTGTTTTTTTTTTAATAGGTGTTGGGTATTAAAGAAATGGCTGGCTGGTCGTGCGGTTTGCGCGCTGGACTGTCATTCGGATTTATCGACGGTCGAGGGTTCAAACCCTGCCCGCTCCCATCCCCCGTCGTCCTGCGGGAGGTTTGGACTAGGAAGTAAACTATCTTCAACTCTGAAGGAACATCCGAATTATGTAAAACAAACATTTTAGAAATTAGGTTAGCTTAGTTCTTAGGTATAGATTAGATATAATATATATATATATTTTATAATCACTTTGTTTTAATCATCTTATAATATACTTTTCACTTACAGAAAATCTTTCACAGACCAACTGAGGAATAAAAAAAATAAAAAATTACCAAGTTATAGAATAGTTATTATGAATTTGAAACAGATGAAGTCCAATTTATGAACTAAGCCTAATGTTTGAGCAGGTTGACAATGTGACTTACTCGATATAATTTGTGAATTCTGTCTGCTATTGCTTTTTCAACATCTCTCTTTTTTGAATCTTGACCAAGTTTCTGAAGAAAAGAAAAATAATTGTAAATGATAATTTCATTAATAATTCTGAAAATAAAAAACAATGAATTACAGGAAGATGTAAATAGTATCAGTCAGATCATTAGCAATAAATGAAATACTGTCTTCCATTGGTTAATAAAATCATAAAGAAAGCCAAATGATATTTTATATTGGAAAAAAAAAAAAAAAGAAACTATCCTCTATAATAATTAGGCTTGTCTTCAATTCTAAAGATTAAGGTGAAGAGCATTATTTCAAGAGGCTACAAGAGCTAGTTGTGATCTACATATTTCACCACATCAAGAGCAAAATTAACTGTTTACTGCCAGTGGTTGGTTTTTAATTGTGGGATGCGTGGTCTAGAGGCTAAGTACGCTTGAACTTGGCTTGGCTACCTAAGAAAGGGGCTCGAGGCTTGACACCCTCGAGCAGAGTTTTGTTTACTGAGCGTCTAAAGGTAGCACGGAAAACCTTCTCCCAGATACCCCTACCCACTGGTCTACAAATGAGACTGGACCATAGCGCACTTAGCATGTTATAAGCATGAAAGTAGTGCTATATAAAATCTATAATTTATATAATCTCTTTTCGCCATCTATGTAAGCCCTCGACAGTATAATCAACAAACGAAAAAACTTATGTTTGTTGCCCCACTCACCTTGAAATGTTAGCCTTTGATCATGAAATGAACGAACATTTCATTTTACGTTTTTGTTTATTTTAACATGTTATTTTATCTAATGACATTTTTTGAAATGACCTCTGCACAACAGTGACCTTATCTTTAGGGCACCACTCCATAATTTCTAACCCCAAAAAGTTTAAATTTTCAACCAGAATCTTAACACATTAGCTAAATTGTGTCTACTTTAAATTCTTTTTCCTGTTGGCCTCTCTATTGCATTTTTTCTTAGGTAAGGGTGAACTGGTGCAGAATGTTTGACCCCAAGTTGGATAATGAAATGTCTTCAACAACAATCAACAAGTTCTCTCACCTTTCTTCTTATCTTGATCAGCTCCAGTAATTTCTTCTCATACTGATCAAACAGAAATACAAATGTTTGTTAATTATCAAAGAAGTTTCAATCAACGAAAACACTAGTAAGTATAAATACAATCTACACAATTATTGCCAAACAACTGAGCTATAATCAATAAGGCTAATATTAAATATACAGTGGAGGGAGCAAAAAAAAAGGTCACACAAGGAGAAGCTGGCCGGATATCCTGCTAAGAACATGTGTTGACCAAGAAAGGTTGAGATTTTTGGTTACATAAACTTTCATAATACCCCGACGACAAAAGTCAAGATGATTATTTTTGTTTAAAGCCTGCTACAAGCTTCCATACAAAAGCAGTACAAAGAAAAAATGTTGAATATAGAAGCCTTTTGTTTCAGTGTTATAATGATCAACATAAAAAAATTATTTTAAAAATAAATAACACAAATTTAAAACACTAGACAATTGATTGATAAAACAAATAAATATCTATACTAAGTGTAGGAAACAAAACGCAGACCTCTATGTAATTTAAAAACGATTGCTTGGTTTTCGTTTGTTGTCGAAGCTTGTACTCATGAGCCTCTCTCAGTTTCAGAATGACTCTGTCCAAACACAAGAAACATAGAGACATTTAGTGTTATTTTCTTTCAAATTAAGGAACTACTGTATTCTTATATTTTTGCTATTTTTATTATTATTATTATTTTCTGTCCAATGGTTTTATGCAGTAGTCTATAAATCTGTCTGTTTTTCGACTACCCATTGGATGACAATTTATTTCACACACTTAAAGTAATTTACATAATCTGGTTAATAATTTAGAGAGAAACTCTTCTGGTTTAGACAATTTTTGATAAATTATGTGTTTTAAATTACAGATAAGGAATATATTATTTTTTTAAATGTTATTTTCAATAATAACTTAGAAGTTTATGTTTCTAACGTAATATTTCTGCGCCTCTAAAATGGTCAGATTTTTACTGGGTTTCTGTTTGACTAAACTATTTTCTTTTTCAGCAGGGAGTAGGGTGGATGAAAATGATTTTATCTATTATAATGCTTTGAGATCTAAATGATTAAATTATAGATGTAGACCTAGATCTCAGCAGTAAAGACAGGTATGATAGAGGTGTGGACGAAAATGTTCCTTTTTTTTCTCAGATTGGTTATAATAAAGCTTTTAGACCTATATAGATAACTCTACCAGTGACTAGAATATCTATAGACTAGGCCATCACTAAGCCTAACAGCCACTGTAAGAATGAACCAATACAATTAATAAGATCTAAATCTAGATTCAATTTCAGTATTTTTGAGGAAAGTGATATAATCCCAAAACCAAAACCCTGTTGTTTTTTTTACATGTCAAAGAATTTACTATATTTAAGATAGATCTATATTCTATATTTATATGTAGATTTGTATTAATTATTATTAATCTACTTCTGTTTTATCTAAATTCATAATAATGAAAAATGTATAATTGATAATTCATGATGATTGATATAGACATAGATCTAGTCCTAAACAAATAATATACTTATATTTATACATCTAGATTCCAGATATCTAAATGAAAAATGAGAATGGGTGTTTTAAAAAAATCAGATTGTTATTTAAAGACAGTCTTCCCATTGTGGCCATAGTCATAGTAGGAGTACCCCACTTTGGGAAACACTGATCTAGATTATTCTAGATAGACCTATTCATTGTAATTTAATTTCTATATCTATGCTACACTAGATTTAGTAGATTGTCACTAGCACTAGATCTAGATTTCACTAGATCACTAGAGTAGATCTATTACTATATTCATAATATTGACTATATAAAATAAGACTCGAGTCAAGACCACAAGTAGACTAGACGTGACTAGATTTTACTAGTAGTACGGAGTAGTAGTAAGTAAGTAGTACTGAGACTGAAGTAGTACCTACCTACTGTCTAGGTCTAGGCTAGGCACCAGTTTGACTAGACAGCCTCTGAGTCTCTAGTCTAAGAAACTCGATCTAAGCTAAGACTAAAACTAAAAGTAAGTCTAAAAAAGTCTAAACTCTAAATAAACTAACTTTCTAAGACTAAGACTTCACTAAAATTCTAAATAAACTAACTTACTTTGTTTCTTTGATAGAAAATAATCCAATGCTGCTCATCTCTTCTAGCTCAGGAATCATTTCTTCTAGCCTTTGATTAACGTATTCGGCCATTTTGTACTTTTTAGCTTATAGACCTATATATATAGAGAGAGTCTAGATCTTTTAGAATAAAAAATTGATGATAATCAATAGACACAAATTTGATTCAAGTTTGTTTACAAATATACAATTCACATGCTTGCCAAAATTTGGTTGACTCCCAGTTCTAGCGGTTAAAAATCAAAGTATACCTCGCCTTTTCAAACTCTCGCATTTTTCTTTTACTACGTTTCATAGCTTTAAAATGTAATAACAGACTAACATAATAGTAACAGTTTTTAACAAATAATAAATCTGAAAATAATATCTCATTCTTTTTGTGAACTTCCTAACTCATATATTATAGTGTCAATGAAGATAATACTTATAAAATCTGCATTGTGTCTGAAAGACACACAAATAAAGGAATATTCCTCGTCCCATATGCTAGGACAAATTTGTACAAATTCTCCTTCTTCCCTAGTGCTATTAGAGCATGGAATGGGTTGCCTGAGCTAGCCAGAAAAACCAGTGACTTGGCAGAATTTGAGTCATTGGTTAATATTCATGACTAAATGCATGACGCGTAGGACGTAATCATCTTCTTTTTTGAAGTAACGTCTGTATTATATAAGATAAGATAAGAAAAGTGTTTTACAATGGTTCATTACATTGACGCAAAGTGTTTTTAGTTTAGTCAACTGAATGCTTATAGCAATAAGTTAACTCTTTCTCTCCTAACTGACGATACCAACGTTGATTCCACCAGAATTTGGTAAATAATTACGGAGAGAAAGAGTTTTTTTTTTTTCTTAAGTGATTCATCGTTAATAAAATTGTAAGTTCCTCATGGATAATAAAGATTATTTTTAAAAAAAATAACTAATTCTCATTCACTGGCACTACCAGGGTCGTTAAAGAAAAACACAATTCATTGTAGTCTCCCTTTAACAAAGTAGGCCTACACTGATCATTGTTCTGGTGATGTGGCAGGTCTGCAGCAGTTGGCTACAGCACTCTTACAGGCAACGATAATCTTCTTAGGTTCTTAGGAATCTTAGGGGCTTTTAAGGTATATGTGTGGTCAGTTTTAATTATTTTTATCTTAACTTATGTAATACAGACGTTACTTAAAAAAAAAAGAAGATGATTACGTCCTACGCGTCATGCATATTAACCAAATTTGTCCTAGCGTGTGGAATGTGCATTTATCTCTTTCTGAGTATTTTATTAAATTTTTTTTTTTTTTTTTTGGTCTTTGAAGATTATGGTTCAGTGTTTTATGTATGATTGCTACTTTACTTTTAGGCCTAAGTCTTCTCTCCTGAAGGCTTTCTAAGTTTAGTGATTTATCTTATCTTATCTTCTTATCTTAAATAATACAGACGTTACGCGTCATGCATTTAGTCATGCATATTAACCAATGACTTAAATTCTGCCAAGTCACTGGTTTTTCTGGCTAGCTCAGGCAACCCATTCCATGCTCTAATAGCACTAGGGAAGAAGGAGTATTTGTACAAATTTGTCCTAGCATATGGGACGAGGAATGTGCCTTTATTTTTGTGTCTTTCAGAGTATTTTATTAAATTTTGTTTTTGTATTTGAAGATTATGGTTCAGTGTTTTATGTATAATTGCTACTTTACTTTTGAGTCTTCTGTCCTGAAGGCTTTCTAAATTTAGTGATTTTACTAATGGTGTTACCCTAGTCAAATGTGAATATTCGTTTGTTATGAATCTCACTGCTCTATTTTGTGTTTGTTCCAGTTTCTTAATGTTTTCTTGAGTTGAGGGGTCCCACTCGGTGGATGCATATTCTATTATTGGCCTAACCAAGGTTAAATAACATTTTAGTTTTATGTTCTTATTTGATTTATAGAAATTTCTTTTAATAAACCCTAATGCTTTGTTGGATTTTTTTTATAGTTTCATCAATATGTGGATTCATGACAGTTTTTCATTTATTATAACACCTAGGTATTTTGCGTTTTTAGTCTTTGTTACTGGTTTGCCATGAATAAAATAAGTGGAATTAATTTGTTTTAGTTTTTTTGTTACTCTTAACAACTGACATTTTTCTGGGTGGAAAGACATGCTCCAATTTGATTCCCATTTCTGTAATTCATCTAACTCTCTTTGTAAAATATCTGTGTCTTGTATTGTTTTTATTGTTCTATATATTATGCAATCGTCTGCAAATAATCTGACTTTTGTTCCTGAACTAATGCAATTTCGTAAATCATTATGTAAATTAAAAATAGTAGTGGACCCAAGACTGTTCCTTGAGGTACACCTGAGTTTACTGTTATTGGTGTTGATTTAGAGCCATTTATTATTATAGTTTGTTCTCTCCCTATCAGAAAATCTTTAATCTACTGATGCAGTGGACCGTTAATGCCGAAATATTTTAATTTTTTAAGCAAACTATGGTGGTGAACTTTGTCAAAAGCCTTGGAAAAATCTAGTAAGATAACATCAATTTGTTCACTATTATCACTAAAGGTGTTACTCTAGTCAAATGTGAATATTCGTTTGTTATGAATCTCACTGCTCTATTTTGTGTCTGTTCCAGTTTCTTAATGTTTTCTTGAGTTATTATCAATAATAAAATGAAAAGGACTGGCATAAATAAAGATTCGCCTAGGAACGGAAAACATCGCATTTTTATATGGCGACAAGATCTACCGTACACTTGGCACAAAAATATACTTTTGCAATTAATATCAACATCATTGTTTTTCTCGATGATTGAAAGGTGCAATAAGATTGGTTGACAATCATCTTATCTTATGTAATACAGACGTTACTTCAAAAAAAAGAAGATGATTATGTCCTTCGCGTCATGCATTTAGTCATACATATTAACCAATTACCTTAATTCACTGGTTTTCCTGGCTAGGTCAGGCAACCCAATCCATGCTCTAATAGCGCTAAGGAAAAATTAACATTTGTACAAATTTGTCCTAGCATATGGAACGAGGAATGTGCCTTTATCTGAAGATTATGGTTCAGTGTTTTAATTATAATTGCTACTTTACTTTTGAGTCTTCTGTCCTGAAGGCTTCCTAAATTTAGTGATTTTACTATAGGTGTTACTCTAGTCAAAACGTGCATATTTATTTGTTATGGATTTTTTGCGATTACTTGCGAATCTTGAAAGCTAACAGTAGAACTAGAGAAAATGATCCTAGCAATTGAATTGAGATGCTTCAGAAAGATCCTAGGTTTTAACATACAAAGATTAGAAACAAGATCACAACGGCGATCGGGCCCCACGATGACCTACTAACCACAGTCAATGCAAACTAATCTCTCTCAAAGTGACAACTCAAGGTAATATTCAAATCTCTCTCAATGTGGACAACTCAAGGTAATACTCAAATCTCTCTCAATGTGGACAACTCAAGGTAATATCCAAATCTCTCTCAATGTGGACAACTCAAGGTAATATTCAAATCTCTCTCAATGTGGACAACTCAAGGTAATATTCAAATCTCTCTCAATGTGGACAACTCAAGGTAATATTCAAATCTTTCTCAATGTGGACAACTCAAGGTAATATTCAAATCTTTCTCAATGTGGACAACTCAAGGTAATATTCAAATCTCTCTCAATGTGGACAACTCAAGGTAATATTCAAATCTCTGTCAACGTGGACAACTCAAGGTAATATTCAAATCTCTCTCAACGTGGACAACTCAAGGTAATATTCAAATCTCTCTCAATGTGACAACTCAAGGTAATATTCAAATCTCTCTCAATGTGACAACTCAAGGTAATATTCAAATCTCTCAACGTGGACAACTCAAGGTAATATTCAAATCTCTCTCAATGTGGACAACTCAAGGTAATATTCAAATCTCTCTCAATGTGGACAACTCAAGGTAATATTCAAATCTCTCTCAATGTGACAACTCAAGGTAATATCCAAATCTCTCTCAATGTGGACAAATCAAGGTAATATTCAAATCTCTCTCAATGTGGACAACTCAAGGTAATATCCTAATCTCTCTAAATGTGGACAACTCAAGGTAATATTCAAATCTCTCTCAATGTGGACAACTCAAGGTAATATTCAAATCTCTCTCAATGTGGACAACTCAAGGTAATATTCAAATCTTTCTCAATGTGGACAACTCAAGGTAATATTCAAATCTTTCTCAATGTGGACAACTCAAGGTAATATTCAAATCTCTCTAAATGTGGACAACTCAAGGTAATATTCAAATCTCTCTCAATGTGACAACTCAAGGTAATATTAAAATCTCTCAACGTGGACAACTCAAGGTAATATTCAAATCTCTCTCAATGTG
This sequence comes from Biomphalaria sudanica, assembly GCA_036873155.1. Lineage (NCBI taxonomy): Eukaryota > Metazoa > Mollusca > Gastropoda > Planorbidae > Biomphalaria > Biomphalaria sudanica. The sequence continues at coordinate 37,039 of JAZGLO010001580.1, forward strand.
GACAACTCAAGGTAATATTCAAATCTCTCTCAACGTGGACAACTCAAGGTAATATCCAAATCTCTCTCAATGTGGACAACTCAAGGTAATATTCAAATCTCTCTCAATGTGAACAACTCAAGGTAATATTCAAATCTATCTAAACGTGGACAACTCAAGGTAATATTCAAATCTCTCTCAATGTGGACAACTCAAGGTAATACTCAAATCTCTCTCAATGTGGACAACTCAAGGTAATATTCAAATCTCTCTCAATGTGGACAACTCCATGTAGTATTCAAATCTCTCAATGTGGACAACTCAAGGTAATATTCAAATCTCTCTCAATGTGGACAACTCAAGGTAATATTCAAATCTTTCTCAATGTGGACAACTCAAGGTAATATTCAAATCTTTCTCAATGTGGACAACTCAAGGTAATATTCAAATCTCTCTCAATGTGGACAACTCAAGGTAATATTCAAATCTCTGTCAACGTGGACAACTCAAGGTAATATTCAAATCTCTCTCAACGTGGACAACTCAAGGTAATATTCAAATCTCTCTCAATGTGACAACTCAAGGTAATATTCAAATCTCTCTCAATGTGACAACTCAAGGTAATATTCAAATCTCTCAACGTGGACAACTCAAGGTAATATTCAAATCTCTCTCAATGTGGACAACTCAAGGTAATATTCAAATCTCTCTCAATGTGGACAACTCAAGGTAATATTCAAATCTCTCTCAATGTGGACAACTCAAGGTAATATTCAAATCTCTCTCAATGTGACAACTCAAGGTAATATCCAAATCTCTCTCAATGTGGACAAATCAAGGTAATATTCAAATCTCTCTCAATGTGGACAACTCAAGGTAATATCCTAATCTCTCTAAATGTGGACAACTCAAGGTAATATTCAAATCTCTCTCAATGTGGACAACTCAAGGTAATATTCAAATCTCTCTCAATGTGGACAACTCAAGGTAATATTCAAATCTTTCTCAATGTGGACAACTCAAGGTAATATTCAAATCTTTCTCAATGTGGACAACTCAAGGTAATATTCAAATCTCTCTAAATGTGGACAACTCAAGGTAATATTCAAATCTCTCTCAATGTGACAACTCAAGGTAATATTAAAATCTCTCAACGTGGACAACTCAAGGTAATATTCAAATCTCTCTCAATGTGGACAACTCAAGGTAATATTCAAATCTCTCTCAACGTGGACAACTCAAGGTAATATCCAAATCTCTCTCAATGTGGACAACTCAAGGTAATATTCAAATCTCTCTCAATGTGAACAACTCAAGGTAATATTCAAATCTATCTAAACGTGGACAACTCAAGGTAATATTCAAATCTCTCTCAATGTGGACAACTCAAGGTAATACTCAAATCTCTCTCAATGTGGACAACTCAAGGTAATATTCAAATCTCTCTCAATGTGGACAACTCCATGTAGTATTCAAATCTCTCAATGTGGACAACTCAAGCTAATATTCAAATCTCTCTCAATGTGGACAACTCAAGGTAATATTCAAATCTCTCTCAATGTGGACAACTCAAGGTAATATTCAAATCTCTCTCAATGTGAACAACTCAAGGTAATATTCAAATCTATCTAAACGTGGACAACTCAAGGTAATATTCAAATCTCTCTCAATGTGGACAACTCAAGGTAATACTCAAATCTCTCTCAATGTGGACAACTCAAGGTAATATTCAAATCTCTCTCAATGTGGACAACTCCATGTAGTATTCAAATCTCTCAATGTGGACAACTCAAGCTAATATTCAAATCTCTCTCAATGTGGACAACTCAAGGTAATATTCAAATCTCTCTCAATGTGACAACTCAAGGTAATATTCAAATCTCTCTTAATGTGACAACTCAAGGTAATATTCAAATCCCTCTCAATGTGGACAACTCCATGTAATATTCAAATCTCTCTCAACGTGGACAACTCAAGGTAATATTCAAATCTCTCTCAATGTGGACAACTAAAGGTAATATTCAAATTCTTCTCAATGTGGACAACTCAATGTAGTATTCAAATCTCTCTCAATGTGGACAACTCCATGTAATATTCAAATCTCTCTAAATGTGGACAACTCAAGGTAATATTCAAATCTCTCTCAATGTGACAACTCAAGGTAATATTCAAATCTCTCAACGTGGACAACTCAAGGTAATATTCAAATCTCTCTCAATGTGGACAACTCAAGGTAATATTCAAATCTCTCTCAACGTGGACAACTCAAGGTAATATCCAAATCTCTCTCAATGTGGACAACTCAAGGTAATATTCAAATCTCTCTCAATGTGAACAACTCAAGGTAATATTCAAATCTATCTAAACGTGGACAACTCAAGGTAATATTCAAATCTCTCTCAATGTGGACAACTCCATGTAGTATTCAAATCTCTCTCAATGTGAACAACTCAAGGTAATATTCAAATCTCTCTCAAAGTGACAACTCAAGGTAATATTCAAATCTCTCTCAATGTGACAACTCAAGGTAATATTCAAATCTCTCTCAATGTGGACAACTCAAGGTAATACTCAAATCTCTCTCAATGTGGACAACTCAAGGTAATATTCAAATCTCTCTCAATGTGGACAACTCCATGTAGTATTCAAATCTCTCAATGTGGACAAGTCAAGCTAATATTCAAATCTCTCTCAATGTGGACAACTCAAGGTAATATTCAAATCTCTCTCAATGTGACAACTCAAGGTAATATTCAAATCTCTCTTAATGTGACAACTCAAGGTAATATTCAAATCCCTCTCAATGTGGACAACTCCATGTAATATTCAAATCTCTCTCAACGTGGACAACTCAAGGTAATATTCAAATCTCTCTCAATGTGGACAACTAAAGGTAATATTCAAATTCTTCTCAATGTGGACAACTCAATGTAGTATTCAAATCTCTCTCAATGTGGACAACTCAAGGTAATATTCAAATCTCTCTCAATGTGACAACTCAAGGTAATATTCAAATCTCTCTCAATGTGACAACTCAAGGTAATATTCAAATCTCTCTCAATGTGGACAACTCAAGGTAATATTCAAATCTCTCTCAATGTGACAACTCAAGGTAATATTCAAATCTCTCTCAATGTGGACAACTCCATGTAGTATTCAAATCTCTCTCAATGTGGACAACTCAAAGTAATATTCAAATCTCTCTCAATGTGACAACTCAAGGTAATATTCAAATCTCTCTCAATGTGGACAACTCCATGTAGTATTCAAATCTCTCTCAATGTGGACAACTCAAGGTAATATTCAAATCTCTCTCAATGTGGACAACTCAAGGTAATATTCAAATCTCTCTCAATGTGACAACTCAAGGTAATATTCAAATCTCTCTCAATGTGGACAACTCCATGTAGTATTCAAATCTCTCTCAATGTGGACAACTCAAGGTAATATTCAAATCTCTCTCAATGTGACAACTCAAGGTAATATTCAAATCTCTCTCAATGTGACAACTCAAGGTAATATTCAAATCTCTCTCAATGTGGACAACTCCATGTAGTATTCAAATCTCTCTCAATGTGGACAACTCAAGGTAATATTCAAATCTCTCTCAATGTGGACAACTCAAGGTAATATTCAAATCTCTCTCAATGTGGACAACTCCATGTAGTATTCAAATCTCTCTCAATGTGGACAACTCAAGGTAATATTCAAATCTCTCTCAATGTGGACAACTCAAGGTAATATTCAAATCTCTCTCAATGTGACAACTCAAGGTAATATTCAAATCTCTCTCAATGTGGACAACTCCATGTAGTATTCAAATCTCTCTCATTGTGGACAACTCAAGGTAATATTCAAATCTCTCTCAATGTGGACAACTCTGTGTAGGGAGGAGAAAAAGGCTGGCTAGGACTTTGAAGCAAAATAAAACAACATTCAAATTTTGGCTTTTATTTTATTTATTAATTTTGGTAAACAATAGTTTTAGATGTAGTTAACCACGTACTTAGCACTAATTTGTCATAGTCTGATTACTTCTAAAAATCAAGAATGAAATGACAATGTTATACATAAAGACTTTTCACTTTGTAAACCAACATGCAACAATGCATATAACTCATGTGCTACATTCTGTTAAAACAAGACAATTACTCATTCTGCTGAAAATATTCTCATTTGCGTTGCGTTGTATCAAATGATCAGGTGACCATGACGTTTGCAAACAAGATATAATAAAAAAAAATGGCTTGTTACTGGCTAAAGGAAAGTTGAATTTAAGTGTACTTTTGGGTAGTCAATTTGAGGAGACGTTTTAAAATGAATAGGCTCAAGAGCTTTAGAGGGAAATGCTGTTATTTGAAGGCGTCCAGAGATCAATTGTAAGATTTGAATGTGCAACACTACTAACCTGTAGTTATAACGAATAAACCTTATAGAAATGTTTGTTGATGAGTTTTGTAGTTTTCATCTCTTTGAATAATATCCCATTGTTCTTCTATTATTATTAGAACAAAAACGTGTCTTTAATTCTTTGGTGCTGTTAGGATCAAGATTCATTAAAGGGAAAAAAATTCGTTGTAATTAATTTATTAATTAATTTTCTGATTGATTCATTCATTCATTGTCATCAACACAGAGAAATTTTTTGATGATATGGCAGATCTTCAGGAGTTTGCCTTCTAACTAGTAATTAAAATCTTACATGGAATGTCCAGGGTTACGAAGATGGCTGCAAAGTCATTATTATTATTATAGCATCCCAAGTTAGCCTACATATTAGAGCAGTGTTTTCCAAATTTTTCCCTAAACGGAACACTTTGCACATTATGAGTATTAAGCTGAACACTTTGCACATTATGAGTATTAAGCTGAACACTTTGCACATTATGAGTATTAAGCGGAACACTTTGCACATTATGAGTATTAAGCTGAACACTTTGCACATTATGAGTATTAAGCTGAACACTTTGCACATTATGAGTATTAAGCTGAACACTTTGCACATTATGAGTATTAAGCTGAACACTTTGCACATTATGAGTATTAAGCTGAACACTTTGCACATTATGAGTATTAAGCTGAACACTTTGCACATTATGAGTATTAAGCTGAACACTTTGCACATTATGAGTATTAAGCTGAACACTTTGCACATTATGAGTATTAAGCTGAACACTTTGCACATTATGAGTATTAAGCTGAACACTTTGCACATTATGAGTATTAAGCAGAACACTTTGCTTTAATTTTTAGAGGTTAATTAACGTGGTGGTCTACTAGTTAATTAATCCATTAGCTCGTGGAGCATCTATTCAGGCCTCGGGAAACACTAGGGTTCCGCGGAAGACAGTTTGGGAAACACTGCTGTGAAAGGAAACAGTTGTGGGAAAGACAGTAGTGATGACTTTTCAACACTTTTACAAAGAACATATTTCTACCAAACTAGTAACACCAGGTGGCGGCTCGCAGAAATAACAAAATAAAAATCTTATACTATAACAGAATTCTTTTTAAATGCTAACAAGTTTCCATGTCAATTGATCTCCCATTTTGCATTGTTTTATCGGTTAGGCCCCAGCAAATACCAAATTGACATATAGCCTTGACCTTTTGCGAATTGAAATGTATACGTTGAAGAAAAGTTCGTAGGTCTACTTTCAGACTCATTCTGGAAACGAACGACTGAGACGGCCACACACATGACCCAGATAAAGTGATGTGAAATTGGCCGCATTTGCCGGATGGACAACGTCGTTGTCCACCGCTATGGTCATCGGCCAAGTTAGGACAAACATCACTCTGTCCCCAAGTCCTTTCAGAATCTTTCTTTGCAACTCCACGAAAAAGACGCCATTCATCGTCTGCCTTGAGTAGACGCTGTGCGCTGATTGGTAGAGAATGATCACGTGAGGATTTCTATCCAATAGCCTCTTTATCGCTTCGCGCAATAGTTTCAGTCTTGCCTCTATTACGGACAGATGAAAGGGCGCCAAATGCAGAAAGTGATGCAAGTGAACAATGAATTTTCCACGGCTTGGAATAGAATCCAGCACTCTTGTCTCGGAGAAGACATGAGATGTGTTCAAATCTTGGCCCTGAAGAGTAAAATGGACAAGAAACATTTTAGTAATTCATGAGGTAGGATGGTTGCCTATTCGTGTGGTTAGCGCTTTGGACTGCCGCATAGATTGTCCCTGGTTAAGTCCCCCACCATCCCGGCGTGCTGCGGGAGGTTTAGGTTAGAATGTCATAATCTTCCACTAAATCTCCCAATAAAAATATACATTGTCAACTGATGTAAATAAAAACAAATACTCGTTAGCACTAACTACTATTTTTAAATTGATACTGTGATGATAGTGAGCTCCCCATCCCCAATAATATTCTAATGTACCTTGTAGATTTAGATTTCTACTAAGTACTTATTTAGATGTATACTAAGTATTTATTTAGACTTATACTATTCTAAGTGTTTATTAAGACTTTTACTAATTATTTATTTAGACCTATACTAAGTACTTTACCCTTTATACTAAGTACTTATTTAGACCTATACAAAGTATTTTTTAAAACGTAAAATAAGTAGGCCTACTTATTTAGTATTATGGTAAGTACTTTTTTTTTTTTTTAAATTGTCTAGGAAATTATAACTGCAGGGGTCGGCAACATTGTTTAATTGGTGAACCAAAAAAGATTTTAAACTTTCGTGGGTAGGGGGTGGGCATGAAACTTTTTAAAACATAGACACTGATGGATGACTGGTCGTGCGGTATGCGTGCTCGTCTTTCATTTAGTCATCTTCATGGCCTCGTGCCAGCACCTCCGTAGTCCTGAGGTAGGTTTGGACTAGAAAGTAAATTATCTTCAACTCTGAAGGAACATCCGAAACATGTAAAACTTTTTACATCTCTTTACAAACAAATGAAATGAAAGAGTAGAGGCCCCTGACACAGAAGCTGGTTAGATCTAGATCTACTTACAAACAAATGAAATGAAATAGCAGAGGCCACAGACACAGAAGCTGGTTAGATCTAGATCTACTTACAAACAAACTAAATGAAAGAGTAGAGGCCCCTGACACAGTAGCTGGTTAGATCTAGATCTACTTACAAACAAATGAAATGAAATAGCAGAGGCCACAGACACAGAAGCTGGTTAGATCTAGATCTACTTACAAACAAACTAAATGAAACAGTAGAGGCCCCTGACACAGAAGCTGGTTAGATCTAGATCTACTTACAAACAAATGAAATGAAACAGTAGAGGCCCCTGACACAGAAGCTGGTTAGATCTAGATCTACTTACAAACAAACTAAATGAAATAGCAGAGGCCACAGACACAGAAGCTGGTTAGATCTAGATCTACTTACAAACAAACTAAATGAAAGAGTAGAGGCCCCTGACACAGTAGCTGGTTAGATCTAGATCTACTTACAAACAAATGAAATGAAATAGCAGAGGCCACAGACACAGAAGCTGGTTAGATCTAGATCTACTTACAAACAAACTAAATGAAACAGTAGAGGCCCCTGACACAGAAGCTGGTTACTTACAAACGTCCCAAAGAATGGGAAAGTGTGAGGCAAAAATGAAACTGAGATGTTGCTAGTCTCGTTTTCGCATCTCAATGGCGCGTGCCAGGCAGACTGAAACCGAAAAAAAAAATAATGCAACAGAAAAAGAATTGGAAAAAAATAAATAAATATATATATATAGAATGTCTAAAGTTTAGTTAATATTAATACATTGTATTTTTAGAACAGAACAATTGTTTATTACAAAGCTTATACCAACTCACTCTGTCTGCCTGTCTGGTTTAATTTTTGTACACGTCATTTCTCCCACATTCATTCTCGGATCAAGTTAAAATTGTGCACAATTAGGACTATTTATAGTTGGCGCCACTGATATGATGATCGTATTCCTGCACTATTACATAAGAGTTTCTAAAAAAAATAATGTTTAATATTTTGCTTCTTACGTTGTGGGGGGAGCAGAGGCTGGATAGTTAAGCTCGGCTACTGAACCTGGGGTACTGGGTTCGAATCTCGGTGAAGACAGCGATTTTGAATTTCGGGATTTTTAGGGCGCCATTGAGTCCACCCAAATGGATACTTTAGTTGTGGAGAGTATCTTGGAGAAAGTGTTTTCGCACCGAGGCCATGTATTCAACTCAGCCATATGTTGCATTGACACTAGTCATTGAGTATCACTAAATTAAAGACATGATCTGCGAATGGCTCCACTACATTCAAGTACAACAGTAAGACCTATCTGTTCAAAACTTGTTTTAAGATTAATTTGTGTCATTTTAGCTCTCGTGTATATTATGTTTGTAATGTTATCACAGCGCCTTGAGCCTAAATTGTGTTATGTTAACGGTGCTCTACACATTAAATTATTATTTTTATTTTATAGCATTTCAGTAACAATTAGATTACTATAATCAAAAAAATTATAGTTGAATTTGCACATGACACTAATGACACTAACAGTAAAGAACTTGAATAGTAATTGAGTGTTACTGTTAAGGAGACGTCTGCAAAAATAAGAAAGTGAGAGTTCTGGCCCATGGGGACACACGTAGACTGATGGTAAGGGCAGGGTCCAAGGTATAATTCTCATAAGACATCATAAGCAGAAATGCCTACATGCCAAAATGGAAATGCGTATTCCCAGACCTGGAAATGCGTATTTTGAGGGGCAAATGTGTATTTTCCTACATATCAAGAAATATACCCAGGAAAGACTAAAATTAAATCATTCAAGCACCTAACATACATGAAAGGCAGCTATCCTAAAGTTAACACAGCATAAAGTTATATAAGACATTTTGTACATAAGTCAAAATATTTACACTTTTAGTCTTTGTCTTAGACTTTTCTAGAATATGTTAGAATGATAACTTTCTTGTCACTTAGCGATGATCTTATGATCATAATGCCTCTTGTGTACTTCACATTCCATAATAGCGGAAACAGAACATTTAGCTTGGTCAGTGATATCTAGTTTTATAAAAGTATATCTGTTTATAGGCAATTTCGATACAAAGTATCCAGCCACTGGAAATATTTTATATCACTCAGTTTTTCTTCTTCCAGACCTTTTTTGCAAAGTTAGCAATGAAAGCTTTGGCATCCTCTACAATCACTAATAACAAACATTTTAAATATTTGTTTTTCTGGCAGATAACCCTAATTAGTCATTGAGCTTGTTTCTAATATATAAAAGCTTTGCTATTGAGTCTGCCTTAAATGCCCCTGATTTCATTCTTTGAACTTAGGCCTTCATAAGTAATGGAACCTAGCTAGTCGCTAGTGACTATAACAGTAGCTACCACAGAAGATACATTCTGCAAGTTATGGTCATGGAACATCAGTTTGATTCCCTTTATCATGCTAAACGAGAGATTAAACGCAACCAATGTTTCTTCTATGAAAACCTCTGCCCTTCTCACTTTCATCTAAAAAAAAATCAAATTCAAATCTAGAATAGATCTAGATCTGTAAACAAGCTTCATTAACAGTTAATTGTTTTTAAATGTGCTTTTTTTAGATTCCATAATTGATACGAAATTGCTTCTTTTGGGAAGATTTAATTTTAGATCTAGGTCTAGTTACAGATATGTATAGCCTTGAGTTTTTGGGGTAGCTCTTCCACTACAGTGGAATCTAAACCTACAGCCTATATTGGTTGCTACATCTAGCTATTTGCGTACAAAATACGCAAGATGCGTACTTGTAGGCATCTCTGCCTAAATGGATAATTTCTAATACCCCGTCAACGCTGGTCAAGTAACTATTAGGCTACCACTCACAGAAGTTCTTTTAATTTTTTGTTGGCACGGAACTAGACGTGTCAGTATGTCATACTGGGCTCTTGAGTTTGAATCCCCAATAATAATGACCTGTGGACAGAGAAACAGCCTTAAGTATATTGTTCTCGTTGAGTTTTTTTATTAAAAAAAAAACTTCACAAGAAATCCTCTAAATGAGCTGTCGATATTAGTTCTCTCTACTTATATCTTATTTTTATTACAAAGCTTAGATACTCTGTGTGTCTGGTAATAAGTTTGTACACGGTATTTCTCACACACCCAATCTCGGATCAAGCTGAAATTTTGCACAATTATTTCTTTTACCTGACAAAAGAATCGATAATAAAATCAACCAATTAGTTAAATAACTTTCGTTAAATAATGATTATGTATGGTATTGAACAAGGGAAAGAAATTGTGCTTGACTGATGAGGTGGTAAAAGTTGAATTATTCCTTCATACCTTGTAGAGAGAAATAGATGGCCGATTTAAATTAAAATATAATAATAAATAACTAGGAAACCATTTATGTTCGTAAGCGCTATGATGGCACAGTGGTTAGTGTGTTGGCTTGAGGAGGCGTAAGGAAACTTTAGTCCACGACTTCGAATTCAGGTCTTTTTTTTTTGTATTAAAAGCATTAAAAAGCGATCACAGTAGCATGTATGGCTGCCTGGTCGTGCGGCTTGTGGGCTGCACTGTTGTTCGGACTTATCGATGGTTCCGAATTCATACCCTTCCCGCTCCCATCCCCCGTCGTCCTGCGAGAGGTTTGGACTAGGAAGTAAATCATCTTCAACTCTGAAGGAACACCCGAAACATGTAAAACATTTTACAAACAAACATCTTGCACCTATTGCTCACTACGCCTCTGAACCAAACTCAAAACACGTGATAATCTGACTAATAGCCTAAATGATTTAAAGTTTAACAATGTTTTTACTGCGTTTGTGTGTTTCTCTGATACATTGTTAGGCCATCTTTTTTTTAAAACTAGCACACAATTCTCCAACAGTTGCGTTTAGTTTTTACCTTTGTTTTTCCTAAGCAGTCAATAACAAATGAAGAATTGACTTCTGGAAGTTGACAGGTCAAAGGTCGCCATTCACCAAGATAGAAAAACCCAAAGGAATTATTGTCTTTAAATGTCAGAGACAAATCTCTCTTATTGCACTTCAACAGGGGCAAAGGTAAAACTGTCTCGTTGGACTTTTCACCTGGCAAATAGACAAGCGTTTTAGAGACGAGTTAAAGAGAGGTAACAAAAGAGTTGTTTAACAGGTCTGAATACGTAATGTTTTTCGGACAATTTTAACCCTCGATAAAAGTGCAAAGATTCCTCTTAGGTGACGTAGGAGAGTATAAGCTCTTCTGTTTTGTTTTATTTGTTTGTTGTTTTTACTCTTTCTCTCCTAATTGACGAGACCATCGTTGATTTGACACACATTTAATTGTTATTCGGTTTTACAAACATTAATTTGTGCGATTCAAATAGAGCACGCATTCCCATTTTATTCTATAACAAATACAAAATTTCTTGATTACAAAGTGATAGAAGTTTAACCATAACAGGGGAGTGAACTATAAATGAGCAAATTAAATAATTCCGTTGGATCTTCCAAAATAAATACGGAGAGAAAGAGTTAAAAGTGTAAATCCATCTTATAACTAATTTATTCTTGCCTTTATGTCTTCAGATTTAGAGAGTTGTGGGACTTTGTCAGTAAAAATTAGAAGCTTATGTTCATTAGATGGGTAGAATTAATGCATTAGCTAATGGTCGGAACGATGTCGCCCACACGGCAGTTCCCTCGACTCCCTTTCCACGAAGCTGATGTATCCAAAAGAACAGCAAGTGCCGATACAGCTTGGGATCAGCGGCGTCGCAAACATGGTGCGAAGGGGTTCATAGCGCCTGGGTCCTAAACCATAGGGCTCGCAGTGAATCTTGAAAAAAAAAATGCTTCGACAATAAGAATTCAGATGTATCAAATTTATATCAAGTATTAGATCTACTTGTTAAAGACAGTAACTAAATTGAGTGGCCTGACACAAACACTCCAAGAACTTGCACTGGCATACCTTTTTGTAGACGTATTGATACATAATGGAAGACTCGCTTTAGTTTTGTGTGTTTGTTTGTTTTTCGTACATATTACTTACGCGGGCCCATTGTCATTCTTGAACCCGGGCTCAGGAACGCCTTGCTACTGGCCGCAGGGTCTGCCAGGGTTTAGCACTTCGTTGTTGCAAAAGGATCCAAAGTCGTGAGTGAAACAGGCCATTCAAGTATATAAAATATTGTCCGCGAGCCCAACAAAATTGTAAGGTTCAGGCTTTTACGTGGCCATATTTTAACAATAACTAGATTTTTACGTTACATATTCAGTAGTCAATATGCCCAATGCGTTCTTTTTCTGTTACATTACATTATAAGATAAGGAGATAATTTGACCGCTTACCTGGCAAAACGTTGAGAGAAATGTTATTGGCGATGAAGAACGGTCTCCGACTGCAATAAGAAAATGTTTATATTTTAACTCTTTATCTCCGTAATTATTTTTTTCACGTTCTGACAGAATTGTTCATTTTTTCACATCTGTAATGATTAAAATTCAATAACATTTTTGTTTATTATCTGAAAACATTACTTTTGGTAAGAATAACAGAAGAATGCTCTTTTTATATAACACTAATTAAAGTTTATAAAACCAAACATTGATTTAATTTAATGGGGTCAAATCAACGATGATATCGTTAATTCGCAGAGAAAGAGTTAAAGGTAACGTAGAATACACTCAGACGCCTGTAGGTCACGCCTACAGTTATATACATATAAGAACTTTAAGAAAACTACAGTGAAATAAATCTACACCCAAAGTACCAAATCTCTACAGCTGTCTACAGTTAAGTCTATGGTTTACAGGGATGAAGATATTTATTAAGGCTCATCAAAATTGGAAAATAGTCTTATAGTGCCTATTTATAGTTCATGGTAAAAGACCAGAAAAAAAAAAAAGAAATAAATCCATTGAACAAACCTAAGACAAACTTATAACAAACCTACTACAAACGTTTGTTTTATTTATCACACTGTCACTTCTTTGTTCACATTAAACACAAACAATATACTTGGTATTTATTATTTTCTTATCTTATATAATACAGACGTTACTTCAAAAAAGAAGATGTTTACGTCCTAGTTTAGGCGCCATCTTGACTTAGCTGACATAGAAGATGGTTGCATGCGGCCTCAGAACGTCACAGCTGGAGGTCACTCGCTAAGGCCGCGGGATACACAATTTGAGACCAAAAGAAAATCCGCTGCCGAGGACAGACGCAGACGGCGAAAACTGAATCTTAACCGACCACCGGCGGACAATGGTTATGCTTGCCCTGGATATGGCAAAATTATGTAGTTGAAAGCTGGGGCTGCGTAGCCACGGGAAATACTGCATTCCTCATTAGTCGTTGGACTCGAAGACGAGCCTTATAAATATACTAGCAAAATACCCGCGCTTTGCAGCGGGAGGATTATTGCATTAACATTACAAATTTGCTTTAATTAATAGGTCTACATGTAACAACAAAACATTCTCATTTGTGCCAGGAGTGTTACCGCAGGGAATGTAGCGCATGTATTTTTGGAATAAGCGGAACAACGCAGTTTTTGTGTGGCTTTTTGCAATGTTAGTCCGATAAGTAAAAATAATGCGTCATATGTACTGCCTTAAATATTTCATTACTAAGAAGAAAAGTAAACCTTTTGAAATAGAGAAGAAACATACATGTACCAATACACAGTTATTTGTTGAGGATCTCTTTGTACACCACGTTGTCAGTTCGGCCCTCCGGCTGCAGTATGACCAATCCCTGCGCCGAGCTTACTCTTGAGCATGCGACGTACAGTTGCCCATGTGAGAAGCAGTCCTGTCTCAAGTCAATGCCAACCTTTTGTAGTGTCTGTCCCTGAGACTTGTTGATTGTCATGGCGAAGCAGAGCCTTACTGGGAATTGGAGGCGTTTGAATTGAAATGGGAGGTCAGAGGGGATGACGGGGATGCGAGGAATCAAAACTGTCTCTCCTGAGCCACTGCCAGTGAAAATAGTTGCCTCAATGAGGTTCTTCTGCAGAGACGTGACTTGAAGTCTGGTGCCGTTGCACAGTTTAGGTGGCTGCAAGTTCCTCAGCAACATTATCGGTGCCCCAACCTTCAAAATGAGACGATGCTCAGGAGTGCCTGGAGGATTCAGAGAGTTGAGAAACTCTACCGGATAGTGCACCGCGTCTTCCATTTCCACAACTGAATCCACAGACTCCTATGTTTTAGATTGTGAGGGGAGTTCTTGGAGTAAAACGTGGTTTATGGCCGTGGTCATGTCGTTTCGTGGTGTTAGGATAGCTCTCTCCCTCAACCATGACACGTCTATATGCTGGAGAGTTCTTAAATTGGGATAAACATTGTAACGAAGGTTTTGCAAGGTCTTCACCAGGAGACAGAGATTTGAGGGAATTGCTATTTTAGAATTTTCTTGACTGAAGCTGCCATCACCAATACTCATCAGAATATCAGAGAACTCTCCGGCTCTTGTGTCGCCATTCAGATGAACCCTCATGTTTATTCTTAAAGTGACGACAGTGATTTGACGCCACAGGTACGAAGACTTCAGACAGGCTTTCACTTCGTCGGCGCGTGTTCCTCTGGGCACGACTGGTAGGGTTTGCCGAAAGTCTCCAGCCAGCAACACTGTCAAGCCTCCCATACGTGTGGTGGTGTTTCGGATGTCTTGGAGGGTCCTGTCCAAAGCCTCGACACCCCCTCTGTGTGCCATGGTGGACTCATCCCAGACAATCAGCTTGCACTGTCTTAGCACTTCAGCCATGTTGCTCTGCTTTGATATGTTGCACGTGGAGGGCGAATCAGTGGTGTGGCTGAGGTTGAGAGGTAGCTTGAAAGCTGAATGAGCAGTTCTCACACCCTGAAGAAGAGTTGCTGCAATGCCAGAAGAAGCCACAGCTACAGCAATGTCACCTTCCGCTCGGACTTTCGCATGCAGAAGGTTTATGAGGAATGTCTTGCCAGTTCCTCCTGGAGCATCAAGAAAAAACACCGTGCCAGTGCCCGAGACAACGCTCCTCATGACTTGCTCGTAAACTCTCTTTTGGTCACCATTCAGCAAAGGCTCGTTGTTTGAGACTACATTGGCCAACTCCGAGGTGTCGTAAGAGGTTTCCCTCAAGTACTCGGGATTCGACGTAACCTCTGCCAGTTCTCTCGAAGGTGAAGGCAGCCCGTAATGATTGACAGAGAGACCTCCGATAGCAATGACGTAGTTCTCAAGCAAATGAAGACACTTGTTGTAGATCATAGGCAACCACTGTTGGACTTCTGTTCCTCAATGATCTCTTTCAGTCTGTCTCCTAACATCTTCTGCCCTGCTGTCTCTATGTTTTTCCCAGAGATTTAAGGTATTCTCCATTTGGCAGAAGACCAGCATTACAGCGAACAGTTCACGGAACTTTTGAGGTGAGCGAGACAGAGCAGCTTCCTGGAGAGTCTCGTCCCAGTTGACATCGTCCTGTAACAAACCAAGTGCCCTGCAGGCCGACTTGTAGGTTGGATGGACAACACCGTCAACTGTTCTGAGAGATTCGAAAGAGGTGGGACCTATGATTTTGTAGAGCAGCAATCGAAGGTGGTAACATTCAGAGTTGTTCGGGTGCACAGTGTAGACCCTTCCAAGCACATTATCTTTCTTCACCCCCGAATGTCCTGGCACAGCCTTCCCCTGCTTCCTCCGACGAAACATACACAGCAGTCGAATGAATGAGTTCACTGTGATAGTGCTCATGTGTTGTGTAATTGTCTCCCGTACCATCATCTGTCCACACCTTGAACCTGTCCCAGTTGTTGAGCACATACAACACAATGTCCCTTCGGACATCAGCAGTGAGTCTGATGTGGCCGTGCAATGTGTAGCACAGAGTGGACGTTGTCGACCGTTACGATCGTTACGCGTACGATTGGGAAACGAAACCTGCTGCACTTTTGTAAGTAAGCTGTAGGGAATGCGCCTGCCAAATTTCACCCTTGTACCTACACGGGAAGTTGCAGAATTAGTGATGAGTCAGTGAGTCAGGGCTTTGCCTTTTATTAGTATAGATACAGACAAGCTAAATATTAAAAATATTAATATATTAAAACAAAAACTTAAAAAATAAACAAAGCTTACCTCAGGGGAAGGGAAGAACTCCGTCCTTAAAGCTATGCTACCAATAATGTACAAGTTGTTTCCCTTATTCGATATCAAACATAACAATTACCAATTATTTATTTTTCTTATTGAGTTTTCTTGTTTATTAATTCTTGTTATGTTAAGTACAATAAATAATTGATTTAAGTAGCAAATTGATCAGAAAATGCACGAGGGAGAAAATAAAAAATTATTTAAGGGGACTAAACCCAACAAATTTAGCTGAAGTATTACTTTCCTGAAGTATACGTTTTTCTTGTTGCTATAAAACAAATAATGAATTACCAGTAATTTATTGTCTAATTGGTTACTTTAAAAAAATATTCATGTCTTGTCTATGTCAATAAATAATAGTGCAAAGTTTCAGCTTGATCCGAGAATGGGTCTGGGAGAAACAACGTGTACATACTTTTTGACAGACAGACAGACATACATTTTGTAAAAAAAAAAAAGTATAAAAAACAACAAGCACAAAAAACGGAACACTATGGAACACTTTTCAGATGCCATAGCTTTGCGCTTATTGTTTCAGAGGCTTCAGAGGCGGATAAGATCCTACCTACGTGGTGTATCGATCAACCAGTACTCCGTCTCTGACATGGGCAGGTTACAGATGAAATCTATCCTTCTCGAGGACGTAAAATGGGAGCACTGATGATATAGAACATTAAAATCAGCTGTGAACATTGTGTGTTTCGTACAATTTAACATCAAAGAGTCATATAGTGCTGTAGAAGAACAAGCTTTTGCTACTACCGTAAAGGGTTAATAAAACAGGAATTATATTTTTGACATTAGGTGGGATTATCTTATCTTATCTTATATAATACAGACGTTACTTCAAAAAAGAAGATGATTACGTCCTACGCGTCATGCATTTAGTCATGCATATTAACCAATGACTTAAATTCTGCCAAGTCACTGGTTTTTCTGGCTAGCTCAGGCAACCCATTCCATGCTCTAATAGCACTAGGGAAGAAGGAGTATTTGTACAAATTTGTCCTAGCATATGGGACGAGGAATGTTCCTTTATTTTTGTGTCTTTCAGAGTATTTTATTAGATTTTGTTTTTGTATTTGAAGATTATGGTTCAGTGTTTTATGTATAATTGCTACTTTACTTTTGAGTCTTCTGTCCTGAAGGCTTCCTAAATTTAGTGATTTTACTAAAGGTGTTACTCTAGTCAAATGTGAATATTCGTTTGTTATGAATCTCACTGCTCTATTTTGTGTTTGTTCCAATTTCTT
The DNA here is from genome assembly GCA_036873155.1 of Biomphalaria sudanica. Taxonomy (NCBI): domain Eukaryota; kingdom Metazoa; phylum Mollusca; class Gastropoda; family Planorbidae; genus Biomphalaria; species Biomphalaria sudanica. The sequence continues at coordinate 54,337 of JAZGLO010001580.1, forward strand.
AATGTTTTCTTGAGTTGAGGGGTCCCAAACGGTGGATTAAGCTCTTGGTAGACGCAATGGCATACATCCGGAGATGCGTTTACTTATTCATTCTACTAGTGTGCACTTCTTAATCACATACATCCGGAGATGTGTTTACTTATTCATTCTACTAGTGTGCACTTCTTAATCACATACATCCGGAGATGTGTTTACTTATTCATTCTACTAGTGTGCACTTCTTAATCACAATATTTTGCCATCCGTAAAAAATTTGAATAAAAGTATATAAAAAAACAACAACAACTTAAAACGTTTCTGACCGGTCGAAATTCGGATATATTTTTATCTCTTTTGTGGAGGCCCCTTTCTTGTAGAGACACCAGGACTGTAGCTGCGACTTACCTCCCTTAAATCCGTCCCTGCTACCATGTGGTATTGAATAAAATACGAAACGATCCTGTCAGATTGTGGCAGACGGTGCTACAGCCTGGTAGAGCCGCGCTACTGATCCCAAACTGTATCGGATATTCCGTTCCTTTGGTCACATCAGCTGCGTGGAGAGGGGGGGGGACTGTGTGGGCGACATCGTTCCGACCATAAACAATGCGCTCAGGCTTTCATCTTGCTTAAAACCTGTTCGAGATGAACCATCGTCGTTCTACGACTGAAGGAGGCCAACAATGTAGCACTCTTATTACTTCCGGTTGGGTTCTGAACAATAACTTTGATTTACTGCCCTTTCCATTTAGCCATCTCCACCTTTAGAGGCGCCCAAGTTAGTAAACAATAACTTTGATTTACTGCCCTTTCCATTTAGCCATCTCCACCTTTAGAGGCGCCCTAGTTAGTGAACAATAACTTTGATTTACTGCCCTTTCCATTTAGCCATCTCCACCTTTAGAGGCGCCCTAGTTAGTAAACAATAACTTTGATTTACTGCCCTTTCCATTTAGCCAGCTCCACCTTTAGAGGCGCCCTAGTTAGTGAACAATAACTTTGATTTACTGCCCTTTCCATTTAGCCATCTCCACCTTTAGAGGCGCCCTAGTTAGTGAACAATAACTTTGATTTACTGCCCTTTCCATTTAGCCATCTCCACCTTTAGAGGCGCCCTAGTTAGTAAACAATAACTTTGATTTACTGCCCTTTCAGTTTAGCCATCTCCACCTTTAGAGGCGCCCTAGTTAGTGAACAATAACTTTGATTTACTGCCCTTTCCATTAAGCCATCTCCACCTTTAGAGGCGCCCTAGTTAGTGAACAATAACTTTGATTTACTGCCCTTTCCATTAAGCCATCTCCACCTTTAGAGGCGCCCTAGTTAGTGAACAATAACTTTGATTTACTGCCCTTTCCATTTAGCCATCTCCACCTTTAAAGACGCCCTAGTTAGTGAACAATAACTTTGATTTACTGCCCTTTCCATTTAGCCATCTCCACCTTTGGAGGAGCCCAAGTGAGTAAATACACATATGTACCAAGACAAAAAAAAATAATGTCATCCCCCAGTGGAGATCTACTCACGTTCAGAAGGTTCCTCTTGACCGGCCTCCCACAGAACCAGGCAGAGCCTAACACTTGTGTTAAATTACATATGTCAGTGCTGGTGTAGCCAGGCAAGTAGGGGAGCGGAGAGCACGGTGTGTATTCTGAGGCATTCTTTTGAGAGTTGATGAAGTTTCCGGTAAACCAATGGGTTGTCTTGAAGACTCTCTAGAAACAAAATAAAAGAAAACAAAAACGTGTTCAGGATCTTTATAAATTGTAAAAAAAAAAAAGAAATGTTTGTCAACAGGACTTCACCGCATCATGACTTTTTAAATGTAGTGTCAATTCTAGATTTAGGGGAAGGTGGGGTGAAATGTCACAAGGGTAAGTTGTCACAAACACTATATCGCTGTAATGTGATGCGCTATCAAAAATGCGAAACTACATTTGAGATGTTTACGGAAACATATACAAATAGTTCTAAAATGAAGCTGATACCTTTTCGCATTTTAAAATTATCATGATTCATTGTTTATGACTGTTCGGAAAGTGGAATTTTATTTTTGTGTAATTTTGTTGAAAAACACTTATAATGTTGAGATGATTGTCTAACATTACACTGTTTCATGTCTCTGTGTATTAGTTACACATTGAAGTTAGTTTATTTCTTAAAGCTCGACCCGATAAAATGTTATTGGAATAAATGTTCTGAAATTTGTTGTGGGGCAAGTTGTCACGCAGGTTGGGGTAATTTGTCACAGTTGTGACAATTTTCCCCAATGAAGATTAAGCATTTTGAAAACAAATTTTAATATTAATATTTGTTTATTAATGATTATTTGTTTTATTGATTCCTTTTTATTGATGATACCTAAATAGTATTAAGTGACTTTCTCTTTAAATAAGGCTGTTTACAAAGGTTATGACAGCATCAACATACAGAAAAGATGTCCTTCGAGCGCAACATTTATTTTAGGAAAGAAGTTACCTAGTCCTACTACCTAGATACGTTGGAAGTGAGTGCATTGCTGGAAGAAGTGAACAGATATTTTACAAATAGTATATAGAAAAAAATAAACATTATTTTGAAGAAAAACCTACAGCTTTCCTTGTTAGGTCCAAAACTTTTCAGAACCTCCACATATATATCATTCTTTCACGACGGCCAGTCAAGGAAACTACTACAAGAACAAAGTCTTGACTTAATATGCTATTTCTTTTAGACATAGCAAGATATGGTGATTTTTTAAATGTGTGACATTTTACCCCATGCCCTGTGTCAACTTACCCCGGTGTGGGGCAAATTGTCACAACCTCAATCCAGCCACTTTTTTGTTGTATAACTTTGATAAATAAAGAGATAAAGGTTATTTCATTGACTCTACTTGTTGTCTGAATGTTTAAGTTACAGCATGTTACGTTTGGTGAGAATCAATGAATTCTAAATATGTTTAAAACATCAAAATCTGAAAACTGTGACACCTAGCACCACCTTCACCTATATGTCCGGATGCGTTATTCTTTATAAATATCTAGTAAATTATGTTAAGTTGGATTAGAATCAGACATAGATTTGGTCTCGAAATTAAAGAATATGATGGGGTTCCTCCACACCTGTTTTTAAAGAGTTTGAGGTGTGGCTGAATGGCAAAAAACACTTGGACACCTGTCAAGGGGACTTATGCTCGAATCATCAATTATGTTTGAAGCAGAAAATAAACATTCTCCTTAATTAACCCCCCCCCTTTTTTTTTCACTCCCCAAATCCGCAAAAGAGATTCCAAAATAGCGCACAAAGCATGAAAGATAGACTCTATATACAAATGAACCTATTTTTTTGTTTTGTTTTAATAGCTTTTATATAGCTTTTTTGCTTATTATTTGCTCAGAGCGCTATGGCTCAATCTCTTTTGTGGACCAGTGGGGGCAGGGGGTATCTGGCAGAAGTTGTTTTTTTCCCGTGCCGCCATTAGGTGCTCAACAAACAACACTGTACGAGTCGGGTGTCGAACCTCGAGTTCAAGTTAGCCTTTCGGCCAAACATCTCGTGTGTGGGGATGTAATTGTGTCAATAGTGGCACCTGACAAGTACCGGTAATACATGATTTAAATTCGATAAATGATAATTTGCATATTTATTTCCTTTTTCCTTTTTTTCTTTCAAGGGCTCCTATGGGCCAGGAAGCAATTAACACCCTTGCTTCATGGTTGCTACACCACTATATATATAATATTATATATATATACCGCATTAGTTGAAAGTCACAAATCAGCTGACCTGTAAATAACACATTGTACGAAACTTCTCTCTCTGGTGAGCTATCGCGGCCATCACTTTCACCTTTCCAACCCAAGGAACTAAGGTCATAGCGGTGTAGGTTCCATTCAAATTGTCAATGACGTCAGCAGTTATTGCAGCCCGCGGGTTGTCACTGAACAACCAAACATTTACTTGATCACCACCTGATTTAAAAAAAACAACAACAACAACAACAATAATAAAAGGCCTTAGCCACACGAAACACGAGGATGTTAACCAGAGATTTTAATTTGATAATCACCACTTCTGAAGAACATCCAAAAACATGTACAAAATAGACTAAACATACATCTATCACTAAATCAAATCACTACATTTAGAAAGCCTTCAGGATAGAAGACCTAAAAGTAAATTAGCAATTACACATAAAACATTTGAAACATGATCTTCAATTACAAAACCACAACTTAATAAAATACTCAGAAAGATACAAAGATAAAGGCACATTCATTGTTCCATATGCTAGAAAATTTAGTACAAAAGTTCCTTTTGCCCTAGTGCTATTAGAGCATGGAATGGGTTGCCTGAGCCTGTCAGGAAAACAAATTGTCGGTGCGTAAGTTATGGTATTATAGCACCAATGTTTATTAAGTGCACAATTTTTGAACGCACTTTTTTTTTTGTTGCCTGGCTTGTAAGTTTATGGAGTGGTTTTGTCATGCTGGTGTAACGTTTGTTGAGATTCTTCTGCGTTCCCCTGTTTAGGGTCAGTATCTAAGGCATGACTGCATTTCGCAGTTGTTTCGATGCCATAGTAGACTAGACCTTTTTAGTTTGTATGTACTTTTGTCTCTACAGGGAGTTAGTATGGGATTCGAAGTCTACACTAGATACTTATCATACTAGAGTCAAGTCAGCAGTGTGTTGTGTTGTGATTGTGAACATTAATGTGCTACGTAGTGGGACAGCAAGGTGGAGAGATGATTATTTCAGTAATAAAACAATTATGTTGTAAAACATGTAACTACCAGGATAGTACTTCATTACTTTGTCATCATAAAGTCTATTCATCTCATTAAACAGTTATACTGTTAATATCTCGTTGACTGTTTATTGCAAGCACGAAGGTGCCGGTTGAATGTCAGGGACCCGGGAAAAACGAGCTAAGGCTTTAACACAACCCTGACACCAATGATTTGGCAGAATTTTAGTCATTGGTTAACATGCATGACTAGATTGGCTTAGAGACACGCGTAGGACATAAGAAACGTCTGTATTTCATAAGATAAGATAAGATAAGATAAGATACATCTAGTGGGATAACGTAAAGTAGTGCGCCGGCCTCTCTCCTATTATCCTGCTAAGAACAGCTGCCGACCGGAAACAAAGTGTAGGGATTTGGTCACGCGGAATATCACAGCACCGCAACGACCTAACTTAATGGACAGATGAAATGATGAGAATTCATGTTAAATACGTTCTCCGCTGTACGGAAATCTGTAAATATAACTAGTCATAGGCGTAGCGTACGAAGTGGAGACTGGGGGGGGGGGTGAACAGTGTACACGAGTTTCCAAAAGAAAATGAAGCGAAAATGTTTAAAAAAAAAGATATAGAAAACGATTGAGGAATGTCTTCAATGCTTAAAAAAAAAACGTTCGGAACATGTCAAAGGGAACACAGTTTATTGGAATCTATACTCGAGTATCTAATTAAGTTAACACTGTGAAGACATAGACTAAGACATAGACTAAGACATAGACTAAGACACAGACTAAGACACAGACTAAGACACAGACTAAGACACAGACTAAGACACAGACTAAGACACAGACTAAGACACAGACTAAGACACAGACTAAGACACAGACTAAGACACAGACTAAGACACAGACTAAGACATAGACTAAGACATAGACTAAGACACAGACTAAGACACAGACTAAGACACAGACTAAGACACAGACTAAGACACAGACTAAGACACAGACTAAGACACAGACTAAGACACAGACTAAGACACAGACTAAGACACAGACTAAGACACAGACTAAGACACAGACTAAGACACAGACTAAGACACAGACTAAGACACAGACTAAGACACAGACTAAGACACAGACTAAGACACAGACTAAGACACAGACTAAGACACAGACTAAGACACAGACTAAGACATAGACTAAGACATAGACTAAGACATAGACTAAGACATAGACTAAGACATAGACTAAGACATAGACTAAGACATAGACTAAGACATAGACTAAGACATAGACTAAGACATAGACTAAGACATAGACTAAGACATAGACTAAGACATAGACTAAGACATAGACTAAGACATAGACTAAGACATAGACTAAGACATAGACTAAGACATAGACTAAGACATAGACTAAGACATAGACTAAGACATAGACTAAGACATAGACTAAGACATAGACTAAGACATAGACTAAGACATAGACTAAGACATAGACTAAGACATAGACTAAGACATAGACTAAGACATAGACTAAGACATAGACTAAGACATAGACTAAGACATAGACTAAGACATAGACTAAGACATAGACTAAGACATAGACTAAGACATAGACTAAGACATAGACTAAGACATAGACTAAGACATAGACTAAGACATAGACTAAGACATAGACTAAGACATAGACTAAGACATAGACTAAGACATAGACTAAGACATAGACTAAGACATAGACTAAGACATAGACTAAGACATAGACTAAGACATAGACTAAGACATAGACTAAGACATAGACTAAGACATAGACTAAGACATAGACTAAGACATAGACTAAGACATAGACTAAGACATAGACTAAGACATAGACTAAGACATAGACTAAGACATAGACTAAGACATAGACTAAGACATAGACTAAGACATAGACTAAGACATAGACTAAGACATAGACGGTCATCGTTCTCTCTTATCTTATCTTATATAATACAGACGTGACTTCAAAAAAGAAGATGATTACGTCCTACGCGTCATGCATTTAGTCATGCATGTTAACCAATGACCTAAACTCTGCCAAGTCACTGGTTTTCTTGGCTAGCTCAGGCAACCCATTCCATGCTCTAATAGCACTAGGGAAGAAGGAGCACTTGTACAGATATATAAGCCTACCTACTGATCTTGGCTCATTTCTGTAGTTAAACAACGTAACTGTAAACTTGACCTCTGACCCCAATGTCACAGAGCTATTTATTCCAAGGGGTGAACTAAGTTCTAGTTTTGAATGATTGGCTGTAGCAACGTCTTGGGGGTTGTTGACGAGTGGCGATGATAAATAGTCTTGTTCCCATGGTGATAGATGTGGCGCTGGAGAAGGCTTCATTAGCTCGTCGTAGTATAAGACACCACACCTGTAGCAAAGACATTAGTGGGTTACATTACAAGACACAGCACCTGTAGCAAAGATATAAGTGGGTTACATTACAAGACACCACACCTGTAGCAAAGACATTAGTGGGTTACATTACAAGACACCACACCTGTAGCAAAGACATTAGTGGGTTACATTACAAGACACAGCACCTGTAGCAAAGACATTAGTGGGTTACCTTACAAGACACCACACCTGTAGCAAAGACATTAGTGGTTTACATTACAAGACACCACAACTGTAGCAAAGATATAAGTGGGTTACATTACAAGATACAGCACCTGCAGCAAAGATATAAGTGGGTTACATTACAGGACACAGCACCTTGTAGCAAAGATATTAGTGGATTTCAATACAAGACACAGCACCTGTAGCAAAGATATAAGTGGATTTCATTACAAGAGACCTCATCTATTTTGTTAGTAGAACTTAAGAAAAAAGGGAAAAAATTGGTCTGATGAATAAATATATTATGGTATACTGTCTTTGCAAAACAGTTTTATCTGAAGACAATGTCAGTCATTTAAAGTTTTAGCTTAAATGATACTATTTTACATATGTAGTATATGGCTCATTTTTGTCTCGGAAGGCATTGGATGCGCCCAGATGAGTCACTGGTTTTGGTTTCATCTTGAGACGGGGCAGAATCTGGTGTGGCTATTCAAGCCGATTTTTAAGCGGCAGACTTTGCCACAATTCGTGCATGTGTATTCATATGATTCAGGGCTAGCTGACAAGACAACTTTTTGTTTCCCTCTTGATTAAGGCAGCTTCGTTTCTTTTGCTCTCAGTGAGGATTGTCCCAGCACGCACAGTCTGTCTCCATGCACTCCGGTCTTTGGCCATTTCTTTCCCAAACTTTCGTTGATGTCTGTAGCTCTCATGTCTCGCTTGCAGACATCACTATGTGTTAGTCTTGGGCGGCCCTTGGGTCTGACTCCCTCCACAAGCTCAGCATATAAGATATTTTTTTCGGGATTCTAACATCTGGCATGCTGGTGACATGTCCGAGCCAGCGTAGTCTTCTATGTGTCAAAAGATCATACAGGCTGTTCATATTGGCCAATCTCAAAACTTCCTGATTTGAGACATGGTCCCTCCCAAAAATGCGCATTATGCTGCTCAGGCAGCGCAAACGGAAACTATTTAATCTGTGCTCTTGGTACATGTATGTTGACCAGCTTTCACTGCAATAACGAAAAGTGCTTACAGGACAGGCATTGTAGACTAGGATTTTGCTTGCTGTGGTCAATTTGGCATTTTTCCAGACGCACTTGGAGAGTTTTGCCAATGCTGAAGTAGCTTTTCCTATTCTTTTTGTCAGCTCGATGTCTAAATCTATGTTACTGGCAATTGTTGATCCCAAGTTTTGGGACACCTACTCTAAACTCTTGAGAAGCAGCTGCAAAGGCATTCACTAGCTTCTGTAGACCTCCTTGTGAATGAAATATGAGTGCCGCGTCATCGGCGAACAGCAGCTCCCTAATCAAGATAAGTCTTTTCGTTTTGGTTTTAAGACGTGCCAGGTTGAAAAGTCTATTTAGGCTTTTTACCTATGCAAGAGGCTATTAAAAACCGTGGACTTTTCGAATCTTAAAACTAATATACCAGTACAGTTTTCTAGCTTAGTTGACTCGAGACCAATCGTCACAGAAGGCCTGAACACCGACCTGTGGGCAACAAGTGGACAGTTTAGACCAATAGCTCGTTGCCACATCACAGGTTTGTACGACGGGATAACGAGTCTAAACTGCCCACAGGTTGTGACGTTGCATGTCAATGTTGAGGACTTCTATAACTATTGGTCTCTGTTGACTTCAGTAGTCCACTAGTGGTACAGGTGCTCTGTAGAAGTTATGGCGGCAAGTATTGCCTTGTTTACTTCTATTCACTTCTTGATCTAGTCATTCATGTTAATTACCAATTAAAACTCAGTTAAGTCATTAGTTTCTCTGACTTTATTCAGGCAACTCATTCTATAGTATAATAACACTAGGAAAGAAGGAACACTGGTATGTATTCATTCTAGCATATGAAACTAATCATTTGCTTTTATCATTGTCTTTCTAAGTATTTTATGACTTTTTTTTTTTTTTTTTCATTTTAATTTATGGTTAAATATTTCTTGCATTATTGCTACTTTATTTTTAAGTCTTCTATATCCTGAAAGGTCTCTAAATTTAGTAATGTTAGATCTACTAATTGTGTTACTATAATAATGTGAATTTTCGTTTTTTTAAAGTCAATCATACGGCTCTATGTTTTACCTGTTCTAGTGTCTTTAGGCTCTTTTGTTTGACCAAACAGAAGGCCTAATCAAAGAGAAAGAGGGAGAGAGAGAGAGAGAGAGAGAGAGAGAGAGAGAGAGAGGGGGGGGTTAGTTTTTTTCTTTTGAGAAGACAAACAAGCATCTACAGTGACGTAGCTAGGAATTTGTGGGACCGGGTGGGGGGAGGGGGCTTGACCTCTTTAGGGGCCCCTGCATTTTGACATTCGACATTATTACAAGTGTGGTCCAGGGGAGATTTTCAAATGCCTCTCCTCCCACCCTAGTTACGCCACTGAGCATCGTCAGTGTAAGGACATAGAAAAAGCTGTAATGGCAGCAAATAAAACGGGATACACACATTAGAATATCGACTCAAACTATTTTAGATTCGTTAGGGAGAGGGACACCATCATACGCTTGAACCCGGCCCCATGGATACGCCACTGTATATTATATTTGTGTGTAAAGAAAAACTGCCTTATTTGGTGTTACACACAAGCACAGACCTATTACCATGAAGCGTTGGAGAGTTTTTTGAAATCTTCACTTCTTGTGTTTCCTGTTAAACTGGTAGACCTCCAGGCCTGTGATATGTTCCCGACATGGGCCGTTGAACACTGTGGATACTTCTTGCTGTAAAATTCTTTACACCTGTAACAGCATATCAATTAAAAATTCTATAAATAAAGCTATAGAACTTATTTTTTTAAATTAACATTTACGTGAGTGTGTTTATAGTGTGCGTGCGTGTATGTGTGTGATTGTATGTGCCTCTCATACAGTAGACCTACTACATCTCCGCAGTAATTCAGTTGCCTATTGACACTGCTTATGACATTTCTAAGCCTGGGGTAGCTGGATCTATTCAATTGGGTTAATCAAATAAGAAATTCTCTCGAAGGACCATTTTGTTCCACTACAGTGACGTCTAAACTTTGATCCGAAATAAGAAATAATGGCCCTTTTTTTTAAAACCATAATGTAACATTTAGGCCTAGAATCGAGGTCAATCCATTCTGTTTTACACCATGTTCTGTCCTACTACAGAGAAATAAATTACTGTACTCAATTAAACGAAAATCCACAAATTCCGAAAGCATAGGCATGGGGGGTTTTGATTATAAAAACCCCTTCGAAATGTTGTTGTTTTTTTTAACAATAAAACCCCCTTTTCAATATAAGACTTAAGCGTAAACCAGTCATCAGATTCTATGAGGGTAGCCAAGAGAGTTTTGAGTTTAAATCCCCCCCCCCTTTCCTTCATAGGGCTTTAAATTAAAACCCCATCCTGAGTTTTGAGTTTAAATCCCCCCCCTCCAGCGGGGTTTGAAACTAAAAACTACCTCTTCAAAAATAAATTATAGAAAATATTAAAAGAAGAAGCAAATTACACACGTAAAATTCTAGGAGCGTTTAGAGTTTAAAATACTCTACATATATTTTTTGAAGTTGAAAATGCTCTCTTCAAAATTATTCTACAGTCACCTAACTATATGAGTATAGGCAAGGGGATTTTGAGATTAAAAAACAAACTGCAGAGATATTTTAGTTTAACCCCCCCCCCCCAACTGATGGTTTTGACGATAAAACTTCACTTTTCAATAGACAAATCTAAAACAAACTACAGTCACCAAATTCCAAGAGCGTAGCCAAGAGAGGTTACACATTTCCACCAGTCGCTGGGCTCCATTTATAAAGTGCAGTGAATAGCATGGAAGTCATCATCCGAAATTAAAAAAAAAAAAAGACTAAATGTGGCTCAACAAAGATGACTACGACAAATTTCATGAGTGAGTTATATAGATCGGGTCTAATTAAAAGAAATCCTACTTCGAACTGGGAGTCGACCACCTAGTGAGGTTGTGGCAGAGCGTCGCGTGAGGTTTGCGGGACATGTTCTCCATTACGAGGAAAGCAAAAAACAGGGAAATCCTAGTATAGCTTGACGCCACACTTTCATGGAGGACCTCAGAGCAGTGGACACCAGGTCAGAGGAGGCTTCAGACATTGCCAGTGACAGTTTTTGTGGAGACAGCTTGCTGCCCAATGCGCCAAACGGTGCGGGAGGATTTAAGTCATAAGTAAGTAAGAATAACAGATTAGGTTTTTGAACTAAAATTTTTTAATAGCAGGATACCTCTACCACTGTAGAATAAGCTTTTTATTTTTGTTTTAAATACCGGAAATAGTATCTGTCGGTAGGGTTCTGAACAAGCTCACATCGCTCCGCCAGACTCCTAGCTCGCAAGGGGCGGGGTATCTACAGTATTTCCACAAACTCAAGGAAAAACCGATTCTAGAGTACATTAAAGTCTTCCGAAAGAATGAAAGATCAGAATGAAGATGAATTTTGAACACACACACACATACATATATATATCCCCCAACAGCTTTCATTTTTTGTTACGTCACTTCCATTACAGTACTTTTCACAAATACATCCTCAACAAATTAATGGCAATGTCTTCGATTTCGAATAGATTAAGGATGAGTGCAGTGTTTTACATGGCTACGCAAACCCAGTTCTGAGCTGCATATTTTCCGCTTTTCGTGCAGTCAAAGTGGGTCAAAGCCATTGTCCGCTGGCGCTCTATTTAAGTTTTCTTTCCATCGTCAGCGCCTGTCTTAAATAAATGGCTTTTCTTTGCGCCTCTGATGTTTGTCCCGCAGCCTTTGTGAGTTCTCCAACTATCTCTTTCAGAGGCCATCTGCTGCCAGCTGCTTTCCTCTATGCCAGCGAGGGTGAAATGGCGCCTGATTTGATCTTTATAGTGCTTACGTGGGGGCACTTCTGTTACGCCGTCCTCCTTTGAGCTCGTAAAATGAAGATTACCTTTTTGGCATGCGGTCGTCTCCCATGCGGGACAAGTTTCCGACCCAGCGCAAGTGTCGAGTGGTATAATTCAACATAACGCATTGAAGTCTTAGCGTCTTGCTAGTTCGTACCTGTTTATCTTGCCTTGAATTTCTTTCACTGTGACACTTGTGTTGACGAGAGAAGGCCAGAGAGAATCGTCTGCTTTAAAGAGGTCACCACATTCACAGAACGAGGGAAAAAAAAAAAAATAAATAAATTCTCTACTTATTTTGAAGTAGTACAGAAATCAACCAAGAAAAACAATAAAAAAATACTTTAAAAAAAACAACAAGCTTATATTAACTGTCATTGTATCAATTAGTTTGGATCAGTCATGTTTGTATGGGCATCATTGACGATATATTTTTACTAATTGCTTTTGTTTAGCTTTTAGCTTTCTCATTGCGCTATGATCTTGTCACTAGTCTGGACCAGTTGTGAAAGGGGGAGGGAAGAAAGGGAAATATCTTGGTGAGTGTTTACATGATCGTTTTATAAATGCATACAAAAATGTTCACTCAGGGCTCGAGACCTCAAAGGGGACTAATTCAACTTATACCACCACATCTGTCAAATCAAATACGTTCAGGATACCAAACTAAATAATTTATTACCAATTCCCCCCCCCCTTTTTTTTTTTAAACGTGAGGTAGAAATTAAAAAAAAAAAGAGTGATATTTCTTGGTTACAACGGTCCGGCCCTGCTAGTTTGTGACTACGTGTTCTTCCCCACCTGGTGGATTCTCGTGGACTATCCGCAGAAATAAGAGAGTGATCTTTCCTTTACTTCTTGGTTGAACTCTTGGGGGAAGATGAGAATTATAAATATAGATAGGTAAATTAATTAATTGGTTAGTTTTGTTATTTCTTTGTTAATGATTCTTGTGTTGTCTGTAGTCTAGAATCAAGAACAGACCCAACTAGCGTGACGCTTGGGATTCCTTTTGATGGATCAAGATTGATTATTACAAAACTTTCTATAAAATGTTGGGGAAATTAACAATTCTCTAATGTTTGCCTTAAAAAAACATTTCTTTGGCGATAGTAAAACAATCCATACATTTACTTGTATAATGCTGTTAAGGTTCAGCTGTAATAAGGTAGTTATCTAAGTTTGTTTTTTTACATGTGTATGATCTGATGGTCTGTGTGCCGTCTTGTGTGTCGTCAGTGTGTGATCTGGTGGTCTGTGTGTGGTTTTGTGTGTGGTCTGTGTGTGGTCTTGCGTGTCGTCAGTGTATGATCTGATGGTCTGTGTGTCGTTTTGTGTGTCGTCAGTGTGTGATCTAGTGGTCTATCTGTGGTTTTGTGTGTAGTCTGTGTGTGGTCTTGAGTGTGATCTGTGTGTGGTCTCGTGTGTCGTCTGTGTGTGATCTTGTGGTCTGTGTGCGGTCTTGTGTGTCGTCTATATTTGGTCTGTGTGACGGGGGAGCGAGTTCCACACCTTTTGCTTATGTTCTGAAAAGGACATAAAACCGTGAAAAAATATCATTAAAATTTGTTTATGCGGAGCCTGGTGGTTTGGTACGCAGTCTTAGTCTATGTGTGTCCAAACAAACTATCGTAATAACGATCGCTATCTAGGTCAACCAGCTTACTAGTATTCTTATCATCACTTTTGCTGGGAGTCTTGGACGACCATGTTCCAGAAATGGAAAATCCAGAATTGAAAGGATTAAGTCCAAAATCAATAATTTCTAAATACCTGTAAAAGTTGAAGAAAACAAGAAAAAAACGTTTTAAAATAAAATAAAAAAAAACAACAACAATTAAACAGGGGCGTAGCTAGGGATTTTTGGGGGGCCCGGCCACTCGCATTTTTACATTCGACATCTTGACATGAGATAATGTACTTAAAAAATATATAACCCTACATTCAAATTGGTACAGTACATCAGTAAAATTAACAGGAAATAAGAAATTAAGACTCTTTTAATGAATAATACCATTGTTTATTGGCGAAATAAGGCACAAGTGGCAAATTTCAATTCATATTGCAATTGGGGGCCCCCTCAAGTGGGGGCTCGGGGGGATGTTCCAATTCTCCCCCTCCTCCTCCCAAGCTGGCTACGCCCCTGCAATTACAAACATTTTTGGTTTAGTTCGGGTATCGAACCGTCAGTAGCTAAAAATTACGCATTTTGTTTTATTCGGCCAGCGAGGAATTTATACTTAGGTGACTATTTATTGTTTATATAGTTATAGTATATGTTATGTTCATTTTATGGACATCTAGATCTAACACTAGACCTAAAGTTCTGACTTATAACTCTTAAGATCTAGTCTAGATCACTGGCGGACGAATTATAGTAAAGAAATCACACAATTTGTATACGAATTTATTAGTTATGTTAATAATATATACTAATTATTTATATTTCAACCAATTTTTCGATTATTTAGCCCTTCCTCCCTTGTATGTTGGCTGATTTGGTGGTGTGGGGAGCTGGCAACTGCATCAATCTGCCCCCCCCCCCCCCCATAAACTTTCTAGTGGGGGGGGGGCGGTCCAATTTATTTGTAGAAATCACAGCTTTTTAACAAAATCAATTAAAAATCTATCCTATACTCTTAAGCGAGCAATTCTTGTATGTATGTATGTATATATATTTATATATAAATTTTATTTCGAAAACGGCTCTAACAATTTTCTTTAAAATTTCACGGTATGTGCATAATAGTGAGAAAAAAATTCTCAACTCATTGGCCGCATCGGGAAAACTCGAAGTCGACCGTTATATCGGTTTGAAAATGGCTCATTATCGAAAAATTAATTTTGGCTAGAATGTTTTATGAATGAAATTTTCTATATGACGTCAATTGGAAAAAAAACACCGCTTACGTCACTAGGCTCACAGCAGTACACTGAGACATTTCTTCGCAAACAAGAACAAGTTTTAACGATTCAATTGGCGTAATTAAACATTTGCGCACCATCTTATTGTACATTGATCCATTATGAAACTATGAAAGAAAAATGATGATTAGTTATTGTGTTTTAAAGGCTTTAGAAATTGTTTACACTTTAATTGTGTACACTCGTAGGCAGCTTTTACTTTGTTATTATTTTGCTGGTGAATTATTGCAATGTGTTTAAGCTTCGAAGTCTACTGTCGCATACCAAAACATAGGAAATGGTCATAACACAGCTTATCTATGCCTTACTTGCACAACCAGGGCCGGCCCTAACATTTGAGGGGCCCTATCTGAAATGGATTGCGCGCGGACCAGTAAGGGTAGGTATAAGGATAATAAGTGAAAATAAAGATTTTGTTAGAAAATAAATTCGTATTTGCATTACATTTTTATTAAATGAAAGCTGACGATGTCGTTTTTTTTATATCACGCGTAAAACTGGCTTTTACCATATTGATTGACACCCCAAAATGACAATTTTGTCTTTTTAAGGACATTTTTATGAGTTTCATGAGATTTCCAGGAGCTCCTTGAAAACAAGGAGACCACGGGAACCCTATTATAAATTATAATGGTTTAATTTAATAATTTACACCTAGAATTAGCACGGGGCTTTTGAACCTTCGGGGTCCACTACGGCCGCATAGGCATAAGGCTGGCCCTGATGATATCCAGCTCGCGGTCAACGAATTTTCATCACGCTGCTGCTTTTTTTTTTGTGGTTAACCTCTAAACCTCGGTGAAACAGAAGTCATGTTCCAGAAGTCACCCAATAAAACCTACTCAGCCCAAAGTAGTAGATAACTTCACATTATCTGGGAAGCATAGTATCAAATGACGCATTGCTTTAAAGAGAGGTTGATATGTGATCAGGGATAGTCGTGCTTTTGGACGCCTCCAAGCGAGAGTGTGGCGAAATAAATCGCTCCGCCTGTCTACAAAAATCAGTGTCAACAAGTGATTCTCTCTTCTTATCTTATCTTATATAATACAGACGTTACTTCAAAAAAGAAGATGATTACGTCCTACTCGTCATGCATTTAGTCATGTATGTATATATATTTATATATAAATGTGGATCTGTGACATGAGTACTTTATAGAAAGCAACTAAGACTTCTTGAACGACTACACCAAAGACCGCAATTCAAACAGCAATATTCTTGCAAAATGGTATGAACTTCTTATAATCCGGCAGTCACGCTTTTTGGCAATCTTTTTTTTTTTAGTAAGTTGAAAGGCTGTCGGAGTAACAGAGATGCCTCACAATAACGCTTCCTTAGAATACTAACGCGATGTTTTTAAGTCTCTTAGAAAAAAAAGCACGATTTTACTTTGTTACTAGGTGCACGTTTTACACTATAAATGTAAACATAGAGTTATTGCTCGGACCCACTGAAGCTTCTATATGTAATGTGTTTATGTTGTCCACTTGTCTTTGTGAGAGATATACAATTAGATAGAGCCATCGTTTGTCTAATACATGCCTAACGGCTGTCTGCGTAGGCTCTATCGAAATTGTTAGTGAACGGATGCTGCGAGGGTGGGGGAGGGGCTAGCTGGGGCTTGTGACCTTTGACCACTGGGGTGGTAATTTGCATACGGGCGAAATGACTCTGGATCAGAAGAATGTTTTTTTGGACATTCCGATGGTCTAGAGGTTAGTTTCGCTTGGTGCGTTATCGCTAGGCGGTGGTGTTGAGTCCGGAGTCACAGGTCACAGGTTCGAGCCTCGGTCGGCGCATGCCCTTATTTTCGTAGCATTTTAATTCACTACTTTCTCTCTTAAAAACTTGGTCCCTGGTGCTGTTATTCATTTATGTTTAATATATTTACACTATAAAGTAGCGATTTTGCATCACTTGATGATTCTTACTAAAGCCATAATAATAAGGCTTGTCTTCGAGTCCGAAGATTAGTGAGGAATGCAGTATTTCCCGTGTCTGCGCAGCCCCAGCTGTGACCTACATATTTTGCCACATCCGGGGCAAGCATAACCATTGTCCGCAGGTGCTCGATTCTAATTCTATTTATATTTAAACCTATTTTAAGATTATTGCGCCCCCCGATTTGGTGGGATGGGGAGGAGGCGATGGCATTAAAACCGCCCCACCCCCACCATAAACTTTCGAGTGGGGGGGTGGTTCAATTTATTTGTAGAAATCACAGCTTGTTAACAGAATCAATTAAATATATATATATACACATATATATAATTAAAACTTATCATTTATATTTTAACCGATCTTTATATTATGTCGTTCCCCTGTTAGCCGATTGGGTGGAGTGGAGGGGGCGAATATATGTACTATCCTTTTCACCTAAACCCTTTGAGTGGGGGGGGGGGAGGGGCTCCTTTTTTTTATTTAGAAATCATAGTTCGTGAACAAAATTAGTTGATTTACTATATAATTTTATATTATATCGCTACACTTCTGGTATGTTAGCCGATTCGGTGAAGTGGGGGGGGGGGCGATTGCTTGTACTGCCCTCCCCAATCTAGCCTTCTGAGGGGGACGGGGCGGTCAAAATAACAATTTCGATGAGTTCTGAGCCCAACTATTGCTTTTCCTAGTCGCCTTTTTTTTTTTCCAACTTTTTAATTAGACTGATATTTTCCTATTCTATAAATGAGACTGTATCTCAAAATATATTCTTGAATCCTAAAAATGCAAATCATTTGAGTAGAATCTAATTGGTCCACTTAAATTCTCCTTCCACTTCCGAAATTTGTTGTTTAGAGCTTTGAATTAGAGTTCTGTAACAAAACAAAGTTACAAACATTCCTATTGAACAAAATGTATCACTTACAAATGAACTTTTTTTTTGGTTTTAAATATTATTTTTTTCGAATAATGTATTCTTTCTGTGGCGATCCTCAAAGTCCTTATCTAAATATGTTGGGTAGCTAATCTTTTTCAAGGAACAAATCTGTTGTATTTGCAATGTAGTAGGTTCTGTAAATTCATATAGGAAATTTTTTTTTCAGTAAAACATTATTCAAAAGATCCTTTTAATAGGATGAATAAAAATGAGCTGTAGATGTCAGTAGAATGCGTTTCTGCAGTGTAGAAAAGGAAAAAGATTTTGGCGTCGGGGCATAGCCCCGGACCTCACTGGGGAAGCTAGCTGCGCTCCCCCAGGCAACCTAGTTGTCAAAAGAAAGTCCTCAATATGGCTTTTTTTTTTTTTTTTGTTCTTTTATTATTTTTCGAATAATTTGTTTCTCGACGGCTATCCTCAAAGCCCTAATCTAAATATGTGAGGTATCTTATTATTTATCATTTCAAGGAACAAATCGGTTGTATTTGCAATGTAGTATTAGAATGAGTAAATTAGTATTAGAATCTTTTTTTTAAGTAAAACATTTTCAAAAGGTCTTTTTTTTTGGATAGATTGAATAATGAGCTGTAGATGTCAGGAGAATGCGTTTCTGCTGTGAAGAATGCAAGGAAATCCTTTTGGTGTCGGGGCTTCGCCACGGGCCCCACTGGCGGACCTTGCAGCGCGTCCCCAGTCCACAACATGTTTCTTTTTAATGCTTAGGTTTAGGGTTTATTGGGCGTTAGGGTTAGGGTTTGGAAAAAAATCGCCCCCCCCCCCCACTCCAAAGTTCTGGATCCGCTAGTGTGCGGATGTATATATGGATTTAATCCCCTCGTTACGTTTTCACACGTTTTTTCTCCCACTTCCCATTCTCGAATCAGGTTGAAATTTTGATTTTTTTTAAATAGTTGATAACCAAGTTGATAACCAAGTTGATAAACAAGTTGATAAACAAGTTGATAAACAAGTTGATAAACAAGTTGATAACCAAGTTGATAACCAAGTTGATAACCAAGTTGATAACCGAGTTGATAACCAAGTTGATAACCAAGTTGATAAACACGTTGATAACCAAGTTGATAACCATGTTGATAACCGAGTTGATAAACAAGTTGATAAACAAGTTGATAAACAAGTTGATAACCAAGTTGATAACCAGGTTGTTAAGCAAGTTGATAACCGAGTTGATAAACAAGTTGATAAAAAAAGTTAATAAACGAGTTGATAACCGAGTTGATGAACAAGTTGATAACCAAGTTGATAACCAAGTTGATAACCGAGTTGATAAACACGTTGATAAACAAGTTGATAACCAAGTTGATAAACAAGTTGATAAACACGTTGATAAACAAGTTGATAAACGAGTTGATAAACGAGTTGATAAACGAGTTGATAAACAAGTTGATAACCAAGTTGATAAACAAGTTGATAACCGAGTTGATAAACAAGTTGATAAACAAGTTGATAAACGAGTTGATAAAAGAGTTGATAACCGAGTTGATAAACAAGTTGATAACCAAGTTGATAAACAAGTTGATAACCGAGTTGATAAACAAGTTGATAAACGAGTTGATAAACGAGTTGATAAACGAGTTGATAAACGAGTTGATAACCGAGTTGATAAACAAGTTTATAAACACGTTGTTAAACTCGTTGATAACCAAGTTGATAACCGAGTTGATAAACAAGTTGATAACCAAAATGATAACCGAGTTGATAAACAAGTTGATAAACAAGTTGATAAACAAGTTGATAAACAAGTTGATAACCAAGTTGATAAACAAGTTGTTAACCGAGTTGATAACTAAGTTGATAAACAAGTTGATAAACAAGTTGATAACCAAGTTGATAACCAAGTTGATAAACAAGTTGATAAACAAGTTGTTAACCGAGTTGATAAACAAGTTGATAAACAAGTTGATAAACGAGTTGATAACCAAGTTGATAAACAAGTTGATAAACAAGTTGATAAACAAGAATCAATAGCATATTAGTTAATCATTTTCTTTAAATTGCTGTAATTAGCAGTTCTTTCCCTTACAGAAGCTTTGCTTATAAAAAGTGTTATTGCGTGTAAGTCTATGGGGCGGCATGAATATTTTCTCAAGATATATATTTTTTTTTTTCAACTTGACAATTTTATTTGAAAATGTTTTCTTTGACTATAGCTTTTTTTTTTTTTTTTGTCATTTAAAGCGACAGACATTTTAGACGCTTGACAACAGTACTGCTGCACTGTAATCATTCTGTAAGCTATGACGAATTCTTACAAGCTTTCCTAGACAACGCCGGTTCTATAGATTGCGGGGGCCCTATGCAAAACGGATAGCGCGGGGCCTATTCTGGGTTGCGATTAGGATAATAAGTGAAAATTAAGATTTTGTATTAGAAAATAAATAAATTCGTCTTTTGCATTTTATTCCTACTTTTCTAAGCACAGAATCGCTGTCAAATTAGCTTAACGAGCCATCTACGGTAGATAGTAGTTTTCCAACAAAAAGCTGATAAACATTCAGATCTGTCTTTTAGATTTACTCTCGACTAGCAATATATCCGCTTTTGTTGTTGTTGTTTTAAGAGGTTGAGAGAGATTTTGATCTCTATTTGTCTATTTGTATTTATGTAGAGGCGGGCACATCCGAGCGAAGAGAATACTGGAAGAGTGGATGTTGTGGCTCACGTAGGGGGCTAAGCTTTCACCGTACGTTCCCCCGGCAGTAGTTAACCCTTAAAGTGCTGAGCTGTTATACAATGAGTGTATACAAAATGGAATTACAATTCTGATGATTAGAGGCTAAAGTACCGCACGCGTTTTAAGGGTTAACGGGAGTCTCATTCTTTCCCTACGCAATACTGGGGCCACGAAATGTGTACTTTTAGCTAAAATTGTGAGGCTCCATCAGTACACCAAGAGACATGGCAAAAGTACAAGGTTTTGGAGGGCAGGTCAAGAGATATCCTACCTCTATGTCAGGACTGAGTTCTGGTCAGCCTGGGTCTCCTGTAGAGGAGAAGGGGGCAATTCAGTTTGTTGACTTCAAAACTTGTATTGTTTTGGATTGTTTTTACTTAGTGAGATGGTTTTTTTTTAATATAATGTAACTCATAATAAGGCAGTGTGGTTTTGTTCCTAGTCCAGGACAGTTGGACTTTTTGGATATAGATATAGTCGAAGTGCAGACTAAATATTTCTCTGTGTTGTCACTATTCAGTCTATGGAATATTAAGCTGATATATTTTTAATTGATACTGGATATTTCAAATGTCTGAACTGATTCTGTATTATAGTACAGATAATGTAATAAACATGTTATATGTCTGTGAGTGAGTTGGCATTCTGAATCTTTGTTTTGTCGTTGTATGTGTCGTTGTGGCATTGCCCAGGACTTGGGTACATTTAGTGATACACATACGTATATTAGAAAGGAAATGCGTCTTGACACTCTATATAACATATTAACTCTACTTATTTCAATAAAAACAGTTGAAGCTATAGTTGTTGATAACGGACCATTCGATTTGTTAAACATGTTCCAAACATAGAATTCCGAAAAGAGGCTCAGATCAACAGTTGGAAACATTTCTAGAACTGGAAGCCACCTCAAGAAGATGATTGTTTGCAGATGCAACAACAAATGGGACAAAACCCCGACCAAAAAGAAGCACAAACCCCTAGTCAGACAAGTCCTATAGAAACCATTTAGCATGTTGAAACTAGACGACAAAAAATTGAACTATAAAATATACCACAAACTATGAAAACTGCCTTATATTGTCCTTCTACAATTGGTCTCAAAACTTAGGCCTTTGACAACAATAACAATCTCTCAAGGGCCATCACTCCACTTTAACTAACAATGAAATAATAATACATAAACATAGAATTCCTTAAATCTTACACCCAAGATTCTACCAAGTGATGTTTACAATACTATAAACAAATACAATCATCACACCAATAGGTTAAGTCTTGGATACGTGTAGGATATCTGTCTTTCATTTATAAGATAATATAAGATAGTGGAAACTTAAAAATATACCCCCCCCCCCACCTCTTTTTTTTTTTCGTTTTCTTGATGTCGTAACAAAGATTCCATAATTATTTCATCCATAGCCCCAATAAACACAAATGTTAACCCTTAAAGTGCTGAGCTTTTTTACAAGAGTGCATACTAAAATGTAATTACAATTCTGGTGTTTAGAGGCTACACTACCACACGCGTCTAAAGGTTAAGCATGTAAGATGATCTGTAATGTCAAAGGAGGCGCTGGCTGAGCGGTAAAGCACTTGGCTTCTGAATCCTGGTGAGATTTTTAATTTGTAGATCTTTGGGCGCCTCCGAGTTCACCCAGCCCTATTGGGTAGGCAACCTGAAATTAGTTGGGGGAAAAGTAAAGACGGTTGGTCGTTGTGCTGGCCAGATGACACCCTCGTTAACCGCGGGCTACAAAAAGAGATAACCTTTACATCCATCTGCCCTATAGACTATAGAATTGTTTCATTGAGGTATATTGTTGAAAAGACTATTGAATTTTACGCTACTAAAGAACTAGATCAAGTCACACGGCATAGTCAGTAAACTGATCCTTGAAATTTCGATCTAGTGTGTTGGGAAATACGAGGGCGAGGCAGCGTTACTAGACCATGCAAGCAGTACCTTTGTAACCAAAAACAAAATATTTGGGCTTCATGTAGAGCAGCGGTTCTCACCCTCTCTAGATCCGCGACCCCCTTTTACTATTTCCAACCATGCGGTAACTCCATAACGTAAATATATATATATATATATAAATCGTATTTATAATGTAAAGGGCAGCAAAGATTACCATTGCATAGAAAGATTTCTTCATTTAATATTAGCTAAAAAGTCTTGGCGATGTTTTATCACGCTCACATCTGCAATATTATAAGTTTTAATATCTGCCTGGTATGGCAATCTGAACATTAAAAATAAAAATAAACTTCATAAAATCCTAAAGGCTGCTGATTAAGTCATTGGCAAAAAATACAGACCCCGTTTGGGCAGCTGTTTGAGACAAGATTCCACAAAAAAAGCTAAAAAATAAATTCTAGACATAAAAATAATGAAAACGTACCCTTTGGGTTGAGTGATTTTACCACCACAAAAGAGATACAAGACACCGATAGATTTATAATATAGTAGTGTGCTGTGTGTACGGTGGTGTTTGTAGATAAAGTATATAGCCTTAAATCACTACATCTGAGTGAAAGTCTACATGTTTATGTGTACAATCACTTTCTATTGAAGTAGAGCCTAATGATTCTAGAATTTTATTGGGCGAAGAAATATTTGGAACTATTGGGAACAATGTCAGATCATTTTATAGCTTATAGAAGTATTGAATGTTATTGAAGATTCTAGTTAGTTAAAAAAAACCTAATAACTTGAAGGCCGAGATTTTTATAAAGATTTTTCAGTTAGTCATACATGCATCATTGATTTTTTTTTTTTTTTTATGGTTGATTTTCCATTACCAGAGATAAAAATGCACATTATCTTGAAATTAAAATCAAATTGAATTTAAAAAAAATAGGTGTAGATCTGAACAAAAGTTGGTAAAGATGTAAGATTGTAGGCTTATTGTCTCACTATATTGTTATTTTATTTAGATTGACTCATTCACAGACTTAACTTAGGCCTATGTCACCCATTATGTACAAAGTTAATAAATGACACTCTCAAAAATGTATTGACTCTTTCAGTAAATCGCTTATCACATTTAAAATATATATTGTAAAAATAATAATAATAATTATTGAATGTGATGAAAAAAAGAAAAACAAATAATCCAAACTGGCAGCACCAATTAGCAGACAATCAATGTCGTAAACAAAAATACTCAAAATACAGGCTTGGCTAATTAGTCTATATTGGCTAAAAAAATCAGTTACAAAGTTTTACAGTCATAGATCTAAGTCACAAATTAATTTGTGCACACTTACCTCTGTAACATCGTTTATAACAATTAAGTTTCAATTCATGATTTGCTGTAAAAGTGGTGATAAAAATCTTAGGGAATGGTTTCTTTATATAGTAAAAGAATCTACCAGAAGTCAATTTACCATGCAACCAAGGACGCCTCGGTAAATGGAATTTATGCTTAGTTACCCTAGTGTTGGCAGTCCATGTATTATATAGTCTATGGTATAACTTAATTTTTGTTTTGCATATGATATAGTGTAGTGATATTTGCCTCTTTCGGATCCAATTTACGATGGTCTCGTGGCTCAAACATCCTGTGTTTTAACTTAGGTATAGCTGGAATTGCCAATATGTGTGTCGGTTGTATTTTCTATAGAGTTGCTCATGACTGCAGAAACATTAGTATTTTGGGTTTTTGGCACATCGGCACAATTTAGGCCATGTCGTGCCAGTAATCCCTCAAGGGTTATTCTCCCCTCGTATCACGAGAACTAAATGTATACAATTAGGTCATTAAAAACAAGGTCTATTCACAGTTAAGATAGTAAAAATTTATTAATTTAATAAAAAATCTCCTGTAAATATTACGTTTACAATTTCTTTGCCCTATCACAAATCACACCTTCGCAGACAACCCCCCCCCCAACCCCACAGACATCACCCAGTACCTTCCCAGGGGGACTGCAGCAGTAAATCTTCATATGTTTGTGCGTGCTGTGTGTGATTTGCAAGTGACTGATAATGTAGTCCTAAAAATATTAAATGTACACACACACGCGCGCGCACGCTCACAAGGCAATCCCTTCAAGTTGTCAAGTAGCTGACAGACAAATTACCTTAGCAAGATAAACGCCATGACGAATGCAGCCACAATCAAACCATAAGACTTTCTTCGGTCTAAGAAGCTGAAAGAACAAGAAAAAACAAAAACAATACAGGACAGAAGACTCAAAAGTTAAGTAGCAATTATACATAAAACATTAAATCATAATCTTCAAATACAAAAACAAAACCTAATAAAATACTCTGAAAGACACAAAGATAAAGGCACATTTCTCGTCCCATATGCTAGGACAAATTTGTACAAATGCTCCTTCTTCCCTAGTGCTATGCGTCATTCATTTAGTCATGCATATTAACCAATGACTTAAATTCTGCCAAGTCACTGGTTTTCCTGTCTGGCTCAGGCAACCCACTCCATGCTCTAATAGAACTAGGGAAGAAGGAGAAAACAAAAGTTAAGTCCCCTTTCAGACCTTGTGATCTAAAAGGCAGATGATGTAAAGGTCATCTGATTCTGTGGCCTACGGTTTGCGAAGATTTCATGTGGGCAGCACATCGACCAACCGCCTTTACTTTACCTCAACTAATGTCAGATACCCATTACAGCTGGGTTGGACTCAGAGGCGCCCTAGGATCCCGAAATAAAAATCCCAGTCTTCATCAGGATTCGAACCCGGAATCCCCAGTTCAGAAGCCAAGCGCTTTACCGCTCAGCTACCGCGCCTCCAGCTAAAAAATCTGTGGCCATAATACAAGGTCTTCGGGGCTCGCAAAGACCTTCCTTCAGGGAACAGTACCAGGAAAAAGGAGAAGAGGAATACAGAGAAAGCGATGGGAAGACAGCATAGAAGAATGGACTGGCCCGCCATTAAAAGAGGTTCTAACTAAGGCAAAAGACAGAGGAATGGAGAAAGACGGTTGACAAATGTTGCTTGGTGCCCCAACGGTCCAACAGATTAAGGGATAGGAAAAGGACTTTCGAGATGACATCTCAGAACAACCAGAAACACAAGACCTAGAGAGTCCAAGAGTACCAACTATGCTAGATGTAGAGCGCCACTACACACTACTTCTTTCAACACCTTTAGAACACATGCCCCTTACGTAACACTCTCAGACAGAGTGGTGAGCAAACCCTAGAGACTTAAACGGTGATCCTTATATTATAAAATACAGACGTCTTAAGTATCATGCATGTCAACCAATGACTTAATCTCTACCAACCCATTCCATGCTCTAATAGCACTAGGGAAGAAGGAGCATTTGTACGCATTTCTCCTAGCATATGGAACGAGGAATGCGACTTAATCCTTGTGTCTTCTGAGTATTTTATTAGGTTTTGTTTTTGTAGTTGAAGATTATGTTTTATTGTTTTATGGTTAACTGAATTGACTTTAATCTTGGACTAGTTTGTTAGTTATTCTGATAAATAGATTTTCCGAATAAAAGAAGAGAGATGTAAAATAATAGGATTATGGGTACATTTGCATACTACCGCGTCAGCGACATGTGGAACTAGTTTATGTAATAAATGGAGTTTCCAATATGTCTTCCCTCTTAAACACTAGTTAGGTGTATATTTTAAAATATTTTGTTTTCAAGAAGACAGTAAATTAGAAAACAACACAACTGTACAGTATCCTTACCATTGTTTAGCCATTAGAAAATAATAAGTCAAACAAAAATAAATGAAAGCGAAATGATATGGTGACTTCTATTTAAAGACCGTGATCCCAAGAATGATTATCCAAATAAATGATTTGAAGAGTTGTCGTTACAGCCGTACGGTTGGCTAGAAGCCTCGTTTTAGTCTAGCCCCGGGGTCGGCAACCTGCGACTCGCGAGCCACATGCGACTCTTTGGTGTTAAGCTGCGGCTCTTTAGCTCCATAAGCAGATATTATTTATTTTATCGAAAAAAAAAACGTTAAAAGATAATTCTGAGTCGATTAACGAGGACTACGCAGCGATTCTATCTCTCAGCCACTTGTTCTCGCCTTTCGACGCACCCCTCCCCATGTATTTAAATGAAACATATTTGCAGGTGGAAGATGTTAAACTTTCTTCTGCCTTATCACTTGCTATATATGAGTCTTGCGACATAAAAGACACAGCATGAGTTGACCTTTTTGTAAGGTAAATGTCTTCCTAAGGCCCAAAAGAAGAACTTCTAGGATTGCTACCGCTCTCTGGACAAACTAGAGGGAAAGATAGAAAGAATGCCGTGCAAAAAAGACAATAAGATCGATTCAAATAACATCATTTCAATAGCAACTGATGGAGCCAGAAGAATGATAGGACAATATTAAAGAGCAACTACGATTCTCTGGCGCAAAATAAACGTCGAAAATCTTATGTTTCACTGAATAATACACCAAGAAACGCTTTGAGTCCAAGCTTTTCTGGCCGAAGTAGAAGATGTCATGAATTTGGTAATCCAGATTTTTTACAGCATCTAAACAAAAAGCTTATCAACACAAATAGTAACGAAATCCACATTGAGTCATTTGGAATTGATACTTAATCTCTAGACATGCAATTGATCGATTAAAAAAGTAAAGCTTTGTGGAGTGGCAAATGTACAGAGTTGAAAATCAAGTTGGAAGAGTTGGAGGTCCAGAAATGTATGACCTGAACGCAACAAAAATGGACAGCATTCAAAGAAATGTCTCGAGATGAGGCACTTACATTGATAGCAAGGAATGGTCTTCCAGATTGCTACAGTCAGGCGAACAAGTTGGCATTATAAGTGCTGACTATCTTTGGATCGCCATGGTCACTACCATTCAAGTATTGTAGAAAGATTGCTCTCAGTTGAGACATTCTTCTACTTATGGTCAATATTTTTTTTCAGCATACTAATGGATACCCTGACTTGATGTTATTGATTAGGCTACTGATGAGTTATATATATAACCTAATATACAAGTACCTGCACATGTTCTATCTCTTATCTTGTATCATTCCAAGAATTGGATTATATTAATTGGAACTAACAGAAGCCCCTAGTAAGTGATTATCTTGGATTACCTTTTTGTGAACTTCCTAACCACTGTGGATTATTTTGTGGATTATTATTTTGGACCACTTGACAGAATTGTATTAATTGTAAATTGGAGCATTCGAGCCATCTTATGGCATAGAACTGGATTATTTTATTACTACTTAGATGCTCATATTGATGTGTTTTCTTAATTGGATTACTTACATGAATGATTATTGAACTACTCAAGCTGTATTCGCATTTGACAAGCTACAAGAGAGAAGAGGATAATCTACACTAATCTACAAGAGAATAACTTGTAAGTTATAATTAACAAATTGAATATATACATATGAATATAAAGTACATTGATTTTGCTTTGATATAGCATTAATTAAAGTTGATTATTAATAGGAGTTAGTGATTGATAACTCTTGGCTTTCTTGGAGCCATATTTTCACTTCATTTTTTCTAAGTGTTTTTTAAGGGTGGCTGGAGAGGGACTATGTTATGACTTATCATAATAGGATCTATTAGGGAATATCCTATCTGTTCTTTTACCTTCAATAAGACCCAACGCGTTTGAGGTCATCCTTGTTGGTAGGGAGGTACTAGATCATATTGGGAAATATTTATTAGCTGTTTGAGTCTTGTTTGTGTATTTTGTCAGAGTATTCTGTTTGTATTTATATTGCTGTTTGTGTAAATCTTTGTATCTACATATCTGTAATTCTCCTGTCCTATTTCTTCTTTTTATTGATTTCTTTTTATAGCAGACTGTGTCGTCATTCATATTGTTTCTGTATTTGTCCTTTTTGATACATTTGTATATATAATTTTTTACTTCTTATTAATTTAAATTTTTAAAAATTTTTCTATTATAACTGGCATAAAGAATAGCCATACTTACTTAACCTTGAGAAATATTTGAGCTATTGCATTTGTAAATATATTTGATTTGATACATATAATTATTTGAATATATGACTATTAAGAAAGTTCATTGATCTTATATTTATTTTGTAAAAATACACTTTAAATAATTCACACACATTCTTCCAGTGTAATATTTGTAACATATCTCATTTTTTTTGCAACTATATACTCTGATTGATTTATTTTTTAAACTACTCATTAAACATAAATTGATACATTAATAATAACCATGGCATCATATGATAAAATTCTAGAACTGGTAAAGGTGATGGAACTAGAAGGGGAGGAGAAAAAGGAGTTTATCAAAAAAGAATTAGAAAAGGCTGAAAAGAAAGAAAGGGAGGAAAAAGATAGAATAGAAAAGAAAGAAAGGGAGGAAAAAGATAGAATAGAAAAGAAAGAAAAAGAAGATAGGGAAGAAAAGAAGGAAAAAGAGAATAAAGATAGGGAAGAAAGAGCTGCAGAAAGAGCTCATCAGAAAGAACTTAAGGACTTAGAAGTAAAACATAAAGAACTAGAGACTAAACAAAAAGAATTAGAGGCAAAACAAAAAGAAAGTCAGGACAAAGTAGAGTTAGCTAAATTAGAAGCAGCTAAAATTAATCCTAACATTATTACCCAGCAAACTAGTAACAAACCATTTATCTCTAAATTTCATAAATTTAACATTAAGGAGGAGACATTAGAAAATTACCTAGTTCAGTTTGAACATATTTCCTCCACTTACAACTTAAACAATGAGGATATGGCAAAACATCTGCTAGCCAATTTATCTGGAGAACCCCTAAACATAATAAGCACACTTACAACTGAACAAAAAAAAGACTACATAGCTGTTAAAACTAGACTTTTGGAACATTTTGGAAAAAGTGAAGACTATTACAGAAAACTCTTTAAAAAAATTAAACTAAACAAAGATGGAGACTTCAATAGGATTATCTTTGACATGAAAGCAAATATGCTTAAGTGGTTAGAACTAGCTAAGTGTGACATTAAAGATCCAATTCAAATTTTAGACATGATCCTAATTGACAATGTACTGTCCAATGTAACAGATTTAGTGTTCACTTTTCTTAAAGAAAAGAAAGTAAAAACAGAAACTGATCTCATTACTAATTTAAACCTTTTTAAAGATAGCCATCCTGGTCATACCATGGATAAAAGAGACCTACATCAATTAGCCACAACAGTCAGTACATCAAACAGTAATACTAATGATAGATTTAAATTTTCTAACTCTAAGACTTGCTTTAATTGTGGCAAGAAAGGCCATGTTAAAAGCCAATGCAGACAAACTAATATTAGCAACTTTAGATATAGAAGTTACACTAATTACCATAACCCTAGCAACTACAATCAAAATAATTACAACAATCCTAGTAACTATAACATCCAATATAGGAACTACAGATCAAACCAGAGTGCAAGCCCTAGAGAAAGAAGGAGCCTTAGAAATAACAACTTCTACTACAATAACTATAATACTAATAGACAATCAAGGAAGGACACATACAACCATCAGTCTAACTACAATACTAACTATCAAAACAGAAAAAGAAATAGAGGCAATAACAATAACAACAATGTTCAAAGAGAAGAGAATGTTGCTTACTTACAAGCAGACATGTCTAAAGTAAATGTCTTTCCATCCTATGTAAATTCAGTAGAGATTAAATCAATGAAAGATTCTGGTGCAACAACATCAATAGTAAGATCCAATCTAGTCAAACCAGAACAATATTTAAAAGAAACTGTTAAGGTGATCTATGCCAATGTACAAAAATTTGACATATGTAAAACTGCCTAGGTCTGGATTGAATCTCCTTGGATTACAGGTGAGATAAAGGTAGTTGTAATGGATACCCCTGCCCAAGACCTCATGATAGGCAACTCACATGGTGTTAAAGATTTGACAAAAACTCAACTAGATTCATGGATAAAAAATAGACCAAAAAAATTGTTCCAGAGATTGAATTGCCAAATATTCTATTCAATGAGTTAGGAACCACCAGACAAGAATTAATCAAAATGCAAAACAATGACCCTATAGTACAAGATTTGTTAAGCAAAGACTATAACAAAATAAATTTAAACAACCATCATATCTTAGCCAACAACCTAGCCATAAGATGTAATAGAAAAAAAAATAGCACAAGAATTCAAATAATAATTCCACAAAGCCTAACACCCAAAATACTTAAAATGGCCCATGATGATCCAACAGCAGGCCACTTTGGCAAAAAGAAAACATATGCAAAAATTTCAGAAAAATTCTTTTGGCCCAAGATGAAGACTCAAATAAAAAACTATATAGATTCTTGTCTAGAATGTTTTAAACAAAAAGTCGTACTTAAGGCATCTTTACAAAAATCAGATAAAGCCCATTGTTTCTGGGATAAAATAGCCATTGATATTATGGGCCCATTAAATACAAGTACCAAGGGAAATAAATATATATTGGGAATCATAGATATAGCAACCAGGTGGGCAGAAGCTTTTCCTCTTAGAGATATTAGGGAAGAAGATATATGCACCTCAATAAGAACAATATTCCTAAAGTTTGGATTCCCAAATAAAATTCTATCAGATAATGCTTCCAACTTTAAATCAAATTTAAATAAAGCCTTCGCAGAAATGACCAACATCAAACTGGTACACAGTACAATTTATTCGCCACAATCTAACTGTGTGATTGAAAGATGGAACAAGACAATCAAAGAAATAATTTATAAATTAGAAACAGAAGTAATGAATACTTGGGATCTGACTTTAAACTATGCTATTTTTGCTTACAACACTACTGCTCATGAAACAACAAAATTCAGTCCATATGAATTAGTTTTTGATAGGAAACCTAAAGGTCCACTAGAACTATGGGCTGATAATATGTTAGACCTAGAGAACTATGAAGAATCCCATCAATGGATAACACAAACAAAACAAAATTTAAGACAGGGAATAAAGTTAGTTGATATAAACATGGATAAAAACTTAAACAGACATAGAGACATAAAAAATAAGAACAGAAAATTAAGGACATTAAACATAGGAGACCAAGTATATGTCAAGATAGAAAATAAGTATAGTAAAAACAAAAATGAAGGTCCATATAAGATAGTAGGCAAAATAAACAACAAAGTGTACAAAGTAGACAAAAATGGAAAAGAATGTAAACTGAGCATAGACAAATTAGTAAAATTTCCTAAAAGAAAATTTGAAGAGATAGAAGTAATTGATAGGGCTCAGATTCAATAGGAACTATACAAGAATATGCTGCAAACACTATAACTATTCATACTACCACCCAAGACTCATGTAATGATACGACCAATATAGATAACTTGATAGGAAAATACAATGATGTCATTACATTGAAACTAGGCTGCACTGATCTAATTCAGCATTCAATACACTTAAATAAGACACTACCATCTAAAACAAAGGCATATAACATCCCAAAGGCCTATGAGGAATTAGTAAAGGTAGAACTAAAGAAATTACTAAGTGAAAACAAGATAGAAAAATCAGATGTATGCTCTTATGCATCACCTATAGTAATTGTTAAGAAAAAAGATAATAATGTAAGAATCTGTTGTGACTATAGAGAGCTAAACAATTGTACTATTATAGATCCTGAACCTTTACCTGATACAGACACTATAATTTATATGCTAAGTAGAGCCTCCCTGTTTACCACCATGGATCTAAATAGAGGATTCTGGCAAATAAAAATGGAAGAAATGTCTAAACAATACACAGCTTTTAAATGTATTTTACCTGGGTTTGAAGGGATATATGTATGGAATGTCATGCCATTTGGGTTAGTTAACAGCACAGCCACTTTCCAAAAATGTATGAGTAAACTATTATCAGGCATAGACAATGTAATTTCATATGTGGATGACATTTGTGTTTTCACTAAGTCAGAAAAGGAACATCTAGACACACTTGAACAAATATTTGCTGTCTAAAACAACATAAGATGACAATTGCTCCAAATAAATTAAATCTTGTAAATGATGAAATTCAATTTTTAGGCTACAACATTACTAATAACAGAATAACTCCTACCAAAGCAAACATAAGTAAAATAAGAAACATTAAGGAACCTAAAACAAAAAAGGATATCAGAGCACTATTAGGCTTGTGCAACTTTTATAGAAAATTCATACCAAACTATGCCCAACTATTACAGCCCTTAGTAGAGTTTACTAAGAAGAAACATTCAAATATAATAAACTTAGATGATAGCAGCAGAGAAGCACTAACCAGACTAAAGGATAAGTTTAATGAGAAACTAGAATTAGGGAGTATTGATCCTATTTCACAACTCCTACTGTACACTGATGCATCTAATAATGGTATAGGAGCATGCCTACTGCAACAGAGAGTCATATCTGAAACCTATAGTTCATATAAGTATTCATATTTCATATTGATGAAACTATAAAAAAATCCAACAAAGCATTAGGGTTTATTAAAAGAAATTTCTATAAATCAAATAAGAACATAAAACTAAAATGTTATTTAACCTTGGTTAGGCCAATAATAGAATATGCATCCACCGTGTGGGACCCCTCAACTCAAGAAAACATTAAGAAACTGGAACAAACACAAAATAGAGCAGTGAGATTCATAACAAACGAATATTCACATTTGACTAGGGTAACACCATTAGTAAAATCACTAAATTTAGAAAGCCTTCAGGACAGAAGACTCAAAAGTAAAGTAGCAATTATACATAAAACACTGAACCATAATCTTCAAATACAAAAACAAAATTTAATAAAATACTCTGAAAGACACAAAAATAAAGGCACATTCCTCGTCCCATATGCTAGGACAAATTTGTACAAATACTCCTTCTTCCCTAGTGCTATTAGAGCATGGAATGGGTTGCCTGAGCTAGCCAGAAAAACCAGTGACTTGGCAGAATTTAAGTCATTGGTTAATATGCATGACTAAATGCATGACGCGTAGGACGTAATCATCTTCTTTTTTGAAGTAACGTCTGTATTATATAAGATAAGATAAGAAGATAAGTAGAACATTATCTAAAGCAGAAAGAAAATATTCAATAATAGAAAAAGAACTATTAGCTATAGTATGGAGCATAGTCAAACTGAAACACTATTTATTAGGAAGATTTTTTACAATTAAATGTGACCATAAACCATTGTTAGCACTTAAAAGAAAAGAACTAAAAAATAACAGAATAAATAGATGGTCACTAATTTTATCTGATTACAAGTTTGACCTACAAAGTATACCTGGTCATGAAAATGTATTAGCAGATTTTTTGTCAAGACAGGTAGATCATGAAACAGACACCAATGAGGACAATGATATTGTACATATCAGTCAAAGTATTTTAACTGAGTAACTTCACAATACAATTAGAAACAACTTGACATTTTTCAATCAGGTCAAGCTGACATTTTTTCTAGTTATCATGTAACTAGGTCATGACATATTTTTGTTACACTTGTATCATTTTATTGGGTCATGATGACATTTTCCCTTTCATTGTTGCTATTGTACTATCATTTTTTTAGTTAACTGTACATTACATATTTACTTATCACAATTTGACATAACATAGAATATCACAATAACTAGATGTGCTAATAATTTATATGGTTAAGTAAACACAGTAATGTAAACAAACACATTGACCTGAAATTTTTTTTTGAAAAACAACTCACAAATGTAAATATTGTTGATTTTTTTTTCCAAGTGGTACACACTTGAATGCTATCATTTTTTATGATATTCTACTTTAAATACCACACATGTGTGCTATGAATAGCAATTATAGACAATGTCACGTTAACCTTGTATAATGGTGACAGAACTTAGAATAATATAAGGAATACTAAACACAAATATACTTGTATAGATGTATGTAAACTTTATTGGGAATTTCTTCAATAAATTCACTTAGTGTGTCAAATGATACACATTGGTTGTGTTATATCATAGAAATAATTTGATGTAAAATAACTTTAATTTTTTTTCTTCCTAAAATTGAGATACCAATGTGTGTTAACAAAATGATCGCATAGCAATTAAACATGCTCATGTAAAATATTTCACTATACTTGTAAATAGATATACTATTATTTAACTAGATTTTATGAAACTAAAGCCTCAAATTGTATTGATATTTTTTCAATAACATACTTGTACAGTAGATGTAATCATACTAATGTATATTTTTCTAAGCAAACATTTTGAAAGTTGAACAATACATTTGTCAATTAGTATATGGAACCATTCATAGTTAAAATGAATGACATAACATTAATATTTATGTATAATTGAGCAAGCAGTATTGAGGTGATTAATTAGATCAGCTTGACATGAGTGATTAAGCTACTGGACATATATATAGAACATTACTATCATATGTACTTTTGTAAGGGGCGTATGTCATGTATGACATGTGTATAGTTTTAGAACCCCTGTAATATTTGGTGACTAGTAATCACTGAACCATTCCGTGCACGTTAACACGAGATTTTTCCTGGTCGGGGAGTGTTATAGATATTATTGACAAGTAGTATAGCGTACAAGTATTGAAGTTATTAGAATTGATTTCTATTCAGGACTTATTTTATTGGATGTATTTGGTGATGGCTGAAGTCGCCAATATCTTTTGTGATTTATTATTTGTGTGTAATAAAAACCATGTCTGCTACAAGTGAGTCTATTAATTATTATAAATATTGTGGTCAAAGAGTTCAGCATGTTAGTGTTCTCACGCACTAGCAAATCTAATGCGCGAGTTAAAGTATTTAACTAAGAAGACAAAGAATAATATATTATCTGCCAGAGGTATCTACAACACACAACATTCACGTCATCACGCCTACAACAAAAACCAGACAGTGAAACTCAGGCCAGTATTTATTCAATGCTATGAAGAACTGTGTTGAGTTTTGGGTATGCTTGGAACAAGATGGCAAGTGTAACAACTGATGAAGCTCGATCTTCGACTGACAAAACAGTTTTTTTTTTTTTTAGATTCCTCAAATTATGGAATTCATAAAAGCAAATTTTAAGACGCCAAGAACCAGTTTTCAATACCGTCAGCTCAGCATTTAGTGCTGATACTGATTTAGCTCAAAAGAACATAACTCCATGTAAATTATGACCTGAAAGAGAAGTTCCAGTCAGGTCTTCCACTGGAGCCTAATGGGTGCCAGAAGCCTTATTTCCATACTTAAAAATTTTTTGCTGCTAAACTTTCACATTATTTGGGTAAACATACATTTGTGAACAAACATTTTTTCTGTGTAAACTTAACAAGTGTAATCAAAGGTTGATGTTGACCGACTGTAATTTGACAGCAGTCACAAGGATAACAACTAGTAAACTAGTACCACAGTTCCGGAACATTACGAATAGTTAAATACTTCACATTAAATACTTCACATTTAGTACAACTGTACATTGGGGTTAAAGGTTGTGATGTAAAAAGACAATAGCATATTTTTTTTAATCGTAAAATTGCTTTCAGAAATAGCCAACTCTTGTTGTAATTCCTCAATTAGGAGTCTGAAAAAAAAGAAAGTATAATATGCGGCCCGCCATTCCCAAAATTTTGTCAATGCGACCCTCGATACAAAAATGTCGCCCACCCCTGCCTTAGAGAATTGGAACATAAGATAATCAAGTGCTCCTTCTTCCCTAGTGCTATTTGTGAATGGAATGGGTTGCCTGAATCAGCCAGTAAAACCAACGACTTAGCAGAGTTTAAGTCAATGACTAACATGCATGACTGGATCGACACACGAAATGCGTAGGACGTAATTATCTCCTTTTTTGTTTTTTTGAAGTAACGTCTGTAACTGTAACATATAAGATAAGATTTTTGTAGCAGACAAAATTATGATAAATGTAAAGTGAAAAATCTGTCAGGATAAAATAATTTAAATCTTTCCACAAAAACAGACACAGAAACTGAATTTTCAGAACGAACATAGTACAGACTTCTCGCTTTGTAACCGAATTATTAAAGTAATATACAATATACCTACATTTTATTGAATCGAGACCAATCGTTATATGTGTATTGTTCATGTGGTGTTGACAGAAATAGTGTGTGGGTGGAGGTTTTACATCTAGCATAGTTGGTACTCTTGGACTCTCTAGGTCTTGTGTTTCTGGTTGTTCTGAGATGTCGTCTGCAAAGTCCTCTACGTTTATCTATCCTTTAATCTGCTGGACCGTTGGGGCACCATGCAAGATTTGTCGACCGTCTTTCTCCATTCCTCCCTGCCTTAGTTAGAACTTACGCACCCACATACACCATCTCTCTCCCACACCCTCACATCCCACATGCCGACACACACTCCCCCTCACACATTCACACATCCCCACATACAATATCACTCACACAATCTCACACACACTCACATTGAATACACAGCAATTTCTGCAAAGTTAATTAAAAGTATTTGTTGTTTATTTATTCACGGACGTTTTAAGAAACTCTAATCAAAAGGAAAGGAATGTTGAGACTCACTATATGCTATAACTTGGCACGACCACATATATGTCCCATGTAAAGTTTAGTAAATCTGTCCGCTATATGTGGATGGACTTCGTTGCTGTCCAGTGCTATAGTCATCGGCCACGTGAAGACAAACATCACCCTATCCCCAAGCCCTTCCAGGATACGCCTCTGCAGCTCCACGTAAAAAATCCCATTCATCGTCTGCCTTATGTACACGCTGTGCGCTGATTGGTAGAGAAAGATCACGTGAGGATTCCTGTCCAGCAGACGTTTCAGTGCTTCGCGGATTAGTTTCAAACGGTGTTCCATGTGACCTAAATGAAACGGGGCCAGGTGGAGGAAATGATGAAAGTGGATGATATATTTTGCATCCGCCGGAACAGAATCTAGAAATCTGGTTTCCGAGAAGACATGTTCAGTTGGTAGCTCTTCACCCTAGAAAATACAAAGTTAATTGAAACTAAAATACAATATATAATGTGTACCTTATACAGATAAAATATACAACAACTTAAGAGATTTACGTAATATTATATTAAACTTTATAGTTAAAGTGAATTAATATCATCCTCTCATATCTGCCTGTGGTCCCGCTCTGGGGCCTGAGACACCAATCAGCTTCCTTCAGGCTTACTGAGCCTAACTCAAATGTTTCTTTATATTCAGTAAAGAGATGAATAAATAGATAGGCGTTAACTCTTTCAGTGCGAATTATTTTGATAGAAAAAAATGAAGCTTTCCGGGATTTACTTGCTGAGAGTAACGCCGCACTGTAAGAGTTAATGAACATTTTGGCACCGTCTTGTGTAATTAGCTGGACAGTTAATTAGATAGATAAGATAATTTTTGATTGGTCCAATCAAATGAAAATTCAGTTTGACTACAATTTGACCACCTCAGCGTAACTAATGTAACAATAACAATATTGATGCAAATACGAGCAACATTCACACACGAAATACATACACACTCATAACCAGCGCTTTGTGCTCGATGACGACAGATGACCTTGGTCTTTATGGCGTTCGAGAATTTAATTGTGCAAAGCTCACTGGAAGGACTCCATGCAAAATTTAAGCACTAGCAGTACGAACTGCCTACGCCCGTTGATTTGTTCTCTGCCTTTTTATGGTTTATTATGGCCAGAACAACCCTTTCTTTTTTTATTGTATAAACGGACTTCATTTTAACATACTTTTTTTAGACAGTAACTTACTGTAACTGTTACAGTGAGACTTTACGTCCCATTTTCTTTCTTTCGTTTTCTGGAATCCCATTTTATTTTTTACTTGCGCATCGTAATTTCTCCCACATAGACTTTTGACTTGATTTGGAAAGACCCACTTCACAATGCGCCCTCGACACAAACACGTTCTCATATTTTGGACCCGTTAATTTTAGTACCAGTTTTACTTATCCCCCCCCCCCCATCCACTCCACCCCCCCCCCCCCCGCCGACAACAAAAAGTTTGTCCTTCCTACACATTCCCGTTCTACATTTCTCTTGGCATTTTGTTCACTAAAAATAAAAAGGAATATCAATTTGGTTTATAAATTGTAATCGTTTATCTGACCCTTTTTGAATGTAGCGAAATGACAATAAGTCTAGATTAATCTTTTTATTTTAATGCTATTAGGATTAGTTTTTTTTTATAGTGTCATATAGTACCATTACTTGCTCTTTCTCTCTCTCTCAAAAAAGAAAAAGACTCTAGTTCTCTAGATCTATCTTATTAATGCCATTAGGACTGGTTTTGTTTTTTAAGACCTCGTTTAAAAGGAATTGGAAATGATTAAAGGCAATTTGACAATAAGAAGACTTAGAAAAAAAAATATTGCTCTAAAAGTACCGATTTCTTACTATTAAAAACAAAATGCTTTCTATGTAGACTGCGGCCTTTTGGGAAAATACCGAAAAAAAAAATACAAAGGTTTGATCATCATCATCATCATCATCATCATCATCAAACTCCATTTGAGTGAGAGCTTGAGAGGCTCAAATCCTCTCTTGCAAAAGCCCAGGACAGAAACCCTGCTGTCTTGCGTAGTGCATACATGTCGCCATACAGGTCAAGAATTTGGGGTTTCCCGGACGTGTCGAGACGGAGATCAGCAAGTCTGGGGCAAAGAAACAGAATATGAGGCACGGTTTCCTCTTCTTCTCCGCAGCGGGGGCACCAACAGGACAATAGATTGCTCAGACCTGGACAGCCTCCACCACGAGGAAATGCGGTCAGGGCGCCTCATGTGCTCCACGGGCTTTTTGGGACTTGTCCCAGCACTCACACCACTTTTTTTTTTCGTTTTTTTTTAATTTAATTATAGCCAGAGCATGATGAAAACTTACAGCCTGTTCAGAGGGTGCAATAGTGTTCAAATTATTTTACTTTTAAACAAATTATGAAACGATCTTCAAATATAAATACAATAACAAGTGGTAATAACAAGTGGTAATAACAAGTGGTAATAACAAGTGGTAATAACAAGTGGTAATAACAAGTGGTAATAACAAGTGGTAATAACTAGTGGTAATAACAAGTGGTAAGAACAAGTGATAATAACAAGTGGTAATAACAAGTGGTAATAACAAGTGGTAATAACAAGTGGTAATAACAAGTGGTAATAACAAGTGGTAATAACAAGTGGTAATAACAAGTGGTAATAACAAGTGGTAATAACAAGTGGTAATAACAAGTGGTAATAACAAGTGGTAATAACAAGTGGTAATAACAAGTGGTAATAACAAGTGGTAAGAACAAGTGATAATAACAAGTGGTAATAACAAGTGGTAATAACAAGTGGTAATAACAAGTGGTAATAACAAGTGGTAATAACAAGTGGTAATAACAAGTGGTAATAACAAGTGGTAATAACAAGTGGTAATAACAAGTGGTAATAACAACTACAGATCTAAGAACACTGACATAAAGCCAGGGGATACTAATGACACTTGAAGTGAATGTATCATCATTGAACGCAGACGTGATTATTTATTGGTTGTCACTTCTTTCTTTCTTTCTTTTTTAAAATATAATTGTTATTCGAAACTATTTGCTGCGGACCATATCTTCGTTGTTGCAGAATACTTTTTCAACAACTGAAATTACTGTCCATCAAATGCGTCGTAACGCCGTTGCGGGAGGATGAAACATTTCTACGGAGCAGATCTTATCACGTAGTGAAGAAAACTTCAAACTAGCTAAATCCCTTTGCCTAAGCCAATGAGCGAAAAAAATAATTATGGTTGGGGGTCGCCGCCTAGTGGAAAATTGTATTAGGGGATCGCGGAGCTATAAAAGGTTGAGAACCGCTGTTGTAACTAGATCCTGTCTCTGACAGTTGGGAAAAAAGTTTCTATTAAAGTCAAGCCATACTTTTAAACGTTTCACACGAGTTTATGGAGATACCAAGATTGCACACAGCTCAGGGACAAACTACACGGGCTACCAAAACGATAACACGGGTACAGCCACACACACAGCATACAGATATGAACACACGGCTAAGCCGGACACACGCCAATGACACAGACAGGAACACACGGCTAACCCGGACAGACGCCAATGACACAGACAGGAACACACCAATAATACAGATAGAAATATAATAAGGATTTGTCTTCGATCCCGAAAATTAATTATGAGAGCATTGTTTCACGTGGATACGCATCAGTGACCTCCATATTTAGCCACACCTAGCGCAGACATAACCATTCCCGCAGATGGTCGGTTTAGATTTTTTTTTGCACGCGTTTTGCTTTACGACTCACCAACTTTTTAGTGGAGATAGAAACATACTCATAATTGGAAGCCTTGTGTGAAGTTAATTTGGAGGCTCCAAAATGAAATCGAAATTAAAAACGAAAAAATAAACTGAAGCGATTTATAAAAAACGTAGGTTAAAAGTAAAATTCCCCTTTCAGACCTTCTGGTCTCTAGGGCAGGATGACGTAAAGGTCACCTGTTTCTGTGGCCTACGGTTAGCGAAGATTTCATGTGACCAGCACAACGACCGACTGTCGTTACTTTACTTCGGAGGCTGAGCGGTAAAGCGATTGGCTACCGAATCGGGGGTCCCGGGTTCGAATCCTGGTGAAGAATGGGATTTTTAATTTCGCGATCTTTGGACGCCTTGGAGTCCAACCAGCTCTAATGGGTACCTGACATTAGTTGGGGAAAAGCAAAGTTAATATCTGGTGTACTCCAACAATAATAAAAAAGGAAAGTTTCGCTATTTATTCAATAACAATTGTTATCAGTTCTATGCGAGGCCGCCATGTAGGCGTCTGCCTAGTTTACCTACGCCTATGGCCGGCCCTGTAAGAACATCCAACTAACCGTTGATCCGAAGAAAGGAAAACTGTGAGGTAGGTATGAGATTGATAAGCTGTTGTTCTCGCTCACACAAAGCAATGGAGCATGCCAGACACCCTGAAACAGACAGACGTACATAAGTAATTGAACATCGCAAGCTTTAATAGACGCATGTGAATTCATACATACAGTTGTTGTACAGGAAGGTGCACACGAACCAGGTCGTTTTTGGCGCTGCCGTTTTGGCGCTGCCGTTTTGGCGTGGTCGAGAGGCTAAGTACGCTTAAACTTGGCTTGGCTTCGACACCCGACAAGGGGAGAGTTGTGTTAACTGAGCGCCTAAAGGCAGCACGGAAAACCAACTCCTAGATACCCCTTCCCTCAACTGGTCCACAAATGAGATTGGACCAAAGCGCTCTGAGCATGCTATAAGCATGAAAGTAGCGCTATATAAAAGATATAATAACAATATTCCAATGATAAGCCTTTAGATCTAGATTTAGAATACAATGTGCCAAATACAT
Source organism: Biomphalaria sudanica (assembly GCA_036873155.1). Lineage (NCBI taxonomy): Eukaryota > Metazoa > Mollusca > Gastropoda > Planorbidae > Biomphalaria > Biomphalaria sudanica. The sequence continues at coordinate 96,350 of JAZGLO010001580.1, forward strand.
CTGAACATTAACTTTTTTAACTCTTGAATCAATGAAGCCTTACATTCGGAAATTCCTTTCAAAACCGAATGTTGGATCTAGTTCTAGACATCATAGACCAAGTTTAGGAACAAAGTAAAATATATTCCTGTTTTATTTTGAAAAAATTATAACAAGCTAGAAACTTGGAAGTGTGACCAACGAGCTAGTACTTATTTTCTCAGTGATATACATCAACTGTTAAATTGTATGAAAATCGTTAAAGCCGTTTTTAACGTGACAGTGCAGGTTCCACCCATGTCCCAACCAGTTTCCTCCATGAGGTTGTGACTTGAATAGAGGTATTGTAATAAAGTAAATACCAAACCCTACAGAATGTTATAAACTTAGTTTATGATACTTAAAATAAAACGTCCCACATAGTTGATACGACTTTAATTATTTACATTACTATTAAAGATTTTTTCTCCCAATAATTAAATGTCGTACAAGATTGCAATTTAAGAAGTGGTATGCCCCACTTTACCTAATCATAATTAATCCCCTTTGAAGAGAAGAGAATTGTTTATAACTTGGTATCTATTTGTAGCATGTTTTCTTAGACTCGCAACAAAGAATTGATTCCTAAGCGTGATCTGAATTTTTTTTAACGAAACAACTAGTCAATGCTATACACTCGTGAAAAGTGACTAGCCTTGCTTAGGCGTCAAATGGATTCCTGCTGGAGTTCAGGCACTATCTAATGTATGGAAAGGAGACATGTTCTAATGTATGGAAAGGAGATATGATCTAATATTGGAAGCGCGGTCGAGAGGCTAAGTATGTTTGAACTTGGCTATGAAGGGGGCTCGAGGTTTGACTCCCGTCTCGAGCAGAGCTGTGTTTACTGAGCGCTTAAAGGCTGCGCGGAAATCATTCTCCCAGATACCCCATCTGGTCAACAAATGAGATTGGACCACAGTGCTCTGAGCATGCTATAAGCATAAAAGTAGCGCTACATAAAAGCTATTTTTTTTTTATTTTTTTTTTTCAATTTAATGCATGTGTTCTAATGCATGGAAAGGAGACATGTTCTTATCTACGCAGAGACTGTAACTTATAAAACGCGCTGGCAAAACTTTTTAAAAATACTTACAGAGTTTCTTTTCATTTTTTCCTGACATCCAACTAGTCCAGATAAAATGTCATACTGAGCTCTGGAGTTGGAATCTCCTAAAAAAATGACCTGTGCAAAAATAATTTTGTTTTTATTAAATTAATTTAATGGCCAGATGCAGTATATATCTTCACCTCAATATGCAAGTCTGAAATCACAGTAGGTGATGAGAGTGGGAGTTTGAAACACTTACTGCCCTACCAGCAAACATTTTCTATAAAATAATTATTTGGATTCACTGTGCGTCACAGTGATAACACACCATCCGACTCTTTTCTGTGTCCAATGTCTTGTCCACATGTCTTGTCCAATGTCTTGTCCAATGTCTTGTCCAATGTCTTGTCCAACGCCTTGTCCAATGTCTTGTCCACATGTCTTGTCCACATGTCTTGTCCACATGTCTTGTCCAATGTCTTGTCCACATGTCTTGTCCACATGTCTTGTCCACATGTCTTGTCCACATGTCTTGTCCACATGTCTTGTCCACATGTCTTGTCCAATGTATTGTCCACATGTCTTGTCCAATGTATTGTCCACATGTTTTGTCCAATGTCTTGTCCAACTGTCCAATGTCTTGTCCATTGTCTTGTCCAATGTCTTGTCCACATGTCTTGTCCAATGTCTTGTCCACATGTCTTGTCCACATGTCTTGTCCACATGCCTTGTCCACATGTCTTGTCCACATGTATTGTCCACATGTCTTGTCCATTTGTCCAATGTCTTGTCCAATGTTTTGTCCAATGTCTTGTCCACACGTTTTGTCTTCATGTATTGTCCAATGTCTAGTCCAATATCTTGTCCACACGTTTTGTCCACATGTATTGTCCATATTTTTGTCCACTGGGCATCGTCCACAAGACTAACTTTTATTATACACATGTCTTGTCAAATATCTTTTCTAGATGTCTTGTCCACACGTATTTTTCACATGTCTTGTCCAATGTCTTGTCTACATGACCTTTCCACACGTCGTGTCCACATTTTTACCACAAAGTTTAACATATTCCATACGAAGATCAACATTTTCTACACAAATGTTTGAGTGACCTAGACCTTTTAAATTCACTTTTTAAACTCTGACCTTTGTGTCTGCTAGACATTCTCTCAGCTGAGACGAGTTCAACTTGGGTAGGTCACAGGTCAAAGGTCGCCATTCTCCAAGATAGAAAAACCCAAACGAATTATTGTCCTTAAACGAAAGAGACAACTTTCTTTCGTTGCACTTCAACCTAGAAAAACTGAAAACGGTTTCGTTGGAGGCTTGAGCTGCAATATATTTAGAGTCTTGGTTTAAACTTGGTCTTGGTTTAAACTTGGTCTTGGTTTAAACGGATCAGTTTACACTTTGACGTAAAGATGCATTGCTAAGACCAAAGAACTAAGATCTTTCAACTTAAGAAAACACTAAAAAAAAAACTAGAACAAATACAAAATAGAGCAGTGAGATTTATGACAAACGAATATTCTAATTTGATTACATCAACACCATTATTAAAATCACTAAACGTAGAGACACTTCAGGACAGAAGAATCAAAAGTAAAGTAGCAATAATACATAAAACACTGAACAATAACTTACAAATAGAAAAACAAAACCTAATGAAATACTCAGAAAGACACAAAGATAGAGGCACATATCTTATTCCATACGCAAGAACAAATTTGTACAAGTGCTCCTTCTTCCCAAGTGCCATTAGAGAATGGAATGGGTTCCATGAATCACGCATGACTAGATTGACACATGAAATGCGTAGGATGAAAATATCTTCTTTTTTGAAGTTGGAGAATGGAATGGGCTGCTTGAATCAGCCATGAAAACCAACGACTCGGCAGAGCTTAATACATTGATTAACATGCATGACTAGATCGACACATGAAAGCATATGAAGAAATTATCTTCCACTCTGAAGTAACGTCTGTAATATATAAGATAAGATAAGAATGCAACTTAAAAAACAAAAGATTTATTGTTGAATGGATGTTAACATTTAGATAATAATAATTAGAGTCCGAAGATTAATGAGGAATGCAGTACTTTCTGTGGCTACGCAGCCCCAGCTGTGACCTACATATTTTGCCACAACTAGCGTACGCATAACCATTGTTCACCGGTGGTCGATCTAGATAACATTTAGACATATATTGTTACATATTTGTTTTATCAATTTAGATATCTCGATAACATGTTTATTACATTATCAATGTGTCTTTTATTGATCTGACAGGTCTATGAACTTACCTGGAACAACTGTTATGGAGATATTATTTGAGATAAAGAATGGTCGTTTCCTAAAACAAACAGACAGAAAAAAAGTTTTTATTTCTCCCAAGAGGTTCCCTACAAATTTATTTTCAAAAAATGTTCAATAAACTGTTCAGAACATCGCCCCAGTATAGCTCTTTTGTATCAATAGGGCAAAAACGTGATGTAATGGTAACGCACAAACACTAATGGTCTGTGACATAGTAGGCGTATAATAGTGTCGTGCAGTTCTTCAGTCAAGAGTTAAAGAAATACAAGAAAAAAAAAAGATGACGTTTTAAATTTGGAATGAAAAGTTTAAATGGAGAGTATTGATTAGATATTAAAATACATAGAAAACAATAAACACGCACACACACACACACACACGTATAATCAACAAAAAACATAGTGTTTTTTTTTTGTTTAGATTGAGTTTCTGTGTTCAGACTACAGTCTTATCAAAAATAGGTTTAGACGTACTCCTTCAAGGTTGTAACTGTTGGACACTGAACTCTGACGCTGAATGGAATAATTCAAAACCTTTGTGAGTCAAAGCTACCGAGAAAGAAGGCTACTGATGAATAACATTCCCATACAAACTCTCTGGCTGGATAAAAGGGAGGGTGGTTCTGTCCCCTTACTACTGAGATGAGACGAAAGCTGAGCTGGTTTGGTCATAGTGTGAGACTCACTGTCCAATGTCAATCTTTAAGGTACAGTATTGGTAGCAAGGAAAAAAAAAAGAGTTTGCCATAAGAAAAACTGGCTGGACAACGTACAAGATTGGAGCGACCTCTCTCTTGATGTCCTGCTAAGAGCATCTGCTGACCTGGAAAAGTGGAGGGATTTTGTTACACGAACTGTCACAGCGCCCCCTACGACGGAAGTCACGTGGCTTGTGACGGTGATAATAAGATGTTGCAATGTGAAAGAAAACAATGTAGAAATAATTTTAAAAAGATCAGAAGCTAGAAAAAGTGTCTACTCGGGCTTCAAATGTTTAGTTAGCATTTAAAATCCATGCAACCGACGCCTGCTCATATCTCGAATAAACACACATCATCAGATAATGCATAAATTAATTTTATTGACTCAGGAGAAAGCAAAATGTTTGTGAAAAATGTAAATTAAAGGAATGAAAAAAACAAAACTGCCCTTGACAGTGGCGTAGCTAGGGTGGAAGATGAGGGGGGAGAATTTGAAAATCCCTCTGGGCCCCCACTTGAGTGGGGCTACCAAATGAATTTTTTTTTCATTAAATATTACGCAGAATGCAGGGGCCCCCAAACGATGGAAAATTCCTAGCTAAGCCCCTGGCCCTTGACCCTAATTATAATCAACCTAAACAGAAACAAGTGTTAGCTACTTGGACAAGAATGATTGAAGTAAGTCTAACATTTCCGAATTTAAAAGAAACAGATCTCAGATTTATAGCTATAAAAATAAAAATGATTTAAACTAAAATGAGTGACTGTAAAATAGCTCGCAAGTAGGTCTTTTAACCCATTTATTTTATTCAAAACATGAGACAAAGCAATTCTTACTCTCTCGGTGTGTGGAGCAACCACGTTTCAGTTTCTGATAAAGCCAAATTACTGAAGTCATTCAGTCTCTTCGTGGAGATAAAATCTGAGCACTGAAATAAATACAATTACATACTAATTAATATTTAGTACACAGAGATATAGCTTTACATTTGATGTTATAAAACTTTACATTGGATGCTATAAAACTTTACATTGGATGTTATAAAACTTTACATTGGATGTTATAAAACTTCACATTGGATGCTATACAACTTTACATTGGATGTTAAAGAACTTTACATTGGATGCTATACAACTTTACATTGGATGTTAAAGAACTTTACATTGGATGTTATAGAACTTTACATTGGATGTTAAAGAACTTTACATTGGATGTTATAGAACTTTACATTGGATGTTATAAGACTTTAAATTGGATGTTATAGAACTTTACATTGGATGCTATAAAACTTTACATTGGATGTTATAGAACTTTACATTGGATGTTAAAGAACTTTACATTGGATGTTATAGAACTTTACATTGTATGATATAGAACTTTACATTGGATGTTATAGAACTTTAAATTGGATGTTATTGAACTTTACATTGAATGTTATCGAACTTTACATTGAATGTTATAGAACTTTATCTTGGATGTTATAGAGCTTTACATTGGATGTTATAGAACGTTACATTGGATGTTATAGAACTTTACATTCTTCTTCTCCTTTTTCGTTCTCATTGTTATGTTGGAGTGTTCAGATGAGTAGACCAATACATGAGATGAACTGCGCAGTGGTTTCCAGATCAGGGAGCTCTCCATATAGTTTCCTTTCTAGTGGGGTGATTTGGGGCCAATGTCTTATACGGGCCTCTTGGTATAGAGAGCGGTTTTGGAGGACGTGGTCTGTATTCTCTGGTGATTCTCCACATGGGCAGATTTCACTGGTTTTAATTTTGAGCTACCGGTACATGTGTTGTCGCATTCTGTTGTGTCCGGTCCTGAGTCGAAAGATTAGACGTTGGTCTTGTCGGGATAGCTTATAGTAAGCGTCATCTTTCTTGTGATTTGGATGAGAGCTCGTCCATTTCTCATTTATTTTATTTACTATTAATTTCTTTAATTCTTCTGGATAGAGTGCAGAGTTTATTAGTGTGTTAGTTCTCCCACTCTTGGCGAGTGTGTCAGCCTTCTCATTTCCTTCTAGTTCTATATGAGCTGGGATCCATTGAATTACAGTTTTTTGCTGATGTTGTTGAGCTTTATAAGTGCTGTTTTGAGGTTATTAATATATGAGGAATCAGAGTTTTGCAGGCTTTGGAGGGTTGTATTTGCATCGGTTAGTAAGACAATCTGACTGTGTGGGGAATTTGGATGATTTGCTAGGATGGTAGCAGCTAGTGCTAGTGCTTCTCTTTCTGCTCTGTGACTGTCAGAGAGCTCTCCAGTTGCAATAGATTTTTCTAGTTTTCTTCCATCTGGCCATTCGATAAGTATTCCAGCTCCTCCATTTGTGGTGGCTTTATGGGTTGAGCCATCTGTGTAAACTCTGATCCACTGATTGGTAGGATAATTGGTATGTAGAAAACAGTTCACTATTTTCTTGAGCTCTGTTGGTCTGTAATCAGATTTTCTTTTAATGCTTTCAATATGGTCCCTTATAGTAGGAAGAGGGCTTTCGTTCAGGGTGGAGATTCATTATAGTGTATCGAGGATTCCAGGGTAATTTTTTCAAGTTGGTTTTTTTTTTTAGGTTTAGAGATTCCTGTATGAAATTGGTCCTTTTGAGGCGTTTTTTGGTGCCAGTTTTATGGATTTTTGTTCTGAGTGGGTGCCTCTCCATGGTTTCCAATTTAGTGAAATGGGAAAGGATTTTTATTTCTCTTCTTTCATCCAGAGAGATCAGGGCAGTGGTTTCCTCCATAGCTCTTATGGGTGTTGTTTTGATAGCTCCTGTCATTATCCTTACACCAATATTTTGAACCTTGTCTATTTTTCTTAGGTTGGTTTGGGCTGCTGAGCCCCATGCTGTGGCACCATATTCTAATACAGGTCTCACGTAACTGGTATAGGTCTTTTTCAGGATGTTGTGATTTGCTCCCCAATCTGAGCCAGCTAATTTTTTCAAGAGGGATAGTCTCTGGATGCCTTTACTCTGTGTTTTATCTATTTGGCTTTTCCAGGTTAGTCTCGGGTCATAGGTGTGTAGGGCTGTCATTTTTTTCTAAAGCTTCCTTATCTAATGTTAATTTTATTGTTTGCTGTTTTGTTGACAGTGAGAATATGGTATATGTGGTCTTTTTTGTGTTGATGGACATGCCCCAGTCTTTGGACCAATTATTGAGTATATCGAGAGCATCTTGTAATCGAAATTTCGATGTACCTACATATTCTTCTGTGCTAATTAAGGCAAGGTCATCTGCATACATGCTGCTTTTAACTTTTCTTGGTAGGTTTTGATTTAGATCGTTTATGAATATTAGGAAAAGTGTTGGGGATAGGACTCCTCCTTGGGGGACACCATTTTTTATACCCACTGTGTGGCTTCTTTGTCCTTGCATGCAAACTAAGGCTTTTCTATTATTTAGATATTCCTTTATCCAGTTGTACATTCTGTGGGATATGTGATGCTGGATTAGTTTGAGCAAGAGACCTTGTTCCCAGACTTTGTCAAATGCTTTTTCTAAGTCAACCCACACAATTGTTGTTGGTTTCTTTTCTTGAAAGCCATCTTCTATTTCTTGTGTGATAAAGGCGATTTGATCTTCTGTTGATCTGCCTTTTCTAAAGCCAGCCTGGGCTTCAGTGAGTAGGTTATTTGACTCAAGGATCCATGTCAACCTTCTATTTATCATTCTTTCCATCAGTTTGCAGGAACAGCTAGTGAGGCTGATGGGGCGGTAGCTATCCAGCTTGTTTCTTGGTTTGCCGTGCTTTAGTATAGGGATCATAATGGCTTTTTTCCAGATGTTTGGAATTCTGCCAGATTTCCAGCTAGCATTGAATATTTGTAGCAGTTTTCTTTTGGCTTGAGGACCCAAATGAAGAAGCATGTCATTAGATATTTTGTCTGGGCCCGGGGCTTGTTTTGGTTTGAGGACTTTTAGGGATTCATCAAGTTCCTTCATTTTAAGATTAGTGGTCATTCCCAAGGAGTAAGCTGGATAGTTTTCTTTGATTCTATCTTGGATTTCTGAGTTCACATCTTTATTTCTACTTTCACTGATTTGTATTTGTCCTACGCTTTGGAAAAACTTAATGAATTCATTTGCTGCTTCTTGGCCTTTCAGGGGTTTGTTGTCCTTTTCTATTACTACAGGAGTTGTTCTGTTTTCTTCCTGGTTGAGACATTTGGCTATACGCCAGAGTTTGTGGCCGTCTCTATCTACGTTTAGCCGTTCTGTTTTTTCATGCCAACTTTTTCTCATGGCGGAAAGGTAATTTTTCCTGAAAACTGCGTTAGCTGCTTTTAGATTTATGTTATTTTCTGTACAAGGGTTATTTTCTACTGTGTTTCTGGCTTCAATGGTGGCATTGTGGAGTTGTTGAAGGTGATCAGACCAGTTTGGAATATAATCTTTTCTTGCTCCTCTAGGAATTGATTCCTTAGCTGCTAGGAGGATTGCTTTGGAGAAAGCTGAGTATGACTTATTAACCTGATTTGATTTGCAGTTTATTGAAGTTGTGTATAGGTCTGTGAGCTTTGAGAATAGGTGCCAGTTGGCTTTTTTTGTAGTTCCATCTGGGGATGGTGGAGTTTTCTGATATTTTGAAGGAGCTATTCATACTGATCAATATGGGTCTGTGGTCACTGGTAGCTAGCTGGTCTTCAACTTCTCTGGTGCACTTTTTGGATAAGTTATCAGTTGCAAAGGCTAGATCTGGAGTGGTTGATGTTAGCCAGGCTCTTGAGAAAAATGTTGGTTTATCCTCAGGTTTGTTAAGTAGGATAAGTCTGTTCTCTGCTTGCCATTCTTCAATTTCTTCTCCCCTGGCATTTAGGTCTGGGTATCCCCAGCTCTGAGAGTGACTATTCATATCTCCTAAGATAAGACAGTCTTCTTGGTCAGGTATTTGTATGTGATCAATCTCTATTTCCTTGTCTGGTGGGAAGTAGCAGTTAAATAGATTAATATTTGTATCTGGGACAATTAGCTTAGTTCCCATTATTTCTGATTCTGAGGAGTTGGCCATAGTTATGTCTGTGGTAGGGATGTCATTTTTAATGAGGGTAAGGATTCCTCCTTTGGGTCTGATTTCTCTATCTTGTCTGATGCAGGTGTAGCCTCTAATGGAGAAACGAAGATTACTGTTCAAATGAGTTTCTTGGATGCAAGCTACATCTATTTCTTTCTCATGCAAAAATATTTTTAGAGCTTCTTTTTTCTTTTGGATGCCCTCTGCGTTCCATTGTAGGATTTTTAACTTTACATTGAATGATATAGAATTGAACAAACAAAAATGATACAAGAAAAATTGCAAAACAATACAAGCAACATACAAGCAACATACCAGCCACATAAAGAGTGAGCGATATGAGCGCTGTATAGGAGGCAAAAACAATTTCTTATTACCGATTGGTCAATCACTTGGCCACGTGGTTCAGGCGACGTTATTAAAAAGCCCCAACACTTACATTGAGAAACTCCGTTTTGATTGGCCGTCCACAAAAGTAAGGTGACCCAAGCATGTCCGTCAAGTTGCATACGTCATTGCCAGTATGTCCAGGTATGTACGGGTGGGGAAGACAGGGCGTGTACTCGGAGGCGTTGGGGCTGTGGAAGTTCCCAGCAAACCAGTAAGTGGTCTTGAAGACTCTCTGACAATGAGATACGAATGTAATAGTCAGTAGTCAGTAATGTGCTGGATCGTGAAGACACACATAAGAATAAGCAAGTGAGGTGTTTAATGTAAGGCGTTCAGTATGAGGTGTTTAGTTTTAGATGTTTAGTGTGGGACATTAAACAAACAGTGTTTAGTGTGAGGTGCTTAGTCTGGGTGTTTAGTGTGAGGTGCTTAGTCTGGGTGTTTAGTGTGAGGTGCTTAGTCTGGGTGTTTAGTACATATGTTATGTACTCAGAGTGAGGTGTTTAATGTGATGTATTTGGTGAGAGATGCTTAGTGTGAGGTATTTAATAGCTTGATGTATATAGTGCAAGATGTGTCAGGTCACGAATTGTATATAAAAAGGTCACTAACCTGTATATAAAACATAAGTCGGAACTTTTCTCGCTGGTGAGCTATTGCCGACATAACCTTCACCTTGCCACACCATGGGAGCACCGTGATGGCAGTGTATGTGCCATTTCTGTGGTCCATTACGTCAGCCGCTATGGACGCTTTGGGAGCATCACTGACCAACCAGACGTTGATTAAGTCCCCTCCTGCTCACTCGTGTATAAAAAGAAAAACAAACAGTATGCAGCTTATATATATATATATATTGTTGTAACTCACTGACCAACCAGACGTTGATTAAGTCCCCTCCTGCTCGCTCGTGTACAAAAAGAAAAACAAACAGTATGCAGCTTATATATATATATATATATATATATATATATATATATATATATATATATTGTTGTAACTCACTGACCAACCATACGTTGATTAAGTCCCCTCCTGCTCACTCGTGTACAAAAAGAAAAACAAACAGTATACAGCTTATATATATATATATATATATTGTTGTAACTCACTGACCAACCAGACGTTGATTAAGTCCCCTCCTGCTCACTCGTGTACAAAAAGAAAAACAAACAGTATGCAGCTTATATATATATATATATATTGTTGTAACTCCAGTGGCGGACTGAAAGGGTTAATGTGTGTGCGGCCTACTGATACACACGTCTCAGGCCAATCACACAGGTCAACGGCTCTTGAACAAAGGACATTACTGCTAGTACATGCAAATATGACCAGTATTACGGTGATGTAACCGAAAACCATTCACGGTCGAGAGACAGTGTGTAAGAAAGGAGTCGAGTCCAGGACAGCAAAGCAGAAGGACTGTGATGTACCTTTTGAGTCCTCGAGAATTTAGCTGTACGAGCTAGGGAGACTCGTAGTGATTAGTTAGGCAGTTCTGTTGTGTAGCAAAGCATTTCAAGTTAGTGTAGCCAATTGTGTTTATTGGCTGTTGATGTATTTGTAAATAAAACTGCCACGTTGTTTATTGAAGCTCTTGTTGTCATGTTCTTGTATTAGATGTGCTGTTGTGTTGTTTAGCAGTGTTTACAGAAGGCCTGGGTAGAGAAGATCGTAACAATATATATATATATCTATATATATCTATATATATCTATATATATCTATCTATATATATATATATATATATATATATATATATATATATATTATATTGTGACCTAAGTGATTACAGATACATAACCCGGGATTATACGTAACAAGGATTGGCCTCTTTAGATTATTGTTAGACTTTATATTGTAAAAGGTTTTCTCTCGAAACATCACAGAACATAAAGAGAGTTACCAAAGTTAGTTTTGAGAGTATGTTAGATTGTAAATTAATTAAGTTAGTTTAGAGAGTATGTTAGGTTGTAAATTAATATCTAGTACGTTGTATTTAGTGACAACAAAAAGTAGCGTAGTAAACAGAAAAATGACGTAATCAGACGATTGACCTTACGGTGGTACTTAAATAGAGAATACGACTAGGGCTTCAAAATAGTGAAGGAACTGCTACTTAACAACGACGGATTAGCAGACATGACGACCACCCCCATTACGTAGAAATGTAAATAAACATCGTTTGAATTCTTCAAATTTTTTAAAAAAATTGATTCTGGTGTTGTCATGTAAAAGAAATAATTGTGGAAAATTTCTGATTAATCCGAGATTGGGTGTGGGAGAAATAACGCGTACAAACATTTGACCAGACGGGCAGGGTGAGTTGATAGAAGCTTTGTAAAAATTGGAAAAAGCGTAGGCCGCAATGGTCGTCAATAGTAAGATTGAAAGTATTAGTGCTGAAGAAAGCGTGAAAAAAAAAGGGGGGGGGGGAGGGGGTAAGTAAAGTAGAAAAAATCGTTTGAACTTTGCGACTTTAAAAGTCACTTTCGTGGAGACCCTTTTTTGTGGATGTCCTGGGCCTAAAGCCCCGCCTGCTCTTCCTTAAAATCGGTCCTGGCTTTAGCCATGTTAAGGCATTTCTACAAAACGATCTAATTAAAAATAACAAAAAAAAAAAACAAAAAAAAAACCACTTTCTTCTAAGCCCACCTTGAATTCGAGGCTCTTTCCGGACGTTAAATAGAGTGATTTTGAACTTGACCTCTGACCCCATGACCAAGGAGCCATTGATTCCAACAGGGGTGATAAGTTCTATAGTTGAAGTACTGGCTGATGCAATGTCTTGTGCGTCGTTTACGTGTGGCGATGACAGGTACTCTTGTTCCCAAAGTGATACAAGCTGTGACCATGGCAACGGCTTCACAAGCTCGTCATTATACAAAGCGCCGCAACTGCGGAATTGATTAAACACTGAAATGTTAAGGAAGAAAACTAGTCATGATTTAGTATAGCAGCCAATGCATGCTGGGTGATTTAGTATAGTAGCCAATGCATGCTGGGTGATTTAGTATAGTAGCCAATGCATGCTGGGTGATTTAGTATAGTAGCCATTGCATGCTGGGTGATTTAGTATAGTAGCTAATGCATGCTGGGTGATTTAGTATAGTAGCCAATGCATGCTGGGTGATTTAGTATAGTAGCCAATGCATGCTGGGTGATTTAGTATAGTAGCCAATGCATGCTGGGTGATTTAGTATAGTAGCCAATGCATGCTGGGTGATTTAGTATAGTAGCCAATGCATGCTGGGTGATTTAGTATAGTAGCCAATGCATGCTGGGTGATTTGGTATAGAACTCAATGCATGCTGGGTGATTTAGTATAGCAGCCAATGCATGTTGGGTGATTTAGTATAGCAGCCAATGCATGTTGGGTGATTTAGTATAGCAGCCAATGCATGCTGGGTGATTTAGTATAGTATCCAATGCATGCTGGGTGATTTAGTATAGTAGCCAAAGCATGCTGGGTGATTAAGTATAGCAGCCAATGCATGCTGGGTGATTTAGTATAGCAGCCAATGCATGCTGGGTGATTTAGTATAGCAGCCAATGCATGCTGGGTGATTTAGTATAGCAGCCAATGCATGCTGGGTGATTTAGTATAGTAGCCAATGCATGCTGGGTGATTTAGTATAGTAGCCAATGCATGCTGGGTGATTTAGTATAGTAACCAATGCAATGGAATTGAGATGCTGTAGAAGGATCCTAGGTATCACATTTGAAAACCACATCACAAGCGAAGAGATTAGAGACAGGATTACCGGCAGGGGCAGACTATATGGGCATTTGGGCAAATACCCGGTGGGCCGGTACCCAATTGGGCAGGTGGGGCCACCGAAAGGGTTGCATGAATGCCAGTAAATTATTTTAAGAGAAGATCTTTTACAATTTAAAGTCTACCAACATAATCTAAGGCAGTAATATGGCAAACATTTTGTGGGCCTGATTGTATAGAGAGGGCTCGGGCAGATTTTGACACCGACCTCTTGTTAACGAGCACACAATGACACAATTTCTTCGTAATTCTATTACTTTTGTACCTTTATTTTAGATGACTTTGACAGCGAGTCGTGTTAAACAATATGATCGAACCAGTTTTAAATATGCCTTGAATGTGAATGTCAAGTACTTGTATAAGGTATATGATAGCAGAATTTGTTTTAATATTGTTGTAACTCCAGTGGCGGACTGAAAGGGTTAATGTATGTACGGCCTACTGATACACACCACTCAGGCCAATCACGGGTCAACGGCTGTTGAACAAAACATTACTGCTAGTACACGCAAATATGACCAGTATTATGCTCACGTGACCGAAAGCCTTTACGGTCGAGAGACAGTGTGTTGAAAAAGACAGTTGAGTCCAGAACAGCAAAGCATTAAGGACTGTGTGTTACGAAGTGAGTCCTCGAAAATGTAGCTGTACGAGCTAGAGAGACTTGTGATTAGTTAGGCAGTTCTGTTGTGTTAAAGCATTTGAATTTGATGTAGCCAATGGTGTTGATTTGGTTGTTGATTTACTGTCATTAAACCGCCACATTGTTTATTGAAGCTCTTGTTGTGAAGTTGATGTTTTAGGTGTGCTGTGTTGTTGGGCAGTGTTTGAAGAAGGCCTGATAGAGAAGATCGTAACAATATTTAGAGATTCACCTTCCAAATATTATACTTTATTCATTTAGTAATAGTGGTTATTAGTTAGTTTTCAAAATCTTCTAATAACTTATTCATATAGCAAAATACTTTCGATACATTATTAAACTTTACATAATGCTTTTGAGGACGATTTAATTGGATGCCCATTATACGGCATACGATTTATGGGCCCCATTGTTGGCCTATAGAAATGCCCTGGCCGATTTTGACACCCAGTCCGCCCTTGGTTACAAGTGCGATTGGACCCTACGATGACCTGTTAACTATTGTAAAAAACAGAAACTAAGGCACTTTGGCCATATTACAACGTCTTCTGGTATCGCAAAGACCTTCCTACGGGGAACAGTACCAGGAAAGAGAAGAAGAGGCAGACAGAGAAAGCGATGGGAAGACAAAGTAGATAAATTGATGGGTATATCCCCCAACCCCCCCCCCCCCCAAAAAAAAATGTATAGTCACCAGTATTGTATAAGCGTACCCAAAATGTGTTAAGGGATTTCTCTCCTAATCGATGTTACCATCGTTGATTGAACCTCATTAAATTAAATTAATGTTTAATTAAAAACAAACAGCCTTTACTTTATGTTATATAGAAGAAACATGTATCCACCGTTAATTCTATACCAAAAAGAAAAATATTTCCTGATCACAAAGAACAAAGCTATTGAAGCTTAATCATAATATGGCAGTGAAATAGTAATTAGTAACAGGGAGAATTGCGTCTGAATGTGCAAAAGTAATTACGGAGGGAAAGAGTTAAGGAGGGAAAGAGTTAAGGAGGGAAAGAGTTAAGCATGCGTAATCAATTGGGTTTTGATGTCACAACCCACTTCTAGTTAAAACTATGAGTAGGTTTTTATTTTGAAAACATGTGCATCCTCTACAAACACATAATATTTGAATGTAGACCTATCTGTAGAATAAATTTATAATATATTCTAGGTGTGGATAAAATAGTCTAGTTATCTAGAAAATAATTTTACCTTGACGCAAAATTAAATTTGTTAAAATCGTCCGCTCTGGTATCAACTGACTGGTTGGACGACGACCTCCAGGCCAGGTAAAGGTCACTGTGTACTGATGTGCATTTACTATTGCCTTTAATTGTCTGCGACTTAATTCTGTGCCAAAAAAATATAGACAGCATGATAAGACATAATTAGGTGGAGTCTGTAATTGCGATGTCACCATTAGAATATATTTAATAAATTACAGACGCACATTAACTCTTTCTCTCCTAACTGACGATACAATCGTTGATTTGACCTAATGAAATTATCTTAAATTTTGGTTTTCTGCTAAGTCATTGGTTTTCCTGGCTAGCTCAGGCAACCCATTCCATGCTCTTATAGCACTAGGGAAGAAGGTTTTGTACAAATTTGTCTTTCTGGGTATTCTATTAGGTTTAATTTTGTATTTGAAGATTAAAATTTAATGTTTTATGTATAATTGCTACTTTACTTTTGAGTCTTCTATCCCTAAGGATTTATAAAATGTAACAGGACAGCTAGAATTATTTTGTGATTATTTACATGTGTATATAATACTTATACTATTTATATATTTATAGCTTTTTTATACTACTTATATATTTATAGCTTTTTTATACTACTTATATATTTATAGCTTTTTTATACTACTTATATATTTATAGCTTTTTTAAAACTTTCATGCTTATAGCATGCTCAAAGCGCTTTGGTCCAATCTCATTTGTGGTCCAGTGGGGGGGGGGGAGGGGGTATCTAGGAATTGGTTTTCCGTGCTGCCTTTAGGCGCTCAGTACCTCTGTAAACACAACTCTGCCCGAGTCGGGTGTCGAATCTCGAGCCCCCTTCTAGGTAGCCAAGCCTAGCCAAGTTCAAGCGCACTTAGCCTCTCGACCACGCTTCACGCTTATTAGTAAATAATATCATATTTTACCTCCATCACCTGCTGGTATGCTAATACTTCACTGACACAAAGACTTACACTAAATAGACTAATTAAAAAAGCATCGCATATCACTCGAATACAGCTACCATCTCTTGAAGAGCTTTTTTTATGAAAGATGCCTTTCCAAATCACTCACGATTCTTAAAGACAACCTGCACCCATTAAACCACTGTTACATCAGATCTGAACGAAGTGGTCGTCTCCTTTCCATTAGGACTAAAACAGAAAGTTTTAAAAACTCCTTTATCCCACTATCGGTCAGAGTGTTACAAGATCAACTGTCGTCATCGAGAAGTACACAGAAGTCTTATTCATAAAGCGCTGGTTGTGAATGTGAATGTGTTTTCGTGTGTGAATGTTGTTCGAATTTTTCATCCATATTGTTTTTGTAAAGTAGTTAAGCTGAGGTTGTCAATTGTAGTCAAACTGGATTTCCATTTGATTGGATCAATAAAATTATCTTATCTTATCTTAAATAGATACATCAATAATAAATCTCTAACCAGATCCAGTATTCTAGTCTAGACTACGGTCTTTTAATGTTTTTAAGTCTGGTTCTATATCATCAAATTAGAATTTTCTATTCTCTGAGTAGATTTATACATGGGCGTTACTAGGACTTTTTTTTTTTCAGGCTGGAGGGTGAATGAGGCTGGATAAATCATTTTCATTTTTACAAAGTTTATATTAAGTTATCCACTTTTGTCAGTCAGTCTAGTAAAAAATTTGTACACGTTATTTCTCCCACATTCAGTCTCGGATCAAGCTGAAATTGTGCACAATTTTTTTTTCTTTTACATGAAATCAATGAAAAAAAATGGAATTAATAAGTTAATTTACTATTGGTATTGAATTTTTTTGTTTGTCTGACTGGTACAAGGTTTGTACAGAAATCGGAAGTAGTCGAACTTGACAGATGAAGTTGAATTAGTCCCCTTTAATAAGGCGTAACCCTTGAGCGAACACGTCGTTGTTTCAATGCAAACAAGATAACATTGACCCAAATACGCCTTTCTCCCCCCCCCCCCACCTTTCCCACCACCATTTCCCAACTGGTCCAGTGATAGGGTCATAGCGCACTGAGAAAGCTAAAAACGTGGTATTGGGCTATACACAAACAATTGGTGTTAAAATATTTCTAATTGCACAGATTTATTGTTGATAGTCTAGATCTATTGCAATTTTAACTACACGACTGATCCAAACTAATTAATACAATTATAAGTATTTAATATGTAATATAAGCATTGCTTTTCATTACAAAAGTATTTTATATTTATTACAAAGCTAATATCAACTCAGTCTGTCTGTCTGGCAAAAAGTT
The DNA here is from genome assembly GCA_036873155.1 of Biomphalaria sudanica. Lineage (NCBI taxonomy): Eukaryota > Metazoa > Mollusca > Gastropoda > Planorbidae > Biomphalaria > Biomphalaria sudanica. The sequence continues at coordinate 113,762 of JAZGLO010001580.1, forward strand.
TGTACACGTTATTTCTCCAACACTTATTCTCAGCTTAAGTTAAAACTTGCACAAGACAATAATGAATTTAAAAAAATATTTAATTTATTACTGGTAATTAATTATTTTGTTTAATACAAACAAGGGGAATTAACCCTTTAGTATTTACTAATATGTAGGGTTTGGTCTCCGTAGAAAAGTGTACATATTTTTTTCCCTTTTCGTGGATCAAGGTGAAACTATACCAGCATAAACTGCAGGAAAAAGGGGGGGGGGCTGCTGTGGGGGCGACATCGTTAAGACCACAGCTAATGTCCAGGCATTCATCCACATGATATCTTCCATAGTAGCTTTGCGACTGAAGGAAACCATGTATTGATAACTAATTATTTTGTTTGATATTGATTAAGGTAAATAACTTCTACAATATCTATTTCTACCGTGTAGAGATGTATGTCTTATCTGCGTCTGAATGATTTGTACTGTTCAGCAAATAGGTTGCGTGTTTCTATACGCGTGAGTTCGTATTTACTGATGAGCAGATCAATAACATTACTCCACAAAGTGAGGGAACAACCAACAGGCGTATGAAGTATAACTGTTAAATTTACAACGGGAGCAGTCTAGTCTCAGTCACTATCACGTACGATGTTACCTATGAAAGCCTAGCCTCAACTGTCCGTTTAATCTATCTCGCTTTGGATTAATGTCGTCACAATTATGCGTTCACCATCAGTCACCTAAAGATCGTCTTTACCATTGTTGTATGTGTGGAGTTCTTCCCCTTCGATACGTTTTGTTTTTTAAAAAAGGATTTTAAAAAATTTTGCTTCTTTCATCAAATCTTAATTAGCTATTGAGAACGACTTAATGACACAAATATAGGCTTTACGTTAGCTAATAGCTGTCAGACCCAATTAATTTCTACCATGCTCTGGGAAATTCATGGGTGCACAGACACTGGTTAGACACGGAAATCGTAAAAGGCTCTATCGATTTCCCAAGAAATCGAACAGTCAATCTTTTGGAATATCAATATCAATACTATATCACCAAACTCGAGTTTTCTGTATCATATTTTTATACATGGGAGCAATCAGGATTTTTCTTTTTTTTTTTAATAAATAAATTATACATAAGTAATCGTAACTATCTTCAATCTTTATTAAATACATGCGGTCTAAAGGGCAGATGATGTTAAGCTCATCTGTTTCTTTGGCCAACGGCTAACGAGCATAGTGCCATGTGGCCAGCACAACGACCAGCCGGCTTTACTTTCCCCAACTCAAGTCAGGTACCCATTAGAGTCGCTGTTTGTGACAAAATAACAAAATAACAGCTGGGGCTGCGTAGCTGCAGAAAATACTGCATTTCTCATCAATCCTTGGAGTCAAAGTCAAATCTTATATATATATATGGTTTGGAAAAAAAGTTAAACCAGAGTTTTCCCCCTGTAGCTAGTATTTCTTTTCCCAAAGTTACACATAAACTGTGTAATTTCTAGGAACATCTTTAGAGCCATTTTCAAGATCTGTCCACCTAGGTTTCAGGTTTTGCTGATGAAAAGTTTGCAAGCCTAAAAGAGCAATAGTAAAGAAAAAAAAGCCCAACTTTTGTACGTTGCTTGTTAAATTGAAGTAAAAAGCCCAGCTATTTGACTACAATTTTTAGAAACAATACATTACCTGTTGATTTTAGATTGAACCTCATCGACTGTTAATGCTGTAGCTTGCAGCGATGGCCACTGGATAGTTTCATTTTGTGTAGCTATTGTAAATTATCAAATGAAACATTTATTAAATATTTATCAAGCATTAAGCAATCACTCACGACCCCAAAAAATAATCTAAATCACGTGATCTGAGTTCTTCGATTTTGGATGATTTCCTTTTTTTCATATCATATCGGCATTCAGGACTTCACAAGGATTTATCAAGATTTTGTGTTTCCCAGTCGTGGATGTCATTTGCAGAGTCTTTGAGGTTCTTTTTGAAATTGTTTTTATATCGCTTGTATTGTCCCAATTTGAGAGCGCTTTTCAGTACTCAGCTCAGCACAAAAAATCGTTTAAGGAGACTATTTTTAGGCATACGGACTAAATGTCCAGCCCATCGTAGTTAGGATCATTTTGCAGTAGCATGGACACTGTCCGTCTGTGACAGCTGCAGGGTCACAACTATCAGTTCAAATAATTTCCCTAGTGAATCTTTCTTAGGCAGCGTGGGTGGAATGAGTTCAGCTTTTTGGTGTGACGAGAATATAAGGTCCAGGACTCCGAGACATATAAGAATGATGGAAGCACTACAGTACTGTAAACATTTACTTTTGTAGAAGTGCTGAGTTATTTCCTTGACAAATCTGGGAACGACTACAGTACTGTAAACATTTACTTTTGTAGAAGTGCTGAGTTATTTCCTTGACAAATCTGGGAACGACTACAGTACTGTAAACATTTACTTTTGTAGAAGTGCTGAGTTATTTCCTTGACAAATCTGGGAACGACTACAGTACTGTAAACTTTAACTTTTGTAGGAGTGCTCAATTCTTTCATTGACCATAAACAAACAAATCTGCAGTTTTATATAGTAAGTGTAAATAGTAAGTAAAACAACTGGAGGTTGTACTCAGTAAGTAAACTAACAGTGTTACTTTCAAATGCAAACTTCACGGGGTCGGAACGGAGCAACGGCGTCAAGCAGTTTTCAGCCTCTGAGTGTCAGAAAATTTTCCCTTGGTGTCTTCAATACACTTTTTCTCATGTTAAAAATTAGCGCATGTAAAAAAAAAAAAAAAGAAACAAAGTGTTTTCTTGCAATCAGAACGCACTATTAATCTTTAAGGAAAAAAAGAAGTACAGGTCAAGTCGGCCCCGAGGGGGACGCATCCCACATTTTTGGAAACGTTTCAGGAAGTACCAACTTCTTGCATTTCAATACAAGTAAACCAAACTCTAGCTGGACACAACAGACCAGCTTACAGCTGTAGACATTAAGTAAACCAACCTACAGTTGCACAAGACAGGTGTCTCCTCTTTCTGTGTCCCCAGCCAGCTGGTGTTGAGAACAAGCAGTGCATCGAAGTTCTGAACAGGGAATTCGATGAGTTCCAAGTACCTGACAATACCAAAAAATACCAGATGAAAGTAGAGTTTTAAGGCGCACACAAGCAAAGTTAAAATGTAAGGTTTAATACTAAATATAAATGTAATGTTTTTATTATATTTAAATGTAACTAACTGTTACTGTAACTATAACTAAAACTATATGTATACAAATTTATTGTAAATTATCTATTAGATTGTCTGGAAGTTGACTAAACGCTTATTTTGTGTTTGTTTGCCTCTTTCGGATCCAATTTACGATGGTCTCGTGGCTCAAACATCCTGTGTTTTAACTTAGGTATAGCTGGAATTGCCAATATGTGTGTCGGTTCTATAGAGTTGCTCAGGACTGCAGAAATATTAGTATTTTGGGTTTTTTGGCACATCGGCACAATTTAGGCCAATTCGTGCCAGTAATCTCTCAAGGGTTATTCTCCCCTCGTATCTCGAGAACTAAATGTATACAGGTAGGTCATTAAAAACAAGGTCTATTCACAGTTAAGATAGTAAAAAATGTATTAATTTAATAAAAAATCTGCTGTAAATATTACGTTCACAATTTCTTTGCCCTATCACAAATCACACCTTCGCAGACAACCCCCCCCAACCCCACAGACATCACCCAGTACCTTCCCATGGGGACTGCAGCAGTAAATCTTCATATGTGTGTGCGTGCTGTGTGTGATTTGCAAGTAACTGATATTGTAGTCCTAAAAATATTAAATGTACACACACACACACGCGCGCACGAACACACGGTAATCCCTTCAAGTTGTCAAGTAGCTGACAGACAGTTTACCTTAGAATGATAAACGCCATGACGAATGCAGCCACAATCAAACCATAAGACTTTCTTCGGTCTAAGAAGCTGAAAGAACAAGAAAAAACAAAATAAATACACAATCAAACCATAAGAACTTTCTTCGGTCTAAGATGCTGAATGAACAAGAAAAAAAAACAAAATAAATACTTTAAAACAACCGAAATAAAAAAAAAAGAATACTTTAAAAAAGAAACAGAATAGAATATGCATCCTCTGTTTGGGACCCCTCAACCCAAGAAAACATTAAGAAACTGGAACAGACGCAAAATAGAGCAGTGAGATTCATAACAAATGAATATTCACATTTGACTAGAGTAACACCTATAGTAAAATCACTAAATTTAGAAAGCCTTCAGGATTGAAGACTCAAAATTAAAGTAGCAATTATACATAAAACACTGAACCATAATCTTCAAATACAAAAACAAAACCTAATAAAATACTCTGAAAGACACAAAGATAAAGGCACATTCCTCGTCCCATATGCTAGGACAAATTTGTACAAATACTCCTTCTTCCCTAGTGCTATTAGAGCATGGAATGGGTTGCCTGAGCTAGCCAGGAAAACCAGTGACTTGGCAGAATTTAAGTCATTGGTTAATATGCATGACTAAATGCATGACGCTTAGGACGTAATCATCTTCTTTTTTTGAAGTAACGTGTGTATTATAAAAGATAAGAAGATAAGATAACAAAGCTTACATTAAGTGTATCAATTAGTTGAATTCAGTCATGTAATTACATTTGTTTTAAGCCTCAGACAACTATCTATCTTATCTTATCTTATATAATACAGACGTTACTTCAAAAAAGAAGATGATTACGTCCTACGCGTCATGCATTTAGTCATGCATATTAACCAATGACTTAAATTCTGCCAAGTCACTGGTTTTTCTGGCTATAAAAGGACTAAGTACTATTTCTCGCCCATGGAAAGGGAAATAATTCAGCGTAACCACTTTCTTCAGTGAAGTACTATTTCATAATTTGTTTGATATACCAAACACAGTAATTTATCCCCAATAGTTAATTACTTGGTTATTTTTTGTATTGATTCTTGTGTTGCCAGGTAAAAGAAATAATTGTGGAAAATTTCAGCTTGATCCGAAATTTGGTATCGGAGAAATAACGTGAACAAACTTTTGGCTAGACATTAATTACGAACACAAATTACAGAAAAATAAATTTCATGAGTAATGTTGTGAGATGTAAAATACACCATGCACAAATTTAGCCATATCTGTGAATACTGACGTACTAGTTTCCCTTGTTGCTATTTAAAAAAAAAAAATTAATTTCCAGTAATTCATTGTCTAATTGGTTACTTTTTTAGCGGCCCCCGAAAGGGTAAAAGACGCTATTAGTTTTGTGTGGCCTGTCTGTCCGTATGTCCGTCCGTCTGTCCGCCCGTCCTGTTTAGATCTTGTAAACTAAAAAAGATAGTGAAAATCCGATATCACAATATTTTGACCATTCAAATTTCTGATGCAACGGCTACTTTTTTCTTTTCTGAAAGCGAAAAATCAAATTTTTAAAATCACTTAAGTAGTTTTTTTTCATAAAAAAAACACCACTTTTACAACTATTCACTATTAACAGTAACAAACACTTGAGGCTCTTTAATAGGGGAGACCTTTATTTATTATATTTTAACACATTTATGCAAACGGTCGTAGATTTTTTTGTCAAAAATTATTTTGTTTATATTTGTATAGTTAAGTTATGTAATAAGTTCTATTATACTAAGTACTATATTTACATAGAAAAAAAGTTTATTATTTTTTAAAAGAGAAAAAATCTATGTAGTATACATAAAAGTCAGACATAATTTAAAACAACAATTAATAAGTAGTTTTTTTTTTATATTAATGCATGAACTGCAATAGCTGATACCAGAAGAGACACATAACCAAAGAATTTTTTTTTTTTTACGGAAATGTTTTATTTTTGATGAATAAATTGGCCCTTTACAAAAAATTTGATCAATTAGATATTCATTATAAGACATCAGTTTGGCCAGGTTCACATCTAACTTCACATTCACTTTCACCTATCCTTTGCTCTGCTGGACCGCTGGGGCACCACACGAGATCTGTTAACCTTTTTTTTCTCCATTTTTTTCTGTCATTTTTTTTTGGATAGAATTTCATTCTGATAATATTGAAAACTTTTTTTTTTACCTGCTTGGGTGGACCACTACGGGGGCCGATTTTGAATTTGTGTTTCCACACCAACTGCCTTTGTAACCTTGTTTAAATTGATTCAAATCTTTGTCTTTGCCAAAGAATAATTGTGCAAAGTTTCAGCTTGATCTAATTACGGATGTGGGAGAAAAAACATGTACACACTTTTTACCCAGACAGACAGACAGACAGACAGAGTGAGTTGATATTAGCTTTGTTAAAAGACGACCATTTTCACACATTACGTCCACGCCTGCCAAATAAGAAGATATATTCTAGTAAATCTAGGCCACGCTCTCAACGAAGATGTATTTATTTACAGTTACAAAATACAGACATGGACTTCAGCTATCAAGTCACAGGAGGGAGTCTTGTCCTAAGTCCTTTTCATCCTAAACATTAGTACAGACAACCGACACACTTCCCAGTGTCGCTCCTGGTCCTGATTACAGTTTCCAGGTAGCATGAAGGACAGCTTTTTAGTCCCAGACATCTTAGATTTCCAAAACCTGCAGATCACTTCCGCCAGATCTAAAATAGTTTCTCTCGAATCAGTATGTCGTCTCTTCCTCGTGGTGAGCGGTGTGCTGGCGCGGGGTTATAACTATGTTCTTTATCCTATCTTATCTTATATAATACAGACGTTACTTTAAAAAAGAAGATGATTACGTCCTACGCGTCATGCATTCAGTCATGCATATTAACCAATGACTTAAATTCTGCAAAGTCACTGGTTTTCCTGGCTGATTCAGGCAACCCATTCCATGCTCTAATAGCACTAGGGTAGAAGGTGAAAAAAATAAGTTAAGTCCCCTTTCAGACCTATCTATAAGGCAGATGATGTAAAGGTCATCTAATTCTGTGGCCTACGGTTTGCGAAGATTTCACGTGGGCAGCAAATGGAATCTTCCCCAGGATTCGAACCCGGGATCCCCGGTTCAGAAGCCATTGCTTTACCGCCTCCAGGAAAGAAGGAGTATTTGTACAAATTTGTCCTAGCACATGGGACGAGAAATGTGCCTTTATCTTTGTGTCTTTTAGAGTATTTTATTAAATTTTGTTTTTGTATTTGAAGATTATGGTTCAGTGTTTTATGTATAATTGCTACTTTAGAAGGAATCATGTACTTTTGGATCTAATATAAGTAGTACGTTTTGCTTATTGTGATATAAGCATTATTCCATACGCTAGAACAAATTCATACAAGTGCTCCTTCTTCCCTAGAGCCATTAGAGAATGGAATGGATTGCCTGAATCAGCCAGGAAAACAAATGAGTTTAAGTTATTGATTAACATGCATGATATATTGCTATATTGTGTTAGACACTCAGTTTAGGAACGCACTGTAGCAGACTGACTTTGAAAGCGACATTTTCTAGTGACGACATATGCATTGGGCTAGAGATTATTATTGTATACTTTTAGGACAGTTGCTAGGCTCTTGAAAGGATTCCATCGTTTTAGTGGCAGATTCGACTATTGGTCCATTCTATATCAAAGTTCGTCATTCTATATCATGTCGAGTGAACTAAGTTACTGAGCATTGATCCTGTCGGTTACTTTGTTTTGTGACTTAGTGTATGTCTTTAGTAATTGAACTGTCATCATTAAAACACTATACAAGATACCTAAGCATCTAGGATTGTCAAGGTACTGTAGAAATACATACAGAACAACTTATACGTATATCCGTTACAATTAATATATATCGTGCTATGGATGTAACTATGTTCTCTTTTTTTGAGGTAACGCCTGTAATCTATAAGATAAAACAGGCATTTAATTTATTACTAATATCAAAGATGTTCCCAATTAAATCAATGCAATCTTGAGGATTGTACTTTTTTTTTCTGTAGAGAACATTCTAGGACAGAATTTTAGTTTAAATAGAAAAATATTTAAAAAATAATTTTTAAACCATTTTTTTTTCACCGACATGATCCGACAAAGCCCTACACACTTATGTGTACTTTCCCCTTACAAGAACTCTTCAGTTCTTTACTCCTTGTCATACAAGTATACGGCCCCCACCCTGCACCCCATTTCTTTTTTCCCAAAGTTATTTGCCTCCTTCTTTGTACAATGGGTCTAGGAGTTTGTCATGAAGCCATTTAATGTCGATATATGAAAGTCCTTTATACGGTTTCCGCCCTGCATCTATCCACAGTCTACCGTTTTGTTATTCATTACATTCGGGAGGATTTAAGGGGGTTAGATATGGTAGAACCACTTCCTCTGTGTGTGTATATATATATGTTTGTATGTCATGTATATATATATATATATAGGGTTCCACAGTCACATGAGGAAGTGTGCTCTGAGATGAACCATAGTCGTTCTACGACTGAAGGAGGCCAATAAAGAAATATATATATATATATATTTACACGAAAGGAAACAAACAATATATCGAGATCAACAGAAGAGTCGCGGGTACCGTGTCATTGAGCCAGGTTTCAGTGAAACACATTAAGGAACACTCTCTTAATTGATACAGCTGATCACAGCAGCCTGTTCATTCTTCTATCTTATTTTGTAGAGTCCTAACATTGCCTGTTAAGATGGGTGGAAGGAAGCCTCTTTGTCCTCTTCTTCTACACTTAGCTCGATGGGTGAAAGCCTCTTTGTCCTCTTTTCTACACTTTACACTATGGGTGGAAGAAAGCCTCTTTGTCCTCTTCTTCGACACTTAACTCGATGGGTGGAAGGAAGCCTCTTTGTCCTCTTCTTCTACACTTAACTCTATGGGTGGAAGGAAGCCTCTTTGTCCTCTTCTTCTACACTTAACTCGATGGGTGGAAGGAAGCCTCTTTGTCCTCTTCTTCTACACTTAACTCGATGGGTGGAAGAAAGCCTCTTTGTCCTCTTCTTCTACACTTAGCTCGATGGGTGGAAGGAAGCTTCTTTGTCCTCTTCTTCTACACTTAACTCGATGGGTGGAAGGAAGCCTCTTTGTCCTCTTCTTCTACACTTAGCTCGATGGTTGGAAGGAAGCCTCTTTGTCCTCTTCTTCTACACTTAACTCCTATTCCTTCTCTACGTCCTCTCTTCTTAAGTTTTGTACTAGGGATGTGTTCGGTCAAAGCCTTAGGCTTAGGCTCGTTATTAGGTTCCAAGATGGCGAGTGTGTTGTCCATACTGTCCAGCGTCTTAGAGAAGGGAAAAAGAAATTATGATACAAAACTGCTATAAATATCTGTCACAGCATTCTGTTCATGAAATCTACAAGAGCAGGGCTTTTTTTGTGACGGTACGCACCGGTACGACGTACCGGCACCTCTTTGAATGTGGGTAAAAAATTAATTACTTTTCTTGTATTTTAACGTATATTATCAATTTGTTAGTTGTTAACAGTTAGGCAATCAATCACTGAGTACCGGCACATAATCACTGAGTACCGGCACATAATCACTGAGTACCGGCACATAATTACTGAGTACCGGCACATAATCAATGAGTACCGGCACATAATTACTGAATACCGGCACATAATCACTGAGTACCAGCACATAATTACTGTGTACTGGCCCCTATTTTTTTTTTACAAAAAAGCACTGTACAAGAGTAATCTTTTCTTGCACTTCGTTGACACAGTGGTGAGTGTGTTGGCTTGAGCCCTCTAGTTCGAATTCAAACCGTATAACCTTTTAATTTTTTTTATTTATAAAATACATTTAAAAAGCTATCACGGTAAGCCGCCAAATCGTTTTCGCATAGGGCCCCACAATGGTTGAGTCCGGCCTGTTATTTAGTGACGGGTGAATACAGAGTAGATTACTTGTTTTCTACCCCCACCCTCCTCTTTTTTTCGTTAATTAAGTTACGTAGGGTAACTATAGTCCGACTTGCAAAATTAAAAGAGCGATCTTTCCTTTACTTCTTGGTGTCAGGAATGTCTGGCCGCTATGGAGAATCATATATAAAGATTTTATTATTTTTATTTTGCGCGTGTTCTTTTTTATAGTTGGCATAATTTGCATAATTCTCAATAATTTAAATCACAATCATGTTAAAAACATTGTAAAAATATTTCGACGCTTTGGGAGAAGTGAGTAGAGTATGTTTACTAAAATGTCGTTTCACTTTTGAAGATTCTAATACAACACAACTCTTTCCATTGGACTCTCCAGACCCCAGTCTCTTTTCTTGCTACTTAAATAAAGCAGGTCACGACCTCAAAAACTTCACCAAACTTGACTATAACACGTTCAAGATATCAAATTGCCACCGTGCGGCTCCTGCATATAGTAAAAGGCTTTCTAACTTAGTTCAGTGGTTCTCAGTTTTTACTTGTAACGCGTTTAAAACTAAAAAGAAAAAGGTTCTTCCCCCAACGCCCCATACCTTGCTAGGTTCTTTGATCATTCTCTCCGTAATTATTTTCCTCATTTCTATTGAATTATTCATTTTGCTCATTTGTATTCTCACTATCCAGTTAGGATTAAACTTCAATAACTTTTTTTTGGTGTTGACCATAAAATGATATATGTGTATCGGGGAATGCATGCTCTTTTTACACAACACAAATTAAAGTTTATACGTTCAAATTTCAATTTGGTTTAATGGGAGTCAAATCAACGTTGGCATCGTGAATTAGGAGAGAAAGTGTTAATAAAGAAAGTAAAGTCTCACTTTCAAACCTTGCGATATGTAGGGCAGATGATGTTAATATCATCTGTTTCTTTAGCTAACGGTTAACGAGCAGGGTGTCACGTGGCCAGCACAACGACCAGCCGTCTTTACTTTCCCCAACTAAAGTCAGGCTCCCATTAGAGTCGGGTGGAATCAGGGGCGCACTAATAATCCATATATTCGAAATTCTGGACTTCACTGAGATTCGAACTCTGGTTCGGAAACCAAGCGCTAGACCACTTAGCCACCGACCCCATTATATATTCTTAAAGTACATTAAAATAGTGAGGGAAAAAATAGACAATAGTTTTAAAAACAGACTTTTGTTCAAAATGAAGCCAGTCTAATTTATATATATATATATATATATATATATATATATATATATATATATATATATATATATATATAATTTTTTAAAACAATCCTGGCTACGCCCATGCTCTAGAATGATTCTCAGCCGTATCCCCCATTTTTTTTTCTCACCGTAACGATCTCTCACATAGATTTTTGACTTTTGCATTTTTATTTAAGTATTTCTCCTAACATGGAACAGCTCCATCAAAGGGACACAACGATTTAACATTTCGTCCTATCTTCACACTTGACTTTCTTTACAGAAAAAACAGGAAACACATCAGAAAGTCTTCTGAGAAAGCAAATAGATTTGACGATAATTATGACTTGTTTTTTTGGTATTTGAAGATACTACAGAAGGATCTTAGGTATCACATTTAAAGACCGCATCAGAAACCAAGAGATTAGAGACAGGGTTACTGCAGCGATTGGACCACATGATGACCTGCTAACTATCGTAAAAAAAAAACGCAAGCTAAAAATCTGTGGCCATAATACAAGGTCTTCGGGGCTCGCAAAGACCTTCCTTCAGGGAACAGTACCAGGAAAAAGAAGAAGAGGAATACAGAGAAAGCGATGGGAAGACAGCATAAAAGAATGGACTGGCCCGCCATTAAAAGAGGTTCTAACTAAGGCAAAAGACAGAGAGGAATGGAGAAAGACTGTTGACAAATGTTGCATGGTGCCCCAACGGTGCAACAGACTAAGGGATAGGTAAAGGACTTTCGAGATGACAACTCAGAACAACCAGAAACACAAGACCTTGAGGGTCCAAGAGTACCAACTATGCTAGATGTAGAGCGCCACTACACACTACTTCTTTCAACACCTTTAGAACACATGCACCTTACGTAACACTCTCAGACAGAGTGGTGAGCAAACCCTAGAGACTTAAACGGTGATCCTTATATTATAAAACACAGACGTCTTAAGTATCATGCATGTCAACCAATGACTTAATTTCTACCAACCCATTCCATGCTCTAATAGCACTAGGGAAGAAGGAGCATTTGTACGCATCTGTCCTAGCATATGGAACGAGGAATGCGACTTAATCCTTGTGTCTTTCTGAGTATTTTATTAGGTTTTGTTTTTGTAGTTGAAGATTATGTTTTATTGTTTTATGATTAACTGAATTGACTTTAATCTTTGACTAGTTTGTTAGTTATTCTGATAAATAGATTTTCCGAATTAAAGAAGAGAGATGTAAAATAATGGGATTATAGGTACATTTGCACACTACCGCGTCAGCGACATGTGGAACTAGTTTATGTAATAAATGGAGTTTCTAATATGTCTTCCCTCTTAAACACTAGTTAGGTGTATATTTTAAAATATTTTGTTTTCAAGAAGACAGTAAATTAGATAACAACACAACTGTACAGTATCCTTACCATTGTTTAGCCATTAGAAAATAATAAGTCAAACAAAATAAATGAAAGCGAAATGATATGGTGACTTCTATTTAAAGACCGTGATCCCAAGAACGATTATCCAAATAAATGATTTGAAGAGTTGTCGTTACAGCCGTACGGTTGGCTAGGAGCCTCGTTTTAGTCTAGCCCCAGGGTCGGCAACCTGCGACTCTCGAGCCACATGCGACTCTTTGGTGTTAAGCTGCGGCTCTTTAGCTCCATAAGCAAATATTATTTATTTTATCGAAAAAAAAAAAGTTAAAAGATAATTCTGAGTCGCTTAACGAGGACTACGCAGCGATTCTATCTCTTAGTCACTTGTTCTCGCCTTTCGACGCACACCTCCCCATGTATTTAAATGAAACATATTTGCCAGTGGAAGATGTTAAACTTTCTTCTGCCTTATCACTTGCTATAGATAAGTCTTGCGACATAAAAGACACAGCACGAGTTGACCTTTTTGTAAGGTAAATGTCTTCCTAAAGCCCAAAAGAAGAACTTCTAGGATTGCTACCGCTCTCTGGACAAACTAGAGGGAAAGATAGAAAGAATGCCGTGCAAAAAAGACAATAAGATCGATTCAAATAACATTATTTCAATAGCAACTGATTTTCCAGGGCCTCCAAGAAATCGCCTGAAAAGGCAAAATATACGAAAAAGTCCTGAGAATCTTCTGAAATTATTACATTCTCCTGAAAAAATAGACAAAATTGTCAGTTGGGGATGCTGATAAATAAAAATGGCATTGCGGGCTTTCATTTAATAAAAATTTATTGGTACGACAAAAGTATTTTCTAATTTAAAAATTCTTTATTTTGATATTATGCTTATTCCTACCTAGACTAGGCCCCGCGCAATCCGTTTCGCATAGGGCCCCGCAATAGCTAGGACCGGCCCTGATTGTGTTTCATCGTTGAATCTTCCTTTTTTTTATAAGCTTAGCACAATTATAAAATTGTAATTTCCTCTCATGATCCAAATGAGGAATGTGCCTTTATCTTTGTAACTTTCTGAACATTTTATTTGTTTATGTTTTTGTATAATCTTATCTTATAAGATGCAGACGTTTCTCAAAAAAAAAGAAGATGATGACGACCTACGCGTAATGCGAGTCTAAGTAATTATGATTAGGCATAACACTTGTAAGGCATAACACTTGTAATATTGTAATCTTATACGACATCTTATCTTATATAATACAGAAAAAGAAGATGATTACGTTCTACGCGTCATGCATTCAGTCATGCACATTAACCAATGATTTAAATTCTGCTAAGTCACTGGTTTTCCTGGTCAGGCAACCTATTCCATGTTCTAATAACACTAAGGAAGAAGGAGCATTTGTATAAATTTGTCCTAACTTATGGAACGAGAAATATGCCTTTATCTGAAGATTATGTACAGTGTTTTATGTATAATTGCTACTTTACTTTTGAGTCTTCTCTCCTGAAGGCTTTCTAAATTTATTGATTTTAACTAAAGGTGTTACTCTAGGAATGGAGAAAGACGTTTGACAGATCATGTGTGGTGTTAGTGGTGCAGCTAGGGTATTTGATGCCCTGTGCTGCAGTTCCTCTTGACGCCCTCCAAAAAAAAAAAGTTTTCATACAGCGAAAAGTTTGTAATTTCGAAATAAAGTGTATTCTTTGTTTAAACATTGCTATTTCACAAAGAATCGATTTCACAAAAAAAGATAACACAAGTGAATCTATCGATAAACTATCCGATCATTTTATCAAAATCAGTTTCATCCACTATTTGTTCGATAGACGAAATTGCTAAATTAGTGAGTCGTTAATTCGTCATTGTTGGTTGTAAGTATTTCTTCATCAAAGTATTTTTGGAAAAACTTCGCTTTCATTTAGCCACACTTACCACAACAGAAGGGGAAAAAAAAAGCGAATCTAGATGGCAATATTCGGGAACTTACATATTTTCGTTTATAAAACTCCAAAGCTTGGGTGGCTGCCTGGTCGTGCGGTTTGCGCGCTGGACTGTCGTTCGGATTTATCGACGGTCGAGGGTTCAAACCATGCCCGCTCCCATCCCCCGTCGTCCTGCGGGAGGTTTGGACTAGGAAGTAAACTATCTTCAACTCTGAAGGAACATCCGAAACATGTAAAACATTTTACAAAGCTCAACAGATTCTTGTTTTGGAAGTTCGGAGACTTCTGGAGAAACTGCGACAATGACCTGAAGACAACATTCGTTTTTGTCTATGTCGCTGGGAGAACCCTTGAGATGAATTCACATCTGAGGGTTCAATAAAGCGGACTAAAATTCATATTTACCATGACGTTGTTCTTGTGATTTATTATTTCATGAACAATACGGTCCAAGGAACATATTTCCATCAACAGCTCTTTCTTGTGTGTTGACAGGAAATCTATCTTCATCTTTTTCACTAGGCAATTTTTTTCTTGTGACCAATAGGTCTTTGAGGTTCCGCACCCGGGTACGCTGTTCTGCCTCATCGTGGCACCCGGGTGGAAACGGTTACTTGAGGGGGTAACTAGGCTAAATGAATGGCGAAACATAACTCCCGTGGGGATGCCCACGGGTAGACGAGAGTCCACCTCTTGCACGGGCGGGGTTGCAAAAAGTCCCCACAAACCTGTCACCAATCCATGCGCTGTTCCTCAAGGGACCGTTACATAAAATGGCGAGTCCCCCACTGCTAGCTTGGTACAATGAAGGAAAATGGCAGAAGATCCCGGTGCCCTCGGCCTTCGGCCGTATCTAGCCCATGCGTTGGGGGCCAAATGCATCGGTCAACAGCAATGCTTTACATAGGCATTGTCTAGGGTCTCTTCCAAACAGAACTGTGTGTTCACACAGGTTTTTTTTTTTTTACTGTTTGGCGTCCAAGCAGGCTTTTTTTTTCACACTTAGGGCTCGAAGAGCTTTCGGCTCAACCCTCAGACGATTAATAAGGTTCAGCATGACATTGACATGTACCATAAAAATTGTATCTAGACAGTTGGTTGACAGTTGTACTGTGGAAAATAATCGAGAAATATTTGCTTTTTAACTTTCTGTATGATTTTTTGTTTTTGTTTTCTTGAGCACTTATATTATAATACTGTAGTAACTCCAGTGGCGGACTGAAAGGGTTAATGTAAAGTAAAGTAGCAATTATACATAAAACACTGAACCATAATCTTCAAATACAAAAACAAAATTTAATAAAATACTCTGAAAGACACAAAAATAAAGGCACATTCCTTGTCCCATATGCTAGGACAAATTTGTACAAATACTCCTTCTTCCCTAGTGCTATTAGAGCATGGAATGGGTTGCCTGAGCTAGCCAGAAAAACCAGTGACTTGGCAGAATTTAAGTCATTGGTTAATATGCATGACTAAATGCATGACGCTTAGGACGTAATCATCTTCTTTTTTGAAGTAACGTCTGTATTATATAAGATACACGCGACTCAGGCCAATCGCACAGGTCAACGGCTGTCGATAGACAAGGGACAGTACTGCTAGTTCGCGCAAATATGACCCATGTAGTTGTCATGTGATCGAGAGCCTTCAAGGACTAGCGACAGTGTGAACAGGACAGCAAGAAGTAAGGACTTTGTCATGGTACCTTGTGAGTCCTTGAAAATGTAGCTGTACGAGTCTAGAAGTAGACAGAAAAGGACTTGTAGCGTTTAGTAGGCAGTTCTATTGTACAAGAAAGCATTTGAATTTGATGTAGCCAATTGTGTTGAATTGGCTTTTGATGTATTTGTCATTAAATCGCCACTTTGTTACTTAAAGCTCTTGTTGTCAAGTTGATGTTTTAGATGTGTTGTGTATTTGGGCAGTGTTTGCAGAAGGCCTGGTAGAGAAGATCGTAACAATATATTCATTTTTTTTTGTTGGAACATGTAAGTATTCAGTCTCCCAGGAATACATCGTACTAGGAAAGTATTTCCACTCCAGGATATTCTTTGATTTTGTACTGCCAATTCATATTGTTGCCTAGTCAAGTTCCCTCCAAGCAAGTGATGTGTGGCTGAGAGGCTAAAACCGCGTGGTTACGGCTAGGACACCTTACAAGGAGGCTTGAGTTCAAATCCCGACTCTAGAATGGTTGTGTTTGCTGAGCGGTTGTGAAGCTTTCTCCCTGTTACCCCTTCCCACACTGGTCCACAAAAGAGATTGGATAATTACTAATTAGTAGATTAGAAAAATAAAAGCACCATCATAAACTTGTCCATAACCAGTGCAGTAAACAACGAAGTAACATCATGTAAGGCTTTAAAAAAAATTGTAAAAATTGCCTTCTGAGTTTAAAACAAATCTGGTAAAATTTGATTCCAGCTGGTCTACAGATAAGCTTTCATTTAATTTAAGAATGAATATAGGACAGAGCAAATTACCAAAACAAATGAATGTATTTGTTTTTATTTATGTAATTACAATATATAGTTTTACTGAGAAAGTTTGTCCTCAGATTGATGCCCCCCACCACTTGATACCCCGAGCGGCCCGCAGATTGCTAGCTACACCACTTTGTGGTGTCATAACAGTTCAACAGGCTCAAAGAATTGATGAAGGTTAGGGTGATTTTGTTTAAATTGTTACACTTTTCCATGCACAGGACCACTTAGGGGCCAGGCTGTAGTAGATCCGGTCTTGTGTAAAGTGAGCACTCACTAACTCTTTCAGTCTTTCATTTTGAGTACACCGCAAAGACAAAAAAAGGCTGTCATAGCCAGGATGTCAGAAGGAATATAATCACAGTCAATCTGTCTAAAAACAAAAAAAAAGTCCTAAATGACACAAGTCTCAGCTTCTGACAACTAAGTTCATCCCCTGGCCTGCTCGTGTGGCCTACACATCAAGCGACACCGCTTCTCTCCACCACCACTACACAATATACGTTGTTAAAAAAATACTACACTCCTTATCTATAGATTTTGTAATTTAAAATAAGAATAAGGACACTCAAGAAGTAAAGGAAAGATCACTCTTTTATTTCTGCAAGTCGGACGGACTAGAGTTTCCCTACAAAAAAAAAAAAGGGGGGGGGGAGGGGAGAACAAGTAGTATTCACCCGTCACAAAATAGCAGGGCCAGACTTAACCGTTGCGACCAAGAAGTTATGGAAAGATCACTCTTTTATATTTGTACCCCACGTAGTTTTAACGGTGAAAAAAAGAGGACGGGGGAGAGAACAAGTAATGTACTCTGTATTCACCCGTCACTAAATAGCAGGGCCGGACTTAACCATTGTGGAGCCCTATGCGAAACGGAATTCGCGGGGCCAGTTTGGGTAGGGATACGGATTATAAGTGAAAATTAAGAGTTTATATTAGAAAATAAACTCGTCTTTGCATTTATATTCATTCTTTACTACGTACAGAATTACTTTACGAGCCTTGCGTGTAGCGAAGTCATACAGTATATCATAAAAATTCTATTTCCTACATAGATTACGCTTAATAGCAAGCATTACCAAATGTTTCAATCTATCTTTGAGTATTGTTGACCTCAAGTAATTCTTCATTAGTTTGAGGTGCGAGAAGCTTCTTTCACCAGATTTTAAAATTACGGGATAACGCCATTTTTTTTATCGCGCGTAGGATTGTCGTTTTCCATATTGAATGACACCCCAAAACAACAATTTTTTGTCAACATATTTCATAATCTCGTGATTGTAGACTCTAAAACAATTCTACAGTTCCTTTTTTGTGTGTTCCAAATATAAAACATTGTTATAAATGAGAGCGTGTGTTTATCTAAAGTTATTAACAGTTGGAAGCTAAAGTTATAAAGTCTAGATCTTTATTTAGATATAGAATTGAGCTGCCGAAAAATAGATGGCTCGCCGTGTGATGTGCGCTCTGGACTGTCGTCTTGATGGTAACGGGTTCTACCCCTACGCCCCCACACCCCGCCGTCCTGCCCAGTTGTGCGCTGCATATTTGGCTTTTAGGCTTGAAAATGAAAAGAGAAGTGCAACACTCCATGTGAATTCAAAGACCCAGATATGACCTACATATTTTGCCATTTCGAATCCAGACTCTTTTATAGTTTTGGTATGTTCAGCATCTTGTTTAGTAATATTATGACTTTGTTATAATTGATTTTTTAAATTTAAATGCATTTAATATGATTAATATTAATTAATAAGTGACGCTGTAAAAAGAAACCCCTAATAATAAAAAAAGCACTAGTTAGATGACATCTACTGATCCTCTTTTAAAGTCCCATAACTTATACAAATCTTGATCTGCTTATCTTTTTTTTTAAAAAAAGACTTCTTTTCATTTTCTCTTAGGTATCTTTAGGTCCTGTGAAAAAAAAATCAGGACATACATTTCTTGAAAAAAACAAAACAACATACGAATATAGACAAAGAGCTGATAGCTCTCCCAAATGAAAGATTAAGAAAAGGTTAACAATCCATTCTTCCTTTTTCTTGACATTCATTCATAACACACTATCTCATGTTGACCGAACACTTTACGTACAAAGTTGATAACAGCGGAAACCAAACGATTAGCTCTAGGTCTAGATAATGACACTTTCTTTCATGTAAGATGTCTTCCCTTAGAGCAGGGATGGGCAAATTACGGCCCGTGGGCCACATGCGGCCCACCGGAGTGTTTTATGCGGACGGTGGACACCTACATATAAAAATGGAGAATAATTCCAAGTATGCTATCTGTATAAATTATTGAAACTTTCACATTATAAAAAATTTCAAGTAAACGAAGATTAAACTAATTGACTCTACTTCAATATACTCAGTCTAAGACACTATTTCAGGCCAGTATTTATTCAATGCTATGAAGAACTGTGTTGAGTTTTGGGTATGCTTGGAACAAGATGGCAAGTGTAACAACTGATGAAGCTCGATCTTCGACTGACAAAACAGTTTTTTTTTTTTTTTAGATTCCTCAAATTATGGAATTCATAAAAGCAAATTTTAAGACGCCAAGAACCAGTTTTCAATACCGTCAGCTCAGCATTTAGTGCTGATACTGATTTAGCTCAAAAGAACATAACTCCATGCAAATTATGACCTGAAAGAGAAGTTCCAGTCAGTTCTTCCACTGGAGCCTAATGGGTTCCAGAAGCCTTATTTTCATACTTACAAATTTTTTGCTGCTAAACTTTCACATTATTTGGGTAAACATACATTTGTGAACAAACATTTTTTCTGTGTAAACTTAACAAGTGTAATCAAAGGTTGATGTTGACCGACTGTAATTTGACAGCAGTCACAAGGATAACAACAAATAAACTAGTACCACAGATCCGGAACATTACGAATAGTTAAATACTTCACATTAAATACTTCACATTTAGTACAACTGTACATTGGGGTTAAAGGTTGTGATGTAAAAAGACAATAGCATATTTTTTTTAATCGTAAAATTGCTTTCAGAAATAGCCAACTCTTGTTGTAATTCCTCAATTAGGAGTCTGAAAAAAAAGAAAGTATAATATGCGGCCCGCCATTCCCAAAATTTTGTCAATGCGACCCTCGATACAAAAATGTCGCCCACCCCTGCCTTAGAGAATTGGAACATAAGATAATCAAGTGCTCCTTCTTCCCTAGTGCTATTTGTGAATGGAATGGGTTGCCTGAATCAGCCAGTAAAACCAACGACTTAGCAGAGTTTAAGTCAATGACTAACATGCATGACTGGATCGACACACGAAATGCGTAGGACGTAATTATCTCCTTTTTTGTTTTTTTGAAGTAACGTCTGTAACTGTAACATATAAGATAAGATTTTTGTAGCAGACAAAATTATGATAAATGTAAAGTGAAAAATCTGTCAGGATAAAATAATTTAAATCTTTCTACAAAAACAGACACAGAAACTGAATTCTCAGAACGAACATAGTACAGACTTCTCGCTTTGTAACCGAATTAGGAAAGTAATATACAATATACCTACATTTTATTGAATCGAGACCAATCGTTATGTGTCTATTGTTCATGTGGTGTTGACAGAAATAGTGTGTGGATGGAGGTTTTACATCTCGCATAGTTGGTACTCTTGGACTCTCTAGGTCTTGTGTTTCTGGTTGTTCTGATATGTCATCTGGAAAGTCCTCTACGTTTACCTATCCTTTAAACTGCTGGACCGTTGGTTGGGGCACCATGCAAGATTTGTCGACCGTCTTTCTCCATTTCTCCCTGCCTTAGTTAGAACTTACGCACCCACATACACCATCTCTCTCCCACACACTCACACCCCACATGCCGACACACACTCCCCCTCACACATTCACACATCCCCACATACAATATCACTCACACAATCTCACACACACTCACATTGAATACACAGCAATTTCTGCAAAGTTAATTAAAAGTATTTGTTGTTTATTTATTCACGGACGTTTTAAGAAACTCTAATCAAAAGGAAAGGAATGTTGAGACTCACTATATGCTATAACTTGGCACGACCACATATATGTCCCATGTAAAGTTTAGTAAATCTGTCCGCTATATGTGGATGGACTTCGTTGCTGTCCAGTGCTATAGTCATCGGCCACGTGAAGACAAACATCACCCTATCCCCAAGCCCTTCCAGGATACGCCTCTGCAGCTCCACGTAAAAAATCCCATTCATCGTCTGCCTTATATACACGCTGTGCGCTGATTGGTAGAGAAAGATCACGTGAGGATTCCTGTCCAGCAGACGTTTCAGTGCTTCGCGGATTAGTTTCAAACGGTGTTCCATGTGACCTAAATGAAACGGGGCCAGGTGGAGGAAATGATGAAAGTGGATGATATATTTTGCATCCGCCGGAACAGAATCTAAAAATCTGGTTTCCGAGAAGACATGTTCAGTTGGTAGCTCTTCACCCTAGAAAATACAAAGTTAATTGAAACTAAAATACAATATATAATGTGTACCTTATACAGATAAAATATACAACAACTTAAGAGATTTACGTAATATTATATTAAACTTTATAGTTAAAGTGAATTAATATCATCCTCTCATATCTGCCTGTGGTCCCGCTCTGGGGCCTGAGACACCAATCAGCTTCCTTCAGGCTTACTGAGCCTAACTCAAATGTTTCTTTATATTCAGTAAAGAGATGAATAAATAGATAGGCGTTAACTCTTTCAGTGCGAATTATTTTGATAGAAAAAAATGATGCTTTCTGGGATTTACTTGCTATCTGACCCTTTTTGAATGTAGCGAAATGACAATAAGTCTAGATTAATCTTTTTATTTTAATGCTATTAGGATTAGTTTTTTTTAATAGTGTTATATAGTACCATTACTTGCTCTCTCTCTCTCTCTCAAAAAAGAAAAAGACTCTAGTTCTCTAGATCTATCTTATTAATGCCATTAGGACTGGTTTTGTTTTTTAAGACCGCGTCTAAAAGGAATTGGAAATGATTTAAGGCAATTTGACAATAAGAAAACTTAGAGAAAAAAAATATTGCTCTAAAAGAACCGATTTCTTACTATTAAAAACAAAATGCTTTCTATGTAGACTGCGGCCTTTTGGGAAAATACCGAAAAAAAAAATACAAAGGTTTGATCATCATCATCATCATCATCATCATCATCATCAAACTCCATTTGAGTGAGAGCTTGAGAGGCTCAAATCCTCTCTTGCAAAAGCCCAGGACAGAAACCCTGCTGTCTTGCGTAGTGCATACATGTCGCCATACAGGTCAAGAATTTTGGGCTTCCCGGACGTGTCGAGACGGAGATCAGCAAGTCTGGGGCAAAGAAACAGAATATGAGGCACGGTTTCCTCTTCTTCCCCGCAGCGGGGGCACCAACAGGACAATAGCTTGCTCAGGCCTGGACAGCCTCCACCACGAGGAAATGCGGTCAGGGCGCCTCATGTGCTCCACGGGCTTTTTGGGACTTGTCCCAGCACTCATACCACTTTTTTTTCGTTTTTTTTTAAATTTAATTATAGCCAGAGCATGATGAAAACTTACAGCCTGTTCAGAGGGTGCAATAGTGTTCAAATTATTTTACTTTTAAACAAATTATGAAACGATCTTCAAATATAAATACAATAACAAGTGGTAATAACAAGTGGTAATAACAAGTGGTAATAACAAGTGGTAATAACAAGTGGTAATAACAAGTGGTAATAACTAGTGGTAATAACAAGTGGTAAGAACAAGTGATAATAACAAGTGGTAATAACAAGTGGTAATAACAAGTGGTAATAACAAGTGGTAATAACTAGTGGTAATAACAAGTTGTAATAACAAGTGGTAATAACAAGTGGTAATAACAAGTGGTAATAACTAGTGGTAATAACAAGTGGGAATAACAAGTGGTAATAACTAGTGGTAATAACAAGTGGTAATAACAAGTGGGTAATAACAAGTGGTAATAACAAGTGGTAATAACAAGTGGTAATAACAAGTGGTAATAACAAGTGGTAATAACAAAAGGTAAACTACAGATCTAAGAACACTGACATACAGCCAGGGGATACTAATGACACTTGAAGTGAATGTATCATCATTGAACGCAGACGTGATTATTTATTGGTTGTCACTTCTTTCTTTTTTAAAATATAATTGTTATTCGAAACTATTTGCTGCGGACCATATCTTCGTTGTTGCAGAATACTTTTTCAACAACTGAAATTACT
Source organism: Biomphalaria sudanica (assembly GCA_036873155.1). Lineage (NCBI taxonomy): Eukaryota > Metazoa > Mollusca > Gastropoda > Planorbidae > Biomphalaria > Biomphalaria sudanica. The sequence continues at coordinate 136,852 of JAZGLO010001580.1, forward strand.
GTCCATCAAATGCGTCGTAACGCCGTTGCGGGAGGATGAAACATTTCTACGGAGCAGATCTTATCACGTCGTGAAGAAAACTTCAAACTAGCTAAATCTCTTTGCCTTAGCCAATGAACGAAAAAAATAATTATGGTTGGGGGTCGCCGCCTAGTGGAAAATTGTATTAGGGGATCGCGGAGCTATAAAAGGTTGAGAACCGCTGTTGTAACTAGATCCTGTCTCTGACAGTTGGGAAAAAAAGTTTCTATTAAAGTCAAGCCATAATTTTAAACGTTTCACACGAGTTTATGGAGATACCAAGATTGCACACAGCTCAGGGACAAACTACACGGGCTACCAAAACGATAACACGGGTACAGCCACACACACAGCACACAGATATGAACACACGGCTAAGCCGGACACACGCCAATGACACAGACAGGAACACACCAATAATACAGATAGAAATATAATAAGGATTTGTCTTCGATCCCGAAAATTAATTATCAGAGCATTGTTTCACGTGGATACGCATCAGTGACCTCCATATTTAGCCACACCTAGCGCAGACATAACCATTCCCACAGGTAGTCGGTTTAGATTCTATTTTGCACGCGTTTTGCTTCACGACTCACCAACTTTTTAGTGGAGATAGAAACATACTCATAATTGGAAGCCTTGTGTGAAGTTAATTTGGAGGCTCCAAAATGAAATAGAAATTAAAAACGAAAAAATAAACTGAAGCGATTTATAAAAAACGTAGGTTAAAAGTAAAATTCCCCTTTCAGACCTTCTGGTCTCTAGGGCAGGATGATGTAAAGGTCATCTGTTTCTGTGGCCTACGGTTAGCGAAGGTTTCATGTGACCAGCACAACGACCGACCGCCGTAACTTTACTTCGGAGGCTGAGCGGTAAAGCGATTGGCTTCCGAATCGGGGGTCCCGGGTTCGAATCCTGGTGAAGAATGGGATTTTTAATTTCGCGATCTTTGGGCGCCTTGGAGTCCAACCAGCTCTAATGGGTACCTGACATTAGTTAGGAAAAAGCAAAGTTAATATCTGGTGTACTCCAACAATAATAAAAAAGGAAAGTTTCGCTATTTATTCAATAACAATTGTTATCAGTTCTATGCGAGGCCGCCACGTAGGCGTCTGCCTAGTTTACCTACGCCTATGGCCGGCCCTGTAAGAACATCCAACTAACCGTTGATCCGAAGAAAGGAAAACTGTGAGGTAGGTATGAGATTGATAAGCTGTTGTTCTCGCTCACACAAAGCAATGGAGCATGCCAGACACCCTGAAACAGACAGACGTACATAAGTAATTGAACATCGCAAGCTTTAATAGACGCATGTGAATTCATACATACAGTTGTTGTACAGGAAGGTGCACACGAACCAGGTCGATTTGGCGCTGCCGTTTTGGCGCTGTCGTTTTGGCGCTGCCGTTTAGGCGCTATTTATGTAGACACATAATGTAAATTAAATAATGGTGTCTTTCAAAAAATTAATATATTTTTTTTCTTGTGCATATCTATTACATCTTTATGTGTAAACTTTTTTCCCAGTAAGACTTTGAATTATAGTTTTTTATGCCATTATTTGTTCACTACATGTCGTCGACATGACATAACTCCTCACGCCAAAATATCCAGTCGTCATAACGACATCACCATGACGACTACGTTGCCAAAATGGAAGCGCCTTAACGTCGCGTACAGAGGTGCACACACTATACACAGAGCGAGTAATTTAAAAAAAAAATACTTTTTAAAAAAAAAGACAATACCTCCTTTATACTACTTATAGAGCGATTGTTTTTCTCTTAAAACTTAAATTTAAAAAAAAAATAACGGTACATTTTCTACATCGCCTGTGTTTACTGAGCGCCTAAAGGCAGCACCGAAAGCCAACTCCTAGATACCCCTCCCCCCCAACTGGTCCACAAATGAGATTGGACCAAAGCGCTCTGAGCATGCTATAAGCATGAAAGTAGCGCTATATAAAAGATATAATAACACTATTCCAATGATAAGCCTTTAGATCTAGATTTAGAATACAATGTGCCAAATACATCTGAACATTAACTTTTTTTAACTCTTGAATCAATGAAGCCTTACATTCGGAAATTCCTTTCAAAACCGAATGTTGGATCTAGTTCTAGACATCATAGACCAAGTTTTAGGAACAAAGTAAAATATATTCCTGCTTTATTTTGAAAAATTATAACAAGCTAGAAATTTGGAAGTGTGACCAACGAGCTAGTAATTATTTTCTCAGTGATATACATCAACTGTTAAATTGTATGAAAATCGTTAGATCATTTTTTAATGGGGTAGTCCAGGTTCCACCCATGTCCCAACCAGTTTCCTCCATGAGGTTGTGACTTGAATAGAGGTATTGTAATAAAGTAAATACCAAACCTTACAGAATGTTATAAACTTAGTTTATGATACTTAAAATAAAACGTCCCACATAGTTGATACGACTTTAATTATTTACATTAATATTAAAGATTTTGTCTCCCAATAATTAAATGTCGTACATGATTGCAATTTAAGAAGTGGTATGCCCCACTTTACCTAATCATAATTACTCCCCTTTGAAGAGAAGAGAATTGTTTATAACTTGGTATCTATTTATAGCATGTTTTCTTAGACTCGCAACAAAGAATTGATTCCTAAGCGTGATCTGAATTTTTTTTTAACGAAACAACTAGTCAATGCTATACACTCGTGAAAAGTGACTAGCCTTGCTTAGGCGTCAAATGGATTCCTGCTGGAGTTCAGGCACTATCTAATGTATGGAAAGGAGACATGTTCTAATGCATGGAAAGGAGACATGTTCTAATGTATGGAAAGGAGACATGTTCTAATGCATGGAAAGGAGACATGTTCTAATGCATGGAAAGGAGATATGTTCTAATGTATGGAAAGGAGACATGTTCTAATGTATGGAAAGGAGATATGTTCTAATGTATGGAAAGGAGACATGTTCTAATGTATGGAAAGGAGACATGTTCTAATGCATGGAAAGGAGACATGTTCTAATGTATGGAAAGGAGACATGTTCTAATGTATAGAAAGGAGACATGTTCTAATGTATGGAAAGGAGATTTGTTCTAATGTATGGAAAGGAGACATGTTCTAATGTATGGAAAGGAGACATGTTCTAATGCATGGAAAGGAGACATGTTCTAATGCATGGAAAGGAGATATGTTCTAATGTATGGAAAGGAGACATGTTCTAATGTATGGAAAGGAGATATGTTCTAATGTATGGAAAGGAGACATGTTCTAATGTATGGAAAGGAGACATGTTCTAATGCATGGAAAGGAGACATGTTCTAATGTATGGAAAGGAGACATGTTCTAATGTATGGAAAGGAGACATGTTCTAATGTATGGAAAGGAGACATGTTCTAATGTATGGAAAGGAGATATGTTCTAATGTATGGAAAGGAGACATGTTCTAATGTATGGAAAGGAGACATGTTCTAATGTATGGAAAGGAGACATGTTCTAATGTATGGAAAGGAGACATGTTCTAATGTATGGAAAGGAGATATGTTCTAATGTATGGAAAGGAGACATGTTCTAATGTATGGAAAGGAGACATGTTCTAATGTATGGAAAGGAGACATGTTCTAATGCATGGAAAGGAGACATGTTCTAATGTATGGAAAGGAGACATGTTCTAATGTATGGAAAGGAGACATGTTCTAATGCATGGAAAGGAGACATGTTCTAATGTATGGAAAGGAGACATGTTCTAATGTATGGAAAGGAGACATGTTCTAATGTATGGAAAGGAGATATGTTCTAATGTATGGAAAGGAGATATGTTCTAATGTATGGAAAGGAGATATGTTCTAATGTATGGAAAGGAGACATGTTCTAATGTATGGAAAGGAGATATGTTCTAATGTATGGAAAGGAGACATGTTCTAATGTATGGAAAGGAGATATGATCTAATGTATGGAAAGGAGACATGTTCTAATGCATGGAAAGGAGATATGTTCTAATGTATGGAAAGGAGATATGTTCTAATGTATGGAAAGGAGATAATATCTAATATTGGAAGCGTGGTCGAGAGGCTAAGTATATTTGAACTTGGCTATGAAGGGGGCTCGAGGTTTGACTCCCGTCTCGAGCAGAGCTGTGTTTACTGAGCGCCTAAAGGCTGCACGTAAATCATTCTCCCAGATACCCTATCTGGTCAACAAATGAGATTTGACCACAGTGCTCTGAGCATGCTATAATCATAAAAGTAGCGCTATATAACAGCTATTTATTTATTATTTTTTTCAATTTAATGCATGTGTTCTAATGCATGGAAAGGAGACATATTCTAATGTACGCAGAGACTGTAACTTATAAAACGCGCTGGCAAAACTTTTAAAAAATACTTACAGAGTTTCTTTTCATTTTTTCCTGACATCCAACTAGTCCAGATAAAATGTCATACTGAGCTCTGGAGTTGGAATCTCCTAAAAAAATGACCTGTGCAAAAATAATTTTGTTCTTATTAAATTAATTTAATGGCCAGATGCAGTATATATCTTCACCCACAATATGCAAGTCTGAAATCACAGTAGGTGATGAGAGTGGGAGTTTGAAACACCTACTGCCCTACCAGCAAACATTTTCTATAAAATAATTATTTGGATTCACTGTGCGTCACAGTGATAACACACCATCCGACTCTTTTCTGTGTCCATTGTCTTGTCAACATGTCTTGTCAAATGTCTTGTCCAATGTCTTGTCCATCTTTCTTGTCCAATGTCTTCTCCACATGTCTTGTCCAATGTCTTGTCCACATGTCTTGTCCAATTGTCCAATGTCTTGTCCAATGTCTTGTCCAATGTCTTGTCCAATGTCTTGTCCAATGTCTTTTCCATTGTCTTGTCCAATGTCTTGTCCACATGTCTTGTCCACATGTCTTGTCCACACGTTTTGTCCACATGTCTTGTCCAATGTCTTGTCCAATATCTTGTCCACACGTTTTGTCCACATGTATTGTCCATATTTCTTGTCCACTGGGCATCGTCCACAAGTCTAACTTTTATTTTACACATGTCTAGTCAAATATCTTTTCTATATGTCTTGTCCACACGTATTTTTCACATGTCTTGTCCAATGTATTGTCCACATGTCTTGTCCAATGTATTGTCCACATGTCTTGTCCAATGTCTTGTCCACATGTCTTGTCCAATTGTCCAATGTCTTGTCCAATGTCTTGTCCAATGTCTTGTCCACATGTCTTGTCAACATGTCTTGTCCAATGTCTTGTCCAATGTCTTGTCCAATTGTCCAATGTCTTGTCCAATGTCTTGTCCAATGTCTTGTCCAATGTCTTGTCCAATGTCTTGTCCAATGTCTTTTCCAATGTCTTGTCCACATGTCTTGTCTACGGGTCTTGTCCACATGCCTTGTCCACATGTCTTGTCCACATGTCTTGTCCACATGTCTTGTCCACATGTCTTGTCCACATGTCTTGTCCACATGTCTTGTCCAATTGTCCAATGTCTTGTCCACATGTATTGCCCATATTTCTTGTCCACTGGGCATCGTCCACAAGTTAACTTTTTTTATTCACATGTCTTGTCAAATATTTTTTCTAGATGTCTTTTCCACACGTATTTTTCACATGTCTTGTCCAATGTCTTGTCTACATGACCTTTCCACACGTCGTGTCCACATTTTTACCACAAAGTTTAACATATTCCACACGAAGATCAACATTTTATACACAAATGTTTGAGTGACCTAGACCTTTTAAATTCACTTTTTAAATTCTGACCTTTGTGTCTGCTAGACATTCTCTCAGCTGAGACGAGTTCAACTTGGGTAGGTCACAGGTCAAAGGTCGCCATTCTCCAAGATAGAAAAACCCAAACGAATTATTGTCCTTAAACGAAAGAGACAACTTTCTTTCGTTGCACTTCAACCTAGAAAAACTCAAAACGGTTTCGTTGGAGGCTTGAGCTGCAAAATATATTTAGAGTCTTTGTTTAATCTTGGTCTTGGTTTAAACTTGGTCTTGGTTTAAACGGATCAGTTTACACTTTGACGTAAAGATGCATTGCTAAGAACAAAGAACTAGGATCTTTCAACTTAAGAAAACACTAAAAAAAACTAGAACAAATACAAAATAGAGCAGTGAGATTTATAACAAACGAATATTCTAATTTGATTACATCAACACCATTATTAAAATCACTAAACTTAGAGACACTTCAGGACAGAAGAATCAAAAGTAAAGTAGCAATAATACATAAAACACTGAACAATAACTTACAAATAGAAAAACAAAACCTAATGAAATACTCAGAAAGATACAAAGATAGAGGCACATATCTTATTCCATACGCAAGAACAAATTTGTACAGGTGCTTCTTTTTTCCCACGTGCCATTAGAGAATGGAATGGGTTCCATGAATCACGCATGACTAGATTGACACATGAAATGCGTAGGATGAAAATATCTTCTTTTTTGAAGTTGGAGAATGGAATGGGTTGCTTGAATCAGCCATGAAAACCAACGACTCGGCAGAGCTTAATACATTGATTAACATGCATGAATAGATCGACACATGAAAGCATATGAAGAAATTATCTTCCACTCTGAAGTAACGTCTGTAATATATAAGATAAGATAAGAATGCAACTTTAAAAAAAAAGATTTATTGTTGTATGGATGTTAACATTTAGATAATAATAATTAGAGTCCAATGATTAATGAGGAATGCAGTATTTTCTGTGGCTACGCAGCCCCAGCTTTGACCTACATATTTTGCCACAACTAGCGTACGCATAACCATTGTTTACCGGTGGTCGATATAGATAACATTTAGACATATAGTTACATGTTTGTTTTATCAATTCAGATATCTCGATAACATTTTTATTACATTATCAATGTGTCTTTTATTGATCTGACTGGTCTATGAACTTACCTGGAACAACTTTTATGGAGATATTATTTGAGATAAAGAATGGTCGTTTCCTAAAACAAACAGACAGAAAAAAAGTTTTTATTTCTCCCAAGAGGTTTCCTACAAATTTATTTTAAAAAAATGTATAAGAAACTGTTCAGAACATTGCCCCACTAGAGCTCTTTTGTATCAATAGGGCAAAAAGGTGATGTTGTCATGGTAACGCACAAACAGTATTGGTCTGTGACATAGTAGGCCTATAATAATGTTGTGCAGTTCTTCTGTCAAGAGTTAAAGAAATACAAGAAAAAAAAAAGATGACGTTTTAAATTTGGAATGAAAAGTTTAAACGGAGAGTATTGATTAGATATTAAAATACATAGAAAACAATAAACACGCACAAAGAGTTTGCCATAAGAAAAACTGGCTGGACAACGTACAAGATTGGACCGACCTCTCTTGATGTCCTGTTAAGAGCATCTGCTGACCTGAAAAAAGTGGAGGGATTTTGTTACGCGAACTGTCACAGCGCCCCCTACGACGAAAGTCACGTGGCTTGTGACGATGAAAATAAGATGTTGCAATGTGAAAGAAAACAATCTAGAAATAATTTTAAAAAGATCAGAAGCTTCAAATGTTTAGTTAGCATTTAAAATCCATGCAACCGACGCCTGCTCATATCTCGAATAAACACACATCATCAGATAATGCATAAATTAATTTTATTGACTCAGGAGAAAGCAAAATGTTTGTGAAAAATGTAAATTAAAGGAATGAGAAAAACAAAACTGCCCTTGACAGTGGCGTAGCTAGGGTGGAAGATGAGGGGGGAGAATTTGAAAATGCCTCTGGGCCCCACTTGAGTGGGGCCACCAAATTTTTTTTTTTTCATTATATATTACGCAAAATGCAGGGGCCCCCAAACGATGCAAAAGTCCTAGCTAAGCCCCTGGCCTTTGACCCTAATTATAATCAACCTAAACAGAAACAAGTGTTAGCTACTTGGACAAGAATGATTGAAGTAAGTCTAACATTTCCGAATTTAAAAGAAACAGATCTCAGATTTATAGCTATAAAAATAAAAATGATTTAAACTAAAATGAGTGACTGTAAAATAGCTCGCAAGTAGGTCTTTTAATCCCATTCATTTTATTCAAAACATAAGACAAAGCAATTCTTACTCTCTCGGTGTGTGGAGCAACCACGTTTCAGTTTCTGATAAAGCCAAATTACTGAAGTCATTCAGTATCTTCGTGGAGATAAAATCTGAGCACTGAAATAAATACAATGACATACTAATTAATATTTAGTACAGAAAGATATAGCTTTACATTTGATGTTATAAAACTTTACATTGGATGCTATAAAACTTTACATTGGATGTTATAGAACTTTACATTGGATGTTATAAAACTGTACATTGGATGTTATAAAACTTTACATTGAATGTTATAAAACTTTACATTGGATGCTATACAACTTTACATTGGATGTTAAAGAAATTTAAATTGGATGTTATTGAACTTTACATTGAATGTTATAGAACTTTACATTGTATGTTATAGAACTTTACATTGGATGTTATAGAACTTTAAATTGGATGTTATTGAACTTTACATTGAATGTTATAGAACTTTACATTGAATGTTATAGAACTTTACATTGAATGTTATAGAACTTTACATTGAATGTTATAGAATTGAACAAACAAGAATGATACAAGAAAAATTGCAAAACAATACAAGCAACATACCAGCCACATACAGAGTGAGCGATATGAGCGCTGTATAGGGGGGCAAAACAATTTCTTATTACCGATTGGTCAATCACTTGGCCACGTGGTTCAGGCGACGTTATTAAAAAGCCCAACACTTACATTGAGAAACTTTGTTTTGATTGGCCGTCCACAGAAGTAAGGTGACCCAAGCATGTCCGTCAAGTTGCATACGTCATTGCCAGTATGTCCAGGTATGTACGGGTGGGGAAGACAGGGCGTGTACTCAGAGGCGTTGGGGCTGTGGAAGTTCCCAGCAATCCAGTAAGTGGTCTTGAAGACTCTCTGACAATGAGATACGAATGTAATAGTCAGTAGTCAGTAATGTGCTGGATCGTGAAGACACACATAAGAATAAGCAAGTGAGGTGTTTAATGTAAGGCGTTCAGTATGAGGTGTTTAGTTTTAGATGTTTAGTGTGGGACATTAAACAAACGGTGTTTAGTGTGAGGTGCTCAGTCTGGGTGTTTAGTGTAAGGTGCTTAGTCTGGGTGTTTAGTACATATGTTATGAAGTGAGGTGTTTAATGTGATGTATTTGGTGAGAGATGCTTAGCGTGAGGTATTTAATAACTTGATGTATATAGTGCAAGATGGGTCAGGTCACGAATTGTATATAAAAAGGTCACTAACCTGTATATAAAACATAAGTCGGAACTTTTCTCGCTGGTGAGCTATTGCCGACATAACCTTCACCTTGCCACACCATGGGAGCACCGTGATGGCAGTGTATGTGCCATTTCTGTGGTCCATTACGTCAGCCGCTATGGACGCTTTGGGAGCATCACTGACCAACCAGACGTTGATTAAGTCCCCTCCTGCTCACTCGTGTACAAAAAGAAAAACAAACAGTATGCAGCTTATATATATATATATATTGTTGTAACTCACTGACCAACCATACGTTGATTAAGTCCCCTCCTACTCACTCGTGTACAAAAAGAAAAACAAACAGTATGCAGCTTATATATATATATATTGTTGTAACTCACTGACCAACCAGACGTTGATTAAGTCCCCTCCTGCTCACTCGTGTACAAAAAGAAAAACAAACAGTATGCAGCTTATATATATATATATATATATATTGTTGTAACTCACTGACCAACCATACGTTGATTAAGTCCCCTCCTACTCACTCGTGTACAAAAAGAAAAACAAACAGTATGCAGCTTATATATATATATATATATATTGTTGTAACTCACTGACCAACCATACGTTGATTAAGTCCCCTCCTGCTCAATCGTGTACAAAAAGAAAAACAAACAGTATGCAGCTTATATATATATATATATTGTTGTAACTCACTGACCAACCATACGTTGATTAAGTCCCCTCCTACTCGAACGTGTACAAAAAGAAAAACAAACAGTATGCAGCTTATATATATATATATATATATATATATATATATATATATATATATATATATATATAATATATATATATATATATATATTGTTGTAACTCCAGTGGCGGACTGAAAGGGTTAATGTGTGTGCGCCTACTGATACACACGTCTCAGGCCAATCACACAGGTCAACGGCTGTTGAACAAAGGACATTACTGCTAGTACATGCAAATATGACCAGTATTACGGTGATGTGACCGAAAAGCCTTTACGGTCGAGAGACAGTGTGTAAGAAAGGAGTCGTGTCCAGGACAGCAAAGCAGAAGGACTGTGATGTACCTTTTGAGTCCTCGAGAATTTAGCTGTACGAGCTAGGGAGACTTGTAGTGATTAGTTAGGCAGTTCTGTTGTGTAGCAAAGCATTTCAAGTTAGTGTAGCCAATTGTGTTTATTGGCTGTTGATGTATTTGTAAATAAAACCGCCCCGTTGTTTATTGAAGCTCTTGTTGTCATGTTCTCGTATTAGATGTGCTGTTGTGTTGTTTAGCAGTGTTTACAGAAGGCCTTGGTAGAGAAGATCGTTACAATATATATATATATATATATATATATATATATATATATATATATATATATATATATATATATATATATATATATATTATATTGTGACCTAAGTGATTACAGATACATAACCCGTGACCCCAGCTGTGTAACAAGGATTGGCCTCTTTAGATTATTGTTAGACTTTATATTGTAAAAGGTTTTCTCTCGAAACATTACAGAACATAAAGAGAGTTACCAAAGTTAGTTTAGAGAGTATGTTAGATTGTAAATTAATTAAGTTAGTTTAGAGAGTATGTTAGGTTGTAAATTAATTAAGTTAGTTTAGAGAGTATGTTAGGTTGTAAATTAATATCTAGTACGTTGTATTTAGTGACAGCAAAAAGTAGCGTAGTAAACAGAAAAATGACGTAATCAGACGATTGACGTTACAGTGGTACTTAAATAGAGAATACGACTAGGGCTTCAAAATCGTGAAGGAACTGCTACTTAACAACGACGGATTAGCAGACATGACGACCACCCCCATTACGTAGAAATGTAAATAAACATCGTTTGAATTCTTCAAATTTTTTAACAAAAATTGATTCTGGTGTTGTCATGTAAAAGAAATAATTGTGGAACATTTCTGATTAATCCGAGATTGGGTGTGGGAGAAATAACGCGTACAAACATTTGACCAGACGGGCAGGGTGAGTTGATAGAAGCTTTGTAAAAATTGGAAAAAGCGTCGGCCGCAATGGTCGTCAATAGTAAGATTGAAAGTATTAGTGCTGAAGAAAGCGTGAAAAAAAAGGGGGGGGAGGGGGTAAGTAAAGTAGAAAAAATCGTTTGAACTTTGCGACTTTAAAAGTCACTTTCGTGGAGACCCTTTTTTGTGGATGTCCTGGGCCTAAAGCCCCGCCTGCTCTTCCTTAAATTCGGTCCTGGCTTTAGCCATGTTAAGGCATTTCTACAAAACGATCTAATTAAAAATAACAAAAAAAAACAAAAAAAAAACACTTTCTTCTAAGCCCACCTTGAATCCGAGGCTCTTTCCGGACGTTAAATAGAGTTATTTTGAACTTGACCTCTGACCCCATGACCAAGGAGCCATTGATTCCAACAGGGGTGATAAGTTCTATAGTTGAAGTACTGGCTGATGCAATGTCTTGTGCGTCGTTTACGTGTGGCGATGACAGGTACTCTTGTTCCCAAAGTGATACAAGCTGTGACCATGGCAACGGCTTCACAAGCTCGTCATTATACAAAGCGCCGCAACTGTGGAATGGATTAAACACTGAAATGCAGCCAATGCATGTTAGGAGATTTAGTATAGTAGCCAATGCATGCTGGGTGATTTAGTATAGTAGCCAATGCATGCTTGGTGATTTCGTATAGCAGCCAATGCTTGATGGGTGATTTAGTATAGCAGCCAATGCATGCTGGGTGATTTAGTATAGCAGCCAATGCATGCTGGGTGATTTAATATAGCAGCCAATGCATGCTGGGTGATTTAGTATTGTAGCCAATGCATGCTGGGTGATTTAGTATAGCAGCCAATGCATGCTGGGTGATTTAGTATAGTAGCAGGTGGGGCCACCGAAAGGGTTGCATGAATGCCAGTAAATTATTTTAAGAGAAGATCTTTTACAATTTAAAGTCTACCAACATAATCTAAGGCAGTCATATGGCAAACATTTTGTGGGCCTGATTGTATAGAGAGGGCTCGAGCAGATTTTGACACAGACCTCTCGTTAACGAGCACACAATGACACAATTTCTTCGTAATTCTATTACTTTTGTACTTTTATTATAGATGACTTTGACAGCGAGTCGTGTTAAACAATATGATCGAACCAGTTTTGAATATGCCTTGAATGTGAATGTCAACAAGTACTTGTATAAGGTATATGATAGCAGAATTTGTTTTAATATTGTTGTAACTCCAGTGGCGGACTGAAAGGGTTAATGTATGTACAGCCTACTGATACACACGACTCAGGCCAATCACGGGTCAACGGCTGTTGAACAAAACATTACTGCTAGTACACGCAAATATGACCAGTATTATGCTCACGTGACCGAAAGCCTTCACGATCGAGAGACAGTGTGTTGAAAAAGACAGTTGAGTCCAGAACAGCAAAGCAGTAAGGACTGTGTTACGAAGTGAGTCTTTGAAAATGTAGCTGTACGAGCTAGAGAGACTTGTGATTAGTTAGGCAGTTCTGTTGTGTTAAAGCATTTGAATTTGATGTAGCCAATGGTGTTGAATTGGTTGTTGATTTACTGTCATTAAACCGCCACATTGTTTATTGAAGCTCTTGTTGTGAAGTTGATGTTTTAGGTGTGCTGTGTTGTTGGGCAGTGTTTGAAGAAGGCCTGATAGAGAAGATCGTAACAATATTAAGAGATTCACCATTCCAAATATTATACTTTATTCATTTAGTAATAGTGGTTATTAGTTAGTTTTCAAAATCTTCTAATAACTTATTCATATAGCAAAATACTTTCGATACATTATAAAACTTTACATAGTGCTTTTGAGGACGATTTAATTGGATGCCCATTATACGGCATACAATTTATGGGCCGCATTGTTGGCCTATAGAAATGCCCGGGCCGATTTTGACACCCAGTCCGCCCTTGGTTACAAGTGCGATTGGACCCCACGATGACCTGTTAACTATTGTAAAAAACAGAAACTAAGGCACTTTGGCCATATTACAACGTCTTCTGGTATCGCAAAGACCTTCCTACGGGAAACAGTACCAGGAAAGAGAAGAAGAGGCAGACAGAGAAAGCGATGGGAAGACAAATTAGATAAAATGGATGGGTATACCCTCCCCCCCCCAAAAAAAAAAATGTATAGTCACCAGTATTGTATAAGCGTACCCAAAATGTGTTAAGGGATTTCTCTCCTAATCGATGTTACCATCGTTGATTGGACCTCATTAAATTAAATTAATTTTTGAATTTAAAAAAAAAACAGCCTTTACTTTATGTTATATAGAAGAAACATGCATCCCCCGTTAATTCTATACCAAAAAGAAAATATTTCCTGATCACAAAGAACAAAGCTATTGAAGCTTAATCATAATATGGCAGTGAAATAGTAATTAGTAACAGGGAGAATTGCGTCTGAATGTGCAAAAGTAATTACGGAGGGAAAGAGTTAAGGAGAGAAAGAGTTAAGCTTGCGTAATCAATTGGGTTTTGATGTCACAACCCAGTTCTAGTTAAAACTATGAGTAGGGGTTTATTTTGAAAACATCTGCATCTTCTACAAACACATAATATTTTAATGTAGACCTATCTGTACAATAAATTTATAATATATTCTAGGTGTGGATAAAATAGTCTAGTTATCTAGAAAATAATTTTACCTTGACGCAAAATTAAATTTGTTAAAATCGTCCGCTCTGGTATCAACTGACTGGTTGGACGACGACCTCCAGGCCAGGTACAGGTCACTGTGTACTGATGTGCATTTACTATTGCCTTTAATTGTCTGCGACTTAATTCTGTGCAAAAAAAAAAAATATAGACAGCATGATAAGACATAATTAGGTGGAGTCTGTAATTGCGATGTCACCATTAGAATATATTTAATAAATTACAGACGCACATTAACTCTTTCTCTCCTAACTGACGATACAATCGTTGATTTGACCTAATGAAATTATCTTAAAGTTTGGTTTTATAATCTTTAATTTGTTTTATATAAACAGAGTGTATATGTGCACACCTATATACATATAATTTTGCTCCTTTTTGCTATGCACATACTGTGCTGTTACCATGCATCCTTAGGCCCGAGAATCAGTCTCGCGTATCTACCTCGTTATATTCGGCCGTCGGCCTCCTTTAGGTATGTGCTCATTTCTAGCCCCCCCCCGCCCCCCTTTCTAGTCGTGGTCCTCTGGTCACGAGCAACCCTAGGCCAATAAGGTCACAGGGGCTACAACCCTGTAATATAGTCCCCCTGTTTCCCTCCTCATTTATGCCCTTTGCCTTGTACATTTATACGTGTATTCGTAATATTATTATCATATTATTTGTACAGCAATTATTATTAGACCTAACGAAATGCTGATTTGCATGTATCTTAGTTAGCCTGAGAGAGACGCTCTTATCAAGGATGCGCCCTTCGCCAACCAGCCTGTCTGGTTTAATGATTCAGGCTCCTCTCGCAGTCTCATCTCATAGCCTCCTACATCAGGGCTGGCGTGTTTTGTTGCCTGAAGGTAGACCTCAGCAGCTCTCCACACATTCCCGTTGAGGGTGTGTCACTCATCACCCTCGACCAGAACTGAAGGCATTCCAGGCTGAAGTCCCAGGACCGGTCTGCACCTACTACGGGAGTAAGCCCACCGCGTGGCATCCTCATATTCATCACACTAGTGCCTGCCTACCCTTAGGGAGCCAGCAACTGGCTGTCAGCACAACGGATCCTCAACTCACCCCACCCCGAAGAATAATCTTGGATACAGATAAGTGAGAGACAGCCGAATAAGCAAACCATACACGAGTTCTAGGAGCAACATCCCAGTGATGGCATTGGCTTATAATTTGTTATAAATTACCTTGTAATAAATTACCCCCCCCCCCATCTAGAGTGTGATGATTGATTATGACTGTTGTTTCCTTTTTAAGTTAAATGTTGACTAAGGTAGATCTAGTTCTATGTTCAGCTAGTGTGTATTTAGTAATTATCAGGATAAATAGCCAGAGCAATTTCATGATGACTGTTGTTGATTTTAGTTTTTAAAGGTCTAGTCTAAATCTAGTTTAAGGTTTACAATGCCTAAGTTAAGTCTAAGTCTAAAGTGAAAGCTAATTTACAATGACAATTAAATCAAATCAAATGGTTTATTAAATTCAAAATATGGACCTAGACTAAATCTAATTCTAGATCAATATATTTACGTGTATAACTAACTATATAGAATATTACTATTAGTTATTATTAGTAGTATTAGTAGGGTTAGGGTTAGGGTTAGGGTTTTCGTGGATCAAGGTGAAACTTTACCGGCACTTGCCGTTCCTTTGACTACATAAACTGCAGGAAAAGAGAGGGGGACTGCTGTGGGGGCGACATCGTTAAGACCACAGCTAATGTCTAGGCATTCATCCACATGATATCTTCCATAGTAGCTTGCGACTGAAGGAAACCATGTATTGGTAAATAATTATTTTGTTTGATTTTGAATAAGGTAAGTAACTTCTACAGTATCATATATTATCACGTAGAGATGTATGTCTTATCTGCGTCTGAATGATTTGTACTGTTCAGCAAATAGGTTGCGTGTTTCTGTACGCGTGAGTTCGTATTTACTGATGTGCAGATCATTAACATTACTCCACAAAGTGAGGGAACAACCAATAGGCGTATGAAGTATAACTGTTAAATTCACAACGGGAGCAGTCTAGTCTCAGTCACTATCACATACGATGTTACCTATGAAAGCCTAGCCTCAACTGTCCGTTTAATCTATCTCGCTTTGGATTAATGTCGTCACAATTATGCGTTCACCATCAGTCACCTAAAGAGCGTCTTTACCATTGTTGTATGTGTGGAGTTCTTCCCCTTCGGTACGTTTTGTTTTTTAAAAAAGGATTTTTTTAAATTTTGATTCTTTCATCAAACATTAATTAGCTATTGAGAACGACTTAATGACACACATATAGGCTTTACGTTAGCTAATAGCTGTCAGACCCAATTAATTTCTACCATGCTCTGGGAAATTCATGTGTGCACAGACACTGGTTAGACACGGAAATCGTAAAAGGCTCTATCGATTTCCCAAGAAATCGGACAGTCAATCTTTTGGAATATCAATATCAATACTATATCACCAAACTCGAGTCTTCTGTACCATATTTTTATACATGGGAGCAATCAGGATTTTTCTTTTTTAAAAAAAAATAAATAAATTATACATAAGTAATCGTAACTATCTTTAATCTTTATTAAATACATGCGGTCTAAAGGGCAGATGATGTTAAGCTCATCTGTTTCTTTGGCCAACGGCTAACGAGCATAGTGCCATGTGGCCAGCACAACGACCAGCCGGCTTTACTTTCCTCAACTAAAGTCAGGCACCCATTAGAGTCGGGTGGACTCAGAGCCAAACAAAAAATCTACATCGACCACCGGCGGACAATGATTATGCATCGCATTCGCTGTTTGTGACAAAATATGTGGGTCACAGCTGGGGCTGCGTAGCTGCAGAAAATACTGCATTCCTCATCAATCTTTGGAGTCATCTTTGGAAAAAAAGTTAAACCAGAGTTTTCCCCCTGTAGCTAGTAATTCTTTTCCCAAAGTTACACATAAACTGTGTAACTTCTAGGAACATCTTTAGAGCCATTTTCAAGATCTGTCCACCTAGGTTTCAGGTTTTACTGATGAAAAGTTTGCAAGCCGAAAAGAGCAATAGTAAAGAAAAAAAAAGCCCAACTTTTGTAAGTTGCTTGTTAAATTGAAGTAAAAAGCCCAGCTATTTGACTACATTACCTGTTGATTTTAGATTGAACCTCATCGACTGTTAATGCTGTAGCTTGCAGCGATGACCACTGGATAGTTTCATTTTGTGTATCTATTGTAAATAAAAAAATGAAACATTTATTAAATATTTATCAAGCATTAAGCAATCACTCACGACCCCAAAAAATAATCTAAATCACGTGATCTGAGTTCTTCGATCTTGGATGATTTCCTTTTTTTCATATCATATCGGCATTCAGGGCTTCACAAGGAATTATCAAGATTTTGTGTTTCCCAGTCGTGGATGTCATTTGCAGAGTCTTTGAGGTTCTTCTTGAAATTGTTTTTATATCGCTTGTATTGTCCCAATTTGAGAGCGCTTTTCAGTACTCAGCTCAGCATAAAAAGTCGTTTAAGGAGACTATTTTTAGGCATACGGACTTAATGTCCAGCCCATCGTAGTTAGGATCATTTTGCAGTAGCATGGACACTGTCCGTCTGTGACAGCTGAAGGATCACAACTATCAGTTCAAATAATTTCCCTCGTGAATCTTTCTTAGGCAGCGTGGGTGGAATGAGTTCAGCTTTTTGGTGTGACGAGAATATAAGGTCCAGGACTCCGAGGAATATAAGAATGATGGAAGCACTACAGTACTGTAAACATTTACTTTTGTAGAAGTGCTGAGTTATTTCCTTGACAAATCTGGGAACGACTACAGTACTGTAAACATTTACTTTTGTAGAAGTGCTGAGTTATTTCCTTGACAATATGGGAAGCACTACAGTACTGTAAACTTTAACTTTTGTAGGAGTGCTCAATTCTTTCATTGACCATAAACAAACAAATCTGCAGTTTTATATAGTAAGTGTAAATAGTAAGTAAAACAACTGGAGGTTGTACTCAGTAAGTAAACTAACAGTGTTACTTTCAGATGCAAACTTCAAGGGGTCGGAACGGAGCAACGGCGTCAAGCAGTTTTCAGCCTCTGAGTGTCAGAAAATTTTCCCTTGGTGTCTTCAATACACTTTTTCTCATGTTAAAAATTAGCGCATGTAAAAAAAAAAAAAGAAACAAAGTGTTTTCTTGCAATCAGAACGCACTATTAATCTTTAAGGAAAAAAAGAAGTACAGGTCAAGTTGGCCCCGAGGGGGACGCATCCCACATTTTTGGAAACGTTTCAGGAAGTACCAACTTCCTGCATTTCAATACAAGTAAACCAAACTCTAGCTGGACACAACAGACCAGCTTACAGCTGTAGACATTAAGTAAACCAACCTACAGTTGCACAAGACAGGTGTCTCCTCTTTCTGTGTCCCCAGCCAGCTGGTGTTGAGAACAAGCAGTGCAGCGAAGTTCTGAACAGGGAATTCGATGAGTTCCAAGTACCTGACAATACCAAAAAGTACCAGATGAAAGTTAGAGTTTTAAGGCGCACACAAGCAAAGTTAAAATGCAAGGTTTAATACTAAATATAATTGTAATGTTTTTATTATATTTAAATGTAACTAACTGTTACTGTAACTATAACTAAAACTATATGTATGCAAATTTATTGTAAATTATCTATTAGATTGTCTGGAAGTTGACTAAATGCTTATTTTGTGTTTGTTTGCCTCTTTCGGATCCAATTTACGATGGTCTCGTGGCTCAAACATCCTGTGTTTTAACTTAGGTATAGCTGGAATTGCCAATATGTGTGTCGGTTCTATAGAGTTGCTCAGGACTGCAGAAATATTAGTATTTTGGGTTTTTTGGCACATCGGCACAATTTAGGCCAATTCGTGCCAGTAATCTCTCAAGGGTTATTCTCCCCTCGTATCTCGAGAACTAAATGTATACAGGTAGGTCATTAAAAACAAGGTCTATTCACAGTTAAGATAGTAAAAATGTATTAATTTAATAAAAAATCTGCTGTAAATATTACGTTCACAATTTCTTTGCCCTATCACAAATCACACCTTCGCAGACAACCCCCCCCAACCCCACAGACATCACCCAGTACCTTCCCATGGGGACTGCAGCAGTAAATCTTCATATGTGTGTGCGTGCTGTGTGTGATTTGCAAGTAACTGATATTGTAGTCCTAAAAATATTAAATGTACACACACACACACGCGCGCACGAACACACGGTAATCCCTTCAAGTTGTCAAGTAGCTGACAGACAGTTTACCTTAGAATGATAAACGCCATGACGAATGCAGCCACAATCAAACCATAAGACTTTCTTCGGTCTAAGAAGCTGAAAGAACAAGAAAAAACAAAATAAATACACAATCAAACCATAAGAACTTTCTTCGGTCTAAGATGCTGAATGAACAAGAAAAAAAAACAAAATAAATACTTTAAAACAACCGAAATAAAAAAAAAAGAATACTTTAAAAAAGAAACAGAATAGAATATGCATCCCTCTGTTTGGGACTCCCTCAACCCAAGAAAGCATTAGGAAACTGGAACAGACACAAAATAGAGCAATGAGATTCACAACAAACGAATATTCACACTTAACCAGAGTAACACCTTTAGTAAAATCACTAAATTTAGAAAGCCTTCAGAACAGAAGACTGAAAGGTAAAGTAGCAATTATACATAAAACACTGAACCATAATCTTCAAATACAAAAACAAAACCTAATAAACTACTCTGAAAGACACAAAGATAAAGGCACATTCCTCGTCCCATATGCTAGGACAAATTTGTACAATACTCCTTTTTCCCTGGAGGCGTGGTGGCTAAGCGATAAAGCGCTTGGCTTCTGAACCAGGGATCCCGGGTTCGAATCCTGGTGAAGACTGGGATTTTTTATTTCGGGATCCTAGCGCTTGGCTTCTGAACCGGGGATTCCAGGTTCGAATCCTGGTGAAGACTGGGATTTTTTATTTTGGGATCCTAGGGCGCCTCTGAGTCCAACCTAGCTAATACAACACAACTCTTTCCATTGGACTCTCCAGAGCCCAGTCTCTTTTCTTAAATAAAGCAGGTCACGACCTCAATAACTTCACCAAACTTGACTATACTACGTTCAAGATATCAAATTGCCACCGTGTGGCTCCCAGAAAAAGTAAGAGGCTTTCTATCAAAAACAAATAATATCTTAGTTCAGTGGTTCTCAGTTTTTACTTGTTACGCGTTTAAAACTAAAAAAAAAAAGGTTCTTCCCCCAACGCCCCGGCCATCTGCCGGTCCCAAGCCCAGAGTGAAAAAGGAGGAGGGTTTGGCGTGGGGCTAGCGACCCCACCCTGTAAAACCACTATTGCTACAGAAACGGCAAACTCGACACATAATGAAAACTATACAGATCTTTATGGAGACAGCTTGCCGCCCAATGCGCCGAACGGCGCGGGAGGACCTAAGTCTAAGTAAGTCCCCCAACGCCCCATACCTTGCTAGGTTCTTTGCTCATTCTCTCCGTAATTATTTTCCTCATTTCTATTGAATTATTCATTTTGCTTATTTGTATTCTCACTATCCAGTTAGGATTAAACTTCAATAACTTTTTTTTGTTTGTTGACCATAAAATGATATATGTGTATCGGGGAATGCATGCTCTTTTAACACAACACAAATTAAAGTTTATACATTCAAAATTCAATTTGGTTTAATGGGGGGGGGGGTCAAATCAACGTTGGCATCGTCAGTTAGGAGAGAAAGAGTTAATGTTTGGGGGGTCAAATCAACGTTGGCATCGTCAGTTAGGAGAGAAAGAGTTAATGTTTGGGGGGTCAAATAAACGTTGGCATCGTCAGTTAGGAGAGAAAGAGTTAATGTTTGGGGGGTCAAATCAACGTTGGCATCGTCATTTCGGAGAGAAAGAGTTAATAAAGAAAGTAAAGTCTCACTTTCAGACCTTGCGATATGTAGGGCAGATGATGTTAAGGTCACCTGTTTCTTTGGCTAACGGTTAACGAGCAGGAAGTCACGTGGCCAGCACAACGGCCAGCCGTCTTTACTTTCCCCAACTAAAGTCAGGCTCCCATTAGAGTCGGGTGGAATCAGGGGCGCACTAATAATCCATATATTCAAAATTCTGGACTTCACTAAGATTCGAACCCTGGTTCGGAAACCAAGCGCTTGACCACTTAGCCACCGCGCCCCATTATATATTCTTAAATTACAT
Source organism: Biomphalaria sudanica (assembly GCA_036873155.1). Lineage (NCBI taxonomy): Eukaryota > Metazoa > Mollusca > Gastropoda > Planorbidae > Biomphalaria > Biomphalaria sudanica. The sequence goes on from JAZGLO010001580.1 coordinate 158,051, forward strand.
TAAAATAGTGGGGAAAAAAATAGACAATAGTTTTAAAAACAGACTTTTGTTCAAAATGAGGCCAGTCTAATTTATATATATATATAAGTTTTTTAAAAATCCTGGCTACGCCCATGCTCTAGAATGATTCTCAGCCGTATCCCCCATTTCTTTTTCGCACCATAACGATCTCTCACATAGATTTTTGACTTTTTGCATTTTTATTTAAGTATTTCTCCTAACATGGGACAGCTCCATCAAAGGGACACAACGATTTAACATTTCGTCTTATCTTCACACTTGACTTTCTTTACAGAAAAAACAGGAAACACATCAGAAAGTCTTCTGAGAAAGCAAATAGATTAAATAGATTATGACTTGTTTTTTTGGTATTTGAAGATGCTACAGAAGGATCTTAGGTATCACATTTAAAGACCGCATCAGAAACCAAGAGATTAGAGACGGTGTTACTGCAGCGATTGGACCACATGATGACCTGCTAACTATCGTAAAAAAAAACGCAAGCTAAAAATCTGTGGCCATAATACAAGGTCTTCGGGGCTCGCAAAGACCTTCCTTCAGGGAACAGTACCAGGAAAAAGAAGAAGAGGAATACAGAGAAAGCGATGGGAAGACAGCATAAAAGAATGGACTGGCCCGCCATTAAAAGAGGTTCTAACTAAGGCAAAAGACAGAGAGGAATGGAGAAAGACTGTTGACAAATGTTGCATGGTGCCCCAACGGTGCAACAGACTAAGGGATAGGTAAAGGACTTTCGAGATGACAACTCAGAACAACCAGAAACACAAGACCTAGAGAGTCCAAGAGTACCAACTATGCTAGATGTAGAGCGCCACTACACACTACTTCTTTCAACACCTTTAGAACACATGCACCTTACGTAACACTCTCAGACAGAGTGGTGAGCAAACCCTAGAGACTTAAACGGTGATCCTTATATTATAAAATACAGACGTCTTAAGTATCATGCATGTCAACCAATGACTTAATTTCTACCAACCCATTCCATGCTCTAATAGCACTAGGGAAGAAGGAGCATTTGTACGCACCTGTCCTAGCATACGGAACGAGGAATGCGACTTAATCCTTGTCTTTCTGAGTATTTAATTATTTTTTGTTTTTGTAGTTGAAGATTATGTTTTATTGTTTTATGATTAACTGAATTGACTTTAATCTTTGACTAGTTTGTTAGTTATTCTGATAAATAGATTTTCCGAATTAAAGAAGAGAGATGTAAAATAATGGGATTATAGGTACATTTGCACACTACCGCGTCAGCGACATGTGGAACTAGTTTATGTAATAAATGGAGTTTCTAATATGTCTTCCCTCTTAAACACTAGTTAGGTGTATATTTTAAAATATTTTGTTTTCAAGAAGAAAGTAAATTAGATAACAACACAACTGTACAGTATCCTTACCATTGTTTAGCCATTAGAAAATAATAATCAAACAAAAATAAATAAAAGCGAAATGATATGGTGACTTCTATTTACAGACTGTGACCCCAAGAACGACTATTCAAATAAATGATTTGAAGTGTTGTTACAGCCGAACGGTTGGCTAGGAGCCTCGTTTTAGTCTAGCCCCGGGGTCGGCAACCTGCGACTCGCGAGCCACATGCGACTCTTTGGGTGTTAAGCTGCGGCTCTTTAATAAATATTATTTATTTTATCGAAAAAAACAACTTTTAAAAATAATTCTGAGTCGATAAAAGAGGACTACGCAGCGATTCTATCTCTTAGCCACTTGTTCTCGCCTTTTGGCGCACCCCTCCCCATGTCTTTAAATGAAACATATTTGCAGGAGGAAGATGTTAAACTTTCTTCTGCCTTATCACTTGCTATAGATAAGTCTTGCGACATAAAAGACACAGCACGAGTTGACCTTTTTGTCAGGTAAATGTCTTCCCAAGGCCCAAAAGAAGAACTTCTAGGATTGCTACCGCTCTCTGGACAAGCTAGAGGGAAAGATAGAAAGAATGCCGTGCAAAAAAGACAATAAGATCGATTCAAATAAAATCGTTTCAATAGCAACTGATGGAGCCAGAAGAATGATAAGACAATATTAAAGAGCAACTACGATTCTCTGGCGCAAAATATACATCGAAAATCTTATGTTTCACTGAATAATTCACCAAGAAACGCTTTGTGTCCAAGCTTTTCTGGCCGAAGTAGAAGATGTCATGAATTTGGTATTCCAGTTTTTTAAAGCATCTAAACAAAAAGCCTATCAACACAAATAGTAACGAAATCCACATTGAGTCATTTGGAATTGATACTTAATCTCTAGACATGCAATTGATCGATTAAAAAAGTAAAGCTTTGTGGAGTGGCAAATGTACAGAGTTGAAAATCAAGTTGGAAGAGTTGGAGGTCCAGAAATGTTGTAAAAAAAATGTTTGTAAAATGTTTTACATATTTCGGATGTTCCTTCAGAGTTGAAGATAGTTTACTTCCTAGTCCAAGCCTCCGCAGGACGACGGGGGATGGGAGCGGGCAGGGTTTGAACCCTCGATCGTCGATAAATCCGAACGACAGTCCAGCGCGCAAACCGCAGGACCAGGCAGCCATGTATGACCTGAACGCAACAAAAATGGACAGCATTCAAAGAAATGTCTCGAGATGAGGCACTTACATTGATAGCAAGAAATAGTCTTCCAGAGTGCTACAGTCAGATGAACAAGTTGGCATTGGAAGTGCTGACTATCTTCGGATCGGCATATTTGTGCGAGTGTTCTTCGCTTTAAAAGTAATGTAAGAAGCCAACAAACTATTGAAAATTTAAGAGTCGTGTTGGACACTTAAAACAACAAGTTAAGAACCAAATTTATTTAAATTTGTAAAACCAAAGTCATCGCTGCCATTAAGTTTGTTTGCTCAATTGTTTGTTATTGAAGTAAAGGTGTATAACCCATGCGAATGTTAAATAGTCTTATATTGTTTAATTGCCATATATAGGCCTATATCTAATTTGCTGTGAAAAACACTAGTTACATACAAATAAATAGATATTTTTTCTTATGAATAAATAAATTAGTTTTTTTTTCTAATCAAAAAACTTTATTCATGCAAGTACTATTTATTGATGGCAAGAACAAAAATTTGTGGCTCTTTAAAAACTTGGAAATTTTGTAAATTGTTATTCATGACTCTTCCGACTCTCGGTGAAGACTGGGATTTTTTATTTTGGGACCTTCAGAGCGGCTCTGATGGGTACTTGACATTAGAAAAGACTGTTGGTCGTTTTGCTGGGATTTTTGTATTCCGGGATTTTTAGGGCGCTCCTGAGTCCACCCAATTCTAAATGGATACCAGACATTAGTTAGTGAAAGAAAAGTGGTTAGTTGTGCTGGCACATTATCTGCCCTATAGATTGGAAGGTCTGAAAGGTGTAAGTAAAGTTCAGCGACGGTCAGACAAGCATCTAGTGAGACGAGCGTCTGATGAGACAAGCATCCAGTGAGACCAGCGCTAGTGTGACAAGCGTCTGATAAGACAAGCATCTTGTGAGACAAGCGTCTGTTGAGACAAGCGTCTGATGAGACAAGCATCTGGTGAGACCAGCGTCTAGTGAGACAAGCGTCTAGTGAGACAAGCGTCTGTTGAGACAAGCGTCTATTGAGACAAGCGTCTAGTGAGACAAGCATCTAGTGAGACCAGCGTCTAGTGAGACAAGCGTCTAGTGAGACAAGCGTCTGATGAGACAAGCATCTAGTGAAAAAAGCGTCTAGTGAGACAAGCGTCTAGTGAGACAAGCGTCTGATGAGACAAGCATCTAGTGAGACAAGCATCTAGTGAGACAAGCGTCTGTTGAGACAAGCGTCTATTGAGACAAGCGTCTAGTGAGACAAGCGTCTAGTGAGACAAGCGTCTGGTGAGACAAGCATCTAGTGAGACAAGCATCTAGTGAGACAAGCGTCTAGTGAGACAAGCATCTAGTGATACAAGCGTCTAGTGGGAAAAGCGTCTAGTGAGACAAGCGTATAGTGAGACAAGCGTCTAGTGAGACAAGCGTCTGATGAGACAAGCATCTAGTGAGACAAGCGTCTAGTGAGACAAGTCACGTGATACGTTTTTTTCATTGTTTTATCACTATTATCACGTGGCTAAATGTTGTTTGTTTACAATTGGTGAATAAAGTCCATTGATTAATTAACATCGATCGTTAGGTAATCATTTAATTCACCTTAATAAAAGAATCTCTATTATATATTAGACTATATAAAAATAAAATACAGTAGTATCAGAATAGCCATTTTGGTGTTCAGTTCAATAATCGTGTATTGTTGAATTGCCGAATCACTTCATGACAAATATCTGAAATTTAACTCTTTCTCCCTCGGGGCAGAAGGGAGGGTCCCACACTTTGTATAAAGATTGTGAATTAAGTCGCTGCCAACTGTGTTAATTTTTCAATTTTAAAAAGTGGCTACGATCATGATTAGATTTAGGACAAAAAGGGTAGTTTCGGGAAATCGATTTTGAATGCATATAATTGTAATGAAAGGGAAAAAACACACAACTTTAAACTGTATTTTTTATTTTACAATTTGTGGCATTTTATGTTCAGTGTGACGCTCTTTTCCCTTTGCAACTTCTTGTGTGACTAAAGAGGCCAGTCCTTGATGCACAGCTACGGTCATTGGATGGGCATTTGCAATCACCAGGTGCTGCTGCACTTTCACCTTTCTTTCTACTCCTGGTATCTATTCGTTTAAAATTAATGCATGAAATTACAGTTGTTGTTTTTTTTTGTACACTTTTATGTTTCTCTTGTAGATCAGATCATCAGTGACATTACGTTTACATCTAGTATTAGTACACTTTTACACACGTGATATGAACTAGTAGCCTTTGTTGTGGCACGATTAGAAATTTTTTTTTTTTTTTTCGTGAAGTTTTTTTTTCGTGAAGTTTTTTTTTTCGGGAAGTTTTTTTTTTCGGGAAGTTTTGACTTAGAGACAAAGACACGACAAGTAAAAAGTTGACTAGGCTTTGAGGAAGAATAGCGAAATATCAACTGATGTAAACAGACTCATTTTGAAGGCTTTAGGAAAGTTTTTATGAACGTAGACATTTAGCTTGACGACATTCGACAATTCCCTTCATTACTATTAAACTTCTTGTTCGATACTCAATAGCAGCGTCGATTACCTTCTATTGTTGGCCTTTCTCCTGTGTTGTTGGATTTCATTATTTGAGTGTTACATCCGTTTGACTTAACTGCATAAGACACAGCGCGGAAGCACCTAACCCCTAGTATACACAATCCTTGAAGAATCGATGTGGCTGTATGATACAACCTGTGTTTTTATGATTTCTAAATGTGTGTACAGGTTCTACTTGTGTACAACAATGGCCAGGCCCTGGACTGGACTGTGTTTTGTGTCCTGGTCGTAGTGTTTCTACTGTTCAGCTATTTGAATGCTTGCTATCACAGATTACAGACATGTGAGTATAGCCAGTCTCTCTTTTTCTCCTCTGTTATAGGTTTAGATTGGGATTGGTTGAATCGGGAATTTCCTTTTAGCAACGCGACTTTAAATACATACATATATTAAACATAAATGAACATAAATAAACATAAATTTGCATACGGGCGAAATGACTCTGGATCAGAAGAATGTTTTTTTGGACATTCCGATGGTCTAGAGGTTGGTTTCGCTTGGTGCGTTATCGCTAGGCGGTGGTGTCGAATAAGGAGTCACTGGTTCGAGCTTCGGTCGGCGCATGCCCTTATTTTCGTAGCATTTTAATTCACTACTTTCTCTCTTAAAAACTTGGTCCCTGGTGCTGTTATTCATTTATGTTTAATATATGTATGTATCATCTGTTTCAGCACCTAGCTTCAACTCTATGTTTGCGACTTTAAATAGCACTTTATTTGGACGGAAGTAGTTCTGGGATAGTAACGGCAGTTGGGGACGCACACTTCCAGCATAAGCAAGGCGTTATTTTGGATTAGGAACTGATGACATTGGACTGTGCCCCCTTCTTTGTGTATTAACTCTTTCTCTCCGTAATTATTTACCACATTCCGTTGGAATCAACGTTGGTATCGTCAGTTAGGAGAGAAAGAGTTAATGTATATTTCAAGTTGACAAGTCTTATCAAGTCATTTTCTAGATTTATTATATGTTTCTTTTTTTTTTTCTCTCTTTCTTTCTCTATTTTTTTTTCTTTCTTTCTCCCTCTCCTTCTCTTTCTCTGTCTCTTTCTTTCTCCTATTCTCTTAATATGTATCAATTAAAATCTCTGAAATCAATTTACTCTATCGTGCCCTATCCCCATTGAAAGAGTTACAGCCAAAACATATTGTTTAACTTGAAATGAACCACAGCCAACACAGAGAAAGCAACAAAACATATACTAGACTTTGAATATACAATTGTAACGGCAACGTTCTGATGCTGCCCGACTAGTTATGGGAGATTTCAATCATCATTCGTTAGCTCAACACTTGCCAACATATAGTCATTATGTTTATTGTCCCACAAGGCACGATAAAACATTGGACATGTGTTATAGCAACATACAAATGGCCTACACATCTCGATCGTTATTTCCCCTCGGAGAGTCAGACCACACAAGGATCCATCTTCCACCCACGTACAAACTGGTTTTAAAAACAACAAAACCCGAAGTACAGTCCATCCAGTCACGGTCTGACGACGCTGTTTTACAGCCACAAAGTTGTCTGGAGCAAACAGATTGGGACATGTTTGTAAACAACTGCCCTGACATAGATGAACTTACCATAACTGTTAATTCGTACATCCAGTTCTATGAAAACATGATTGTACCAAAGAAGAAAATTAAAACATTCAGTAACATTCTGTCGTCATCGAGAAGTACATAGAAGTCTATTAATAAAGCGCTGGTTATGAGTGTCTATGTGTTTTTTTCGTGTGGGAATGTTGTTCGTATGTGCATCTATATTGTTATTGTTACAGTAGTTACGCTGAGGTTGTCAATTGTAGTCAAACCGAATTTCCATTGGATTGGATCAATAAAAGTTATCTTATCTTATCTTATCTAAAGTTTAACACGTTAAATGCTACTCTTTGGACGCCTGGTCGTGTGGTTGGCGCTTCTGACTGTCTTCAGAAAGTGCCCTGTGTTCGAACTCTGCCCTCTTCCAGCTGCGGTCGTAGTGCAAGAGACTTGGACTACGACCCAACGTAATAACCTTGAGCACTGAAAAAAAAGGTCGAAACTTTAAAAAAAAAAATGATACTAAAACTAAAAGAAGTATTTTTCATAATTCAGATTTTAGCCTTTAAAAAACAAAACAAAACAACAAAAAACAAACAAACACAGAGTAAATTTGTTCGTCAGGGTTAGAGAAAGGCCCCACTGGTAAAAGTTTGAGAAACACTTATACGAAACTAAGATTGGTATCAAGGGGAAATCACTTGCATATACAACTTTCAGTTTGTGTTTATTTCCCTTGCAGGTTAAAGCAAGATCATTACAGAGATGGAAGAAAGTCTGCGCCACTTTTCAAACCACTGCAACATTGTTGAATGCTATTTTTGATCTGGTCTTAGGATCTGGTCTAAGGACCTGGACGTTGGCGTCTGCCTTGTGACGTCACTGCTCAAAACAACGAATACTTGGGCTTATTTCCTTGCAGAGTTATCTGCATGTTTCTATAGACCTCTATCGTGAGCGCTGATCAAGTCTTGCCATAAAGAAACAAAAAATCTTGTGTTTTAGTTTCATTGCCCACATGCCTATAAACATTTTAAAGTTTTATTTGGACAACTTAATTAACTCTCATTATTACAAATATTTTGATTTTTTTTTTTTTTCTAAATTTTTGACACGATATTGTTTTATTAGCCAGAAAAAATATGAAAATTTTATTATTTTACTTAAATCATTAGTACGATAAAATATTCACAAACTTGTAGAGTCAAATATAAATGTGAAAATTTGTCGTTTAAATAAAGCTTGAGGAATACATCATAGTCGGGTACAAACCGTTGAACAACTATGGTTCATCTCAGAGCACACTTCCTCATGTGGCTGTGGAGCCCTATTTTGGAGAGTCACTCCCGTCCACAGATAGCGCAAGTTAGGGTCCCCTTGGCTTTTGCTTCGGTGGTAGAGGAGCTGGCCGTTTTTCGGTTTGTGCGTTTTTCTTCCTGGGCTGAGACCCATGTACTTTCACTGTCCATAGCTTTCTTTGTCACTGTCTCTCTCCACCTGTTGCGGTCTAGAGCTATGTCTTCCCAATTGTCAGTATTGATGTTCACTGATTTGAGGTCACGTTTTATTACATCTATGTAACGAAGGTGGGGGCGACCAGTTTTTCTTGTGCCAGTCGCGAGTTGACCATAGAGGATGACTTTCGGGATGCGCTTGTCCTCCATCCGGCGAACATGTCCAAGCCAGCGCAAACGGCGTTGTCTGATGGCTGTAAAGATGCTGGGAATACCTGATTGCGCAAGGATCTCAGTATTGCACACTTTTTCTTTCCATGTGACATTCAAGATCTTACGGAGACATCTCAAATGGAATGAGTTTAGTTTTCTCTCTTGCTTTGCGTAGGTGGTCCATGATTCACTGCCATACAGCAGTGTACTCATAACGCATGCCTTGTAGACTTCCATTTTGATCACCGTAGTTAGCTAATTGATTTCCCAAACTCTTAGTCTGAGTCTCGCGAATATCGAGGCAGCCTTCCCTATGCGTTTTTTCATCTCCTCTTCTCGGGTCAGGTCATCTGTAATTGTGGATCCCAGATAGCAGAATTCGTTTACGGCGTCCAGCTTGTTATCGTCAATGAGGATGGAGGGTGGTGCTGTAGTAGGTGGTCCCATAACATTTGATTTCTTCGTGCTAATAGTCAAGCCATATTCTTTACAGGCCTGAGAGAAGCGGGACATTAGTGACTGAAGTTCCTTTTGTGTGTGTGCCACTACCGCTGCGTCATCCACGAATAGCATATCTCTTACGAGGGTGGCTCTGATTTTAGTTTTGGCCCTCACTCTGGCAATATTTAGGAGTTTGCCATCAAATCTGGAATGGAGATAGATGCCTTCAGTGGATTTGTCAAACGCGTTGTGGATTAGCAGTGAAAATAGTATTCCAAAGAGGGTTGGGGCCAGGACACATTCTTGTTTAACTCCGCTGTTTATACTGAAACTTTCAGAGCTGGCACCGTTGAATTGCACTGTGCCCATCATATTTTGGTGGAAAGATATGATTACATTTAGTAGCTTGGGTGGGCAGTGACTGGGCAGCCTATTAACTGTAAAATTTTAAAGAGGCCATCTCTGTTAACTAGATCGAAGGCCTTTGTCAGGTCAATAAACGCAATGTATAAAGGCATCCTTTGTTCTCTGCACTTTTCCTGGAGTTAGCGGATGGAGAAAATCATGTCAATCGTGGATCTCCCTGAGCGGAAGCCGCATTGTGATTCTGGATAGACCCGATCAGCGAGTTTTTGTAGCCTGGGAAGTATCACTCGAGCAAAGACTTTGCCTACAATACTTAAGAGGGAGATTCCCCTGTAATTGTTGCAGTCGCTTCTGTCACCTTTGTTCTTATACAGTGTAATGATTTTAGCATCCCGCAGGTCTTGTGGCACAGCACCTTCTTGCCAACATTTACAAAGCAGTTCGTGCAGAGGTTGGATTAGAGTAGTTTTGCATTGTTTTAGAAGATATGGGGGGATACCATCGCATCCGGGTGCTTTGCGGGCAGCAATGTTGTCTATGGCTTTGTTGAGCTCTGAAAGGGTGGGTGTTTCATCTAGCTCGTTCATTGTGGGTATGATGGCTTTAAGGGCTGAGTCAGAGACTGAGCTTGTTGTGGCGTAGAGCTCAGAGTAATGTTCCACCCATCTGTGCATTTGTTGGCACTTGTCTGTGATAATTTCCCCAGTGGTTGATTTCAGAGGTGCTGTCCTGTTTTGGGAGGGTCCGAGAGCCTTGTTGATTCCTTCGTACATCCCTCTTATGTTGCCCACTTGGGCTGCGAGCTGAATACTCTCACTGAGCTCTACCCAGTATTCATTGGCACAGATCCTTGCTGTCCTCTGTGCATAGGCTCTAGCTTCTTTCAGGTTTAGCAGGTTGCGATGGGTAGGTTTTGCCTTGTAAGTAGCGAGTGCATCTCTCTTTGCTCTGATGACAGGTGCTAAAATAACTGCTTTAGAGTCGAACCAATCATTTTGTTTTGTAATTTTTCTTCCAAAGATTTCCAGGGAAGTCTTTTGTATGGTGGACTTGAGGTGTTCCCATTTTTCGGTTGCTGTATTCTCAGAGATATTTTTATACTCGCGTTCAAAAGATTCCGCAAACTGTATCTGGAGATCAGGTTGACACATCTTGCTTATATCCGATTGGGGTCTTCCAATCTGCTTCGTATAGTGGATTTTGTTTGGGAGGAGATTGATCTTACAACATACCAAGGAGTGATCTGTGTCGCAGTCTGCACTGTGGTAGGACCTGGTAAGCTTGACAAATTTTAAGCACTTTTGTCTTACCATGATTAGGTCTAGTTGGTGCCAGTGTTTGGAGCGAGGGTGCCGCCAAGATACTCTGTGCTGCGGTTTAGTCTTGAAATAGGTATTAGTGACGCAGAGGGAGTGTTGTGAGCAAACCTCGAGGAGCCTTTGTCCGTTTTCATTTACTTTTCCGACACCAAAACGCCCAATACAACTGTCCCATGCAGAGTTGTCAGATCCAACGCGTGCATTGAGGTCGCCGAGGATGATAACCTGTTCCGTGGTTGGGATCTCGCTAAGAGCAGACGAAAGGTTGTCATAAAACATATCTTTGGCCTCTGGTGTGAAATTCAGAGTAGGAGCGTAGGCACATATCAAAGTCGCATGTCCAATACCCAAACGAGGAAGACAGGCATGACGGGACAGCACCTTATTGGCTGGGGGCTGCCCAGCTTGAGGCGGGCGGTAGCTGTCCATTGGAATCCTAAGATCCCTCCCACCGACGAAAGTGGCCCCTGGCGCCCTCCTCTACGTCAATTGAGCATTTGAGCTTATAACCGGTGACTGCCACTTCCCGTGTTTGGCCGACGCCTAAGGCGAAACTGGAGTGTCCTCTCCAGTTTTTTAGGGTTAGGGCTTTGAATAAGTGAGATGAAAGCCAGAAAATTGTTTATGGTCGGAACGATGTCGCCCACACAGCAGTTCCCCCCTCTCCGCGCAGCTGGTGTGACCAAAGGAACGGAGTATACAGTACAGTTTGGGATCAGTAGCGCCGCAGGATCTGCCAGGCTGTAGAACGGTGTGCCACAGTCTGCCTAAGGGTCACCAGCTCCTGATTTTTCCTCAGGGTTGTCTCCCGAAGCCTTTCCCGTGTTTGGGTATAGCCGCAGGGCAGCGGAGGTTTGGATTCAGAGTTTTCCTTCTCCTAGATGGGTAGCCAACCAAGGCTAACGAGCCCCTTCTGCCCGAAGCTTACTGGTTTAGGCGCCAGTTGCTTGCCTTTGCCCCTTCTCCTGTCTGTGGTAACGGTTCCGCCAGGCTCAGTAACTGAGCCACACGTGAAGGCCAGGAGTTGAACTGGTTGTCAGAGGCTATTTGAGACGCATGCCATTGGAAGCACTTTGTAGGTAATGATGGGCTTAAGACCATTACCACTTCCGGCGTTAACAACCTTGCGGAACCAAGAGGAATACATAAGGACTATACAACATCATAACACTAAAAAAAGATTATTTTAGATTCTAGAACAACGATACACAAACTGCTCTGCATGAGGACTGAATACATTTGCGACAGATATGCCACCGGACGCATGACCGCTAATAATAATAATTCTGAATCATTAGTTACAGTATGTAATTAATGGAAAGCCAGTAGCACAGCACTTAAGAAAGGTATTATGTTTAGTATAAACAATAAGACCTATAGCGTTACAAGCGGACGAGACAATTAAGGTAATGTGCTTGGGTTTATATAGGATCCGGGCATGAAAAAATCAACAAATTAGACAATAATAATTTCTGCTAAGCACATTGAAGTCGGACATTATCTATTAATTACTGCGGAGAACCAGAACACTTGCAATAACCAAATAGTTGCTTAGACGGTCACAGACGGATTCAGTCACGGAACTTTCCTGGCTTGTCGCTTTGCACTTATAACAATATTAAGTCTCTTCTCTCCCGACGCGCGGTCCGAATGTCGAAGCCAAATTGATGTTGTCTATGAACAAGATGTGCGATAGGAGCTACAGTTGTCTCCCTTGACGTTCGCAGATACAACTTTCGTGAAAGGGCTATGCCAGATTTTTTCAAAAATAAAAAATAAGGAAAAAAAAAACCAACTTCCACGTTTGTTTGTTTGTTTGTTTGTTTTTTTCACACGAGTTTTTTTCTCACGGCCGCACCGCTGTATATGCACAGTAGCTTGGTGGGGAAAAAAAATGAATGCGTCACCCCCAAAACGTTCTGGATGCTGATTGGCCGAAATAACAGTATAGCACATTATCTGGTTCAATCAGACCAATGGTAGGCGTCAACACTGACCTTTAACGTCGCAACCTGTGTAGATCAATAGCTCGTTGTCCCGTTATAGGTCGTGACGTCAGAACTATAATCTCAAATACAAAAACACAAAATCTCACAAAATACTCAGAAAGACAGAAAGATAAAGGCACATTCCTCGTTCCATATGCTAGGACAAATTTGTATAAATGCTTCTTTTTCCCTGGTGCTAATAAACCATAGAATGGGTTGCCTGAGCTAGCCAGGAAAACCAATGACTTGGCTGTATTTTAGTCATAGGTCAACATGAATGAGTAGATGCATTCATAGGACGTAATCATCTTTTTTTTTTAAGTAACGTCTGTATTTTATAAGATAATATAAGAGAATGTTAAATTATTATTTAGGACTATTTAGGAGATTAAAGTGTTTAGCGCTCAGTTCGACGAAAAGGGATTATGTTTCTATCAACGCTAGGTTCTAGGGTCAACTAATGCACTTTATTACTGAATAAACACAGATTAAAGACTCACTGGACTTAAAATTATCATCTCTGATTATTACATAGCTTTTATCAATTCACTCTGTCTGTCTGGCCAAAAGTTTGTACACGTTATTTCTCCGACACCCAAACTCTGATCAAGCTGAAATTTTGATAAGTATTTCTTTTACCTGACAACACAAGAATCAATAAAAAAAAATTAATTAATTATCAATTGATATTAACTTACTTTGCTTGGTATTTCAAACAGGGAAAGAAATAGTACTTGACTGACGTGGTGTAAGCTGAATTAGTCCCCTTTCCAAGGGAAAAAAATAGTACTTGACTGAAGTGGTGTTATAAGCTGAATATGTCTTCTTTATTGATTGTCGTCTCTGGCGTATTACAAATTTAATGACATGACTGATCCCAACTAATTTATACAATTAATATTAGCTTTGTTTTTTTTTAAGTATTTTTTTTTGTTTGGCATGTTTTAGTCTTACATTTTGGTGTTTCTACTTCCTAGTCTGGACACCCGAAGAATAATTTATTACGTTGTAAAATGCAGTAAATAAACCTGTTTCAGATCACACTGTTACTTGGTCAAATCATGTAGATCCTTGTACTCTATTGTACAGGAAGCTAGGCCAGTCTTTTGGTTGCAGTCAAGCACACAGACTTGCTGTAGTAAAAATTACAATCAGTGTTTACTTTGCTGTCAGCGAGACACACTTTATTGGGCCTATAACTACAACCTGGGTTTAACAGCGGGAAAGAGCTGGGTGGAATTATTGAAAACTAGGTGGAGACACAGAACAGATTGACCCAAGACCTGAAACACAAATATCAATATTGTTATTATTACGTTGTGTTGTGTGAGGGACTGAACTGTAGCACAGGTAACAGTACATTTTTGTGACATCAATCATTGATAATGTTTTAAAGACAGTTTTTAATAGCAAGAAAAATTTAAATGAAAACTAGATATTTTATTCTTGTTATACAAGTTATACAGATAAAAAACTCAAAAATATCTGCGTATAATCATAAATGAAAAGGCTATAATTAAATTTCCATAGTGGTGAAATCATTTAAAAACTGAAATAAATCACCAGGGATTTTTTTTACAAATCTAACATGCACAAAAAACTAAAACGCTATTAAAACTTAGGCCAATATTTGAATATGCATCCCCTGTTTAGAACCCCTCAACTCAAGAAAACATTAAGAAACTGAAATGGAACAGTGATATTTATAACAAACGAAGATTCACATGATTAGATTAACACCATCAATAAAATCAGTTAAATTTTGTGACACTTCAGGACAGAAGAATAAAGAGGAAAATTAACATTTAGTACAATTAAACATCTAGTACAATTAAACATCTAGTACAACTAAACATCTAGTACAATTAAACATCTAGTGCAATTAAACATCTAGTATAATTAAACATCTAGTACAATTAAACAGCTAGTACAATTAAACAGCTAGTACAACTAAACATCTTCTACAACTAAACATCTAGTACAACTAAACAGCTAGTACAATTAAACAGCTAGTAGAACTTAACCGAGGTAGGCGTATTGAGTTCTTAGTAAAATATGCATGAACGAACTTCCTTTGAAACCAAATTTGAATGCAACATTTATTGATCAATGTACAAGATTTAACTCACTACAAACGCTCGTCCTCTCTGTCTGACGTCTGTCGGTAAAACATCCGTCTACTAAAACACCCTTGGCTTATATTAACATGAATTATGCAAGACCATCTCGTGATTTCATCAGACACGTTAGGAACTACAGCACCAAAAACATTCACTCCCCTTTCCTCTTCGTTACCATGGAAACAGTCCATAGACTGAAACTTCAAGCTATTCAGGTAACTTAGCAACTCGTAGATTTGCTGTGAGTGTCCAGGCTTTAGAATCAGAACTGATGCCACAGATTAACAAGTTCTGGAGATACTGTTCAATCTGATAGCGTTCTATTTGCAACCTGTCCCAGAGGTTCAGCTGACTTGTAGGCACCCTATTAATTATAGCGGAGACGTCTCAAGGCTCATGCAGGTATAACATTATATAGAATGGCTGCCTGGTCGTACGGTATGCGCGCTGGACTGTCGTTCGGTTGTCTCGATGGTCCTGGGTTCATATCCCTGACCTCTGCCATCCCCCGTCGTCCTGTGGGAGGTTTGGACTAGGAAGTAGATTATCTTCAACTCTGCAAGAACATCAACACATGAAAAACATTTTACAAACGCGTGTAGCTTTATAACAATAACAAATAGACGCAAACACAAACAACTTTCACACACGAAACGTACACACGCGCGCACACACACTCACACGACCAGCGCTTTAGGAGATTACTATGTACTTCTCAGTGACGGCGGTCTTGATACACCCGGACTGAAAGTGGAATAAAGAAGTTTTAAAATCTTTCTGTTCTAGCCTTAGTGAAGAAGAGACGTCCACTTCGTCCAGCGCGGAGCCTTGGTTTTAATAGGTGCAAATGATCTTAAAGGCATCTTTCATCCTTGGTTTTAATAGGTGCAAATGATCTTCAAGGCATCTTTCATCCTTGGTTTTAATAGGTGCAAATGATCTTAAAGGCATCTTTCATCCTTGGTTTTAATAGGTGCAAATGATCTTCAAGGCATCTTTCATCCTTGGTTTTATTAGGTGCAAATGATCTTAAAGGCATCTTTCATCCTTGGTTTTAATAGGTGCAAATGATCTTAAAGGCATCTTTCATCCTTGGTTTTAATAGGTGCAAATGATCTACAGGGCATCTTTCATCCTTGGTTTTAATAGGTGCAAATGATCTTCAAGGCATCTTTCATCCTTGGTTTTAATAGGTGCAAATGATCTTCAGGGCATCTTTCATCCTTGGTTTTAATAGGTGCAAATGATCTTCAAGGCATCTTTCATCCTTGGTTTTAATAGGTGCAAATGATTTTCAGGGCATCTTTCATCCTTGGTTTTAATAGGTGCAAATGATTTTCAGGGCATCTTTCATCCTTGGTTTTAATAGATGCAAATGATCTTCAGGGCATCTTTCATCCTTGGTTTTAATTGGTGCAAATGATCTTGAAGGCATCTTTCATCCTTGGTTTTAATTGGTGCAAATGATCTTGAAGGCATCTTTCATCCTTGGTTTTAATAGGTGCAAATGATCTTGAAGGCATCTTTCATCCTTGGTTTTAATAGGTGCAAATGATCTTCAAGGCATCTTTCATCCTTGGTTTTAATATGTGCAAATGATCTTCAGGGCATCTTTCATCCTTGGTTTTAATGGGTATAAATGATCTTGAAGGCATCTTTCAGCCTTGGTTTTAATGATTGCAAATGACCTTGAAGGCATCTTTCATCCTTGGTTTTAAAAGGTGCAAATGATCTTCAAGGCATCTTTCATCCTTGGTTTTAATGAGTGCAAATGATCTTAAAGGCATCTTTTATCCTTGGTTTTAATAGGTGCAAATGATCTTCAAAGCATCTTTCATATTTGGTTTTAATAGATTCAAATGATCTTCAAATCATCTTTCATCCTTGGTTTTAATAGGTACTAATGATCTTCCAGGCATCTTTCATCCTTGGTTTTAATAGGTGCTAATGATCTTCAAGGGATCTTTCATGAGAAAGTTCTTCAAGAGAGAATGTAACCTATATTTGAGTGATATAAGGCTGCTTTAAAAAAATATTTTATTTAGTTGATGTCTTTGTGTCATTGAAGTATTACCATACCATACCGTACAGTACCGTACCATACCATACCGTACCATACCATACCGTACCATAACATACCATACCATACCGTACCATACCTTACAGTACCGTACCATACCATACCGTACAGAACCATACCATACCATACCGTACCATACCATACCATACCATACCTTACAGAACCGTACCATACCATACCGTACCATACCATACCATACCATACCGTACCATACCATACCGTACCATACCATACCATACCTTACAGTACCGTACCATTCCATACCGTACAGAACCATACCATACCGTACCATACCATGCCATACCATACCGTACCATACCATACCGTACCACATACCATATCATACCACATACCATACCGTACCATACCATGCCATACCATACCATACCGTACCATACCAAACCGTACCATACCATACCAGACCACATACCTTACCATACCATACCATACCATACCATATACCATACCATACTATGCCATCTTGTAATCAACAGACTAGACCTTGTAGGATAAGGTTTTACTTCAATAAATATGTCACCATTTTTTTTTTACAAAGCGATAACACAATAACACAGTAACGATAGACGACCAACAGAGCACAGTTGAATACATACACGATCAGTTTATTGACTGGATTTTTATTAGTCTTAAACTTGTTTTACATAGTTTATGGGCCAAGCTAGGAAGCGATTCATTTTTAATCACAGTTTGAAACTTGTGATGATATTTTGAAAATACATGTTGTTGTTTTCTTTCCTGCCTTCATTGCATTTGTTTGAAGTTAGTTTTAACTCCTTTGAATTGATTCTCATAGCCTGCGATTGACTTCACGTAACTTTCAGGATTACAGGTCAAGGAAGACAACTATGAGTCAGGTTAGTGAGGACAACTTTCATCTTGGTTCGGTTACAAAGTTTAAAAATTTATTTATAACTTCTCCCTAAATTTATAGGTATCAAATTCCCTCTCCTTGCAACGTCAATATGGAGACGTTTTTATTTATCTTATCTTAATCTTATTAGATACTGACATTACTTACAAAGGGAAGACAATTACGTCCTACGCATTTCATAACTCAATCTTAACATAAATGTAAATCAATGATCGTTTCCCTAGCTGATGCAGTGTTTCCTAAAGTGGGCAACTCGAACCCCCGTGGATACGGGAAGACTATTTCATTAACTATATGCTGATTTATTATAGTCTGTTATTAAATCACATAGAAGACTTCCAAGGGGTCTACGAGTCAAAAAAGTTTGGGAATCACTGACATAGAGAAAAAAAAAGTGGGGGTGGGGGACTCAGCGTTACAAAAATTGTAAAATGGGGTTACACATAGACCCCACGATGACCTGCTAACTAACGTTAAAAAATGGGAGCTTAAAACCTATGGCCATATTACAAGATGTTCGAAACTCGCAAAGACCTTCCTTCAGGGAACAGTACCAGGAAAAAGAAGATGCAGACAGAGAAAGCGATGGGAGGACAACATAAAAGAATGGACAGGCCTGCCATTGAAAGAGGTTCTAACTAAGGCAAAAGACAGTGAGGAATGGAGAAAGTCGGTCGACGAGTCTTGCATGGTGCCCCAACGGTCCAATAAACTAATGGATATGTAAAAGGTAACACACATAGGTTAAAAGTTTGGGTATCTCTGCTCTAATGACACTAGGGAAGAAGGAGGACCACTTGTACTAATTCGTCATAGTATACAAGTAAAATTTAAAATAGGATCATTGACTATCAGTACACTTATCTTATGATTTTGTTCTACACTACAGGTACTCGGACCTCACTGCAATGAGGACCACAAAATGTTGGTCCCACCAGAAGATCAGAGGCGGACCATATGGAGTACTGAAAACTCTTCGGGCCCTGTACCAATTGTCAATGACGAGCCCTTGCTGAATGCAGGGTACCCGCAGCCAACATCGACAGGGTACCCGAAGCAAACCACTGTTACCTATCCAAACCAAACTTCTGTTGGCTACCCTTATCCAACCCCTCCTGGCTACTATCAACAACTTCCTGCTGGACACCCTCAACAATCTTCTGCTAACAGTGTTGTCGTTGTCCAGCCTGGCACATCAACCACAGTAAAACAATTTTTTAAAAATGGTTTATACTCACACAGTACTATAAAATCTGGCTATTGTCTTATTATCAACTATATCTACAAAGCTTATACAACTCACACTGTCTGTCTGTCTGGGTGGAATGTTGTACACGTTAGTTCTCCCACTTGCCATTTCTCGGATGAAGTTGAAACTTTTGAAAATTATTTATTGTACCATACCAAATAAAATCAATAAAAATTTACCAATTAATTAACTAATTTCTGGAAATAATTTTTGAGTTTAATATCGAAAAACGGAAAATAACTTCTACATAATTGAGAAATTCAGTTAAAAATGTGGCGTTATTCCACAAACATAAGTTTATTTTTTTTTAAGAGTCACTAGGTTGATCTGTGTTTTTTTTTTAAATTGTATTTGGTTATTTTTTTCAGCCTGCGTATAACACTGGACACGCTACAGACTACACTGTGTTTAGTATATTGGTGACTTTGTGTTGTTGCCCACCCATGGGGATCTGCGCCTTGATCGACGCAAGAGATGTGAGTATTTGTGATGATCCCAAACTAGTCTTTAAACACTTTTGTCTTACTCTAACTACAGACATTTTCTTCTTCTTCTTCGTTCTCATTGTTATGTTGGATGTGTTCAGATGACTAGACCAATACATGAGATGAACTGCGCAGTGGTTTCCAAATCAGGGAGCTCTCCATATAGTTTTCTTTCTATTGGGGTGATTTGGGGCCAATGTCTTATACGGGCCTCTTGGTAAAGAGAGCAGTTTTGGAGGACGTGGTCTGCATTCTCTGGTGATACTCCACATGGGCAGATTTCACTGGTTCCAATTTTGAGCTTCCGGTACATGTGTTGTCGCATTCTGTTGTGTCCGGTCCTGAGTCGAAAAATTAGACGTTGGTCTTGTCGGGATAGCTTATAGTAAGCGTCATCTTTCTTGTGATTTGGATGAGAGCTCGTCCATTTCTCTTTTATTTTATTTACAATTAATTTCTCCGATTCTTCTGGATAGAGTGCAGAGTTTATTTGTGAGTTAGTTCTCGCACTCTTGGCGAGTGTGTCAGCCTTCTCATTTCCTTCTGGTTGTATATGAGATGGTATACAGACATGTTATATTTATGCATGTGAGCACCCATGTTTATGGCGTGTGTGTGTGGTGTTTCCATGGTAACGGTGGAAGACGCTAACAATTGGCTGTGAATGATGCAAGATAGGTGGCATTGTCGTCATTTGGTCTTAGGGGAGACGACTCCAGAACGTGAGACTGAAAGGTTGTTTTATTGTAGTGAGTTAGATTTTGTTACAGAATATTATTAATTAAGTCAGGTACATTTGTTTCATGTCGTGTATATTAAATTTTGTTGATATTTTAAATAAAGTGTTATTTAGTTTGTTCACAAAAGGAAGTTATTAAAGTTATTGGAAGTTGTTTTAGTTAAGATATATTACGCATACAACAGTTTAGTCCTGTACCAGCAGGTTGGTACCACTATCCAGCTACTAGTAATAACAACCTGTGACCTATAAATAGAATAGGTCATAAGACCAGTGACCTGTACTGCACCGGCAAGTTAGTCCAGCGGTACTTTGTGGTCCCGATTATATTATCTAGGCTAATAACTATAGCCTCTAGATGTATAAAACTACTGAGACATAAATTAATAATTCTGAGATTTCAGTTGCAACAAAAAAAAAAAGGAGTTTATTTACAAACAAAAGACAAGATCATGAAAAAAAAATATAAATGGCAATAAAGGCTCACAAAAGAAAATGACATAATGAAACAAAACAAAGTAACAAGACAGTTTCCGGTCAATATAATGAAAGGACCACCATCACAGAAGCACAATAATGTCTTATGCCGAAAAACCAAAGCGAGGGTTTACATTAGTTTACAATAATATCATACATAACTAAACAATGAAATGACGTCATTCATGAGACACACTACTGTCGCGTATCTAAACAAAAAGATGTCTTTAAAAAAAAGACATACAGAAGAGGATAAGAGACTAAGTAGACCTATACCATTTACATAAATCCACTAACAAATCGATAAAGTCTACTTATCTCATTATTGAAATACTCTTCCCACAACAGCGGCACACTCCTCTTGAGTAAACACAACAATAGTACAATACAAGTATTAGTCAAACATTATATAGATTTAGTTCAAGCTACACTGGTCAGTTGAAAGACTCAAGAGAGAGTGGCAATTGTAAACAGCTGACAGGGACTTAAATCAAGTAATAAAGGGGGCTAACTCTAATAAAAAAAAATAAAGGTAGCCACCCTTATTGTCCATCTTGTCACACAACCCAATAACGACAAACGGTTCAAAGAAGTCTCAACCATCATTAGATTTGTTAAATTACTAAATTGACTGGTTTACGGTTTCGTTGATTTCTTTTTTGTATCTTTTTAGTGAATTGGTTTGAAATTAAATTGGACCGCAGTGTGAAGAAGATGGGCCACCACTGTAAAAAGAAAAGTAGTAAAGTTCCTCTTTCAGACCTTGTGGACTAGAGGGCAGAGGATGTAAAGGTCATCTGTGTCTGTGGCCTACGGTTAACGAGGGTTCCATGTGGCCAGCACAACGAACAACCACCTTTACTTTTCCCCAACTAATGTCATATTTGAACAAACCAATGTGCTTTTGCAAATGAACTATTTGTGGAAAACTAGAGGAGTCCATTAAATATATATTTTTTTTAAATTTTACCTGGAAAATATTTAGACCCAAAGTTATTATTTAAAAAGTCGTTCATAGTCCCAGATAAGGTCTTAGAAGTGATCCCTTTTTCCTAGTGCCATTAGAGCATTGAACGGGTTGCCTGAGTCAGACAGACTCAATGACTTAAATTTACTTGTAAGAATGTCAACATAGGTCAATGACACACATTTATATTAGTTTTGTGCTTTGTTGTTTAACGCAAAGATATCTAATGACATAAATTTTGTTTGTTTACAGTCCAAGGCCCATTTGTTGCTAGGCAACACACAGAAAGCCCAAGACCTGGCTCGCAAGTCTCGAAACTGGAACATTGCTGGACTGACCATTGGTGTTGTAACACTGGCTGCTTTGATTATCTTTCTGACCATCGTTTTAGTTGGTTAAGAAGAGATCTAATGTGTTGTTTAATCTAGTTGGCTTTTTAATGATTTGATCTAAACTTAGATTGTGTAAAGTTTCTATGAAAAGCTCATTTATGTTCTTAAGGTTTTGGTGTTTATCTATGGTTAGTGTTTTTCAATTTATATCAGGTAGGTTGAAATCACCCATAATCCAAAAAACTGCATTTTTATTTGTCTCTTTAAGTGTAGTAATCTGATTACATAGTTCCTGCATGTATTCTAAACTAGAATTTGGTGGTCTGTAAATGCTGCCTATTATAATTAGGGATGTTGAGGTGGTATTAATTTTACAAAATGTAGATTCTATATTTTTTGAGTTAGGTAAGGTAATTTCTTCTGCTATAAGAGTGTTTTTTATTGCTAAAAGAACTCCTCCATGATTATCAGCCCTATCTTTTCTAAAAATTTCATAATTACTATTGAAAATTTCTGCATTATAAATTTCAGGATGTAGCCAAGTTTCTGTTCCTGCAATTATGTCTGGTTTCTCACATTCTAATAAAATTTCTAAGTCTGCTGTTTTGTTCCTAATGCTTTGAAAATTTATTACTAAGGTTTTAAGGTATTTTGGTATTACTTCTTCAGTAGGTTTGTTTAGTGAGGCTGTTGTATTAATTTTAGTAGATTTAGGTTTAACAGGAGTGGATCTGGCTAGTGGTTGGTGAGTTTGTTTTGGGATGGTGTTTAGGATGTTGTATGGGTTAGATACCCCCTCTACACTCAGTGTAGATACATTTTGGAACTAGGAACCTAGAGCATCTAATGACCCCTTCATGCATGACACCCACACACATATCAACACCTCTTCTCGCCGTCCCCGTCCCCCCCCCCCCCGCCTTTTTTTTCGTTTTCAGATTTGAAGAAGTCTCCATTCTGGTCCAAATGTCCCGCAGGACGACGGGTGACCTGAGATAACCGACTATGCAGTCATCTTTTTTACTTAGGGACTTTGCAAGCAAGAACAAGCAAACTATAACAACACTAGTCGACCGGCGGCGTAGCATGCGCCGCTATTTTGCAGGGCCGGTCTTAGGCCACTGCAACCTATGTGACCGCAGTGTGCCCCGCACTTTCATAAGCCCCGCACTTTCATAGGACCAGCTCTAATTGAAGGTGTATAAATTATTAAATTAAAGCATTTTAAAACGTAAAAACACATTCCAGCGCTCTCCTGTCAATTTACCAGGAGTGTAAGGTTCTTGTGTTTTCTTGTACCTATCACAGTTTTATTTCAGTGTGTGTTATTGTTATTCTTTTCTGAACTTGTAATATTTTGGCCCAAGTTCAGCCTGACAAGCACATCATACACATACAGTTGTATATTAAATTAATAAACTAAGTGTATGATGTTAAAAAACAATAAACATTTATTGTAGTGATATATTTATAAATGATTTGATGTATGATGAATGATAATAATAGTATCAATATCAATAGATATATATATGTAATATATGTAATCCAACATGATCCAGTTATTTTCTTTGTGACATATAAATGATCATTATTTGAACAATATCATTACCTCCAACATATTCATCACAAGTTGTTCAAACAGACCTCCAACACAACAATTGACAATCCACACAGATCTAGCCTCTAGATCCGATACTGTTCACTGACGACAATTCCAAAAAGTTCACAGTTCACACTGCAACATCAGGTCTGAACAAGGCAACCCGCAGTCTGGAATCTTTAACCTCAGACTCATGAAAAAGTCAACTTGAACACCAGACGACTAATTGACATTAGTGAGATGAAGACCTCAGTCCTGTAGACTGTAGACCTAAAGTTGTACTCTCAATATAGAAAATTGAGAATGGATAAACAAGTCTTGACACCAAGACTCGACACTGAGTCTTTCACATAGACTTGACACCAAGCTAAGATCACTACTTAGACTTGACGCTAAAACTTGAAATAGAGTCTTGAACTGAGACTACGACCTCAACTTAGACTTGTCGTTAAAACCCTATAGAAGATAAAAGAAAGGATTCTTCTAATCCTATAGATCTAGTCTAATTATAGACTTACAACTACGAACGAATTCAAATAGAAAAACTATACAATGAACAATAAAACTCACCCTAAACAGGGGTCAAGATAATCCAACAAGAAAATGTCCAAGGCAAACGTTAATGCTATCCAGTAACAATAACCAAGGAGAAATTCAAGAGCTCTCAAAACATGTCTTGCCTCTATACCGCACAAGATAGAGAGACTGTGCTTGACGATAAATGACGCAAATCACACACACACACACTAACTTTACGTCACTAGAAGTTGTGACAAGCAACAAAAGTTCATTTCCCTAGTCTACACAGAAAATAGTGTAATGACGTCATCAATATAGTGATCAACGCCGCACTATCAATTAGATAAATAATTCTACTATACAGTTACATAGATAACTGCGACAAGGAGCTCATGGAAATCTCCCGAAATCGCAAAATATACGAAAATGTCCTTGAAATATACGGAAATATATACACAAAATTGTCATTTGGGGGTTTCATATGTAAAACGCCAATCATATACAATCTAATATAAACTCTTAAATTTCACTTATTTTCCGCTTCCCTACCCAAACTTGGCCCCGAGAAATTCGTTTCGCATAGGGCCTCACAATTGTTAAGTTTGGCCCTGTTATTTAGTGACGGGTGAATATACATAGTAGATTACTTGTTCTCTTTCCATGACTTCTTGGTCACAATGGTTAAGTCCGACACTGCTATTTAGTGTTTGTAAAATGTTTGTTTGTTAAAATGTTTTACATGTTTCGGATGTTCCTTCAGAGTTGAAGATAATTACTTCCTAGTCCAAACCTCCCGCAGAACGAATTGGGATGGGAGCGGGCAGGGTTTGACAGTCCAGCGCGCAGCCATCCGTAGCGAGCTGTGAAAACGTGTTCTCTCCCCCCCCCCCTTGTTTTTTTTTTCGTGGGGGGACTATCCGCAGAAATAAGAGAGTGATATTTCCTTTACTTCTTGCTTCTCGTCCAAACTCTTGAGGGAAGAAGAGAATTATATTTAAAGATCCTTTTTTAACCCCCCCCCCCAAAAAAAAAAAGCTTATCTAAAGGGGAAGAACTTCGTCCTTTAAACTATATCTCCCGATAATGTACACATGTTTTCCCTCATTTAATATCAAACCGAATAATTAATTACCATGGATACGCCACTGTATATTATATTTGTGTGTAAAGAAAAACTGCCTTATTTGGTGTTACACACAAGCACAGACATATTACCATGAAGCGTTGGAGAGTTTTTTTTAAATCTTCACTTCTTGTGTTTCCTGTTAAACTGGTAGACCTCCAGGCCTGTGATATGTTCCCAACATGGGCCGTTAAACACTGTGGATACTTCTTGCTGTAAAATTCTTAACACCTGTAACAGCATATCAATTAAAAATTCTATAAATAAAGCTATAGAACTTATTTTTTAAAATTAACATTTACGTGAGTGTGTTTATAGTGTGCGTGCGTGTATGTGTGTGATTGTATGTGCCCCTCATACAGTAGACCTATTACATCTCCGCAGTAATTCAGTTGCCTATTGACACTGCTTATGACATTTCTAAGCCTGGGGTAGCTGGATCTATTCAGTTGGGTTGATCAAATAAGAAATTCTCTCGAAGGACCATTTTGTTCCACTACAGTGACGTCTAAACTTTGATCCGAAATAAGAAATAATGGCCCTTTTTTTAAAAGGACTCAAAATTTTTTTTAGAGAAAAAATTTCGAAACAGGGATCGAATCTCAACCATAGCAGATCTCTATGGCTCTACGCCTACTAGCCTCGTTCTCAACATAGCAGAACTCTGAGGCTTTATGTCTACTAGCCTCGTTCTCAACATAGCAGAACTCTATGGCTCTATGTCTACTAGCGTCGTTCTCAACATAGCAGAACTCTATGGCTCTATGTTTACTAGCCTAGCTCTCAACATAGCAGAACTCTAAGGCTCTATGTCTACTAGCCTCGTTCTCAACATAGCAGATCTCTATGGATCTATGTTTATTAGCCTAGTTCTCAACATAGAAGAACTCTATGGCTCTATGTCTACTAGCCTCGTTCTGAAACATAGCAGATCTCTATGGCTCTATGTTTACTAGCCTAGCTCTCAACATATCAGATCTCTATGGATCTATGTTTACTGCCTTGTTCTCAAACATAGCAGATCTCTATGGCTCTATGTCTACTAGCCTCGTTCTCAAACATAGCAGATCTCTATGGCTCTGTGTCTACAAATTTGTTCTCAACATAACATATCTCTATGGCTCCATGTCTACTAGCCTCATTCTCAACATAACAGATCTCTATGGCTCTGTTTACTGGCCTAGCTCTAAGTATCTATTATGTATTTATACGCTCTACTTATCAGACTACATTTGTTAGAAGACTTTTGTTTCTTTCTTTTGGTAAAATGTCGAAACGTTATTTCTAGTCTAGTGATCATGAATCGAACATGAAGTATATTCGTTCTACCGGCGCTATGTGAATTTAACTTATTTATAAATTTAGATGTAGCTAGAGGAAGGTTTAAATTCATTGCGTATTTTTCGGTCTTAATTTTTTGCTTTTCTATTTCATTTGGGGTCTCCCTATTTGCTTCGCCTAGGGCTTCTAATTTATTTTAAGTCCGGCCCTGTTGTGAGCCCGATGTGAAATGGGAAAGATATTTAGTGCTGTCACAGCCTGGTTTTTGTTGTAGGCGTGATAACGCGAATGTCGTGCTATGTAGATCTTGTAGATGATATAATATTCCTTTGTATTCTTAGTTAAATACTTTCGCTGGCGCACTAGATTTGCTAGTATGTGAGAACACTAACATGCTGAACTATTTGACCACAATATTTAGAATAATTAATAGACTCACTGGTAGCAGACATGGTTTTTATAGCATAAAAAAAATGAATCATAAAAGATGTTGGCAACTTCAGCCATCACAAATTACATCCAAGGAAATAAGTCCTGAATTCAAATCAGTTATAATAACTTCAATACTTGTACATAACTCTACTTGTCAAATATCCAAAACACTCCTCTCTCTACCAGAGTCTAAGATCAACTAACTTGTCCACCTCGTGGTCAGCTTCCGCCCAGATAAAATCACGTGCGGACTGCACGTATAGTTCAGTAACTAAAAGTCATCAGATATTACAGGGGTTCTAAAACTGATGACGTAATAAATGTTTTCGTGAAAAGTACTTGAAAGGATGTGACGTAATAACATGTTTAAAAATCTGGAATTCTGGTGTCGGATAGAGACATTGTGAGCAAGGCCGGCCTTAGGCTTATAGGCAAACTAGGCTACCGTTTAGGGCTTCCGATTGGTAGGGGCCTCGCACAGGGCTTAAATTTTTCTTTTTAGAGAGTGCGAAAGTGCCACCCCCCCCCCCACCAAAAAAAATCCTGGCTACGTTTAATCCGCTATACCTCTATTGCTACACTGTCACCGTAGTGTAATGTTCATTTTCTAGAGCTCTATATTTGAAATTTAAAGTAAATAAAACAAGTAATCCAGCCATGAATACGAAAACATTAATCACTTGTACAAATAAAATACTAATTTGAAAGACATGTATTATTATATAATAGTATCTTTAAATAAAAAAAAAAGACAGTAATGACAGTGACGATCGGTAACTAATGACTACTAAGCAATGGCCTCTGTACAATGACCCTGATATAGACTTTTATAATGACTAGTTACATAATGATTTCTTCTGTATTTCTAAATCTTTCTAAATCATTTTATCTTTTTTACATTAATAGTTCTTCGAAAAGCGTGACACACAAGTATATCTGGCTTTCCATTAGGTAAAAACAAAGTAAAGTTCCCCATGTTACGGAATTCTGTTTCTTTGACCAACGGTAAACGAGCAGGGTGTTATGTGGCCAGCACAACGACAATTCACTGTCACTTTCCACAACTAAAATCAGGTACCCATTAAAGTTGGGTGGACTCAGGGGCGCCCTTAAAATCCCGAAATTTAAAATCCCAGTCTTCACCGAGATTCGACCCCAGGACCCCAGGTTTGGAAGCCAAGCGCTTAGCCACTCAGCCCCGCCCCATCCCCTCTTTTGCTTTCCATTACAAGATTTTATTTAGAACATTTCCTTTGGTAGTTTTTTTTTTCGTATTAAATTTCCTACGGGTAAAAATCTAGCAATATGTTTACTAGGTCAATGAAGCAAAATAAAACGTCATAAGATTCGGAATTATTTCATAAAATATTTCTTTTTCTGTATCTTTAGATGAGACATCCAATGAAACAGTGGTCCCTTCACCGGAACAGAAATGTGAAGAAATAAACTTGTCATTGACCTTTGATTACAACAATTCCTTTGGTTTTTACTATCTCAATGAATGGCGACATTTGACCTGTGATCTTCCTCAACTGAATAGCTCAGACATTATACAATGTATATCGCACAAAAAGGCGAGTTGTTCAATCTTTATATCTATCTATCTATCTATCTATCTATCTATCTATCAAATTTCAAAAGATCCAGGTTTCAAATCCTGGCGAAGACTGGGATTTTTAATCTCAGTTCTAATGTGTACTACATTAGTTGGGGAAAAGTAAAAAGCCGGCTAGTCGTTGTGCTGGCCACATTACACCCTCGCCAACCTGTGCCACAAAAACAGATGACCTTTACATCATCTGCCCTATAGATCGCATGGACTGAAAGGGGGCTTTGATACTTTATAAGGTCATTAGGGAAATCTTTCTAAAGTTTCTAATTTAGTTCGTAAATATAAATAAATAAATACTAAAAAAATTATGGCTTTTATATAGCGCTACTTTCATGCTTATAGCATGCTCAGAGCGCTTTAATCCAATCTCAGTTGTGGACCAGTGGTGGAGGGAAGGGGGTATCTAGCGCCTTTAGGCGGTCAGTTAACATAACTCTGCACGGCTCGGGTGTTGAACCTTAAGCTCCCTTCCCAAGCCAAGCCAAGTTCAAGCGTACTTTGCTTCTCGACCACGCTTTCCACAGACAACAAATATACAGACAGCAAACATAAACACATTAGTTGACAATTTAAAATGTCAACAGGTTATCTACTTAGGAGACTCCAATGCGAGGGCACAGTATGACAGTTTATCAAAAATCGTCAAATGTCAGGAGAAAATGGGCAGAAATGCGGTAAGTAACACAATTGTACATTTTCCAGCAGCTAAACACTTTAACAACCTTGCGCATTTCAGTTCTGTTATAGAGCGCGTGCTTCGTTCACTGTACAGTTACTTTTGTTAGTAAGCATTTTTAAAGAGTATTTTGGAGGCGCGGTGGCTGAGCTGTAAAGCGCTTGGCTTCAGAACCGGTGGTCCCGGGTTCGAATCCTGGGATTTTCAATTTCGGGATCTTTTGGGCGCCTCTGATTCCACCCAGCTTTAATGGGTACCTGACATTAGTTTGGGGAAAAGTAAAGGCGGTTGGTCGTTGTGCTGGCCACATGACATCCTCCTTAACCGTAGGCCACAGAAACAGAGGACCTTCATATCATTAGCCCTATAGACATGGTCTAAAAGGGAAAAAAATATATGTACTTGATAAGAGTTGTGAAGGCTTCAACTATGTTCACCTACATAAATGTCTATAAATCCGTCGATATCTACCATGCTTCAAACCCAAACCTACTCTCTCCTTGTACACTCCTATTCTGCAGCGTCATCAGTCCCTGCGTTTACGTCACTACTTTTTTACAGCCATTGGTTACAATGCACAATATTTGTATACAAACTAATATACTCTCTTAGCTAAACCAGACCACTACAATATGGAGCATGTTCCTTAGCATAGTCACGTGTTTTTACAGGCTGTGTGGCACGCCCCGCTACTTTGTGAAGAGGAGAACAACAATATCTCCATCTCTTATTTACCTCACACTTTCCCATTTGTTGGATCACTTGTGAGTAAAGGTTTGACAGTTTAAATAATATTGTATTTATCGAGATAGCTCTCTCTATATATCCAGTTAGCTTTTAACGTCCAGAAAACGAGATGTCTTTAAATTTGTTTTTTCAAAGTATGATTACCGATCTTGTATTAAAACTAAATAGCAGTCTCAAACTTTTATGCCACACATAGATCTAGTTATATCACAGTTGAATATATGAATCGGTGGCACAGCGGTGTCACTAGGGTGGGCTACCCCGGCGCCCTAAGCTAATGATGTACCTCAATCATCACTTATCTCCTGGACTTTGGAAAGCGATTCGAACTGTCATCCAAGGTTCTAGAATAATAGCGTCGTACACTAACTCACCGAAATCACATCTTATCTTATAAAATATAGACGTTACTTCAAAAAAAGAAGATTTTATCCAACGCGTGATACATCTAGTCCTGCATGTTAACCAATGACTTAAATTCTGCCAAGTCACAAGACACAGCCAAACCCATTCTCTGCTCTAACAGTACTAGGGAAGAAAGAGCTTGCAGGGCTTAGGAATAGGCTGCAATAATCTTTATACATGAAAGGACGTGTGAACTTGAGAAACAAAAATAAATACCAAATTAATGTTACTTTTATTAAAATATGTAATTTCGCAAAACATTTCTTAGACCAGATCTACATAAGACAAAAAAGACTCTTCATAAAGCCAGTGTTAAATTCCATGTTCATACCGGTACACAAATCTGAAATTTCTTTTTTTTTTCGGATGTGTTCCACAAAACGTTACTTGTACCAGGGGCGGACAGGCTAGACGAGCATTCGGACAAATGCCTGGTGGGCCGGTACCCAAATTGGCCGGTAGGGCACCTAAAGGGCCTCAAGTATGTCATTATGATGCGTATTAAATTAATGTTCTGTAATATTATCTTATAAAAGTGAATTTTAAACGTCAAAGTTCAAAACATCTTTTCCACTGTGGTTTTTAATTTCCGGGATCCGCCTATCTCTTATGAGTACCTGACATTGGTTGGGGGAAAAGTGAAAGCAGTTATCTTATCTTATTGGCTTCTTTCTCTCCTAAGCGACGATACCATTGTTAATTTTGACCTTATTAAATTAAATTAATGTTTCATTTTATAAACTTGACTTTGTACTATATAAAAAGATAATGCATTTCCCTTTTATTCTATACCAAATACCACATTTTCTGATAACAAACAACAAAGCTATTGAAGCACAATCATAGCAGGTGAGTGAGATAGCAATGAGCCAAATGTAGAATTCCTTCGAAACATGGACAAATAATAACGGAGAGAAAGAGGTAATGACCATGAAATCCTTCTTGGTATTTAGCAAGACGTCTCCGTGTTAAGTTTGTTCCGTTCACGGAAAGAACGACAACAGCGATGGTCCGTCACTGAGAAGAAATCGTATGACAAAGAAGAGTAGACTCCAAAATCTCGTTTGCGAAGACTTAACGGACCTCATTCACCAATCGTAAACAAACAACATTTAGCCACGTGGTGCTTGATCTCTTCTATACAATTTACGAACTCATGTTTAATTCATGATGGTTGTCACGTGACAGTTTTTTTTCCTTTCATTGTTTTATTAATAAGACCACGTGACAAAATGTTGTTTGTTTACGATTGGTGAATGAGGTCCATTTAAAAGCTCGTTACAGACATCTTAAATATAGATTTATTTATAACTATAAATGCATAGAAACTGATTTTTCGGATTTGAAAAAAAAAAAAAAAAAAAAAAAAAAACATCAAGCCCCCCCCCCCCCCGCCCTGCTTCTTAGTGTCTCCTCACATACAGTTTGAGAAACGTATGCTTAACGGTTCGCAAATGCTACGAACTAATATAGAACTCTGGGGACATTTTAATGGCGCTTTAACCAAATTTATTTACAGCTACAAAATAATTATTAAAAGTAAAGAAGCTAGTTTGTTTACCCAACATAAAAAAAAGTGTGTGCCTGAGTACCTAGACCTCAAACTTCCCCTAGCGACGCCTCTGAATTTCATAACATTTATATATTACATATAGATATATATAGACACTAAAAGTAAATTAGCAATGTTAGGAAAATAACATTCACTTAATTAAATGTACTGATTGAACACAAGTATTTCTAATACTTCTTTTTTCACTTTTAAAGGGCCAGGAGTTACCGAAACATCATGTGTTCTCAGAGACGAGGCTTCTGGATTCCATTCCAAATGAAGGGGAATTCATTATCTACTTCCATCACTTCATGCACATCAATTCTTTTCATCTGTCAGTGTTAGAAAATCGTCTGCAAATGATCCGCGAAGCAGTTAAACGTCTATTGGATAGAAACCGTCACGTGATCTTTCTCTACCAATCGGCGCACTACGTTTCCGTCTTCAATTCGTATGAATACACGAGGCATGGCAAGTTTTTTGCAGAATTTCAGAGGCGTATCCTGAGAGGACTTGGGGAGAGGTTGATGTTTGTCAACGTTTGGCCGATGACAATTGCTGTGGATAACAACGATGTTCACCCACCAATTTTCGCCGACTACACAAAACTTTATACTGGACATATATGTGGACGTCTCTAGTGATAATGTAGAGTTAGCCTACATTTGAGAAAAAAAAAAGTTTCTCTGAATCGGTGACACTTTTTAGATGTGTGTGTTTGTGAGTGTGTGTGTGTTTAGTGTGTTGTGTGTGCGTGTTTTGTGTCTGTAAACTTGGGCTCTGCCTTGTTCTGTTAGTGAAGTTCCCCTTTCAGACCTTGTGGTCTATAGGGCAGATGACGTAAAGGTCATCTGATTCTGTGGCCTACGGTTAACAAAGGTGTCATGTGGCCAGAACAACGACCAACCGCCTTTACTTTTCCTCAACTAATGTCAGGTACCCATTAGAGCTGGGTAGACTCAGAGGCGCCCGAAGATCCCGGAATTAAAAATCTCAGTCTTCTACAGGTTTCGAAGTAAGCGAATTCCATGTTTAATTACGTCGAGATTATATTTTACTGTTAACAAACAAAGTACTTGTCATGCGCCGCTGTGTGTGTTGGGTGTGCGAGTGTGCAATTAAAATCAATTAATTAATAAAATAAATTAGTTTGGTGCTTTAGGTCTAGGGGTTTCTACCGACACCGTAGACCAGCGTGCGTTACGAGCTGAGAAACAGAGCACACAGTTTGCGTACAATATAGAAAAAAAAATCCCTTTAGACAACAAGATAAAATGTTTAAGGTATTGAACGATATATAGGGAGAGATGTAACAATGGTGGGGACAATAATTACTATCTCACTATCTATGAATAAAGATGAAATACTCAAATCATCATACTCACTGATAATGGTACAAATATGAATGCCCTACTGTTAATAAACTTATCTCTATTAAACATGGGCTCATTTATAGTCCCCTAAGAGGCTTATCCTTATGCCTTGTGCTATTGACTGTTCCAGCCCGTTAGCGTGAGTATCAGCGTTGGGCGGTGCCAGCTCCATCTGAAAACAGAATGGCCCAGTCAGGGCCGGTCCTACAGATTGCGGGGCCCTATGCGAAACGGATTGAACCTGGCCTAGTCTGGGTAGGGATAAGGATAATAAGTGAAATTAAGATTTTATGTTAGAAAAAAAAATTAACTGTACGAGCCATTTACAATAGAAGATAGATTTCCAACATAAAGCCGATAAACATTTAGATCTGTCGTTTTAGATTTACTATCAACTAGCAAAATATCGCTTTTGATTTTGTTTAACCCTAAAAACGCGTGTGGAAGTTTAGCCTTAAAACATCAGAATTATAATTCCATTTCGTATGCACTCAATGTGTCCAACCAGCTCTAATGGGTATCCGACATTAGTTGGGGAAAATTAAAGGCGGTTGGTCGTTGTGCTGGCTACATAACACCCTCGTTAACCGTAGGCCACAAAAACAGATGAACTTTACATCATCTGCCCTATAGACCACAATGTCTGAAAGGGTAACTAGTTAGGCCAGGTTCACATCTAACTTTGCATTCACTTGCACCTATTCTTTGATCTGCTGGACCGTTGGGGCACTACACAAGATCTGTCAACCTTTTTTTTCCATTCATATCTCTCATTTGTCTTTGATATAATTTCATTTTAATGTTATTTCTGAAATATTGAATCTGCCTGGGTGGACCACTTCGGGGGCCGATTTTGAGTTTGTGTTTCCACACAAACTGTCTTTGTAACCTTGTTAAATAAAAGCTGACAATGCTTTTTTTTTAATCGCGAGTAGGATTGGCGTTTTCCATATTGATTGACACTTCGAAATTAGCATTTTGTCTATTTTTCAGATCATATTTTGCATAGGTTGCAATGCCCTAAGACCGGCCCAAGGCCTAGTCGCTGTTGCAGGTTCTTGAAGTGCGAGGGACACAGCGGGTGCGGGACAGAATCAACGATGGAATAGGCAGGCTGCGGGGCCTGAAAATTGACTTGAGATGGTAAAGGTTTCTTTCCCCAGCCACGGAGTTAAGGAGTTTAATAGGAAAGCTCACAGGAATTCTGTATTATTATTACAGGGAATCAGGAACAAGAGTTTGGATTCATTAGCAGGTATTCCGGATAACAGGAACTAGTCGGTGTCTCTAGTCGCTAATTAGGCTGAAATAAAAACACCAAACTAACTACATTCTTTATATAAAAAGGGCATTGTAATCATCTGGCATTGCGGTCAATCAGAGAGTCACAAAAGTTCGAGTACAAATAATGCAGATCAATGAAAGCAGATCAATGAAAGCAGATCAATGAAATTAGATCAATGAAATCAGATCAATGAAATCAGACCAATGAAATCAGACCAATGAAATCAGATCAATGAAATCAGATCATTGAAATCAGATCAATGAAATCAGATCAATGAAATCAGATCAATGAAATCAGATCAATGAAATCAGATCAATGAAATCAGACCAATGAAATCAGATCAATGAAATCAGACCAATGAAATCAGATCAATGAAATCAGATCAATGAATCTAATCTTTCGACTCAGGACCGGACACAAAAGAATGCGACAACACATGTACCAGAAGATCAAAATTAGAACCAGTGAAATCTGCCCATGTGGAGTATCACCAGAGAATGCCGACCACGTCCTCCAAAACTGCTCTCTATACCAAGAGGCCCGTATAAAACCTTGGCCCCGAATCAGCCCAATAGAAAGGAAACTCTATGGAGAGCTCCCTGATTTGGAAACCACTGCGCAGTTCATCTCATGTATTGGTCTAGTCATCTGAATGCTCCAACATAACAATGAGAACGAAGAAGAAGAAGAAGATCAATGAAATCAGATCAATGCAAGGACAATGAAGTGACAATAATACAGTAAAAGGGGGGGTATAACATATAAACAAAGGATATTGGTCAGCGAGCACGAGGGTATAGTCTACGCCCGACCTTGAACAATGGGAAGAAACTTAAATGTAGGGAGTGCCCTTTCAAGGGGCGCAACTCTTGTCTAAACAAAATGGACAAGGGGTAGATAATTCATTACTATTTTCTAAGTGCAGTGTCAATGCGTGAGAAAGATCGTCAAGGCTATGAGCCGAAATAAAAGACAGAAATAGAACGTGAAAATATATACAAGATGGTGTCAATGGTTAATAGAGCAATGTAGAAATAATAATGTCATCCCATGTTTTGTAAAATGTTTTACATGTTTCGGATGTTCCTTCAGAGTTGAAGATAGTTTACTTCCTAGTCCAAACTTCCCACAGGACGACGGGGGATGGGAGCGGGCAGGATTTAAACCCTCGACCATCGATAAATCCGAACGACAGTCCAGCGCGCAAAACGCACGACCAGGCAGCCATCCCATGGTGGACATAGAAGGCACGGTGGCTGAGTAGTTAAGCGCTTTGCTTCCGAGCCAGGGTCCGGGGTTCGAATCCTGTTGGACATTGGGATTTTAAATTTCGGGATCTTCGTGCGCTTTTGGTACCCTTTTAGACAGACTCCACAAAGTTTAGACCAATAGGTCGTACTTGCATTGTAAGTATTTATTCATTGTTTAAACTGATGTCCACCATTTAAAAGTAAAGTTTCCCTTTCTGACCATGCGGTCTACAGGGCAGGTGATGGGATGTTAAGGTCATCTGTTTCTTCGGCCAAAGGTTAACGAGGAGAGTGACCGACCAGATTGGGTTTGGGTGTTATTTATGCGAGGCAGTAGCGTGTCTCAGTGAAGTGATAATCCGATACCTGTGATCTGTAGCTGTTACTCGTTCTGATTTATTTATGATCTTTCGGGGGTTTTTTTTGGTTTGTAAATAAACTCCTATATAATTTGTTTAACTTCGACTTTGTTTAAGTCCATTTTTTGTTAGTCCATTTTTTTTTTATGTTTCAGTACGTTATATATTTAGAGGCTATAATTATTAGCCTAGGTAATATAATTCGGGACCACTAATTACCAATTGACTCATCTGCCAGTACGGAGGTCACTAGTCTTAAGAAAAAAAACCTTGTCGCAAGTATGTATTGTCTAAATGTGTATATGTAGGCTTTCATTGTAAGGGTTTTTACCTCTGATCCGTTGGCGCTAAAGCCGGCTAACATTTGATTTTACGTGCATTGATGTCAGTGTGGATTAATTCTTAATCCGTACCCTTATAGTAGATGTGTCACGGTACTTCTTGAGGTGTCAGATATCACAGTGTTTTGATGAGTCAATTCTGTCACTGGATTCTCTAGATTGTAAAACACTCCACTTAGGACGACATATCCCCGAAAATCTTTATCACATTGTTTTTCTGTCTTTTTTTATGTGTACACAATATTGATGTAATCATTAGAACACACAAAAAAAAGATGAAATCAAAGAAAAAAATATATTTAGCAAGGAAACCAAACACCATAGTTTGTTTAATATGTATCGTTAAAGGTGATTATGTTTACTCTGTTACAATGAATGGCGAAACCAAATCACGGATCAGGTTTATAACAAAGATCTAGAAGATAGATGTTCAAATTAATCATGCAACAGTGTCATCGTCTGAGCCGACGCCTGCATAATTGGCTGAACAAAAGTTCCAAGTAATGAATTATCCCCATTTATCCTTAAATAAACTTCGAGGCTAAAGTTATGATGGTGCCTCCAATGTAAGTGGGTAGAAGGGCCTATAATGGTCTTCGGTTACTGCTTTATCAAAAGCCGCTTGCACATTATGTTCACTATGGTAACCACGACTTAAGACGTGGTCTTAAATGATTTCGTCAGCTGTGTTCAAGACGTCGCAGATTTCTAGGACTTGGTGTCTGTTTTTTGCTCGCAGCATCTCAAGATGGGCGCGTTTTTAATTCAATAGGAGAGGTATAGTTTATAGCATAGTCAAGTACTTTTGCCCATACGATGGTCATCAAGGAATGATACTCTAACAGCAACAAGATTCAAATATTTTGATGTACTTAAGCTGCATAGGAAAAAGAACGCCTGAAGGCTGCAGCACTTAGAGCAGGGGTTCTCAACCTGTGGATCGCGACCCAGTTGGGGGTCGATTGACGATTTGCCAGGGGTCGCCAGAGACCATAGAAAAAAGGAATAGCTTTGTCTATTCTTCTATCGCTGTGTGTCTGAGCGAGGGGAGGGGGGTCGCGGAAGAGTGTGGGATTTTAAAGAGGGGTCGCCGAGCTTAAAAGGTTAGGAACCTCTGACTTAGAGGATAATTAGAATTATTCTATAACATTGTTTAGGTTATTGTCAAGTACAACATTGTCAGCTCAATCTGGTGACATGCATCATATGTTGGAAAGAGAGCAGTAAGTTCTACATAAAGAAAAAAGTATTTGATTGTCTTTTGGTGAATGTACCCATGCATATAGATTACTCAATCGTTCTGTCACATACAACATTCGTCTTATTTGTGGAAGGGGGGGCCCACCAAGATCTTATCTTATATAATACAGACGTTAATTCAAAAAAGAAGATGATAAAGTCCTACGCGTCATGCATTTAGTCATGCATATGAACCAATGACTTAAATTTGGCCAAGTCACTGGTTTTTCTGGGTAGCTCAGGCAACATATTCCAAGCTCTAAAAGCACTAGAGAAGAAGGAGTATTTGTACAAATTTGTCCTAGCATATGGGACGAGGAATGTGCCTTTATTTTTGTGTCTTTCAGAGTATTTTATTAAATTTTGTTTTTGTATTTGAAGATTATGGTTCAGTGTTTTATGTATAATTGCTACTTTACTTTTGAGTCTTCTTTCCTGAAGGCTTTCTAAATTTAGTGATTTTACTAATGCTGTTACTCTAGTCAAATGTGAATATTCGTTTGTTATGAATCTCACTGCTCTATTTTGGATTTGTTCCAGTTTCTTAATGTTTTCTAGAGTTTTCTATACATTTCTTTTAATAAACCCTAATGCTCTGTTTGATATTTTTATAGTTTCATCAATATGTGGATTCCATGACAGTCTCCCATTTATTATAGCACCTAGGTATTTTGCGTTTTTAGTCTGTGTTACTGGTTTGAATAAGATAAGTGGAATTGATTTAGTTTAGTTTTTTTGTTACTCTTGTTATTATTGAACCCGGGTCTACGGATCCTTTGCTACTTCACTGCGTCGCAGAACACGGGCACATGATAAGAGAAGACTATGGCTAGGGCTTATAGAAAGATGGATATTGAACAGACTATTTAAACAACGGATAGAGAGACAAGACGATCATGTCCCCTTCTGTAAATAAACATCAGTGGAAGTCTACAAAAGTTTTATGAAGTATATTTCATTGTTGCGTCCCTTGCATGTGTTCGGACTCGGATTTAGAATAGTGAAATAAGTATCCAAAAAAACAACACACTAAATCCAAACCAGGTCATTTGCGATTGTAAGAGATGGTATCCAAGGCATAAGGGAAAGAAATAGTACTTGACTGAAGTGGTGTTATAAGCTGAATTAGTCTTCTTTATTGATTGTTGTCTCTGGCGTATTACAAATTTAATGACATGACTGATCCCAACTAATTTATACAATTAATATAAGCTTTGTTTTTTTAAGTATTTTTATTTTATTTGGCATGTTTTAGTCTTACATTTTGGTATTTCTACTTTCTAGTCTGCACACCCAAAGAATAATTTATTACATTGTAAAATGCAGTAAATAAACCTGTTTCAGATCACACTGTTACTTGGTCAAATCATGTAGATCCTTGTACTCTATTGTACAGGAAGCTAGGCCAGTCTTTTGGTTGCAGTCAAGCACACAGACTTGCTGTAGTAAAAATTACAATCAGTGTTTTTTTCTTTGCTACCAGCGATTAGTGTTACACATGCGAGACACACTTTATTGGGCCTATAACTACAACCAGGGTTTATAAGCGGGAATGACCTGGGTGGAATTATTGAAAACTAGGTGGAGACACAGAACAGATTGACCCAAGACCTGAAAGACAAATATCAATATTGATTATTATTGATATTATTACGTTGTGTTGTGTGAGGGACTGAACTGTAGCAAGGTAACAGTACATTTTAGTGACATTAATTATTGAAATTTTTTTAATGACATTGAATAGTAGCAACAAAAAACTAAATGAAAACTACTTATTTTATTCTATTTATACAAGATATACAGACAAATAACTAAAAAATATCTACATATAATCATAAATAAAAAGGCTATAATTAAATTTTGATAGTTATGACATCATTTAAAAACTGAAAATACTTCACCAGGGTTTATTAAAAGATTTTTTTTTATAAATCTAACAAGCACGAAAAACTAAAATGTTATTTAAACTTAAGCCGATATTTGAATATGCATCCCCTGTTTGGGACCCCTCAACTCAAGAAAACATTAATAAACTGAAACAAACGCAAAATAGAACAGTGAGATTCATAATAATATTAATACAGCTAGTACAACTAAACAGTTCAGCTAGTACAACTAAACAGTTAGTACAACTAAACAGCTAGTACAACTAAACAGCTAGTACAGCTAAACAGTTAGTACAACTACACAGCTAGTACAACTAAACAGCTAGTAAAGCTAAACAGCTAGTACAACTAAACAGCTAGTACAGCTAAACAGCTAGTACAGCTAAACAGCTAGTACAACTAAACATCTATTACAAATAAACTGCTGGTACAAATAAACAGCTATTACAACTAAACAGCTATTACAACTAAACAGCTAGTACAACTAAACAGCTAGTACAAGTAAACAGCTAGTAAAGCTAAACAGCTTGTACAACTTAACAGCTAGTACAACTAAACAGCTAGTACAACTAAACAGCTAGTACAACTAAACAGCTGGTACAACTAAACAGCTAGTACAACTAAACAGTTGGTACAGCTAAACAGCTAGCACAGCTAAACAGCTTGGTTTTAATGGGTGCAAATGATTTTCAAGGCATTTTTCATCCTTGGTTTTAATGGGTGCAAATGATCTTCAAGGCATCTTTCATGACAAAGTGCTTCAAGAGAGAATGGAACCTATGTTTGAGTGATATAAGGCTGCTTTAAAAAAATAGTTTATTTAGTTGATGCCTTTGTGTCATTGAAGTATTACCATACCATACCATACCGTACCGTACCATACCGTACCATACCATACCATACCGTACAGTACCGTACCATACCATACCGTACCATACCGTACCGTACCGTACCATACCATACCATACCGTACCGTAGCATACCGTACCGTACCATACAATACCATACCGTACCGTACCATACCATACCGTACCATACCATACCGTACCATACCGTACCATACCAGACCACATACCATACCATACCGTACCATACCATACCGTACCATACCGTACCATACCATACCGTACCGTACCATACCATACCATACCGTACAGTAGCATACCGTACCGTACCATACAATACCATACCGTACCGTACCATACCATACCGTACCATACCATACCGTACCATACCGTACCATACCATACCACATACCATACCATACCATACCGTACCATACCATACCGTACCATACCGTACCATACCAGACCACATACCATACCACACCATACCATATACCATACCACACCACATCATACCATATACCATACCATACCATACCATGCCATCTTGTAATCAACAGACTAGACCTTGTAGGATAAGGTTTTACTTCAATAAATATGTCACCATTTTTTTTTACAAAGCGATAACACAATAACACAGCAACGATAGACGACCAACAGAGCGCAGTTGAATACATACACAATCAAATGCAGACAGGATCATAATCACAG
This sequence comes from Biomphalaria sudanica, assembly GCA_036873155.1. Classification (NCBI taxonomy): domain Eukaryota; kingdom Metazoa; phylum Mollusca; class Gastropoda; family Planorbidae; genus Biomphalaria; species Biomphalaria sudanica. The sequence continues at coordinate 199,125 of JAZGLO010001580.1, forward strand.
ACAGTACACTCGAGTCCTTTTTTTAAAAAGTTTATTGATTTTTATTAGTCTTAAACTTGTTTTACATAGTTTATGGGCCAAGCAATGAAGCGATTCATTTTTAATCACAGTTTGAAACTTGTGATGATATTGTGAAAATACAGTTTTTTTTCCTGCCTTCATTGCATTTGTTTCAAGTTAGTTTTAACTCCTTTGAATTGATTCTCACAGCCTTCCATTGACTTGACGTAATTTTTATTATTACAGGTCAAGGAAGACATCTATGAGTCAGGTTAGTGAGGACAACTTTCATCTTGGTTCGGTTAAAAAATTTGAAAATTTCATAACTCAATCTTAACATACATGTTAACCAATGTTCGTTTTCCTAGCTGATGCAGTGTTTCCTAAAGTGGGCAACTCGTACCCCCGTGGATACGGGAAGACTACTTCATTAACTATGCTGATTTATTATAGTCTGTTATTTAATTAAAATAAGTTAGTAATAAGTTTGAATTCAGATTCTTTATTTTTATTTGATTTTATATTCATTCCAACTCATAATTGATGTCATTCTACATCTTGAAAATAAATATCTCACAAAGATGTGTAGTCATTAAGTAGAAAAATAAAAGGAACCGACATTAGGACGAGGAACAGCATTTCAGATTAAAATTAACAACCAGGGAACCAAATATCTAGGCCCATGTCTTCTCATCACCTAGAAGCGAGTACATAGAGCAGTGATTCCCAAAGTGGTCTATATAGACCCCCAGGGGTCTATGAAGACTTCCAAGGGGTCTACGAGTCAAAAAAGTTTGGGAACCACTGACATAGAGAAAAAAAAAGTGGAGGTGGGGGACTCAGCGTTACAAAAATTGTAAAATGGGGTTACACATAGACCCCACGATGACCTGCTAACTAACGTTAAAAAATGGGAGCTTAAAACCTATGGCCATATTACAAGATGCTCGAAACTCGCAAAGACCTTCCTTCAGGGAACAGTACCAGGAAAAAGAAGATGCAGACAGAGAAAGCGATGGGAGGACAACATAAAAGAATGGACAGGCCTGCCATTGAAAGAGGTTCTAACTAAGGCAAAAGACAGTGAGGAATGGAGAAAGTCGGTCGACGAGTCTTGCATGGTGCCCCAACGGTCCAATAAACTAATGGATAGGTAAAAGGTAAAACACATAGGTTAAAAGTTTGGGAATCTCTGCTCTAATGACACTAGGGAAGAAGGAGGACCACTTGTACTAATTCGTCATAGTATACAAGTAAAATTTAAAATATGATCATTGACTATCAGTACACCTATCTTATGATTTTGTTCTACACTACAGGTACTCGGACCTCACCGCAATGAGGACCACGACATGTTGGTCCCACCAGAAGATCAGAGGCGGACAATATGGAGTACTGAAAACTCTTCGGGCCCTGTATAAACTGTCAATGACGAGCCCTTGCTGAATGCAGGGTACCCGCAGCCAACATCGACAGGGTACCCGAAGCAAACCATTGTTACCTATCCAAACCAAACTTCTGTTGGCTACTCTTATCCAACCCCTGGTTCCAATTTTGAGCTTCCGGTACATGTGTTGTCGCATTCTGTTGTGTCCGGTCCTGAGTCGAAAGATTAGACGTTGGTCTTGTCGGGATAGCTTATAGTAAGCGTCATCTTTCTTGTGATTAGGATGAGAGCTCGTCCATTTCTCTTTTATTTTATTTAGAATTAATTTCTCCAATTCTTCTGGATAGAGTGGAGTGTTCATCCCCATCTGGACATCAGTGTTCATCCCCATCTGGACATCAGCGTTCATCCCCAGCTAAACATCAGCGTTCATGCCCAGCTGGACATCAGTATTCATCCTCAGCTAGACATCAGTTTTCATCAAGGCTGAGCATAACTTTGTTGTCTTAACGAAATATTTAAATAGATATAGTTGCGTCACTTAGTTAAGTCCCTTGGTAGTGTTTTTGATAGATAATTGTAGTTTGTAATTGAGTAACTAACGAAGTGATCTTTCTGAAATTTTAATCAAATGTGCTGTCGCGCAGCACGAACTAATGTGCGGATTTTTAATTTGATAGAATATTTAAAAGTTGTAAAAAAAAAACAATACATATTTCTAACCATGTCAAAAGATTGGTGAGTGGTAGCGATTGAAAAAAGCAAATGATGATGTTATTTGCTATATTTACATCCGATGGTTGAATTACGCTTGGTAAAACTATTGTCATTAAAAACTTCTTAAAGAACTCTTCGACAAGTTACAGCGTATTGTGATAGGAAATTTGCAATGGCTCATAACATGACTAATTTGACCTCTGGTCAAGACTTGTATAATCCATGCTGGACACCGCTGGTCAGTGATTTTGTAGTCATCATGTTCCTGTTGATTAATCACGTGATCTTGAGCTCGTGCCTATGCGTCACATGAATTGTGGCGAACGTCATCAATATTTGCGTGTTTCTGAAGCAAGGTCTCGGCACCTCAACCAGCATCAGCTTCTTCTCTCTCTCTCCGTGGCTGACCTTTTGGGCCTCGTGACCTTGTTGTGGTACGACATGTGTCTCAACCCATACCTCGCCAGCCTTGACACTGGTATCCTTTTTAAAAAAGTCGCCCACCTAACTTCCGGCTGGCCGCACGGCTGCGCGTCGCGCATCACCAGCTGGACCACAGTGTTCATCACAGCCGAGAGATGTCTATCTATCGCTCTCCCGTTAAAAATCAAGCATGTCATCACCCCGGAGAGGACAACGGCGATTATTATCATCATTTATCTCATCAACATTCTGTCTCTGGTCCCAGAGTACTCGTCGGCTTACTACGACTGGACGTTTAATGTGGCCAAAAACAAAACTGTATTTGGCCTTGTTTTTCGAAGCAACCGGCCACAAACTGCCGGGTTGTCTTTTCTTTTCCACGGCTCTTTCACTCTCATATCCTTTTTCTCTGTGGTGACATTCACCAGTGTCTTAGTCTTGGAGCTAAGGAGAACCTCGAAATGGAGGCACCGCGCGGTGAACTCTGGGAAGCAGACGGCTACCATGTCAAAACGAGACCGGAAGACGATGATCATGGTTGTGCTTGTGGCCACCTCTTTGATCGTCTGCTTCGTCCCCACCGTGGTGCTGTCCATCGTGACCATTAGCGTTTCTGAGTTTAGCGCTGTGAGGAAAGAGGTCAACCTGTTCAACACGTGCTGGTCATTCGGTTTCCTGCTCCACTCGGTCAACTCTAACGTCCACTTTATACTTTACTACAAGATGAGCTCCAAATTTAGGTCAACGTTTCAAAGCCTCTTTAGAAGACCTGCGGACACAGTGGACACGCATGACCCTCACTGGGATGACCATATCTAGGCTGTAGGTTTATGTGTCGAACCTGACAAGAGTAGAAACTTCCGTTACAAACAGAGTCGGTTTGTAAGAGCAACAAAAGAAAACATGCAAGCTGTTTCTCCCTAATCTCACATCTATTTTTCAAATAACTAAGCCGAGCTATTCAGGGGCGTAGCTAGGGATTTTCATAATTGAGGGTGGGGATGGGGCTTGACCTCTTCGGGGGCCCCTGTATTGTGCGTTATATTTAATATGTAAAAACTTAATTTGGATGCCCCCCTTAAGTGGGGGCCAGGAGGATTTTCTTCCTCCCCCCATCCTAGCTACGCCACTGGGGCTATTTCTCCATAAAAAGCTCAGGCGGGGCGCATGTGGTCCGCGTGACCCTGTGTTAGCTTATTCTTTAAATAGACTTTCCAAAACAATAACTAGGAGTTGATGTGAAAAACATGACATTGTATTGTGATAGAAATAGTAATTTAATAAAGTTTCATAAAAGTTACATTTTGTTTCGTTTAATATATATATATATATATATATATATATATATATATATATATATATATATATATATATATATATATATACTATATATATAATATATATATATATATATATATATGGTGTATTAGACACAGACCTATATGTCTCTAGCCTAGACTGGAAAACGGAAACAATTTTCAGATTTTCTGGCTTACTTGAAGTGTCTGGATCGTTTAGTATAACCTGCACTAGTCTCTTATAAGTTAGCTTCTATCCCAGTTTCCACCTCTCAAACCGTCTCGCATTAATTAGAACAAACTTTTTCCTTAACGGAACATTCCGCATAATCTGAGTATTTAGCGGAACACTTTACTAATTTTTTTACAAAGCTTATATCAACTCACTCTGTCTGTCTAGCCAAAAGTTTGTCTCTACTGCTGTTGTAGTTTTTCAATCTCTGAGTCTGATACAGCACAGACACAAATATAAATAAGTTGATTAAAGAATCGTCAATATCAGATATAATCACATGAGGCATTTTTACTCTCTGTCTCTGTCTGATCAATACAAAAATGTGTACTCCTACACCCACTCTCGGATCGGAAATTTCGCACAATTTTTTCTTTTACCTGGCAACACAAAAATCAATAAAAAAAAAGATTAACGATACAATTATTGGTAATAAATAACTTTGGTATCTTAAACAAGGGAATGAAATAGTACTTGACTGAAGTAGTGGGTTAAGCTGGATTAGTCCCCTTTATATACGGCTGCCGTCTCCGGCTTAGTGAAGAGAAACATGAAATAGAAACAATAGATTACTTACTTTACAATCTTCCTTGTTCTTAGACTCTACGCTAGTAGAGTGGTTACCGTGTTGGCTTGAGAAGCCTGAGAAGGCTTTAGCTCACAAGTTTAAATTAGACTAGATTTATTACAAATTTAATCGCATGACTGATCCAAACCAGTTGATACAAGTACGCTTAATATAAGCTTTGTTTTTGTTGTTGTTGTTGTTTTTTTTTTAAAAGTATTTTCAAATGTTTTTCTTATTATAAAGATTAATTAACCGGATGGCCTACTTTTTGGTTAATTATTCCCGTAGTTCGCGGAACACCTATTTAGACCTCTCGGAACACTAGGGTTCCACGAAATACAGTTTGGAAAACATTGAATTACATGATCATTTAACAAAGTGCTTTAGGTCAATATCACACTGGTTATATATATCTTCAGAGCAACCAGTCTACGTAACAGAGGTGTCCCCACGGAAGTGCTTTAAAGACCAGCTTAGGTGCCAACTTTCTTTAACTGACATAGAGGAGAGAGTCTGGTTTGAGAACGAGACAGCTGGAGGTCACTTACAAAGGCCGCTGGATACACATTTGAGACCAAAAAGAAAATCCGCTGCCGAGGACAGACGCAGACGGTGAAATGAAAATCGAAATCGACCCACCGCAGGCCAATGGTTATGGAGGTGGCAAAATATATAGGTCGCAGCTTGGTCTGCGTTTCTATGTGAAATATTGCATTCCTCATTAATCTTTGGACTCGAAGATAAGCCTTATAGTCTATGTAATTTTTTTGTTAATTGTTTTCGAAATGCTGTTTCATTCACACCAATTTTTTTATTTTAATATTTGTGAATTTTAGCTGCTCCTGAAGGGAGATCATCCGCTATACGCAGGAAATAGCATGCCCATCCGTCCGTCCGTTTTCACGCTTCGATCTCAAAAACCAGAAAATATATTGAAAGTGAAAATTCGATATTTGGCACAGTTTTTACAACGGCTATTTTTTTAATCTTAAACCGAATTGATCTGTTAATAGATAATTTTAAAATGATTTCGACCTAATTCATTTCTCATTTTTCATAGAAAAAATGGGCGGGGTCTAGTGCATTTTTTCGCATATGTCATTAGAAGCATTTATTTAAGAATAGTATCAAAACATTGCGAAGGTTGCAATATATTATTTTATTATGACTATTAGTTAACTTTATTCCGGGGAGGTGGAAAGCGCTATACAAATAGAACCTAAGTAGGTATTGAGTTTTGTTAGCTAAGATTGTTGGAATAAATGGAATCTATAGTTATACCAAGGCTAGTTTTAATACCAGACGTACTTGGTACAAAAGCACGTTTTAATCTGATCTTCTTATCTTATAAAATACAGACGTTACTTCAAAAAAAAAGAAGATGATTACGTCCTACGCGCGTTCCTAGGTCAATCTAATCATGCATGTTAACGAAACTTAAACTCTGTCTATCCAAGACAAAAACAGCATTCAGCTTTTCTGGCTTCTACCAACCAATTTAGAGGTTAATTTTTATTCCCCAGATAGGAATAACCCATTTTGTAAAGTTCCGGTTCGGTTCGGTTCATTTAAGTTCGGTTCCATAACGACTATGGTTCTGATTCGGTTTGGTCAGATCTTAAGTTCGGGCTCAGTTAGATGTAATGAAATTAAGTAATAGCTAAAGACATGCAATAAATTTTAATTAAATTTACTAGTTAAAACAGTTAAACATGAAACTATATCAATAAAGATAAAACACAAACAATGTGCAACGTACTTGCTACTGCCTCTTCAAACCTTACAATGACAAATTGCTGCGATCAAAGTGCACAAAACATTAAAGCAGTAAATTTGAGAATGATCTGACGTTGAATGCAGACAATTGTTGCTTAAGTAGCCGGCTGTCAGTTTAACGGTTTCAGAAATGGCATCATTTCTTATGTTACTGGGGTTTGCCTAATTCTGCAATCACTCTACACACTGAAAACCGAACCGAACCAGAACTTTGAAACTTATCGGTCCGTGATGTCTTGAACAGAGAGTCGAGTACAAGTCCTGGAAGAGGTGGAAAGGCCAGTAGAGTTTGATACGGTACAAGACTTAATACGCGGTACGGTTATCAACGGTGACGCAATAGTACAGTCAGTGTTACGTGATGCCGATTGTGCAGTTTTAGCTGTTGGACATTTAACGTTATTTGGTATCTCTGAGTTGTCAAGCTCTTTGAGTTGGCTGTGTCGTGTAGTGCAGCGTTTGCAGAAAGCCTGGATCAATTGTCTTCCGAGACAGAAGGAGCTGATTTGTATATTAGAAGTAGGCAATTTAAGTATACTATTTTCTTAGTTTAAAAACAAATCTATTTGTAACCTAAAGCCAGATCATTTATAGTTTACCATCCAGATCTTCCTCTACATTTGCTATATTGTTCTTAGACTCCAGACATGCTTTTGTTCTAAGACTCAAGACACGCCTTTGTTCTTAGACTCAAGACACGCCTTTGTTCTTAGACTCAAGTCACGTCTTTGTTCTTAGACTCAAGACACGCCTTTGTTCTTAGACTCAAGACACGCCTTTGTTCTTAGACTCAAGACACGCCTTTAGACGCCGTATAAAAAACAGAAACCCTACTATGATTTCATAAAAATAAATAAATAGCTTTTCCCCAACGGCTATGCCCAGTGTTTTGACCACGATTGATTGACCCTAATGTTATAAACCAGGCGTGGGCAAATTACGGCCCGCGGGCCACATGCGGCCTGCCGGAGTGCTTTATGCGGCCCGCCGACACCTACAGAAATCAGGTGTGCCCACAGTATATACATATAAAAATGCAAATATATTAAAAATAATATCTATATAAATTATTGAAACTGTCTCATTATAAAAAAATGTCAAGTAAAAGAAGATATGCTTATTGGTTATATATCAATTCACTCAATTGAAGACACAATCTCTGATCAGTATTTATTCAATGCTATGAAGAACTGTGTTGAATGTTGGGTATGCTTAGAACAAGATGACAAGTCTAACCACTGATGGAGCTCGATCTTTGACTGAGTAAAACAGTTGTTTTTTTATTTAAAAAATATCCCAAACATAAAATCTAAACAGGAAAATTTGCTCAAAAATGCATACAATTTTAATATATTATTTCACAATGTGACCTAGTAATCAAAATTATTAGAGTTAGTGGTGTAGTTCCAGGTATTTCCAATATAGGAACAAAATAGTCTAATGTATCCACTATCTTAGCATCGGCAAGGCAAATGAGAACAATATAAAATCTCAAGGAAGAAATTGTAATGTTACTTGAAGGACATTGACTGTGACCTTGTTGTTAATATTTCTAATGAAGACAGATTTCATGTGTTTCATAATTGCAATTGCATAGGAAATTTAAATGCATTTTTTTTTCAAACCAGGCCTTCCCATTTCTACAAGCAAGCAAAATAAAAATAAAAAGTTTTTTTTGTCATTTTCCTTTGCTGAAATGTGAAACTATTTCTAGTGATTAAAAGTACAAGACTTATTTAGATTCCTTAATTGTGTAATTGATAAAAGCAAATTTTAAGACGTCAAGAACCAGTTTTCAATACCATGAGTTCACCATTTAGCGAAGAAGCTGATTCAGCTCCATAGGACATATCTCCAAGCAAAGAGAAGCCCCAGTCACAGTCAGTACTTCCATGGGAGTCTTATGAGTGCCAGAAGCTGTATAGCAACAACTAAAAAAATGTGCTGCTGTTCACACTATTTGTGTACACATACATCTGTTGATCTTCTTCTTTGTTCTCATTTTACATGTTGGAGGGTTCAGATCAGTAATCCTATATCTAAGATGTCTTCAGATCAGACAGTTCTCTAAATAGTTTTGGTTCTGTGGGAGGGCTTTGGGGCCAGAGTCTTGTTGGGGTCGCTTGATTTACTATGCACCATTGAAGGACATGGTCAGCATTCTCTGGTGATGCTTCGCAAGGGCAGTTTTCGCTTGTCCCGACATTTAACTTCCGGAACATATATTGTCTCATTCAGTGAAAAAAGCTTTTTTTTTGTGGAGCTAAACAAGTATAATCACTGGTCTATTTGACTGACTGTAATTTGACAGCAGTCACAAGGGTAACAACTAGTAAGATAGTTTCACAGTTTCGGAACATTATGCACGAGTGTAAGAAGTAAAATACTGCACATTAAGTAGAACTGTATAGTAGTGGGGATATTGTTATATAAAAAGACGACAGCAATTTAAAAAAAATCGTAAAATTGATTTTAAAAATTGCTAACTCTTGTTGTAATTCCTTAACGTGGAGTGTGGAAAAATAGAGACGTGAATTTAATACAGAGTAAATATGAATTAAAAGACATTCTACACTGTTAGCTAGAGTATCTTTCTAAATTGTATATAATATGCGTCCCCGTCTTTCCCAAGTTTTATGAAGATGTGGCCCTCGATACAAAAAGGTTGCCCACCCCTGTTATAAACTACAGAATCCTATTCGTGAAATAAGATTAGTACGTATTCATGTTTCAACTCAACAAAGACAATAGTTGATTAGTTATGCCTGCTCTATGATTGGTAAAATCTGTAGGTCACAGCTGGGGCTGCGTATCCACGGGAAATACTGCCTTGCTAATTAATCTTCAGACTCGAAGACAAGCCTTATTAACATAGAAAGAAAGAGCTCTTATTTGATTTTGTCCTGGTACATGGAACAAGAATTTTTTTTTTCGTGTCTTTTATTATATGGTAAAAAAATGAACGTATAATATCACAATATAAAATGGTTTTTAGCATGAGACACGCTTAAAACGCGCACACAATACACGCATATACGAACGCGAACAAAGCATCCACAGAATATATGACCAGAGCAAAACATTTATAATCGTTAAAAATCCTCGAACTTATGTCGCTAGAGACGCCCACATATATGTCCAGTGTAAAGCGTTGTGAAGTCGCCAGCAATTATTGGGTGATTATTGTAGTTATTCACGGCTATCGTCATCGGCCATGTGTTGACAAACATCACCCTCTCACCAAGTCCTCTCAGGATACGCCTCTGAAGCTCTACAAAAAACTTTCCACTCCTTGTAAATTTATGCTCTTGGAACGCATAGTGCGCCGATTGGTAGAGAAAGATCACGTGACGGTTTCTATCCAATAGACGCTTAGCTGCTTCGCGGATCAGTATCAGACGATATTCTAACACCGACAGATGAAAAGCATTTAGATGCATAAAGTGATGGAAGTAGATAATGAATTTTCCTTCTTTCGGAATTGAATCCAGAACTTTCGTCTCTGAGAATACATGTTTTTTTGATAATTCCTGGCCCTTGAGAAGTAAAAAACAAAACAATTATTAAATATAGCAGTGGTAAATATACGGATGTAATTGAAATATTACTTGTATAACAATGAATGCCAGTTTGCAGCTTTAATGGCAAAAAAATAGATATAATAATTATTATTTTATGACACACACAGTCATCGTTTTGGTGTGATTGTGTGTGCGTGTGTGTGGTGTTTGTTGCAGGTATGTATGAGGGGGGGGGCGGGGTGACCTCACTGATAATTAGATACTGCACTTGCTTCTGTACATTTATAAAATCATTTTTACAATTTTTATTATTATCTAGGGGGGGGGGGAGTAGTCCCGGGTTCGAACCTAATTTGAAGACAAGAGTGCCTGGCATTAGTAGTAGAATGGAAAGCGCCTGATGGTTAACCGTCGGCCCTAGAAACAGACGACCTTTACATCATCTGCCCTATAGGTCGTAAGCTCTGAAAGGGAAACTTGACTTTGCATTGTTTTTTAGGCGCGTTCTTACATTTAACTTAAGGTCATAGTACAAGCGCAAGGTGTAGTAAGTGGATTGAATCCATATATACAACCATATCTCTGATTAAGTAGCATTTATTCCCCTTATTTCGGTGTCAATCAAAATAATTAATCACCGATAATTAGTTAGCTATTTTTACAAAAAAATTTTGATGGAACTATGTTTTGTCAGGTTCAATGAATAATTGTGCAAACTTTTAACTTGATCAGAGAATGGGAGTTAGGAGGAAAAACCATATTCAGGCTATTTACCAGTCAGACAGACTGTTGATATAAGCTATGCAATAAAAAGAGTATCGTTCCCCTATCAGACCATTGTGTCTATAGAGCGGATGATGTTAAGTAAAGTTATCTGTTGTTTCTTTTTTTTTGGCAACGGTTAACTAGCAGGGTGTCATGTGGCCAGCACAATGACCAACCGTCTTTACTTCGCCAACTAAAGCCAGGGTCCCCATTTTTTAGCTGGCTGAAGCCCTAAAAATCCCGAATTTCTAAACTACCAGTCTTCACTGAGATTTGAAACCCAGGACACCTGGTTCGTAAGCCCCCACTGTGCAACAGTGTTTCCAATTATATGTGAGTAAACTAGGCTACAAAGAATACATCGGACAGCCAATGTCAGCCTTATAATCAACCACTAACATTTAAGTTTAATTTGTAGACCAACTATCAATTTCTAGTTGCCAAACGCTTAGTCGTCTGCTTGGATGAGAGAAGTCATGTAACTATTTGAGTTACGGGGACTCGGGGGCGCTCTAAAAATTCCGAACTTAAAATCCCAATCTTCATCGAGATTCGAACCCAGGACCCCAGTTTCGGAAGCCAAGCGTTTAGCCGCTCATCCACCACACACCAATGTTTCACTCACATGAGTTCCAATAAAGGGAAAAGTGTGAGGTAGATAAGAGATAGAGATGTTGTTGAGTTCATCCTTACAAAGTAACGGGGCGTGCCACACAGCCTGTAATAGAAATATTCATACAAGTAAAAGCGTATTCTAAACATACTTTAAATTTATTTATTAATTTATGAGCCTGGGAGAGCATAGCTCACACCATATATGCTGTACAGCATAGATATAAACTATATACAATCTCTCAATAAACTTGACTGCTTGGCAGTGTTATTGTAAGTTAAAGTAAAATCCAAATTTAAAAAAACATGAAAAACATACAATTATTTTCAAATATAGCTTATACTAAGTGTTACTGTATCAATTAGTTTGGATCAGTCATGTTACTAAATGCACGTTTGACCTAGACCAGTGTTTCCCAAACTGTTTTCCGCGAAACAAACACAAACTACTGGAATAATAAACAAGTAGGCTACCTGTGCATTGTGTCCCTTTCGAAAGTAAACAAAGTGTTCCGGTAGATATTTAGAGTATGCGGAGTATTTTAGGTTGCTGCTAAGTGCATAAATCTGTGCCATTAGAAATATTTTACCACTTGCTTTTGTTTAGCTTTCAGCATTCTCACTGTGCTATGATCCTATCACTTGTATGGACCAGCTGGGACAGTGGGAGGGAAGAAGGGGTGTTTCGGTGAATGTTTAAAAACTTTAAATAATGTTTTTTTAAAAAGCATTTTAAAAAGTTCATTCATGGCTTAGTCCTCAAGGGGACCAATATAACTTATACTACCCCATCTGTCAAGTACGATTTCTTCCCCTTGTTCAAGATACCAAACAAAATAGTTAATTTCTAATATTTTATACATTAACTGGTTGGTTGTGTTTTTTTAAATTTATACTTGTGTTATGAGGTAAAAGAAATAATAAATGTGTACAGATGCTTTTACTATACAGACAGACAGACAGACAGACAGAGTTAATAGAAGCTTTATAAAATCTATCCTTTATTATATATTATGTTTATATATATATGTATAATGCTACAAACATGGATGAATGAAAATGAATCCACTAGAAAAAAGTTGATCCAATACAATGTCTAATTATAGAGTCTCGTTTGGTTTCAGTGCTGACGGGTTTAAACTTCTGCTACGTATTGTCTAATTAAGAACATAAAACTAAAATGTTATTTAACCTTGGTTAAATTTGGGACCCCTCAACTCAAGATAACATTAAGAAACTGGAACAGACACAAAATAGAGCAGTGAGATTCATAACAAACGAATATTCACACTTAACCAGAGTAACACCTTTAGTAAAATCACTACATTTAGAAAGCCTTCAGGACAGAAGACTCAAAAGTAAAGTAGCAACTATACATAAAACACTGAACCATAATCTTTAAATACAAAAACAAATTTTAATAAAATACTCTGAAAGACACAAAGATAAAGGCACATTCCTCGTCCCATATGCTAGGACAAATTTGTACAAATACTCCTTCTTCCCTAGTGCTATTAGAGGATGGAATGGGTTACCTGAGCTAACCAGGAAAACCAGTGACTTGGCAGAATTTAAGTCATTGGTTAATATGCATGACTAAATGCATAACGCGTAGGACGTAATCATCTTCTTTTTTGAAGTAACGTCTGTATTATATAAGATAAGATAATTATAGAGTCTCATTTGGTTTTAGTGCTGACGGGTTAAAACTCCTGCTACGTACATTATTTCTGTACATTTTCTCCTGACATCTGACAATGTTTGTTAATTGGTCATACTGCGCCCTTGCGTTGGAGTCTCCCAAGTAGATTACCTGTTGATATTTTAAATAAAAAATTAGTGTGTTTATGATATCTGTATATTAATGAACTACAATTAAAATTAATTAAAATAAGTTTATTTCACTGATGGTCATTATGTTAGTGGCTTTGACCTAAAAGACCACTTCTCTTTATTTCTCTTTATTTTGATTTTAAAAAGAGCTTTATTTCTTAAGTTCATAGCCTATTTCTATAATATCTGGTATCCAATCATTTCTATTAATACACAGTGCATGACAGTCTTAGAAAGAGAAAGAGAGAGAGTCTGAGAGACCGATAGAGAGACTAAAACAAAAAAGAGAACGAGAAGCGCTTTACCCCTCAGCTTAATATTTATGTTATAGTATTGTGTATATCTGTTCCGCCAAACTCTCGCCTGAAGCCGTCCAAAAGCGCTACTGGCCCTGGCCAGACGGTTAACAAGTTCCCTTGAAAGTAAGGCGTTATTTGACACTATAGCACCTAGATATGTGAAGACAACCGCCTAAGGCCTCCGGTTATTGGGGGCCTCGCATAGGACTCAGAGAAAATTTTTTTTAGAGAAAATATTGTGCAACAGGGAACAAATCTCAAACATAGCAGAACTCTGTGCCTACTACCCCACTCTAAGTTTCTGCTATGGTCCAAGGTTTATTCACGAATGTTTAGATCTACTTGTTAGACTACATTTGTTAGAAGACCTTTTGTTTCTTTCTTTTGGTAAAATGTCAAAACGTTATTTCTAGTCAGGGGATCATGACTCGTCCACGAAGCACATTAAGGTTACCGGCGTTATATGAATTTAACTTATTTGTTGATTTAGATATAGATACAGGATGATTTATAATTCACTGCGTCCTTTTTCGAGCTTTATTTTCTGTATATCTGCGGCCCCCGAAAGGGGAAAAGACGCTATTAGTTTTGTGTGGAATGTCTGTCCGTCCGTCCCGTTTAAATCTCGTAAACTAGAAAAGATAGTGAAAATCCGACATCATGATATTTTACACCTTTCAATGTTCTGATGCAACGGCTACCTTTTTTTCTTTTCTGAAAGTGAAAAATTTAATTTTTAAAATCAACTATGCAAGCAGTTTTGTCAGAATACACCATTTATACAACTAATGACTATTAACAGTAACAAACACAGGAGGCTATTTAGTAAGGGAAATAACCATTTACCATATCTTGAACACACTTATGCAAAAGGTTTTAGATTTTTTTGCCCCGAAATTTTTTTTTTTTGTCACAAATGTATTGCAAAGTTAAGTAAGTTTTGTCATACTAACTAGTACATTTACCAAAAAATGGTTACTATAAGAACATTTTTGTATTTAATATGCATATAAGTGGAACTTACTTTAAAACAACAATTAATTTATTTATTTTGTTCGAAATGTTTTTGTTTCTTTCTATTCGACGTTAGCTAAGAAATTGACCCTTTACAAAACAATAAGATTAACTAGATACTCATTATAAGACATCAGTTTTGCCAGGTTCACATCTAACTTCACCTTCACACTCGCACATCCCTTGGTCTGCTTGACCGTTGGGGCACCACACAAGATCTGTCAACCTTATTTCTCCATTCTTCTCTGCCATTTACCTTTGATAGAATTTCATTTTAATATTCTTTCCGAAACTATTGAAACCTGCTTTTTTACCTGCCTGGGTGGACCACTTCAGGGGCCGATTTTGAGTTTGTTTTTCCACACAAACTGTCTTTGTAACCTTGTTTTTATTTCACTTGGGGCCACCCTATTTACTTGGCCTAGGGCCTTCCTATTCGCTTCGCCTAGGGCCTCTAATTAGCTTGGGCCGGCCATGCGGTCATAATAAATAATATAAAAACCCCTAAAACCAATACATGGGCGTAGCCGGTGTGTATAGATATAGGTATTGAATAATACTAAGCATTGCCTTTTTGTGTGCTATACATTGTATAAGGTCATATCTATTCAGTTTTGGAAGCTGACAGGTCAAAGGTCGCCATTCGTTGAGGTAGTAGAAACCAAACCAGTTATTGTACTCAAAGGTCAAGGACAAATTCCTTTCGTTACATTTCAGTTTTGGAAGCGTGATCACTGTGTTGTTTGATGTCTCGTCTGTGGAGTATATAAATCGTTTATTGCGGAATTATTAAAATGAAATGCGTATAGCTTTAAACTTTTCTTTTTTGTATTTAAGTTTCGCATACATTGAGGAAAGCTCTAATAGCTATCATTTTTAGTGAATCTGGTGTACTAAATATAGAAACTTAATAAACCTATCGACTGGTACATTGGCTTTGTGCCTGCTTATCAGATTTTGTCCTATCCTGGTGTACCCAAACGAGGAAGACAGGCATGACGGGACAGCACCTTATTGGCTGGGGGCTGCTCAGCTTGGGGCCGGCGGTAACTGTCCATTGGAATCCTAGGATCCCTCCCACCGACAAAAGTGACCCCTGGGGCCCTACTCTACGTCAATTGAACATTTGAACTTATAACCGGTGACTGCCACTTCCGGTGTTTGGTCGACGCCAAAGGCGAAGCTGCAGTGTCCTCTCAAGTTTTTTGGGGGGTTAGAGCTTTGAAAAAAGTTAGACGAAAGCCTGGCAAGCTCCTCTACCACCGAAGCAAAAGCCACCTTAACCTGCGCTATTTGTGGACGGGAGTGTCTCTCCCAAAATAGGGCTCCACAGCCACATGAGGAAGTGTGCTCTGAGATCCTCCTTTAGTCGTTCTACGACTGAAGGAGGCCAACAATACTAAACTATATATTTTAAAAGGTACGAGATAAAGTTAGTTAAAAATGTGTTTTAAAAAATAACATTTCTAAGTTCTTGGACTTCTAGGAAAAGTAACTATTACTTTTTAGTTAGAGTTATTGACGTCTTTAACGCAACTTGAACTGCGGGAAAATATGTAGGTCGCAACTGGGTTTGAGTAGTCATGTGAATCACTGCACTCATCCTTTAATTTTCGGAATGGAAGGCGTTGCCGTTGTAACGTTATCTGTTTCTTTCAAGAGCACACACTACAAACAGCGATGTCCTTGGGAACGCCGGTATGAACAGTATAGAGCAGGGGTTCTCAACCTGTGGGTCGCGACCCCTTTGGGGGTCGTTTGACGATTTGCCAGGGGTCGCCTAACCCTAAGACCATCAAAAATAAGGATTGTTATTGTCTATTCTTCTATTGCTGTATGTGTGTGTATGGAGGGGGGGGGAAGGTCGCGGCAGAGTGGGATATTGTAAAAAGGGGTTGCCGAGCTTAAAAGGTTGAGAACCGCTGGTATAGAGGAACTTCTTTTGGTCTGACATAACGCTGGGTAGGGCACGTATCCCGTATGGGAGACGAACGTATGCCAAAGGCAGTCTTTTTTGATGAGCTAAAAGGTGGCCGACGGAAACGCTTCGAAGACCAGCTTAAGCGTCAACTTTCCTTGGCTGACATAGAAGAAAGCACCTGGTTGCATGCGGCTTCAGAACAAGACAGCTGGAGGTCACTCACGGAGGCCGCGAGATACACATTTGAGACCAAAAGAAAATCCGCTGCCGAGGACAAACGCAGACGGCGGAAAGAAAATCTAAATCGACCACCTGCGGACAATGGTTATGTTTACTCTGGATGTGGCAAAATATGTAGGTCACAGCTGGGACTGCGCAGCCACATGAAATACTGCATTCCTCACTAATCCTCGGACTCGAAGACAAGCCTTATTCTTTCTTTCAAGGTCTAATCTGTCTAAGCCTTCATCCTTTTTCTTTTCTAAATTTTTTTTTTCAGGTTGCCTTTCATAGTCTCCAAATTGTCTAATATATTTTTACCTTTTTTTTTTTTTTTTACTGTTTTTAATTGAATATATATTAGAATTGGATTTAATCATTCTAAAGCTAAGAAAGAAGAGAACACTATTTCAGTGTTTCTTAAAAGTAACAAGACCTACACATGTAACAAGTGGAAAGTTCAAACCGCTATACAAACTCAGATGACGTTTAATATTGAAAAGGCCACAATGGAGACTCTGTTCGTAATATCAAGTTATCTCTATTAAATGCTAACGCCAACTGACTATATCAACATAAATAATCTATAACCCAACTAAGTCGTGACGACACTAAATGTCATGTTCAAAGCTAGTCAACTATGGTGCGTCTCTATACAAACTAATAATGCTAACTACGTGTCTAACAATATAATACTGAGTACACCGTACCTGGTAGAACATTCAGTACTAGATCACTGTCGATAACACTGAAAAAGATATAACTGCGTCTCAGAAGCCAGAAGAGTTTTAAAAAAAAAAGAAGAAAGCTTTTTAAACACTTAATTAATTCTTTACGAAGCACGTGATAGTCTTTTATTTCGTTCTCTTCGTGCCAGGTAATGATTTATGATGACAACGACTCTTCATTCTAGAGACACATTTCTTATTCCATACGCTAGAACAAATTCATACAACTGCTTCTTCTTCCCTAGTGCCGTTAGAGAATAGAATGGGTCTGTCTGGGCCGGGCTTAGGCCAATGCAACCTATGCAGCCGCATTGGCTCTGCACTTTCATAGGCCCCCTCGCCAATTATTGGTGTAAATTATTAAATTAAACCATTATAATTTATATATATGTCAGTGTTTCCGCGGTCTCTTAATTTTCCATGGCCTCCAGGAAATCTACTGAAATTGCAAAATATACACACACAAAAAGTCCTGGAAATCTTCTGAGATTATTAAAATCTTATGAAAACTCATAAAAATCTCATGAAAAATAGACGAAATTGTCATTTTGGCGTGCCAATATAACTCGCGATAAAAAAAAGGCATTATCAGCTTTCATCTAATAACAATTTTTGCAAAGGCGAATGTATTTTCTAATACAAAATCGTAATTCGAACATTATGCTCGTCCCAACCTAGACTGGGCCCAGCGCAATCCGTTTCGCATAGGGCACCGCGCAATCCGTTTCGCATAGGGCCCGCAATTGTTAGCGCCCTGACGTCTGTGATATATAAGATAAGATCTAAGTAAAGTATTTAGCATTTGTATATCTCAAAACATTCTTGGAGCTGACACCGACACAACACGGTGTGCGAAATATTAATGAATTCCTTGCAGACTTTGCGATCTATGGGGCAGATGATATAAAAGTCCTCTGTTTTTGTGGCCCATGGTTAACGAGGGTGTCCTGTGGCCAGCATAACGACCAGCCGCCTTTACTTTTCCCCAACTAATGTCAGGTAATCATTAGAGCTGGGAGGATTCAAGGGCGCCCATTTTGACAATCCACTTTTATTTTCGCAAAGGTAACATTCTCTATGTTTGACATAGATCTAAATTCAATCCATTAGATCAGTAATACCCAAACTATGTCTCTAGTCATATCCGGCTATTTATGTATATAAAAAAAAGTACTAACCTGCCTGCAATTTTGGACAACTGAGCTTCAGTTTCAGACAAGGGCAGATAACTGAAGTCATTCATCCTCTTCGTTGATACAAAATGAGAACACTTTAAAAAAAAAAAAAAGCTAAGAATGTTAACAAATGATTTAATAATTCAGGTAATTTTTATTAGACATTTAACATTAGTGAATGAAGATATTTTCAAAGTTCTTTTAGATGCATCCTCTTGGAGATCTTGGGGATGTTAACTAAGGCTCAACAATACCCTAGACGGCATTAAAGGGGGGTGGGTGATGTCAGCTACAGGGTAGAAATAGCCCTAGACCAGGGGTCGGCAAGCTTTTGAGTCGAAAGAGCCAAAAATTACAATTTACCAAATTTTAAAGTTTTAAAAGAGCCACACATTTTTTTTCTTGCCAATAATAAATAGCACTCACACAATTAATTTTTTGATAAAAAAAATCGAATATATTAATTCATATATACGTGTTTTTCACACCAAATTAGATAAAATATTTATAGTTTTATTAGATAATTATTTTTTATTTCGATAACAACAAAAGCAGTTAAACATTAACTTACAGCACTAACTTTAACTTCAATAACAAACAATTGAGCAAATACATTTAATGGGAGGTTGGCTTTGCATGGTTTTAGAAAGTTTGGATACATTTTGCTCAAAATTTGTGCTTTTGATAAGATGACGTTAACAATCTTGATTATCAAATTTATCTGTGGCATTTTATGTCTCGAGAGACGATCTTTTCCCTTTGCAACTTCTTGTGTGACTAAAGAGGTCAATCCTTGATACACAGCTGCGATCGCAGGTTGGGCATATATAATCACCAGGCGCCGTTGTATTTTCACCCTTCTTTCTGCTTCTGTTGTGTATGACATCTGCAATCTGTGACCCTTCCTTTATGCTCTCTCTCCATGTGGATCTGTCCAGTGCCACCTCTTCCCAGTTGTCAGTGTCGATTTTGAAGAGCTTCATGTCGCGTTTGCATACATCAGTATAACGTAAAAGTGGGCGACCAGCGGCTCTCCTGCCTTCTATTAGATCGCCATACAGAATGTCCTGTGGAAGTCGACTTACTGGCATTCTACGAACGTGGCCAAGCCAGCCAGCGTCTGCTGCTGATAACAGAGCGGATGTCCTGGCACCCTGCTCTTTGTAGCACTTCCTCATTGGTTATCTTATCCCCCATCGGAGGTGGAAGACATTCAGCTTTTTTTCCTGCCATGAGTAGGTTGACCATGTTTCACTTCCGTACAGCAAGGTGCTCAACACACAGGTCCGGTACACTAGGGCTTTAGTACTACTAGTCAGCAATATGTTGTCCCAGACTCTTTTCTGCAACCGTGACATGGTGGCCATTGCCTTGGCTATCCTGTTGTTTATGTCTTTATCCAGTAGAGTGTTGTTGGATATGATGGAGCCAAGGTAACAAAAGTGATCAACAATTTCTAGTGGTTGGCCATTAATGCTTACTTGAGGTGCAGTGTTTGTGTTTTGGACAAGTATCTTAGTCTTGCTTTGACTGATGTTTAAGCCGAACTTCTGGCAAGCAGCAAATAGTTTGTCAACCAGGGACTGTAGCTGAATATCAGAATCAGCCACAATAGCAGCATCATCATTGATCAAATTTATAACCTCAATTATTTCGGCCATAAATTTTTGGACACAAAGCGTTTCTTGGTGTATGTGAAATGTAAGAATTTCGTGGTTTATTTGGCTTCAAAGAATCGTTGATGCTCCTTTATTTTTTTCTTTCATACTTCTGGCTCCATCAGTTGCTGTTTAAATGATTTTATTTTACTCGATCTTATTGTCTTCAAATGTCACATTCACCTGCGTTGTATGCGTTGCAATACAGTTCCATGGTCAAATGGTCCACTAGAGGAACCGTAGTTGATCTATGACAGTAGGAAACCAATGGAGCATTCGGGAATATAGAAAAGAATAGAAAGTGGTATGTGGAAATGTTGGGGTGATAGCAAGAAATCTAATAAAGCTAAAGCAAGAAACTGAAAACAGCTAAGACTGAGGGAGACTTTGAAATAAACGAATGACATATACAATATCAAGAAAGTTAAATGGGTTTGTTATTTTTCCTTATCTTATATATTACAGACGTTACTTCAAAAAATAAGATAATTACGTCCTACACATCTCTTGTGTCAATCTAGTCATTCATGCTAATGAATGTCTTAAACTCTGCTAAGTCGCTCATTGATTTTCCAGGCTGATTCAGGCAACCCATTCCATTATCTAATTGCACTGGGGAAGAAGGAGCACTTGTACGACTTTGTTCTAGCGTATGGAATAAGAAATGTGCCTCTATCTTTGTGTCTTTCTGAGTATTTCATTAGGTTTTGTTTTTCTATTTGTAAGTTATTGTTCAGTGTTTTATGTATTATTGCTACTTTACTTTTTATTCTTCTGTCCTAAAGTGTCTCTAAGTTTAGTTGTTTTACTAATGGTGTTACTCTAATCAAATTGGAATAATTGTTTGTTATTGATCTCACTGCTCAATATATTTTTATTTGTTCTAGTTTCTTTAAAATTGAGTATTATCGTAAACTAAATATTTCTCAAGAGTAGCGTTTGTTACTTTTATTATTAAATCTTCTTTAGGACAACTTGTAAGTTTTTGAATGCGTTTTTAACTAAACTACTGTCGTACAGTTTACCTTTTAATGCTAATACCATTTTAAAATTCTTTATCGCTTCGCGCAACTGTTTTGAATTTTTTTTTTTATACTTTGAAAAATTAAAATTGTCAGAGATTTTTTCAAAGAAGCGTCGTTGTCATAATTTAGTTTATATATTTATGCTCATAACCAATTTCAATTGCACATATAATGATCACATATCTTGTTCTTTAATTAACAATTTACAGGTGAACAAGGAGATGAATACAGCTAACATTTATTGTGAGAGTCTTCCCCCCTTCCCTCGTTTTTTTTTTAAAAAAGGTTATATTAACTCACTCTGCCAATCTATCTGTCTGTCTGTCTGTCTGTCTGTCTTGTAAAAAAAAAAACAATTGCACTTTATTTTTTCAAATCATTATCGTATTCTCGCATTAAATTAAAACTTCGCACAATTATTCGTTGACATGGACGCACACACACAAAAAAGTAACCAACTAGACAATTAATTACTGGTGATCATTAGTTTAAATCAGGGGTTCTCAACCTGTGGGTCGCGACCCCTTTGGGGGTCGATTGACGATTTGCCAGGGGTCGCCTAAGACCATCGAAAATAAGGATGGATTTTGTCTATTCTTCTATTGCTGTGTGTGTGTGGAGGGGGGTTGGGGCAGAGTGGGGGGTGGTAAAAAGGGGTCGTTGAGCCTAAAAGGTTAAGAACCGCTGGTTTAAATAGCTACAAGGAAAACAAAATACTTCGGTATTCACAAATATGGGTAAATTTGTTTTGTTTGCTAACTACTTGACTACTTTGTGAATTTTTTTTATTGAGTCTTGTCTTGTCTACGCCAATGAATAATTTTGCAAAGTTTCAACTTGATCCGAGAGTAACGACAAATAACGTGTTCTTACTTTTTACAAGACAGCCAGACAGATAGACAGACAGGGAGACAGACAGGGAGACAGAGTGAGTTGATCTAGGCCTAAGCTTTGTAAAAATTAAAAAAAAAAGAATAATACTTTCATTAGCAAATACAAAAGTAAGAGAGACTACTGTATTTCACGCAGCAACTTGAGGACTCCACAGTGACCTACCAATGTTGATTAATTTAATTTAATCTAATGTTGTCTGCTGGAGTTTGATTTGAATCATTTCCTCCTTCTACGCTTCCATGTAAATAGATTGATTCCGATAAACATTGTGATGATAATTTTGATTATTCAAAATTAAATCCATTTTGAACAAATAAACATAAAAAACTCACATTCAGAAAACGTGTTTTGACTGGCTTTCCACAGTACCAGGGCGCTCCATTGACCTCCGTCAGATTGCAAAGCTCATCACTGCTGTGTGCAGGTAGGTGGGGGAAGGGTAAACAGGGCGTGGCTTCTCCCACTTTACCGTTCACAAAGTTCCCAACCAACCAGAACGTTGATTTAAAAACTCTCTGTTTAAAATATCAGGACAATACACAAGGAATTTATTATAAAGTTTTAGCTCACAAATGTATTTCACGCTATTAGGGTTTAATAAACTATCTTATCTTATACATTACAGATGTTATTATTTAAAAAAAATAGATAATAATGTACTACGCATTTCATGAACACTTTGGTCCAATGACTTAAAAACTCAGTCATTGGTTCTCTTGCACGATTTTAAAAATGAGTTACAGTGGACACTATACTGTACAAGTGCTCCTTCTTCCCTAGTGCTATTAGAGCATGGAATGGGTTGCCTGAGCCAGCCAGGAAAACCAGTGACTTGGCAGAATTTAAGTCATTGGTTAATATGCATGACTGAATGCATCACACGTAGGACGTAATCATCTTCTTTTTTGAAGTAACGTCTGTATTATATAAGATAAGATAAGAGGCACAATGAGAAATAACAGACTGCTAAGAAGATGTGGGGCGCTGTGGCTGAGTTGTAAAGCGCTTGGTCTTGGGTTCGGATCTTGATGAAGACTGAAGATTAGGGCGAGATAACGGGTACCTGACATTAGTTGGGGAAAGGGTAAAGGCGGTTGGTCGTTGTGCTGTCCTTGTGACACCCCCATAACGGTGAGGCACAGACACCTATGACCTTTCCATCATCTGCCATATAAATCGCAAGATCTGAAATGTTTATTTTTTTTTATTTTTTTATATATTTTTTTGTACTCTTAAAGAACACAAGAGAACAGAAGAGTAAGGGAATTCAGTTATATTTTAATCTTTTTCTAGTTTTTTTGTAATTATGTTTTGTTAAATTTAAATCCTTTTCATAAAATTAATTATAACTCCACATACTTATTTGTTTACAACTGTTATCTACCCTTCATCTAGTTAACATCTTTAATTTTACTATGAAT
Source organism: Biomphalaria sudanica (assembly GCA_036873155.1). NCBI lineage: Eukaryota > Metazoa > Mollusca > Gastropoda > Planorbidae > Biomphalaria > Biomphalaria sudanica. The sequence continues at coordinate 222,611 of JAZGLO010001580.1, forward strand.
TATAGACAATCAGTTTGCTTACATACAAAGCCTACGTACGGAACATTGCAAACATAAACATAAGAGCTAAAATTACAAACTTATCTATAAAAGATTTGAATAGATAGGTCTTAATGAATGTAGAACAGTGGCACCCAAAATAGGGCCCGCGGGCCAGATCCGGCCCGCGACGTGGTTCCGTCCGGCCCGTCGAATTGTCGTCACAAAGTGTAGATATGCTCCTTCTAAACAAAAAAATAAAAGGTTGGGCCCTCACTTTTTCTATGACAGACTGGTATCATGATTTTAACATTTGTGTGTTTATGAAATTGGACTCAGAATGTAGAATCTACCAGGAAAAGTGAACGTATCTTTACTTTGTTGTTGAGCATGGCAATAAGCCAACATATTTATTTAATATAGAAAGTGTGGCTGACTAGTAAAACAACAATATAAAGGCGGCATTGGCGGCTTTCTTGGTCTGAGTCGCAAAAATAAGATCGTTAAACTACGCCTGGAGATTGGAGGCTCCATGAGAATATTTACCCAAAAAAGAAAGAGACCACAAAATGACTCGGTGGTAAGGGTACCAACACTCTTGTTCACATTTAAAGTAGAGAAACGAAGATGTTTTCTGAAGTGTAAAAAAATATAATTGTCAAATAACCTATTAAGTATTAAATACAAGGGTTTCTACCAAAATAGTTTCAGAACGAATTTCATTTCAGTTTTTGTAACTTTTGCTCGTGTGGCCCGCGAGACACGTGTTGGAAATTAAAATTGCCCACGGATCGAATTAGCTTGGGCATCACTGATGTGGTGGTCTTTTCATTCCCAGTTCAAAGCTTCACATGGAGAGAGCAACTTGTACAAAGGCAGTATGTAATAAAAGTGGTGAACAACTCTGAGGGCGAAAATACTGCCTGGGGGGTACATAGAAAGTCTCTCACCTGTCTGTACAACTCCAAACGGAAAGTTTCCCTGTGATGAGCGATTTCTGCAATGACCTCGACATCACCACTCCATGGAACACGGGACACGGCTGTATAGGTGCCGTCCCCGTTGTCGATAACGTCAGCCGCGATGGAAGCGTTGATGTCTAAACTGACCAGCCGGACATTAAGTTGATCTCCACCTGATCAGACAATTTAAATAACATATTTCAAATATCAACTACAGACTAATACCGTAGACAGACTACTGTATTCCGGCCATAACAAAAAACAAAATAAATAAATCTAGCAATAGAAAAAAATACTTTAAAAAAAAACAATGCCTATCTATATATATGATTCTCATCATGGCTCAAGAGTTTAGACACCACGTAATGGAAAGGTCACTCTTTTATTTCTGCAAGCCGGAAGAACTAGAGTTACCCTACGAAAAAAAAAGAGGGGGCTGAACAAGTAGTATTCACCCGTCAATAAATAGCAGGGCCGGACTCAACCGTTGTGGGGCCCTATGCGAAACGGATTTCACATAGCCAAGTTTGGGTAGGGATACGGATAATAAGTGAAATTAAGAGTTTGTATTAGAAAAAAAATTCGTCTTTGCATTTTATTCATTCTTTACTACGTACAGAATTACTTAACGAGCCTTGCGTGTAGCGAAGTCATACAGTATATCATAATACTTCTGTTTCCTATATAGATCACGCTCAATAGCAAGATGTTTCAATCTATCTACGAGAATTGTTGACCTCAAATAATTATTTATTAGTTTAAGCCGCGAGAAGCTTCTTTCACCAGATTAGACAATTACGAGTAATGCATAATGCCGTTTTTAATTGCAGGATTGATGTTTTCCATATTGAATGACACCCCAAAATGACAATTCTTTGTCTATATATTTCAGAAGATTTTATGAGTTCTCAAAAGATTTTAATAATTTCTGGAGATTTCCAGGACTTTTTCGTATATTTTGCAATATCAAGAGATTTCTAGGAGCTCCTGGTTAATCGACAGGAGGCCATGGGAGATCTGTTATAAGTTATAAAATGGTTTAATTTTTAATAATTTACACCAAGAATTAGCGCGGGTCCTATGAAAGTGCGGGGCCCACTGCGGTCGCATACGTAGCAGTGACCTAAGCCGGCCCTGCAAAATAGCGGCGTATGCTACGCCGTGGGTCGGCTAGTTTATGTATCTATATTTATATTAAATTGCTTCTGAAAAGGAAACACGGAAATCTACTAACTTCTTCATTCTAGAGTCGTCTGGTGTAGGCCTACTAAAGACAGTTTACGACAATGCCGCTTATCTTGCATCATTCACCCTTCGAAGCCATCAACCAATTGCTAACTCTTTTTCGCCGTCACCATAGAAAACACACACACACACACACACAAAAATCATCTGATCATAGCGCACTGAGCCTACTACATTAGCGGATCCAGAACTTTGGAGTCGGGGGGGGGGCGATTTTTTTTCAAACCCTCACCCTAGCGCCCAGTAAACCCTAACCCTATGCATAAACGTGCGTACAGCATATATATATACGCATTTTTTTTAAAAAAGCAGTGTCTCTCAACCTTCGGCGAAAAAAAAAAAAGTCATGTTGAGGCCTTTCTCTTGCAAGCTTGGGGGTCTGGGGGAACGCTGTATTCTTTTCCAATGAAGTTCGGGGCGAAGCCCCGCCGCCAAAATCGTTTTCTTGCATTCTTCACTGAAGAAAAGTATTCTCTTGACAACTACAGCACATTATTAATCAATGGAGTTCGGCGCGAAGCCCCGACTCCAAAAGCGTTTTCTTGCAATCTTTACTGCAGAAACGCATTCTCCTGACATCTACAGCTCATTATTCATCAGTGGAGTTCGGGGCGAAGCCTTGACGCCAAAAGCGTTTTCTTGTAATCTTCACTGAATTGCATTCTCCTGACATCTACAGCTCATTACTAATCAGTGGAGTTCGGGGCGAAGCCCCGACGCCAAAAGTGATTTCTTGCATTCTTCACTGCAGAAACGCATTCTCCTGACCTTAAGCTCCCTATTAAAAAAGGACCTTTTGAATAGTGTTGTAAACTATTCTAATATGAATTTATAGGCCCTTAATACATTGCAAATAAAACCGATTTGTTCCTTGAAAAGATAAAATACCTCACATATTTAGATCGCCGCCAAAGTATAAATTATTCGATAAATAATATTCAATATAATTCAAGCGTAAATTGTGAGTTATAGTCCCAAATTTATGTAACTAGAAGATATCAGATTGAGCAAAGGTTCGATAAAGCGACTAGGAAACAATTTTTTGGTTTAGAACTTATCTCAATCGTGACTCTTGTACTGAAAAATTTCGTTTGAATTCTAACTTTTCCAAAGCAAAGTCTTTCTTAAAAAAATTATGATAAATTCATGTGAAATTACATAAACTCTGTCTGGAAAGGGGAGGGGCGATAGAGTGGAAATGATTAATCCTCGCTCCTTCTTATAATTTCTGCTAAAGATTGCATTTGGCATTAAAAAATAGGGGTGGGGCGACTCGATATAAGATTTTAATTTATAGCATTTATAAATTATATCAGTGACAGATTTTTTTTAATTTAGTAATTTCTTAACTTTAATACAAAAAGAAAAAGTATTTGTTTGTCGATGGGAGGGAAGGCTATTGCGTGTATCGCCCCTCCCACCTGGTACAACCCTTTTTCATTCTATATTTAATAATCATAAAATTTGAGATTAGAGTATGGTGCGACATAATATACAATGGATTCACATATCAATTCGTAGTTTATATTATATAGATATTCAACTAATTGTGTTCACAAACTATGACTTCTCCATAAAAATAGGACCGCCCCCCCCCCCACTAAGAGGGCTAGAGTGGGGAGGGCAGTACAGGCAATCGCACACCCTCTACCCCACCGACTCGGCCAAAATACCAGAAGGGGAGCGACATAATATAAAATGTATATATTAATTCAACTAATTTTGTTCACAAAGTATGATTCGTCCATAAAAGTAGGACAGCCCCCCCCCCACTCAAAGGGTTTAGGTGGGAAGGGCAGTAGAGGTATTCGCCCCCCCCCCAATCGGTCAACAGGGGAACGACATAATATAAAGATTGGTTAAAATAGCAATAACAAGTTTTAATCATATAGATATTTAATTGATTCTGAGAAAGCTGTGATTTCTACAAATAAATTGGACCGCCCCCCCCACTCAAAAGTTTATTGTGGGAGGATGGCGGATTGATGTCATCGCCCCCTCCCGACCCCACCAAATCGGCCAACATACTAGAGGGCGGCGAAATAATCTAAAAATATGTTTAAAAATATAAATAGTATATTATTAACATAAGTAATAAATTCGTATACAAATGTGTGAATTCTAATCTAAAATGCGTCCTCCCCCCCCCCTTCTAAAGACAAAAAAAAAATAATAATAATAATTACCAAGAGTTCGAATTTCTTCTCGGGCGTTCACCAAAATAATTTTGAACTTGACCTCTGACCCCATTTTTATAGTGTGATTGATTCCCAAAGGTGTTATAAGCTCAATCTTTGAATAGTTGCCTGATGCAATGTCTTGTATGTCGTTGACTTGTGGGAACGACAGGTAGTAATGTTCTAAAGGTGACAGCGGCCAAGGTGAAGGTCTCATCAATGCATCGTCATGAAAAGCACCACACCTGCCGTAGAAAAAAATTGTTTCAACGGGAAATAATGAAAATGAAACACATTTCTTTTACTCAACTATTGAATGTGTGTCGCTGTAATAATGTGTGTCGCTGTAATAATGTGTGTCGCTGTAATAATGTGTGTCGCTGTAATAATGTGTGTCGCTGTAATAATGTGTGTCGCTGTAATAATGTGTGTCGCTGTAATAATGTGTGTCGCTGTAATAATGTGTGTCGCTGTGGTTGTGTGTCAATGGGATAGTGTATCGCTTTCTAAGTGTCGTGCCTACGACAGTATTAAACAGCGTTAAGTTATGTTACGTTTCATGTGTTTTAAAGTTCTAGAGGCTCAAGTTTTGTTTTATGTCTTTAGTGTCCAAACGTGGGGATGTATTGCTGAGATATTTTCACTTTCAGAAAAGAAAAAAATGAAGCCGTCGCATAAGAACACACGGCACACTCAGTAAACACATGATACACTTAATGAGCACACGACACACTTAGTAAACACATGATACACTTAATGAGCCCACGACACACTTAGTAAACACATGATACACTTAATGAGCACACGACACACTTAGTAAACACACGACACACTTAATGAACACACGACACACTTAGTAAACACACGACACATTCAGTAAACACATGACACACTTATTACACATTTAATGAACACATGATACACTTAATAAACACACGGCACACTTAATGAGCACATGACAAACTTAATGAGCAAACGACACACTTAATGAACACACGGCACAGTTAATGAATACACGGCACACTTAATGAGCACACGGCACACTTAATGAACACACGGCACACTTAATGAGCATATGACAAACTTAATGAGCAAACGACACACTTAATGAACACACGGCACAGTTAATGAACACACGGTAGGGGTAAGGATAATAAATGAAAATTAAGCTTTTGTATTAGCAAAAAAGTCGTCTTTGCATTTTATTAATTTTTTACTAAGTACAATATCACGATCAATTCGAATCAAATTAACTTTGCGAGCCTTGAGTGTAGAGAGTCATACAGTATATCAAGCCAGATTCTTCATTCCATATGCTAGGTCCTGCCAGGACAAATTTGTACAAGTGCTCTTTCTTCCCTAGTGCTATTAGAGCATGGAATGGGTTGCCTGAGCCAGCCAGGAAAACCGGTGACTTAAAAGAATTTAAGTCATTGGTTAACATGCATAACGCGTCTGACGTAATCATCTTCTTTTTTTAAGTAACGTCTGTATTTTATAAGATAAGGTCGTCAAAATTTTGTTTTCTACATTCTACATAGGTCACGCTCAAACGCAATAGCAAGTATTGACAAATTGTTCAATATATCTTCGTGGATTTTTGACCTCAAGTCGTTGAATGAGATTCAGGAGATTTTTATGATTTCAGATTTCCATGAGTTCGTGGAAAATCAGGAGACCGAGTGAAACCTGTAACATAAGTTAAAATGGTTTAGTTTAATAATTTGCACCTAGAATTAGCGAGGGGCCTATGAAAGTACGGGCCAACTGCGGCCGCATAGGTCTATTGATGTTGTTTTTTTATAATTGTGTTACCTTGAGGCCAAATCTATGCTTCCAAAATCTCCCTGTCTTGTATCCACAGATAAGTTGGACAACGATCTCCAGGCTCGATGTAGATCGCTGTACACAGAAGCACACTGGGTGTTCTCTCTAATAGCATTGATCTTGCTTCTATAGAGGGGAGATAATAAATAGATTACTCAAGTAATTCTGTACAGATTTTGAAAAAGCAGCGATATTTTTAATTGTTACATAACATTGTTATGTTAAACAGTTTATCCCTTAAACACGTACAGTACATACCTTTTTAATTTCATTTGAATTTCTTCCAATGTTATTTTCGTATCTATAAGTGATGGCCACACAGTGTTATCTTCTTGTGTTGCTATAAAAAAAAAAAAAAAAAAGAAAGTAATACTACACTGTGCATACATACTAGAGGGGTAGCCATATGGACTACTGATTCTGTTCTAACTGCAATATTAATTGTTTCTCCTTAGCACGTATCTTGTATTAGCTAACCCAAACAATGTATATACATATGTGTGGTCACAAACAAATAAATAGCATAATGTAAACATTTTAAGAAGATAATTTGGTTTTGTCCGAACTCTCATTTACTATGGAACCTCTTTTTTTTTATCCCAACCCTAATTTCAAAAGTTTTCCTAAAAAAAAATTGTCGTGTGAGCCGTTTTCGAAATCGGTAATTAAAAAAGTACAAGGTGTAGGAAATACCCACTTGGTATGTTATGTTTTTATATATAATTGTTGTAATTCTTCCTTTCACATGATTTGAACTGACCCATATTTTAAAAAAAAGGCTCATTGACGTTGCTTTGATAGTACTTGCATTATTCCAATGTTTGAACAGTTTTACAGTAGATCTATACGCTTGACTTGTTGAAGTAATTTTTTTTTTCATTAACATCCCAAGGGTGGCCCCTGGCGGAACCCCAGAGTGTGTGTGTTATTGACGGCCGTTGACTTGAAACACTGAACTGCTGGTAGACAACAAAACCGATTTAGGCCCATAATAGTTTAAATCAGTGATGCCCAAAATACGCCCGCGGGCCAGATCCGAAACGTCAGTGTATAAAATTAAGTGGTTTAAAAGTATATTTTTACCTACGTCAGGGCTCTAATTTATTCTCTAATGTATAGCTACCACAGCCTTTAACATTAATGAGATGGGACTCTGAATGTAGAATCAACCAGGACAAGTAAGAGAACCTTTACTAGCTTGCAGAACATTATAAAAAGTCAAAAATGTGGATGTTTAAAAAAAAAAAAAAAAAACATATAAACGGCATTCTTGATTTTAGCTGCAAATAAAAGATTGTTAAACTACGGGTAATATATCCATATGTTTCCACTTTCTAATAGTTTCAGGTTAATTACATTTTCATTTCTGCATCTTTTTGTTGATGTGGCCCGCGACACGAATGCTGGAAATTAAAATGGCCCCGCAGGATGAGTAAGGTTGAGCATCATTGGTTTAACTTGTTAAGCTTATTGCAACTTCAATAACTTTTTGTATTAACTTTTATTACAATATAAATTTAACTTGAGATGAAATGAAATAATTTTATATTGTTAGCAAATCTAACTAACAATTAAAACACGTCTTTACACTCTAGCATCCTGAAGTCGTCTGGCGTACTTAACACAGCTTACGACAGTGCCGCTTATCTTGCATCATTCTACAAGACTAACATTAAATTAATGCTCCCTCTCTACAACAAACAATGAATACTCCCTTTCTATATAACATAGGACACACACACACACACAAACAGCTAACCCTTACACTGCGAAACAGAGTTGTTTTTTTTTATTTATTATCCTATTCTAATTGTAATAACTAATTCCCTTTAAATTTTTTTACTGAAATTTAGTTTTATAAACCCACACATGGGATGTTAATGTAAATTGTTAAGATGTGTACATATAGTAGCATGATGCTGACATTTACATTATCTGTATTCATTTAAAGTATATATTAACAGCTGTTATATTCTTATAAGGAAAACTATTGTACAATAACAATTGAGCTTGATCAAATTTAAATATTAACTTAAAAAATTTCAGTACCTTGAAAAGTGATACCGTCTACATAAAAATGTATTTTCAAATTTGTCAGATAACACTGACAAGGAACACAATTAATTGACCATTGATAAGATAAACAAATCAATTTTAAAATGAGTACATGTTTAAATTACTTAGCAAACTACTTGTTGACGTCACAGTGAGGACATGAGTTGTGATTACTTCCAGGACAACTGGATGAATGGCTATTATAGCTTGGAGACGGTCCAGTGGAATTTCGATAATTTCTAAATACCTAGAGGTCATAAAGGGAAAAGTATTAATTAAACAATTTATAGAGAAACAAAAAGTCAAAATATTTTATTGTCTAAAATCTTATCTCATCTTACAAATAACATTTTTTTTTTTAAAGTAAAGTTCCCCTTTCAGAGACCTTGTGGTCTATAGGGCAGATGATGTAAAGGTCATCTGATTATGTGGCCTACCGTTAACAAGGGTGTCATGTGGCCAGCACAACGACCCAAACCGCCTTTACTTTAACCCAACTAATGTCAGGTACCCATTAGAGCCGGGTTGACCTAGAAGTGCCCAAGGATCCCGAAATTAAAAATCCCAGTCTTCACCAGGATTCGAACAAGTGCCAAGTACTTTACCGCTCAGCCACCGCGCCTCCTACAAATGACATACTCTGCTTCTTTTCTTGCGTTATTCCTTTAGGTTACCTTACATCACCCAACAAGTCTCTATATCGCTTACTCTTCTTGTACAGTATTAATATTAATGTATTTTCTTTACTTAAAGAATCGTGCGAATATCCGTAGCATAAAATTTTTCGTGGATAATCTCGACCCACTTTTATTAAGACTTCTAACCTTCGATGAAGTCCAGTAGGGAATCGGCGCCTTCAAGGGCGCCGTTTATCCTGTTGGTCGTTATACAACCAGGCCTGTACATGGGGCTCTTTACCCCTGTCCTGTCTGAGGACTTCCAGCGGTAGTGGTCATAGTGACTGACTGCGTATGTCGACCATATCGCGTACACGGCGCACCGCCCCCGATACTAGCAGTCCATACGCTGTAAGTGGTCAGGTGTGTGCTGACCATGGGGGAGCTTGTCTCATATTCCTATGGACCGCCACTCCAGCTAATACGGTCACTGATGACGGCCCCTTTTGTGGAACGGCGTGGCGGACTTTTTGGACTGGGGTGCGGGCTATTTGTTCCATCCCTATCCCACAAGGGCCTGGTTCGCTACTCGTACTTGGCCTATCTAGTTCCAATACTAGACGTTTCCACCGGAGGCGCCACGCTGATGCTGATGCGACAAGTAGCTGGAATCCTCCGGTAACACTTCTAACAGAGTCTAACACACAAAAATTGGCCTGAGGTTTAACACCATTATCACATTTTCCAATGATCTTTGCAGATCGAACACGTAGAAATATTTGGTCTGGTCGACAGGAATTGGTTTCATTTTGGGGACAGAGAAAACGTGTATGCCTAAAAACTATGATCTTCAATTTCGTACATAGTTCTATGTTGCGGATATAGTTATCAGGGCCGGTCCTACAGATTGCGGGGCCCTATGCGAAACGGATTGCGCTGGACCTAGTCTAGGTAGGGATAAGGATAATAAGTGAAATTAAGATTTTTTTGTTAGAAAATAAATTCGTCTTTGCATTTTATTGGTACTTTAAGAGCAAAATCAAGATCAAATTAACTTTACAATAGAAGATAGATTTCCAACATAAAGCAATAAACATTCAGATCTGCCTTTTAGATCTACTATAGACTATCAAAATGTCGCTTTTGATTTCTTTAAGGGATCGAGATAGATTTTGATCTGTATTTGTATGCCAGTGACTATTACAGTAAATTTTGGTTAATATTCGCCCTATTATTTTTATTAAATGAAAGCTGACAAAGCCGTTTTTTTTTTTAATCGCGAGTAGGATTAGCATTTTCCATATTGAATGACACCCCAAAATTACAATTTTGTCTATTTTTAGAAACATGTTATGAGCTTTCAGGATATTTTAATAATTTCAGGAGATTTTATGACTTTTTTTTTCGTATACTCCCAGGCGAACCAGGAGACTTGCGGAAACCTTGTTATAAGTTAAAATGGCTATATTTAATAATTTACAGCTACAGTTAGCGCGGGGCCTATGAAAGAACGGGGCCCACTACGGCCGCATAGGTTGCAGTGCCCTAAGACCGACCCTGATAGTTATGTCGTCATTTTTTAACACCCAACTTTAGGCTTCTTTACTAAAAGCTGTAAAAATTATTTTAGCAATAATGTTAATGAAAGTCGCATTTTAAGAAATGAAAAGTGCATTTTAAAACTTAATAATAATGACTGGTGTGATAGGTTTTTTTAAATTTATATAGCACTATTAGCATATATAATGTAGGTTCGAGGCGAGCTGGACACTTGTATTGCGTTATACAAATTGTAAGACACATTTCCATACGGACAATAAAGATTATTATTATTATTATTATTATTATTATAGAATATGCTAATATGTAGTTCATATCCTACCATGTGCGCTTTATTATTGGCTTGCAATTCAATATTCTATAGTCAAAATCTTTGGACCATGTGGTAGTATTTGCAGTTTTGATGCGGAGACCATGGCAGTCTGTGAAGCCTTAAAAGTCATTGACTCTCAACTCGGCGAGGGACATTTGAGGGAAACACAGATTGTTGTGGTCAATGACTCAAAATCTGTACTACAGGCTTTGCAAAGCCCTGGACCATGGCCCCCCAATATCAATAATGTCAATGGCTTCACACAACATAAAACAACGCTATGGCACCCCAGTAATAATGCAGTGGGTACCGAGTCACATAGGTGTGACTGGCAACACAACTGCAGACTCTTTGGCCCACAAGTGAGGGCAAATTCCACCCACTGAACAGCCTGCAAGCTTACATCAAGCCCTGGCTATAATACAAAAAAAAAACAGAAATGGAAAAGTGGTTTGAGTGCTGGGACAAGTCCCAAAAAGCCCGTGGAATCTGGGAGCGCATGAGGCGCCCTGACCGCACTTTCCCGTGGTGGAGGCTGTCCAGGCCTGAGCAAGCTATTATAGCACAGTGCAGGACAGGCTACTGTCCTGTTGGCTCATATTTCTCGCGGCTATGGCCAAATTTTGATTCACGGTGCCCCCGCCTCGGGGAAGAAGAGGAAACCGTGCCTCAAATTCTGTTTGACTGCCCCAGACTTGCTGATCTCCGTCTCGACAGGTCTGGGAAACCAAAAATTCTCGACCTGTATGGCGACATTTATGCACTACTCAAGACAGCAGGGTTTCTGTCCAGGGCTTTTGCAAGAGAGGATTTGAGCCTCTCAAGCCCTCACTCTAATGGAGTTTGATGGTGATGATGATGATGATGATGAAGATGATGATTGCGTAGTACGTTTCGAATATTTTGTTTAAAAATAAAGGTCATTAGGTCATAGCATGGATCTCCTGGAGCGATGACCGCGGATTGGGTCTGGACTTGGTCCATTGTGACGACGGTCCAGAGCGCACACCTCACGACTTGTGACTATAAGACCTCGAGAGCCAAACTAAGTTCTTGAAACCATCGGCAGCTACACTTGTGGAAGTTTACCTTAAAATACTGCAGATCAAAATGATGACCACTCCAGTTGCAAACACTTTACTTCGACAAGAAAAACTGAAAAAAAAAAGTTGATAACATGTGTGTGTGTGTGTATCTTTGCAAAGAAAAAAAAGTAAAATATTTTGCTCCTAATCCCCCCCTTTTCATCATATTAAAAATGCCGGCTACGCCCATGTTTTTGTATCAATGCGCAACTCCAGATGTTGTCTAGAAACGTCTTATTTTGTAGAGCCTGTTTCCAATTGTGAAGACATATCTGAATATTTTATACAAATATGGCGTATTTTAAAAAAAAACATTGACTTATATATATTACCTTAAAAATGAAATGATTCACTATCAAAATAGAAAATAGCCGTTGCACCATAATTTCTCAAGCTGCAAATTATTGTGAAATCAGATTTCTTCTAACATAAAGTGTGGTCGGGAGGCCAAGTGCGCTTGAACTTGGCTTGGCTTGGCTACCTAGAAAGGGGTTCGAGGTTCGAGTTGTGTTTACCGAGCGCTTAAAGGCAGCACGGAGATACCCCCCCCCCCAACCGGTCCACAAATGAGATTGGACCAAAAGTGCTCTGAGCATGCTATAAGCATGAAAGTAGCGCTATATAAAAGCTATAATAATAATAATCTCTAGTTCTGAAGATCTAAATGTAACGGACGGGCGGACAGACCGACCACACAAAGCTAATAACAATAGCAACGTTTTCCCTTTCGAAGGCTACTTTAAAAAAAAGGTATTTTAAAAGAAGTCTGAAATGTGTTACAATAAAAAAAATAGTATTAAAAAATATTAACATTAGAAAGTGGCTATTTTGAAACCTTAATAAAAAGTGTTATCATCATCAAGCGACCCATCACTTAGGCATGTCGATTGCATAAAAATATTTCCCTTTAACTCTTTCTCTCCTAACTGACGATACCAGCGTTGATTCCACCAGAATGTGGTATATAATTACGGAGAGAAAGAGTTAATGCACTATGGCTGCCTGGTCGTGCGGTTTGCACGCTGGACTGTCGTTCAGATTTATCGATGGTCCCGGGTTCAAACCCTGCCCGCTCCCATCCCCCGTCGTCCTGCGGGAGGTTTGGACTAGGAAGTCATTATCTTCAACTCTGAAGGAACATCCGAAACATGTAAAACATTTTACAAACATTTTACTAGTTCTTAATCTTCGCATTTTAGCGAAGCGTTATTTTTTCCCTTAATAAAAATGAATTTATATTCACCTGTAACAAGTATAACATTTACTCCAAACATAAACTCGTATCGGAATAACAACGGGGGCTGTACTGAGGCTAGTATGGGCTGTAAAGTACACATATTTATAGCATTGCAATTCAACACACACACACACAAGCACACACAAAACAGAAATTTCCTAACCGTTACAATGGACCCTACTGTTGTCCGTTTCACGTGACTGGATATTAAAAGAATTAGGCCTATTTATTCACAGATTGAATCCAATATAAAAAAAACAAGGCTAGAAAAGGTAGTTTGTATGGGAACCAAATTTCTGAATCAGCCCCCCCCCCCCCCCCCCGAAGTGATCCACTCAGGCAGGTAAAAAAAAAATCAGGTTTCAATATATTTAGATTGAATATCAGAAGCTATGAACTCTATCCACGACCGTATCTCCGCCTGTACAACAACAAAAAAGAGCTGCACGTATCGAAAGTGTTAGGCCGACAGACTGCATCATACTTCAGTGTACGGAGATATGTTAATGTTATAACAAAGCTTATAGGAACTTACTCTGCATGTCTGTCTGTCTGTCTGTGTGGTATAAAGTTTGTATACATTATTTCTCCAACACCCAATCTAGCTGAAATTTAGCACAATTCTTTTACCTGACAAAACAAGAATCAATTAAAAAAAAGAAAAAACAACAACAATTAGTTGATTAACTATTGGTAATAAATTATTTTGTTTGGTATCTCGAACAAGGGAAAGAAGTTGTAATTGACTGAAGTGGTAATATAAGCTGAATTAGTCCCCTTTGTAAGTCTTCGTCTGAGTCTTAGTAAATACAAACCTGAAAAATAGGACGAGACTAGAGACGAAAAAAATAACTATACAATCTTCCATGTTTATTAGCTCTTCACTAGCAGAGTGGTTAACGTGTTGTCTTGAGAAGCCTGCGAAATCTTGGGCTTATGTTCAGGTTGTTTCCCCCCTTCTTTTTATTTTTATAAATGTTTTTATTGTTAGTCTAGATCTATTACAAATTTAATTACATGACTGAGCCAAACTAATAGATACAATCAAGATTAATGTAAACTTTTTTTTAAAGTACTTTTTAAAATGTTTACTTATTATTGTTTTCTTTCTTCCTTTTCAACAAACTTTTCTCTGTCTGTGGCATTTGACGTCTCGAGAGACGATCTTTTTCCTTTGCAACTTCTTGTGTGACTTAAGAGGCCGATCCTTGATACGCAGCTGCGGGGCAGGTTGGGCATAGGTAATCACCAGGGGCCGTTGCATTTTCACCCTTCTTTCTGCTTGTGTTGTGTATGGCATCTGCAATCCGAGACCCTTCCTTTATGCTCTCTCTCTCCATGTGGATCTATCTAGTGCCACTTTTTCCCAGCTGCTAGTGTTGATTTTGAAGAGCTTTATGTCGCGTTTGCATACATCCGTATACCGTAAAAGTGGACGACCAGGTGGAAGACATTCAGCTTTTTTCCTGCCATGAGTAGGTTGACCATGTTTCACTTAGTGTTTTTTTAGTCTCTTAATAGTCATGTCATTTAAAAAAGACACCAAAAGGCAATGAATATTCTTTACCTTGCCAACACTGCAGCTCTTCCCCTTGCCAACACTGCAGTTCTTTCCCTTCAAAACACTGCAGTTCTTTCCCTTGAAAACACACAGTTCTTTCCCTTGCCAACACTGCATTTCTTTCCCTTGAAAACACTGCAGTTCTTTCCCTTGAAAACACAGCAGTTCTTTCCCTTGAAAACACTGCAGTTCTTCCCCTTGTCAACACAGCAGTTCTTTCCCTTGAAAACACTGCAGTTCTTTCCCTTGAAAACTCTGCATTTCTTTCCCTTGAAAACTCTGCATTTCTTTCCCTTGAAAACTCTGCATTTCTTTCCCTTGTCAACACTGCATTTCTTTCCCTTGAAAACACTGCATTTCTTCCCCTTGTCAACACTGCAGTTCTTTCCCTTGAAAACACTGCATTTCTTTCCCTTGAAAACACTGCATTTCTTTCCCTTGAAAACACTGCATTTCTTTCCCTTGAAAACACTGCATTTCTTTCCCTTGAAAACACTGCATTTCTTTCCCTTGAAAACACTGCAGTTCTTACTCTTGAAAACACAGCAGTTCTTTCCCTTGCCAACACTGCAGTTCTTCCCCTTTCCAACACTGCAGTTCTTTGTCTTGACAGCACAGCTGTTACGGCATTCATAGTGACGCGTTTTAGTAGTGAGCCTACACATGTAGTCCTAGTGTAGTGTGTATAGTTGATGGTGTTGACCTTCACGCGTTTTTTTTCCTTGGGCATACGCAAGTGTTTAGTGTGCAGGCGAAAAAAGATAACACATTGGCATGATCAGTCAAGCATATAGATAAATTATCTCTGTACCTTAGTTACAGAGGTTAAGTGTTTCTTAACATTCCAGCATATTTTTCTTTGTTTGCTAGATCTAATTGTGGTGCTTAGATCAATTTATTTTATGCGATGTTAAATTTAATTGTAAGGTTTTCCTTTATATATTAAGTCAATAGAATTAAACAATGAAATTAGTTTTCTTTCTAAAGGTTTTAATACAAGGGGTAAAATACATAGACGCACACATGTACATATTTGTTGTATTTTATTGTGCAACGAACGTGTGTTCAGCGCCCTAAATGACATTTCTCTCCAAGTAAACAAACTTAGTGTCACCATATAGTGACCTCTAGACAGTCTCAATATGTCTTAACAATTTGCGTTAATCCATTCTGGCTTAAGAATGGTCAATGTCTATATTCTCTATCAATACATTGTCATGGATTAAACAAATAAGAAGTTGGGGGTGTTGAGCTCTCCCTTTAAAGATACCCTTGGTCAGTGTCTGTTTGGCTTGTAGTGCTGACTCATACATGAGACTTAACTCAAAGTAAACAAACTTATTACCCGTCCAATAGTATAAAAGGTGTGGTTTGTGGTCCAGACCCTTGATTGACAACCTATCTCATAATAAACTAACTCATACCAAATTAACCTTATAGAGATTTGGCTTGTAGTCCCGCCTCTAATAAAAATTCTAATCCAAGTAAACAAACTCAATTCCCTCATAAGATGTGACCTCTAGACAGTGTCGACACGTTGACATCTGGCTTAATGTGGTCAGCTGCCTATTTGTGAACTCAATGTTATGGACTAAACAAACAAAAGGAGGTGGGGGTAGCTCATCTCTACCTCTGGAGATATACCCGCACATCTAGACAGATTATCAGGGTGACGTAGTTAAGGAATATGACATGTTTACTAGACCACTCAAAGGTCAAGACAAGCCAGTGTGCCAGACATCGCTGCTACGTATGTAATACGAATTTATAATGTAAAGTCTAGTCCCCCCCCCAATAACAAACCTAGTTCCCTCGTGTGACCTCTAGAGAGTGCTTACGTCCATCGTATCTGACTTGGGGTCACCTGTCAATCAATGAACTCAATATGATGGGCTAAACAAATAAAAGGGGGAGGGAGTTGTTCATCTAGAAATATACCTGGTTACCTTAGAGGTGTGGCTCTTGTAGTCCAGTCCCCCCCTCCCCAATAAAGATTAACTACTAAGTAAACAAACTCAGTTCCATCGAAAGGTGTGACCACTAGAGAGTGTCTATACGCTGACATTAAACCTACGTCCATCGTATTTAACTTGTGGTTACCTGCCTATAAAAAACTCAATGTGATGGACTAAACAAATAAAAGGGGGTGGAGATTCTATATAATACGAGAATGGGAAGAGGCAGATATAAGGTGTACAAAATGTGTGCCAGACAGACAGACGAACAGACTTAAATTGCTATTTAAAAAGCAAATTAAAAGATATTTCAAGGATAGATGGATAGATAGATAGATAGATAGATATCTTCTTATCTTATATAACACAGACATTACTTCAAAAAAGAAGATGATTACGTCCTTGCGTCATGCATTTAGTCATGCATATTAACCAATGACTTAAATTCTGCCAAGTCACTGGTTTTTCTGGCTAGCTCAGGCAACCCATTCCATGCTCTAATAGCACTAGGGAAGAAGGTGTATTTGTACAAATTTGTCATAGCATATGGGATGAGGAATGTGCCTTTATCTTTGTGTCTTTCAGAGTATTTTATTAAATTTTTTTTTTGTATTTGAAGATTATGGTTCAGTGTTTTATGTATAATTGCTATTTTACTTTTGAGTCTTCTGTCCTGAAGGATTTCTAAATTTAGTGATTTTACTACAGGTGTTACTCTAGTCAAATGTGAATATTCATTTGTTATGAATCTCACTGCTTTATTTTGTGTCTGTTCCAGTTTCTTAATGTGTTCTTGAGTTGAGGGGTCCCAAATGGAGGATGCATGTTCTATTATGACTAAGACTAAGACTGCTTTATTGATCCTTACGGAAATTTGTTGTGATTACAAGGACTCTTTTCTCATATAAAGACAACACAACAGAAAAAATACACACAAATACAACAGACACAACATAAAGAGTTCATTTAGCGACTACACACAGGTATCTTGGTGCATTTCATGTTCCCTGATCAATGAGTGGCGGTGATAGAGTCTGACCGAGTGAGGTACGAACGAGTTTTTGTACCGCTCTGTTCTTGTTTTGATTGACAGCAGTCGCCCACTTCGCGACGACCTGTCGTAGTTCTGATGGAGCGGGTGGCTGTTGTCTTCCAAGATTTTTTCGATTTTTCTTAGGCACTTTTGTTCAAAAAGTTCCTTTAAATGTGGCAATGTTGTGAGTGTAATTTTAGATGCTTTTTTAATAATTTTTTCTAGACGTCGCAACAGTTTAGATGAGGCTTTGCCTTGCCAACAAGTTATTCCGTATGTTAGCAGACTCTGCATAGTCGCGCGGTAAAATGTCTCAAGGATCTTCTTGCTTAGTTTAAAGCTATTGAGTTTGTATAGCAAAAGAGTCGCTGGGCAGCCTTCTTTGTCAGAGTTCCAAGATGGTCTTCCCATGAAAGCTTGTTGTTGATGATGACACCTAGATATTTATATGCCTTTACTTGTTCTATAGATGTAGTGTTTATTTGCAGTTCACGTATAGTTTGTTTTTTCTTTCTAAAATCTATTATAAGTTCTTTAGTTTTTGTTACATTCAGTTCTAGAAAGTTGTCGGTGCACCAGTTTGTAAACTCTTCTATCGAGCTTCGATACTGAGTTTCGTCTCCTGAAATAAGACCGACTATGGCAGTATCATCAGCGAATTTAATGAGTTTAACTGAGTCATAGATGCTTCTTATGTCATTAGTGTAAAGAGTGTATAGTACAGGAGAAAGTACACAACCTTGTGGAGCACCCGTACATAGTACTCGAGTTGACGATTTGGTGTTGTTGACTTTAACATACTGGGGCCGTTGGGTTAAAAAGTTTAGAACCCATGCTTGTAAGTAAGGGCTTACATTTAAGTTACTCAGTTTGTTTATCATTAGATGTGGCTGTATGGTATTGAAAGCCGAGGAGAAATCTACGAAGAGGACTCGTGCGTATGTTTTGGGTATATCGAGATGCTTATAAAGCTGGTCCAAAAGCAATAGAATGGCATCCTCAGTTCCTCTATCTGCTTTGTATGCAAATTGGTGAGGGTATAGGCTGTTGTTGACTTTTGCTACAAGTTGTTTTAGCATATATTTTTCAAAACATTTCATAACAATATGTGTTAGTGCTACTGGGCGGAAATCATTTAAGCAATCTATTTTTGGTTTCTTAGGCACTGGTATGATCTCTGAAGTTTTCCAGATGTGTGGAATTACGCACGTTTGCAATGACTGGTTAAAGATTATTGGCCTAACCAAGGTTAAATAACATTTTAGTTTTATGTTCTTATTTGATTTATAGAAATTTATTTTAATAAATCCTAATGCTTTGTTTGATTTTTTTTTATAGTTTCATCAATATGTGGATTCCATGACAGTTTTTCATTTATTATAACACCTAGGTATTTTGCGTTTTTAGTCTGTGTTACTGGTTTGCCATGAATAAGATAAGTGGAATTAATTTGTTTTAGTTTTTTTGTTACTCTTAACAACTGACATTTTCCTGGGTGGAAAGACATGCTCCAATTTGATTCCCATTTCTGTAATTCATCTAATTCTCTTTGTAAAATATCTGTGTCTTGTGTTGTTTTTATTGTTCTATATATTATGCAATCGTCTGCAAATAATCTGACTTTTGTTCCTGAAGTAATGCAATTCGGTAAATCATTTATGTAAATTAAAAATAGTAGTGGACCCAAGACTGTTCCTTGAGGTACACCTGAGTTTACTGTTATCGGTGTTGATTTAGAGCCATTTATTATTACAGTTTGTTCTCTCCCTATCAGAAAATCTTTAATCCACTGATGCAGTGGACCATTAATGCCGAAATATTTTAATTCTTTAAGCAAACTATGTTGGTGAACTTTGTCAAAAGCCTTAGAAAAATCTAGTAAGATAGCATCTATTTGTTCACTATTATCTAAATCTTTAGAAAAATCATCAATTAGTCCTATTATTTGTGTTTCACATGATCTATATTTCCTAAAGCCATGTTGGTATGGTGTGAGGACATTTTGTTTGTCTAAGTGGTTTATGATGTTGCTACATATTATGTGTTCTAGGATTTTACATTTGATGCTGGTAAGTGATACTGGTCTGTAGTTTCCTGGGTCAGATTTTTCTCCTTTTTTAAATAGGGGGTGACATTAGCTTCTTTCCAGTCCTTTGGTACTCTGCCCTGGTTAAGCGATGCCTGAAAGAGTATTTTGAACACTGGGGCTAGCTCATAGCTTATTTCTTTGAGTAATCTAGCTGGAATGCCATCAGGTCCAGAAGCTTTATTTTTTTTGGTGTTGGCTAATAGTTTTTGAATTCCATTTTCTTGAAATACTAAATCTTCTATGTTGTCTACTTGGTTCAAATTCAGTAATATGTCTTTGTCTCCTGGGGCTGAGAATGCTGATGCAAAGTATTTGTTTAGGATGTTTGCTTTAGTTTCATTATCATTATGTATTATGTTATGTTCATCTTTAAAGGCGCTATGCCTGTTGTTTCCATTTTCTTAGACTTAATGTATGACCATAGGTTTTTGTTGTTATCTTTAGATATTACATTATTTATGTATTCACTCTGCAGCTGTCTGCTTACTTTTTGGGTAAGTTGTTTAATTTTTATATACTTTTTGTAAACTCTTTCTGCCTTGGTTTCTTTAAATTTTCTATATAGGTTTTCCTTCTGTTTACAAAGCTTCTTTAGTCTATTATTAAACCAGCATTTTTTAATTTTGTTTGATCTGTATTTAGTTGGTATATGATTTTCTATAATGCTTTTAAGATGGTTTTTAATGAAATTCCAGAGGTCATCGACTGGTTGGTTAATGTCTTTTTCTAATAAGAATGTTTGTTGAAAGTTTAATGCAGCTTGGTGTAGTTGTGTTACATTTATTCCAGAGTAAGATTTTTCTTTTGGGTTTTGTATTGGCTACTGCTTTTATCTGACTGTGTATTTTTATGATCTCATGGTCTGATAGACCAGGGATAATATCATAATCAACTACTAATCCAGGTCTGTTGGTTAAGAAGAGATCTAATGTGTTGTTTAATCTAGTTGGCTTTTTAATGATTTGATCAAAACTTAGGTTGTGTAAAGTTTCTATGAAAAGCTCATTTATGTCCTTAAGGTTTTGGTGTTTATCTATGTTTAGTGTTTTCCAATTTATATCAGGTAGGTTGAAATCACCCATAATCCAAAAAAACTGCATTTTTATTTGTCTCTTTAAGTGTAGTAATCTGATTACATAGTTCCTGCATGTATTCTAAACTAGAATTTGGTGGTCTGTAAATGCTGCCTATTATTAGGGATGTTGAGGTTGTATTAATTTTACAAAATGTAGATTCTATATTTTTTGAGTTAGGTAAGGTAATTTCTTCTGCTATAAGAGTGTTTTTTATTGCTAAAAGAACTCCTCCATGATTATCAGCCCTTTCTTTTCTAAAAATTTCATAATCACTATTGAAAATTTCTGCATGATAAATTTCAGGATGTAGCCAAGTTTCTGTTCCTGCAATTATGTCTGGTTTCTCACATTCTAATAAAATTTCTAAGTCTGCTGTTTTGTTCCTAATGCTTTGAAACTTAAGGTTTTAAGGTATTTTGGTATTAATTCTTTAGCAGGTCTGTCTAGTGAGGCTGCTGTATTAATTTTAGTAGATTTAGGTTTAACATGAGTGGATCTGGCTAGTGGTTGGTGAGTTTGTTTTGTGATGGTGTTTAGGATGTTGTATGGGTTAGAAGTGTCCGCATCAATGGAATCAAACAGTCCTGATGTAAACTGAGGTAACCCACACGGTACACAGTGCCATGATGCATCTTTGTTGCCTAAGGCATAATACACAGGTGTATTCATATGGAGACATGATGCATGGTACCATTCGTCGCAGGTGTCACATTGAATGGCTTTCTGTTTCATGGTGCATACTTTTTTGCAGATGTTGCATCTACCTTTAGATCTAGGCCCTGGATTTGACTCTACATCTCCTGCTATTAATATTAAAAGTGATAGGTATTTATTTCTACTGTGTCTGATTGAGAACTTCCATTTGTGATGGGTGATCTTCTTGAATGTTATGGATGTGTATGTTAGGTTATTTTTGAAGTTGCATTGATCTAGAGTGTGATGATTGATGATGACTGTTGTTTCCTTTTTAAGTTTAGTGTTAACTAAGGTAGATCTAGTTCTATGTTCAGCTAGTGTGTATTTAGTAATTATTAGGATAAATAGCCAGAGCAATTTCATGATGACTGTTGTTGATTTTAGTTTGTAAAGGTCTAGTCTAAATCTAGTTTAAGGTTTACAATGCCTAAGTTAAGTCTAAGTCTAAAGTGAAAGCTAATTTACAATGACAATTAAATCAAATCAAATTGTTTATTAAATTCAAAATATGGACCTAGACTAGATCTAATTCAAGATCAATATATTTACGTGTATAACTAACTATATAGAATATTACTATTAGTTATTATCAGTAGTATTAGTAGATGATTAGTAGATCTAAAACCTTAATTAAAGTCTAAGTCTAACACTAGACTGCGTAGATCTAAAATCTAAGGATATAATAATATAAATAATATTAAATATATAGATTCTAGATCTATCTAATCATATTTAGATCTATATAAGCTAATAAGGCTAATAAAAAAAGGATTAGTGAGACAAAATAATCCTAAACTTAGAGTTGTTAATTTGAATTAATTAGTGGAAAAAATGATGAATTAAGTTAAATCTATAATTTAAAGATATTAGTTTATTAGTTGAATAGCGTTTTTAAGGAATTTGGTCTGATTTGACTACAACAAAACGAAAATTTTAACTCATCTCTGATAGCAGTAAACATGGAGCAGCCATCTTGCCAAGAGCGCGATAGATAGATAGATAGATATATAGTAGGTAGGTAAGTAGGTCGGTAGGTAGGTAAGAAGAACAGGTATTCAGATAGTATAACACTTTTACCTTTCTTTGGTCATGTTGAGAATTTCTTTGTAAATTATTCTGCCACAGAAAGAACACACGCCAAGATAAACGTTTACTCAAGGCTCGGATGTTCTTGCTGCACTAACGAGAAGCATCCCCAAACACAGAAAAACACAAACTGTATACAGATTGGAATTCAGGTCTGGTATAATATAATAGACTTTTTTCCCAACTCCGTATTCGGATCAATAGTTCAGGAGTTTGGACTAGAAGAAGTAAAGGAAAGATCCCTCCCGTATTTCTGCGGATAGTCCACGAGAAAACACAAGAGTAGTAATCACACTACGGATGACTGATTGCGGCTTGACTGTCGTTTCAATTGATCAAACCTTGCCCGCTCCCATCCCCCTTTGTCCTGCGGGAGGTTTTAGACTAGGAACTAATCTAAGTAATCTTCTATGTACGTTATAGTACGCCAGCACTGCAATGTTTTTAGAAGGATGATCACTGGTTCGTTCCTTGCTCGGTGCAGTTTATTATTTCGTTGTATTGAATTCGCCATTTTCTCGTACGAAAAAATTAATATCAAATAAGGGAAATAACTTAAACATTATTGGTAGAGTTTTAAGGATGCTCGTTCTCTTTTTTTTTTTTTTTTTTTTGTTTTGCTTCTTAAATACCTGTTCTTTAATAAAGTTTAAATATTTTCTCAAATGCATGTCGAGTATGTGGAAAACATCTATTTTTTTATACAATAAAAAGTGGAATGTATAAATACTGATTACAAATAGATTTAACAGGCGCAAGATACTTTTAATAATAACATTAAAACTTTGCAACAAAACCCGACATTACATAGGAGGGACATTAAACACACATTCACCTGACACCTTCAACTATCTCTTAGTCTGTTACACCGTTGGGGCATCGCACAAGATTTTCGACCGTCTTTCCCCTATGCCTTGGATACCATCTCTTACAATCGCAAATGACCTGGTTTGGATTTAGTGTGTTGTTTTTTTTTGGATACTAATTTCACTATTCTAAATCCGAGTCCGAACACAAGCAAGGGACGCAACAATGAAATATACTTCATAAAACTTTTGTAGACTTCCACTGATGTTTATTTACAGAAGGGGATGATCGTCTTGTCTCTCTATCCGTCGTTTTAATTAGCAGTCTGTTCAATATCCATCTTTCTATAAGCCCTAGCCATAGTCTTCTCTTATCATGTGCCCGTATTCTGCGACGCAGTGAAGTAGCAAAGGATCCGTAGACCCGGGTTCAAGAATATCTTGGTGGGCCCCCTCCCACAAATAAGATAAATGTTGTATGTGACAGAACGATTGAGTAATCTATATGCATGGGTACATTCACCAAAAGACAATCAAATACTTTCTTCTTTATGTAGATCTCACTGCTCTCTTTCCAACATTGCGATATGGCCTTGAACCTAGTGGTGGCACAGAGGGGGGTAGTGGTGTGAGTGTAGTCAGCCGACGCAAACTGCCCCAGGCCAGCGAGAGGTCAACCGAGACGAGTGTCAACACGACGGTTCGGGAAGGATCGGCGTCGTGAACAGAGCTCAGGAGCGTCACGAGGGATGTAGTCATGTGACGAAGCTAGAAACGTCGAGCGATGTTCCGTCCGGTTCTAGAAGGCCATTAGGGACCCTATATAAGAAAGGAGGTGTCACAGTCAAGACTGTTCACGACAGAAGGTCCACGACAGCCTGGTTCAATACAGTCCGGTCGACTACAGCACAGTTCAACGGTGTGGTTCTGTACGGAGCATTACGACGGTTCAGTGCGGAGTACTGTCAAGTACAGTTGAGACGACTGGCGTCTTGATCTTGGTCTGTGATCGAGTCCAACACCACGAGCCCTAGTGTGTGAAGTCAGTCCTGAACTGTTGAACCCAGTGCAAGCCCGGAACGAGACGGAGAGGCCAGTGCAAGAGTTGATACAGCGGTACGGTGTTATCGAAGAGATATTTGTACAGTGTACGTGCTGCCAATTGTACAGTATTGGCTCAGATTTATTCAACTATTAAAGTGTTACGTATTTTTGGAGCCCTGAGTTGTCAAGTTCTTTAAGTTGGTGGTGTAAGGTGCAGTTTGCAGAGAGCCTGGATAGTGAGATTCGTAACAATACAATACCGACTGCGCTGACAATTTTGTACTCGACAATAACCTAAACACTGTTATCGAATAATTCTAATTATCCTCTAAGGGCTCCAGCCCTCAGGCGTTCTTTTTCCTATGCGGAACACAAAGTAATTTGTGTTAACAGCTTAAGTACATCAAAATATATGAATCTTGTTGTTGTTAGAGTATCATTCCTTGATGACCATCGTATGGACAAAAGTACTTGAGTGTACTATAAACTATACTCTTCCTATTGAATTAAAAAAGCGCCCATCTTGAGATGCTGCGAGCAAAAAAAAGATACCAAGTCCTAGAAATCTGCAACGTCTTGAGCACAGCTGACGGAATCATTTAAGACCACGTCTTAAGTCGTGGTTACCATAGTGAACATAATGCGCAAGCGGCTTTTGATAAAGCAGTAACCGAAGACCATTGTAGGCCCTTCTACCCACTTACATTGAAGCACCATCATAGCTTTAGCCTCGAAGTTTATTTAAGGATAAATGGGGATAATTCATTACTTCGAACATTTGTTCAGCCAATTATGCAGGCGTCTGATCAGACAATGACACTATTCCATGATTAATTTGAACATCTCTCTATCTTCTAGATCTTTGTTATAAACCTGCTCCACAATTTGGTTTCGCCATTCATTGTAACAGAGTAAACATAATCACCTTTAACGATACATATTAAACAAACTATGGTGTTTGGTTTCCTTGCTAAATATATTTTTTTCTTTGATTTCATCTTTTTTTTTTTTTTTTTGTGTTCTAATGATTACATCAATATTGTGTACACAATAAAAAGACAGAAAAACAGTGTGATAAAGGTTTCCGAGGATGCTGTCGTCCTAAGTGGAGTGTTTTACAGTCTAGAGAATCCAGTGACAGAATTGACTCATCAAAACACTGTGATATCAGACACCTCAAGAAGTACCGTGACACATCTACTATAAGGGTACGGATTAAGAATTAATCTACACTGACACCAATGCACGTAAAATCAAATGTTAGCCGGCTTTAGCGCCAACGGAAAAGTGGTAAAAACCCTTACAATGAAGGCCTACATATACAAATTTAGACAATTCATACTAGCGACTAGGATTTTTTCTTAAGACTAGTGACCTCTGTACTGGCAGATGAGTCCAGTGGTAATTAGTGGTCCCTAATTATATTACCTAGGCTAATAATTATAGCCTCTAAATATATAACGTACTGAAACATACAAAAAAATTGACTAACAAAAAATGGACTTAAACAAAGTCGCAGTTAAACAAATTATATAGGAGTTTATTTACAAACCAAAAAAAAAAACCCCGAAAGATCATAAATAAATCAGAACGAGTAACAGCTACAGATCACAGGTATCGAGTTATCACTTCACTGAGACACGCTACTGCCTCGCATAAATAACACCCAAACCCAATCTGGTCGGTCACTCTCCTCGTTAACCTTTGGCCGAAGAAACAGATGACCTTAACATCCCATCACCTGCCCTGTAGACCGCATGGTCAGAAAATTTGTGGAGTCTGTCTAAAAGGGTACCAAAAGCGCACGAAGATCCCGAAATTTAAAATCCCAATGTCCAACAGGATTCGAACCCCGGACCCTGGCTCGGAAGCAAAGCGCTTTACCACTCAGCCACCGTGCCTTCTATGTCCACCATGGGATGGCTGCCTGGTCGTGCGGTTTGCGCGCTGGACTGTCGTTCGGATTTATTGATGGTCGAGGGTTCAAATCCTGCCCGCTCCCATCCCCCGTCGTCCTGCGGGAGGTTTGGACTAGGAAGTAAACTATCTTCAACTCTGAAGGAACATCGAAACATGTAAAACATTTTACAAAACATGGGATGACATTATTATTTCTACATTGCTCTATTAACCATTGACACCATCTTGTATATATTTTCACGTTCTATTTCTTTCTTTTATTTCGGCTCATAGCCTTGACGATCTTTCTCACGCATTGACACTGCACTTAGAAAATAGTAATAAATTATCTACCCCTTGTCCATTTTGTTTAGACAAGAGTTGCGCCCCTTGAAAGGGCACTCCCTACATTTAAGTTTCTTCCCATTGTTCAAGGTCGGGCGTAGACTATACCCTCGTGCTCGCTGACCAGTATCCCTTGTTTATATGTTTTACCCCCCCCCCATTTAATGTATTATTGTCACTCCATTGTCCTTGCATTGGTCTGATTTCATTAATCTCATTTCATTGATCTGATTCATATGATCTGATTTCATTGATCTAATTTCATTGGTCTGATTTCACTAATCTCATTTCATTGATCTGATTCATATGATCTGATTTCATCGGTCAGATTTCATTGATCTGATTTCATTGGGCTGATTTCATTGATCTCATTTCATTGAGCTCATTTCATTGATCTGATTCATATGATCTTATTTCATTGGTCAGATTTCATTGATCTGATTTTATTGGGCTGATTTCATTGATCTGATTTCATTGGTCTGATTTCATTGGTCTGATTTCATTGATCTGATTTCATTGATCTGATTTCATTAATCTCATTTCATTGATCTGATTTCATTAATCTCATTTCATTGATCTGATTCATATGATCTGATTTCATTGTCAGATTTCATTGATCTGATTTCATTGGTCTGATTTCATTGTTCTGATTTCATTGGTCTGATTTCATTAATCTCATTTCATTGATCTGATTTCATTAATCTCATTTCATTGATCTGATTCATATGATCTGATTTCATTGTCAGATTTCATTGATCTGATTTCATTGGTCTGATTTCATTGTTCTGATTTCATTGGTCTGATTTCATTAATCTCATTTCATTGATCTGATTCATATGATCTGATTTCATTGGTCAGATTTCATTGATCTGATTTCATTGGGCTGATTTCATTGATCTGATTTCATTGGTCTGATTTCATTGGTCTGATTTCATTGATCTGATTTCATTGATCTGATTTCATTGATCTGATTTCATTGATCTGCTTTCATTGATCTGCTTTCATTGATCTGCATTATTTGTACTCGAACTTTTGTGACTCTCTGATTGACCGCAATGCCAGTTGATTACAATGCACTTTTATATAAAGAATGTATTTAGTTTGGTGTTTTTATTTCAGCCTGTTAGCGACTAGAGACACCGACTAGTTCCTGTTATCCGGAATACCTGCTAATGAATCCAAACTCTTGTTTCCTGTAATAATAATACAGGATTCCTGTTAGCTTTCCTGTTAAACTTCTTAACTCCGTGGCTGGGGAAAGAAACATCTACCATCTCAAGTCAATTTTCAGGCCCCGCAGCCTGCCTATTCCATCGTTGATTCTGTCCCGCCCCCTCTGCGTCCCTCGCACTTCGATAACCTGCAACAGCGACTGGGCCTTGGGCCGGTCTTAGGGCACTGCAACCTATTGGTCTGCTTTTATTGATCTGATTTCATTGATATGATTTCATTGATCTGCATTATTTGTACTCGAACCTTTGTGACTCTCTGATTGACCGCAATGCCAGATGATTACAATGCCCTTTTTATATAAAGAATGTAGTTAGTTTGGTGTTTTTATTTCAGCCTGTTAGCGACTAGAGACACCAACTAGTTCCTGTTATCCGGAATACCTGCTAATGAATCCAAACTCTTGTTCCTGATTCCCTGTAATAATATCACAGGAATCCTGTCTCAAGTCAATTTTCAGGCCCCGCAGCCTGCCTATTCCGTCGTTGATTCTGTCCCGCCCCCGCTGCGTCCCTCGCACTTTGAGAACCTGCAACAGCGACTGGGCCTTGGGCCGGTCTTAGGGCATTGCAACCTATGCAAAATATGATCTGAAAAATAGACAAAATGGTAATTTCGAAGTGTCAATCAATATGGAAAACGCCAATCCTACTCGCGATTAAAAAAAAAGCATTGTCAGCTTTCATTTAACAAGGTTACAAAGACAGTTTGTGTGGAAACACAAACTCAAAATCGGCCCCCGAAGTGGTCCACCCAGGCAGGCTTCAATATTTCAGAAAGAACATCCAAATGAAATTATATCAAAAACAAATGAGAGATATGAATGGAAAAAAAAGGTTGACAGATCTTGTGTAGTGCCCCAACGGTCCAGCAGATCAAAGAATAGGTGCAAGTGAATGCAAAGTTAGATGTGAACCTGGCCTAACTAGTTACCCTTTTAGACCTTGTGGTATTTAGGGCAGATGATGTAAAGTTCATGTTTTTGTGGCCTACGGTTAACGAGGGTGTTATGTAGCCAGCACAACGACCAACCGCCTTTACTTTTCCCCAACTAGTGTCAGGTACCCATTAGAGCTGCTTGGACTCAGAGGCGCCCAAGGATTCCGAAGTTGAAAATCCCAGTCTTCACCAGGATTCGAACCCGTGATCCCCGGTTCGGAAGCCAAGAGCTTTACCGCTCAGCTACCACGCCTCTCCTGACCTAACTGAAGTCTTATAATTGATGTAATTAATTGAAAAGGCTCAATATCGTATTAGAATCCTCTAAAAAAAAATATAAATTATTCTGCTTTTAAAAAAAAAAGGTTTAGGAATTTGAACTATACAAGATTACTATTCGTTTTAAATTAGGTCAAACTTATGATGCATACTAATTAGCTGTTTCTCTTTAAAAAAACTGCTTGCATAACTGATTTTAAAAATTAGATTTTTCGCTTTCAGAAAAAAAAAACAAGTAGCCATTGCATCAGAACTTTGAATGGTCTAAAATATTGTGATGTCGGATATCTTTTCTACGAGATCTAAACGGACACAGACGGACAGACATTTCACACAAAACTAATAGCGTCTTTTCCCCTTTCGGGGTCCGCTAATAAAAGTAATAGGGCGAATTAGTACCGAAACAGAGACTTCCAATACTTCATTTACTGTAAGTATCAATGGCATTTAAATATAGATCTAAATCTATCTCGATCTCTTAACCCTTAAAGTGCTGAGCTGTTTTACATTGAGTGCATACGAAATGGAATTACAATTCTGATGTTTTAAGGCTAAACTTCCACACGCGTTTTTAGGGTTAAACAAAATCAAAAGCGATATTTTGCTAGTTGATAGTAAATCTAAAACGACAGATCTAAATGTTTATCGGCTTTATGTTGGAAATCTACCTTCTATTGTAAATGGCTCGTACAGTTAATTTTTTTTCTAACATAAAATCTTAATTTCACTTATTATCCTTATCCCTACCCAGACTAGGCCAGGTTCAATCCGTTTCGCAGAGGGCCCCGCAATCTGTAGGACCGGCCCTGACTGGGCCATTCTGTTTTCATATGGAGCTGGCACCGCCCAACGCTGATACTTACGCTAACGGGCTGGAACAGTCAATAGCACAAGGCATAAGGATAAGCCTCTTAAGGGACTATAAATGAGCCCATGTTTATTAACAGTAGGGCATTCATATTTGTACCATTATCAGTGAGTATGATGATTTGAGTATTTCATCTTTATTCATAGATAGTGAGATAGTAATTATTGTCCCCACCATTGTTACACCTCTCCCTATATATCGTTCAATAAATGAAACATTTTATCTTGTTGACTAAAGGGATTTTTTTTTCTATATTGTACGCAAACTGTGTGCTCTGTTTCTCAGCTCGTAACGCACGCTGGTCTACGGTGTCGGTAGAAACCCCTAGACCTAAAGCACCAAACTAATTTATTTTATTAATTAATTGATTTTAATTGCACACTCGCACACCCAACACACACAGCGGCGCATGACAAGTACTTTGTTTGTTAACAGTAAAATATAATCTCGACGTAATTAAACATGGAATTCGCTTACTTCGAAACCTGTAGAAGACTGAGATTTTTAATTCCGGGATCTTCGGGCGCCTCTGAGTCTACCCAGCTCTAATGGGTACCTGACATTAGTTGGGGAAAAGTAAAGGCGGTTGGTCGTTGTTCTGGCCACATGACACCTTTGTTAACCGTAGGCCACAGAATCAGATGACCTTTACGTCATCTGCCCTATAGACCACAAGGTCTGAAAGGGGAACTTCACTAACAGAACAAGGCAGAGCCCAAGTTTACAGACACAAAACACGCACACACAACACACACTAAACACACACACACTCACACACACATCTAAAAAGTGTCACCGATTCAGAGAAACTTTTTTTTTCTCAAATGTAGGCTAACGCTACATTGTCACTAGAGACGTCCACATATATGTCCAGTATAAAGTTTTGTGTAGTCGGCGAAAATTGGTGGGTGAACATCGTTGTTATCCACAGCAATTGTCATCGGCCAAACGTTGACAAACATCACCCTCTCCCCAAGTCCTCTCAGGATACGCCTCTGAAATTCTGCAAAAAACTTGCCATGCCTCGTGTATTCATACGAATCGAAGACGGAAACGTAGTGCGCCGATTGGTAGAGAAAGATCACGTGACGGTTTCTATCCAATAGACGTTTAACTGCTTCGCGGATCATTTGCAGACGATTTTCTAACACTGACAGATGAAAAGAATTGATGTGCATGAAGTGATGGAAGTAGATAATGAATTTCCCTTCATTTGGAATGGAATCCAGAAGCCTCGTCTCTGAGAACACATGATGTTTCGGTAACTCCTGGCCCTTCAAAAGTGAAAAAAGAAATATTAGAAATACTTGTGTTCAATCAGTACATTTAATTAAGTGAATGTTATTTTCCTAAACTTGCTAATTTACTTTTAGTGTCTATATATATCTATATGTAATATATAAATTCAGAGGGGTCGCTAGGGGAAGTTTGAGGTCTGGGTACTCAGGCACACACTTTTTTTTAATGTTGGGTAAACAAACTAGCTTCTGTACTTTTAATAATTATTTTGTAGCTGTAAATAAATTTGGTTAAAACGCCATTAAAATGTCCCCAGAGTTCTATATTAGTTCGTAGCATTTGCGAACCGTTAAGCATACGTTTCTCAAACTGTATGTGAGGAGACACTAAGGAGCGGGGCGGGGGGGGGGCTTGATGTTTTGTTAATTTTTTATTTTTTTTCAAATCCGAAAAATCAGTTTCTATGCATTATAGTTATAAATAAATCTATATTTAAGATGTCTGTAACGAGCTTTTTAATGGACCTCATTCACCAATCGTAAACAAACAACATTTTGTCACGTGGTTTTATTAATAAAACAATGAAAGAAAAAAAACTGTCACGTGACAACCATCATGAATTAAACATGAGATCGTAAATTGTATAGAAGAGATCAAGCACCACGTGGCTAAATGTTGTTTGTTTACGATTGGTGAATGAGGTCCGTTAAGTCTTCGCCCACGTGATTTTGAAGTTTACTCTTCTCTGTCATACGATTTCTTCTCAGTGACGGACCATCGCTGTTGTCGTTCTTTCCGTGAACGGAACAAACTTAACACGGAGACGTCTTGCTAAATACCAAGAAGGATTTCATGGTCATTAACTCTTTCTCTCCGTTATTATTTGTCCATGTTTCGAAGGAATTCTACATTTGGCTCATTGCTATCTCACTCACCTGCTATGATTGTGCTTCAATAACTTTGTTGTTTGTTATCAGAAAATGTTTGTATTTGGTATAGAATTAAAGGGAAATGCATGTTCTTTTTATATAGTACAAAGTCAAGTTTATAAAATGAAACATTAATTTAATTTAATAAGGTCAAAATCAACAATGGTATCGTCGATTAGGAGAGAAAGAGTTAAGCCAATAAGATAAGATAAATGCTTTCACTTTTCCCCCAACCAATGTCAGGTACTCATAAGAGATAGGCGGATCCCGGAAATTAAAAACCACAGTGGAGAAGATGTTTTGAACTTTGACGTTTAAAATTCACTTTTATAAGATAATATTACAGAACATTAATTTAATACGCATTATAATGACATACTTGAGGCCCTTTAGGTGCCCTACCGGCCAATTTGGGTACCGGCCCACCAGGCATTTGTCCGAATGCTCGTCTAGCCTGTTCGCCCCTGGTACAAGTAACGTTTTGTGGAACACATCCGAAAAAAAAAAGAAATTTCAGATTTGTGTACCTGTATGAACATGGAATTTAACATTGGCTTTATGAAGAGTCTTTTTTGTCTTATGTAGATCTGGTCTAAGAAATGTTTCGCGAAATTACATATTTTAATAAAAGTAACATTAATTTGGTATTTATTTTTGTTTCTCAAGTTCACACGTCCCTTCATGTATAAAGATTATTGCAGCCTATTCCTAAGCCCTGCAAGCTCTTTCTTCCCTAGTACTGTTAGAGCATAGAATGGGTTTGGCTGTGTCATGTGACTTGGCAGAATTTAAGTCATTGGTTAACATGCAGGACTAGATGTATCACGCGTTGGATAAAATCTTCTTTTTTTGAAGTAACGTCTATATTTTATAAGATAAGATGTTATTTCGGTGAGTTAGTGTACGACGCTATTATTCTAGAACCTTGGATGACAGTTCGAATCGCTTTCCAAAGTCCAGGAGATAAGTGATGATTGAGGTACATCATTAGCTTAGGGCGCCGGGGTAGCCCACCCTAGTGACACCGCTGTGCCACCGATTCATATATTCAACTGTGATATAACTAGATTTATGTGTGGCATAAAAGTTTGAGACTCTTATTTAGTTTTAATACAAGATCGGTAATCATACTTTGAAAAAACAAATTTAAAGACATTTCGTTTTCTGGACGTTAAAAGCTAACTGGATATATAGAGAGAGCTATCTCGATAAATACAATATTATTTAAACTGTCAAACCTTTACTCACAAGTGATCCAACAAATGGGAAAGTGTGAGGTAAATAAGAGATGGAGATATTGTTGTTCTCCTCTTCACAAAGTAGCGGGGCGTGCCACACAGCCTGTAAAAACACGTGACTATGCTAAGGAACATGCTCCATATTGTAGTGGTCTGGTTTAGCTTAGAGAGTATATTAGTTTGTATACAAATATTGTGCATTGTAACCAATGGCTGTAAAAAAGTAGTGACGTAAACGCAGGGACTGATGACGCTGCAGAATAGGAGTGTACAAGGAGAGAGTAGGTTTGGGTTTGAAGCATGGTAGATATCGACGGATTTATAGACATTTATGTAGGTGAACATAGTTGAAGCCTTCACAACTCTTATCAAGTATATATATTTTTTTCCCTTTTAGACCATGTCTATAGGGCTAATGATATGAAGGTCCTCTGTTTCTGTGGCCTACGGTTAAGGAGGATGTCATGTGGCCAGCACAACGACCAACCGCCTTTACTTTTCCCCAACCAATGTCAGGTACCCATTAAAGCTGGGTGGAATCAGAGGCGCCCAAAAGATCCCGAAATTGAAAATCCCAGGATTCGAACCCGGGACCACCGGTTCTGAAGCCAAGCGCTTTACAGCTCAGCCACCGCGCCTCCAAAATACTCTTTAAAAATGCTTACTAACAAAAGTAACTGTACAGTGAACGAAGCACGCGCTCTATAACAGAACTGAAATGCGCAAGGTTGTTAAAGAGTTTAGCTGCTGGAAAATGTACAATTGTGTTACTTACCGCATTTCTGCCCATTTTCTCCTGACATTTGACGATTTTTGATAAACTGTCATATTGTGCTCTCGCATTGGAGTCTCCTAAGTAGATAACCTGTTGACATTTTAAATTGTCAATTAATGTGTTTATGTTTGCTGTCTGTATATTTGTTGTCTGTGGGAAGCGTGGTCGAGAGGCAAAGTACCCTTGAACTTGGCTTGACTTGGGAAGGGAGCTCAAGGTTCAGCACCCGAGCCGTGCAGAGTTGTGTTAACTGAGCGCCTAAAGGCGCTAGATACCCCCTTCCCTCCACCACTGGTCCACAACTAAGATTGGACCAAAGCGCTCTGAGCATGCTATAAGCATGAAAGTAGCGCTATATAAAAGCCATAATTTATTTATTATTTATTTATTTATATTTACGAACTAAATTAGAAACTTAAGAAACATTTCCCTAATGACCTTATAAAGTATCAAAGCCCCCTTTCAGTCCATGCGATCTATAGGGCAGATCATCTGTTTTTGTGGCACAGGTTGGCGAGGGTGTCATGTGGCCAGCACAACGACCAGCCGGCTTTTTACTTTTCCCCAACTAATGTAGTACACATTAGAGCTGAGATTAAAAATCCCAGTCTTCGCCAGGATTTCAAACCTGGATCTTTTGAAATTTGATAGATAGATAGATAGATAGATAGATAGATAGATAGATAGATAGATAGATAGATAGATAGATAGATAGATAGATAGATAGATAGATAGATAGATAGATAGATTGAACAACTCGCCTTTTTGTGCGATATACATTGTATAATGTCTGAGCTATTCAGTTGAGGAAGTTGACAGGTCAAAGGTCGCCATTCATTGAGATAGTAAAAACCAAAGGAATTGTTGTAATCAAAGGTCAATGACAAGTTTATTTCTTCACATTTCTGTTTCGGTGAAGGGACCACTGTTTCATTGGATGTCTCATCTAAAGATACAGAAAAAGAAATATTTTATGAAATAATTCCGAATCTTATGACGTTTTATTTTGCTTCATTGACCTAGTAAACATATTGCTAGATTTTTACCCGTAGGAAATTTAATACGAAAAAAAAAACTACCAAAGGAAATGTTCTAAATAAAATCTTGTAATGGAAAGCAAAAGAGGGGATGGGGCGGGGCTGAGTGGTTAAGCGCTTGGCTTAAAAACCTGGGGTC
Source organism: Biomphalaria sudanica (assembly GCA_036873155.1). Lineage (NCBI taxonomy): Eukaryota > Metazoa > Mollusca > Gastropoda > Planorbidae > Biomphalaria > Biomphalaria sudanica. Next base: position 257,931 of record JAZGLO010001580.1, read on the forward strand.
CTGGGAATCTCGGTGAAGACTGGGATTTTAAATTTCGGGATTTTAAGGGCGCCCCTGAGTCCACCCAACTTTAAAGGGTACCTTATTTTAGTTGGGGAAAGTAACAGTGAATTGTCGTTGTGCTGGCCACATAACACCCTGCTCGTTTACCGTTGGTCAAAGAAACAGAATTCCGTAACATGGGGAACTTTACTTTGTTTTTACCTAATGGAAAGCCAGATATACTTGTGTGTCACGCTTTTCGAAGACAATGAAGAACTATTAATGTAAAAAAGATAAAATGATTTAGAAAGATTTAGAAATACAGAAGAAATCATTATGTAACTAGTCATTATAAAAGTCTATATCAGGGTCATTGTACAGAGGCCATTGCTTAGTAGTCATTAGTTATCGATCGTCACTGTCATTACTGTCTTTTTTTCATATTTAACGATACTATTATATAATAATACATGTCTTTCAAATTAGTATTTTATTTGTACAAGTGATTAATGTTTTCGTATTCATGGCTGGATTACTTGTTTTATTTACTTTAAATTTCAAATATAGAGCTCTAGAAAATGAACATTACACTACGGTGACAGTGTAGCAATAGAGGTATAGCGGCTTAAACGTAGCCAGGATTTTTTTTGGTGGGGGGTGGGGGGGGGGCACCTCCGCACTCACAAATGTCTCACAAATCCCTGTTTTGCAATTTTTTCTCTAAAAAAAGAATTTAAGCCCTGTGCGAGGCCCCTACCAATCGGAAGCCCTAAACGGTTGCCTAGTTTGCCTATAAGCCTAAGGCCGGCCTTGCTCACAATGTCTCTATCCGACACTAGAATTCCAGATTTTTAAACATGTTATTACGTCACATCCTTTCAAGTACTTTTTACGAAAACATTTATTACGTCACATCCTTTCAAGTACTTTTCACGAAAACATTTATTACGTCACATCCTTTCAAGTACTTTTCACGAAAACATTTATTACGTCACATCCTTTCAAGTACTTTTCACGAAAACATTTATTACGTCACATCCTTTCAAGTACTTTTCACGAAAACATTCATAACAAAGCCAATTATGCCATTGAGTACTGTTTACCTGGTATGACACTCAGCACAAGGTCGTTTGGGATTACGCTGAAATAAAAATAAATTTAAGCAGAAATAGGAAAATATAAAATTAAATTAAATTTTAATTTAGAGCTTTATAATTCAAAAAAAATGTTTAAACATATTATTTTAAGTTGAATTTTGTGATGAAAAAAAAACATAAAAAAAAAACTCAAACTCACAAAACTCAATAGTGCTACATATCTTTCCCATTTCACATCGGGCTCACAACAGGGCCGGACTTAAAAAAATTAGAAGCCCTAGGCGAAGCAAATAGGGAGACCCCAAATGAAATAGAAAAGCAAAAAATTAAGACCGAAAAATACGCAATGAATTTAAACCTTACTCTAGCTACATCTAAATTTATAAATAAGTTAAATTCACATAGCGCCGGTAGAACGAATATACTTCATGTACGAGTCACGATCACCAGACTAGAAATAACGTTTTGACATTTCACCAAAAGAAAGAAACAATGGTCTTCTAACATATGTAGTCTGACAAGTAGAGCTAGACATTCGAGTATAAATACATAATAGATACTTAGAACTAGGCCAGTAAACATAGAGACATAGAGATCTGCTATGTTGAGAACGAGGCTAGCAGACATAGAGCCATAGAGTTCTGCTATGTTGAGAACTAGGCTAGTAGACAGAACCATAGAGTTCTGCTATGTTGAGAACTAGGCTAGTAGACAGAGCCATAGAGTTCTGCTATGTTGAGAACTAGGCTAGTAGACATAGAGCCATAGAGTTCTGCTATGTTGAGAACTAGGCTAGTAGACAGAGCCATAGAGTTCTGCTATGTTGAGAACTAGGCTAGTAGACAGAGGAATAGAGATCTACAATGTTGAGAACTAGGCTAGTAGACATAGAGCCATAGAGTTCTGCAATGTTGAGAACGAGGCTAGTAGACATAGAGCCATAGAGTTCTGCTATGTTGAGAACGAGGCTAGTAGACATAGAGCCATAGAGTTCTGCTATGTTGAGAACGAGGCTAGTAAACATAGAGCCATAGAGTTCTATGTTGAGAACTAGGCTAGCAGACATAGAGCCATAGAGTTCTGCTATGTTGAGAACTAGGCTAGTAGACATAGAGCCATAGAGTTCTGCTATGTTGAGAACTAGGCTAGTAGACAGAGCCATAGAGTTCTGCTATGTTGAGAACGAGGCTAGTAGACATAGAGCCATAGAGTTCTGCTATGTTGAGAACTAGGCTAGTAGACAGAGCCATAGAGTTCTGCTATGTTGAGAACTAGGCTAGTAGACAGAGCCATAGAGTTCTGCTATGTTGAGAACTAGGCTAGTAGACAGAGGAATAGAGATCTACAATGTTGAGAACTAGGCTAGTAGACATAGAGCCATAGAGTTCTGCAATGTTGAGAACGAGGCTAGTAGACATAGAGCCATAGAGTTCTACAATGTTGAGAACTAGGCTAGTAGACATAGAGCCATAGAGTTCTGCAATGTTGAGAACGAGGCTAGTAGACATAGAGCCACAGAGTTCTGTTATGTTGAGAACTAGGCTAGTAGACATAGAGCCATAGAGATCTGCTATATTGAGAACGAGGCTAGCAGACACAGAGCCATAGAGATCTGCAATGTTGAGAACTAGGCTAGTAGACATAGAGCCATAGAGATCTGCTATATTGAGAACGAGGCTAGTAGACATAGAGCCATAGAGATCTGCTATATTGAGAACGAGGCTAGCAGACACAGAGCCATAGAGATCTGCTATATTGAGAACGAGGCTAGCAGACACAGAGCCATAGAGTTCTGCTATATTGAGAACGAGGCTAGTAGACATAGAGCCATAGAGATCTGCTATATTGAGAACGAGGCTAGCAGACACAGAGCCATAGAGTTCTGCTATATTGAGAACGAGGCTAGTAGACATAGAGCCATAGAGATCTGCTATATTGAGAACGAGGCTAGCAGACACAGAGCCATAGAGATCTGCTATGTTTGAGATTCGATCCCTGTTTCGCAATTTTTTCTCTAAAACAAATTTTGAGTCCTTTGTGAAGCCCACACCAATCGAAAGCCTTAGACGGTTGCCTAGTTTGCCTAAGCCTAAGGCCGGCCTTGCTCACAATGTCTCTTTTCGACACCCGAATTCCAGATTTGCCACACACACTAGTCACTGAAACTGATTCGCTTTGAGAGTTTGAAACATTTTAATAGGTCACATCCTTTCAAGTACTTTTCACAAAAAACATTCACAACAAATAATGTCTCCTGAAGCCTTGTAGCCGCAAGGCAGCGGGGGTTTGAAGTCAGAGTACCCCCCTCTCCTAGTTGACGTGCCTTGCTGGGCCCACGAGCTTCATATACAATTTGACATGATAATAGCCTACTATTAGTCTGTCGTTATTTTTATGTTCAAGCTGATGTTTATTTATATTTACATTCTTTGAGATTTAATAAGGTGAGAAACGCCCTATGGCTAAAACAATGTTGTGCAATTTGAAAATAATCACCTTGTTTTCCAATCCTATTTTTGCAATTAGTTTACACTGTGACAGATGTCGTAATAGACCCCTTAATAGGCAACGCAATTGGTAACATTGAAGAAGCCATGAGAAATACCTATTGTTAATACCGTTACAGGAGTTATAAGTAGAAGTCGTAGGCCTCTTTGCAATCCCTCAAACAGGGATGTTGTTTTTGGACTTTGAATTGAGAAGCCTAAGAAAAGGGGCGGGAGGGAGGAAGTGGAGGATAAGCCAAAGTGATACTAGAATTAACAGGCCGAAATATGAGTGCGTGTATGTATCGGGGGGTCACATTATGAAGCAGGTATTTCCAAATCAAGTCAAAAGTCTATGTCGGAGAAATCGCGCAGGTAAAAAAATAAAATAAAATTGGGGTTTTAGAGAGCAAACAAGAGGGAGATCGGGTCGTAAAATTTCATTCTAACGGATACACAAATTCACGGGCCAAAAAAAAAGTATGTTGGGTTTAAAAAAAAAAAGGGGGGGGGGCGGTTCTAGCCATAATAAATATATAAACCCTGGGGAAAAATCAACTGGCGTAGCCGGTGTGTACTGCTAGAATAATATATGCTGGTTATGAATATTTTATTTATTTGTATATTATGTCACCAAGCACTTTAATCTCCGATTCCAGCACCTCTTAAATATTTTAACAAGGACAAACATTAAAGATACTTTCAAAAAAACAAAATCACATTCCATTACCAGCTTGACAAAGTAGAAATTGATTTTAAAAATGTTTTATTATTATGTAAAAGGTGAGATCTGCCGGTCCCAAGCCCGAATGTGAAACGAGGAGGGTTTGGCGTGGGGCTAGAATGCCGCTAGATATCCCCCACATCCCTAAAACCTCCATCGCTACAGAAACGGCAGACTTTAAACATACAGATAATTTTACATGGGGCTAGGGACGCCAAACTGCGATGACGGTGTTGGAGCAAACCCAACAGAATGTCCAATGCCCGCCACATAGTAAGCCCTTCAATACAAAGAAACCGTTCAGGTGGAAAGAGGCTTCAGACTTGGCCAGTGACAGATCTTTGTGGAGGCAGATTGCCGCCCAATGGCGCTGGAGGATCTAAGTAAGTAAGACGATAAGACCACTACTGACCTGCGTGGAGTTTTGTGTATTTCTGCTTCAGTGTCCGACAAGGGTATTTTACTGAAGTCGCTTAACCGCCTTGTCGTCACAAAATGAGAGCACTGAAGAAAAGAGACAAATGAATATGTCAGCAAATCGATGTGTTATCTCTATATATAGAATATTTTAGTGGCTCAAGTTCAAATACAAACTAAAGTTGTTTTAAATGTGGTCAGCTCAGACGGACATAAACCAAACTCGTCCAAAATCTGACTGTTTTGGATGCACATAAAAATTACGTCACAAAAACATCAATCAGTAAGTTATCTTGACTAAGACTAAAACTGCTTTATCGATCCTTATGGAAATTTGTTGTGATTACAAGGACTCTTTTCTCATATAGAAACAACACAACAGAAATATTCACATGAATAAAACAGACACAACATAAAGAGTTCATTCAGCCACTTCACAGGGGCATCTTTGTTTTGATAAAGTCTGGACCGAGTACTGTACGTTCGAGTCTCTGTTCTTGTTTTGATTGACAGTAGTCGCCCACTTCGAGACGACTTCACGTAGTTATGATGGAGCGGGTGGCTGTTTTCTTCCAAGATTTTTCAGATGTTTCTTAGACATTTCTGTTCAAAAAGTTCCTTTAAATGTGGTCATGTTGTGCGTGTGATTTTCAATGCTCTTTTAATAATGTTTTCTAGGCGGCGCAACTGTTTAGATGAGGCGTTGCCTTGCCAACTAGTTATTCCGTACGTTAGCAGAGTTTGTATAGATTGTATAGTCACGCCGTAGAAATGATCTTCTTGTTTAGTTTCACGCTATTGAGTTTATATAGGAAAAATAGTCGCTGGGCTGTTTTCTTTGTCAGAGTATTTATGTATGTATGTATGTATGTATGTATGTATGCGTATGTATGTATGTATGCGTATGTATGTATGTATGTAAGTATGTATGTATGTATGTATGTATGTATGCGTATGTATGTATGTATGTATGCGTATGTATGTATGTATGTATGTATGTATGTATGTATGTATGTATGTATGTATGTATGTATGTATGTATGTATGTATGTATGTATGTATGCGTATGTATGTATGCGTATGTATGTATGTATGTAAGTATGTATGTATGTATGCTTGCGTATGTATATATGTATGTATGTATGTATGTATGTATGTATGTTTGTATGCGTATGTATGTATGTATGTATGTATGTATGTATGTATGCGTATGTATGTATGCGTATGTATGTATGTATGTATGTATTTATGCGTATGTATGTTTGTATGTATGTATGTATGCATATGTATGTATGTATGTATGCATGTCCCACATAGAAACCAAAACCGTTTGACCAATCTTAATAAAACGTGGCATACACATTCTTTAGAGCATGGCGGAAACCGTAATGTACATTTAATGTCACTCCCACAACGGGGAAGAATCAAAAATAAGAAAAAATACTTAAACTTACCACAAACCTACCTATGCCACGTATGCGACCGGCCTTTTTAAAGCGAGGATTGGACTTTACAGTCACCTTCGAGTCCATAGGATATGAGAGATGTGCTCATATTCGATCACGAAGGAGGAGCTATGTAATTGTAAATGTGAAGATGAGAAGGCCCTAATAGACTGACGCGGACTAGCTCTCTTAGGCCACTTGTATGTCACGATTTCAAAAACCACAGAGACTGATATAAAGGCTCAATCAATTTTTTTGTACAAATATGCAGTCAATAAGTCTGTGGCATTTTACGTATCGAGAGGCGATCTTTTCCCTTTGAAACTCCTTTATGCCCTTTTTTCCATGTGCAACTTCTTGTGTGACTAAAGAGGCCAATCCTTGATACACAGCTGCGATCGCAGGTTGGGCATATGTAATCACCAGGCGCCGTTGCATTTTCACCCTTCTTTCTGCTTCTGTTGTGTATGGCATCTTTAATCCGTGACCCTTCCTTTATGCTCTCTCTCCATGTGAATATATCCAGTGCTACTTTTTCCCAGCTGCTAGTGACGATTTTGAAGAGCTTTATGTCGCGTTTGCATACATCCGTATACGTAAAAGTGGGCGACCAGCGCCCCTCAATAAGCAATACAGAATTAATAGAGAGTAATCTTGCTTGGTGCCCCAACGGTCCAACAGACTAAGGGATAGGTAAAATGTAAAAGTAATATATTTCACGTGGCTTCGTTGACCCAACAGTGACTTACACATTTTTTCATAGTAATCGTAGACAAAGGGATTGTTTGCACAGTTGTTTTTGTTTTTTACTACCCGTCAATAGTATGATAATTACAGGTAAATATAATTTAAAAAAATATAAACTCACATTTAGAAAATCTGCTTTGACCGGCTTTCCACAGTACCAGGGCGCTCCATTGACCTCCGTCAGATTGCAAAGCTCATCACTGCTGTGTGCAGGTAGGTGGGGGAAGGGTAAACAGGGCGTGGCTTCTCCCACTTTACCGTTGAGAAAGTTCCCAACAAACCAAAGGTGCGACTTAAAAACTCTCTGTTGAGAAATGTTACATATATATTAGTGACAGTTATCTATTAAAAGTAACTGTATAGAAACTACACGAGTGTCTCACCACACGCTGACGTGTTTCTCGGGTTCGGCTGTTCATAGGGGAAAACAAATATTACTGTCTTTTTGGTGACATTACAAACTGGCAAGAACTCTCTTGCTAAACTTAGGAGATTCCGATCATTCCTTGCGAGATTCCCACTGCCACATACAAGGAAAAACCTAAAAGTATAATCAATTTATACCTAAGCCAATTTGTAGAATTGTTTCTCTAAATAACACAGATTACCAGTGGCGTAGCATCCATGGCGCGAAGGGGTTCAATGAATCCGGGCCCACGACCATTAGGGGCCCACAGCCTGTGGCGTAACAACAATGGCGCAAAGAGGCTCATTGAGATTGGGCCAATGACTGTTGACCAGTTAGGGCCCACAGGAAAACCAGGGGATGAAGTGACCAAAATGACCAGGCATGAAATGACCGGGAATCGTGCGTTTGAGGTGACAATCGTTTCCATATCGTCCCATTCTTTTTTTTTCCCTGTATGTTTATAAACTATTGATGGTAGTACAAGGATTGGGGTGAGAGGGGGGGGGGACAGTTTGGTTTGGTAAAATATTAATGTGTTGTACGGGGGGGGGGGCGGTGGAAGGAAAGGGGTGAGGTGGTTACAGTAACAATTACGTCTACAGAGTCTATTGGGATAGTCCTGATAGTCACCAATTAAAATGTCGATACACCTGTTAATTATTCAATTTTCTCAAAGCTTATTTTTTTACATGAGGTTTTGTATTTAAAATATATGTGCATATTTTCTTCGTTCATGCATAACTATCGTGATGATCTAAACCGAGATCACTATTGAATTCGCAATATGTCCAGTAAACACAATGTTAGAAATGAACCCATAGTCTTCCCTTGCGCTTCTAGGGTCAAGTTTCGCTAAGAGAAACAAAATTCATCGTAGTCCCTTTAACAGTTTCCACTGAGGACTTTTCTGGTGATGTGGCAGGTCTGCAGCAGTACCGCCCTCTGACAGGCAACAATGATGTTCCTAGGAATGCTAAGGTCTTGAAGGTGTCTGTGAGGTCAGTTGTTATTATCCCCTCCGTTGATATAACAATGGGGTATATTGTTATTTTTGACAATTTCCATAGACGCTTAACCTCCAAGCCTAGGTTCCCATATTTTCTTTGTTTTTCTATCTCAGTTTTTCTTAAATTATGAGACAGTGGTACGGCGATATCGATAATGGTAGCGGTTTTTTATTTTTTATCGTTGAACAACAGGTCCGGGCGATTGCAATCTACCGTTTTGTCGGTCAGAATAGGTCTATCCCAGTACAGCAGATGTTCAGTACACTCGAGAACCTCTTGTGGCAAGTATTTATAATAAGGAGGAGTGTCCTTACCGATCAAATTGTACGTCAAAGCCAGGTGTTGGTGTATTAACTTTGCAACTTGGTTATGGCGACCTATGTAGGCTGATTCTGATAGGGCTGGACATCCTGCCATAATGTGTTCAATCGACTCGCCCACATTTCCACATTTTTGGCATTTGTCGACAACATTGAGTTTCAGTATATGCTTCTCGTAATGTTTTGTCCTGATTACTCTGTCCTGTATTGCTGTAACAAAGCTTTCAGTTTCAGGGTAGAGATGACCTGCTTTGAGCCATGTTAAGGAGGCAGCCTTGTCGATGTTGTCCCCATGTAATAAAGCCGGGAGATTTTCCGTGGAGTGTTTTATATCAGAATACAAAGAAGGAAATGAGATCCAAACAAAAACTAATAAAATAAAAATAACATTAAGTATTTAGCAAGCCAAAGTAACGCTACTTTTCTAACATGCGAATAGTGAAAGTTTTATATGTTTGTGCTATTGTAATTAATGAGGAAGCCGACTTGGGAAACAGGTTTATAACAAGATCTAGAACAGTGATGCCCAACCTAATTCGACCAGCGGGCCATTTTTATTTCCGACACTCGTGTCGCGGGCCTACAAAAACGATATTGACCTGAAACCCGTAGATCCTGTGCTTCGTTAATTAATGGGATATTTGACATTTATCTTTTTTCCCCGCGTCAGAAGATGGCTTCATTTCTCTACTTAAAATATCAGCAACATTGTAGCTAGCTTTACAACGGAGTCATTGTTTTGTTAAATATACCCATCAATCCTCCTATTTCTAGGCTTATTTTAACAATCTTTTATTCGCGGCTAAAACTAAGAATGCCTTCCTATTTGTTTCATAATGTCGTTTATATGTTGTTATTTGTTTAAACAGCCACACTTTCTTTATAAAACAAATATGTTGAGGGCCCTAAGCCCCTAACGTAAGTAAAGATATATTTTTACTTTTTTTTTTTGGAAAAAGGGGGGATTTTCAACACTTTGTGCCGACATTTCGGCGGGCCGGATGGACTCACGTCGCTGGCCGAATCTGGCCCGCTGGCCGTACTTTGGGCATCACTGATCTAGAAGATACAGCGATGACTAAATAGATCATGGACGAGTGACTTTCACTGACCAATGCTTAGTATTTGGTTGAAACTTGGTTCATATTTCTTAAAGAAAGTTAACACCTAGATATTTTTACTAAAACCTAAGAAAATTGCAATGAATATTGAAATTTGGCGGGAAAACGTGGGAAGCGTGGTCGAGAGGCCAAGTGCGCTTGAACTTGGCTTGGCTTTGCTACCTAGAAGGGTGCTCGAGGCTCGACACCCGACTCGGGCAGAGTTGTGTTTACTGAGCGCCTAAAGGCAGCACCGAAAGTCAACTCCTAGATACCCCCTCCCCCCCCCCCCCCACTAGTCCACAAATGAGTTTGGACCAAAGCGCTCTGAGCATGAAAGCTATAAAATAAAATTTAAAAAAAAAAAAACACAGATTCAGAACCAGATAATAGACTTGGGAAATGCAGTACATTTGGACATCCTGCACCATTTGTTTTTCTTTCATTGGTGGCAGTACCCAAGACATATAAACAGTTGATCAAAATAGTTTGTTTTTTTTAAATACTGTTTAGTGATATCCTATGACGAAACACCAAAGAAATAGCAAATAGTTATTGCTGGGTTTTCATTTTGAGGAGAACCAGATGTCTGCAGAATTGGCAGAACAATTAAATTAAAAATTCCATTTATCCTTAAATAAACTGCGAGGCTAAAGCTATGATGGTGATTCCAATATGACTGAATACTAGAATAACCTTTGGGCATTGTTTCATCAAAAAAAGCCGCTCGCGCATTAAGAAATAGACGTACTGGTTTCTCACTTAGCTACTTAGCATGCCCGAAAAATAATAGTCAATAAATATTTGATCTATTCACTATTAAATAATGGACGTAGAACTAGATACTAGTTTGTATCAATGTTTCAAAGTTCGACACCTAGAAGTGTTTTAGGAATGTCAATGTGTAGAATGGGATCTAGAACTCATAAAACATTTCTTTATATATTTGAAAATCCGTTAATTCGTTTAATTTTTTTTTTAATTGACTTTTTATTCGTGTTGGAGTTCTGAATCAATCGTAATAAGATGATTAAAAAGCTACTCTACTTGCATTGGAATGTTATTTGGTCTATGTACCGATACATTCAGATGACTCGATGGTTTTTTCACGCATTGCATTCGTCTTATTGGCGGAGGTGGCCCACCAATATATTCTTGAACCCGGGCCAAGGGGTACCTTGCTTTGCCACTGCATATTACTAAACATTAGAGGACAACTCAACACAAATGTTTAATTCAGTTGGCCAGAAAGGCTCTGAGTATGCTAAATTCAGGGGTGTGGGCAACTACATAGACTTAAACATAGTCACACAGACCTCTATGTAGTCATTTCGGCAATCTAAATTAGGGATAGATACAGTCACAGTCAAAGTTGAAGACACAGTCTAAATTAAAGACACATATTCTGCAATAAAGATACATCCATAGCTGGCCGTATGCAGGTAAATTACAATCGTGATCACTTGCAGTGTGTTCAATTGCAGGCAATCAGGATTTAACATTTTCTTGGGACGAAAAATAGGAATGTAGTTATTGGTAGCTTGTAATTTACAGTACTGCTTAACCATTGGGCCACTTGAGTTTTGTGTTCACAAAAAGTATTTTTTTTAGTTTTGTTTCGTGTATTTTTATGTAATACTTCTTTGTCTTATTATTGTATGACACTAGCTCCAGCTGGAATAAGCTGCTCATTGTGCAGTCGAACATTCCTGGCTCACTTAGGTCTCACCAGCCACACGAGGAGGCATAAAACCCCAGTGCAAAGCCCTCAGTCCCCTGGATGACAAAGTGGTCATCATCGAACCACGATGAACGAACTATATATTGTATAAAAACAGAATCACAAAAAAAATCAATAAATAAATAACATAGAATAAAATTAAAAAACACAAAGCTTATACGGCTTACAATTCTATCAATTAGTTTGGATCAGTCATTTGATTAAATTTGAAATAGGTCTAGACGAGTAATGGGCAAAGGTTTTGAAGAGCGGGCCAAAACAATTTAATTAAGAAAATACAGAAATTCAGTATCATAATTAATGATATCCCAATTTAACTAAAACTAACGCTGTATGAAGCTATGAGTTGTGTCGATAATAGATCGTCTTCATTTAGATCAGCTTCGAACGTAGTCTACTGAGTAGTTCACCCGACACTGGTTTGTCTTTGAAGTTTAAAAAAATAGTAATTCCACGTCCACTCATATTAAGAAACATATTACGAATCATCTAGACCATTTTTTTATTCCACATTTAATAACTAAATTGTTTTAGTTTGAATACATTGGCACTGGTATATACAATTACACTCTAAGATTTTACAATCTCATGGCCATCTGTTTCTTTGACCCAACCTTTACAAAGATATCATGTGTCTAGCACAACGACCAACTACCTTTACTTTTCCCCAACTAATGTCAGGTACCCTTTAGACTTGGGTGGACTCATGGGCGTCCATAAAAGTACACCGAAATTGAGCTTAGACTACTCATGAAACTTTACTAATGGAACCTTGAGTGAATCATGGGAATTAAAACTCGCAATATTACTACAATGGTTCATCTGGTATTGAAAACTTGAATTCTAAAATTGTAAATGAAATTTTTACTTTTAAAATTATTATTTCGAGACAAGTGGCGGGCCGCATTAAACCTTTTCGGAGTGCAGAGTTGTCCCGCGGGCCGTAGTTTGCCCATCACTGGATCAGGCTTACTATTTATATGTAGGCTACTGGGTACACTAAGACCAATCGTCATAGAAGGCCTGAACACTGACCTGCAACGTCACAACCTGTGGGCAGTGGAGACCAATGGTTCGTTGCCACATCCTGCAGACCTGTCTAAACTGCCCACTTTGCTGGTCCCCTGTTCAGGCCTTCTATAAAGACGGTCTCGGTTATACTCTCACTTGTAATTACTACCTAGATTCTAGATCAAGGTCACTGAGGTATTCTCTCACCTGTCTGTAGAGGGTCATACGGAAAGTTTCTCTGTAATGAGCAATCAGTGCAACAACCTTGACATGTCCAGTCCAGGGGACACGGGTCACGGCCGTGTAGGTGCCATTTCTGTTGTCGATAACGTCAGCCGTGATCGCAGCCTTAAAATCTGGACTGATCAACCGGACATTAAGTTGATCTCCACCTGGTTAGAACATTTGAATATAGAGTATTCCAAATTTCATAAAAGGAAAATAGTTGAAATGGATGAATTAGTAAATGTAACTTTTAAAAATATGCATACACACATTCTAAGTCAGAGGTTCTCAACCTTTTAAACTTGGCGACCCCTTTTTAGAATCCCCCACTCGGCCGCGAACCCCTCCCTCCCCACACACACAGCAAAAGAAGAATAGACAAAAACAATTCATATTTTCGATGGTCTTAGGCGACCCCTGGCAAATCGCGATCCACAGGTTAAGAACCCCTGTTCTAAGTGCTTTCTCAATGATGGATAAAAAGTAAACAATGCAAATGATGGTATCGCGTGACCAGCACAACGAACAACGGCAGATAACTTACTTAAATTACTTACTTAAGTTAGGTCTACACTATTGTGCCTTAAGAAATTGGGAATTTTAAAAAAAAGTTAAGTGTGTATCGGGGCTTGAACTGTAGATCTTTGAAAACTAAGCCCTTCATCAATCGGCCTCAAAGCCCAATTGCGAATAGCTTGAAGTGTATTAGATAATAATTTTAGTAATTATGACCTATATACTTTGAAATGCTTGATAGACTAGAGCTTTCAAGACCTTGTCTATGAAATGCTATGCATTTAGTACTACGCTTTGTGACAGTGAGGGCGGTGGCTGAGTGGTAAAGCGCTTGACTTCCGAACCACAAGGTCCTGGGTTCGAATCCTGGTGATTTTGTTATCTTTACGGCCTTCTCTAATGGGCACCTGACGTTAGCTGGGGGAAAAGTAAAGGCGGTCGGTCGTTGTGCTGGCCATCGACTGCACCCTCGTTAAACGCGGGCCACAGAAACAGATGACCTTTACATCCTATCCCCTATAGACCGCATGGTCTTAAAGGGGACTATATGTCAGTGAAACGTGAACCACTTTCGCTTGGCAGGTACAATGGAATTAAATGGTGACTACATCTTGGTATATTTAGAAGTAAAATCTGAAGACCTAAATGTCCAATGCATGTTGAATATCTTTGTCTAGCAGAAGAAATTTGCCATCTAAAGGGAAATAAACGTCTACATCCTTCAAGTAGTAATTGTGAAATGAAACAGACACAATGGGATTTGTTGCTCTTATGCGTTTCGTTTTTTTGGTTTAAAACTAGAACATAGACATAAATAAATATAGACTGGCAAAAGGAAGTAACTTTATGTAACTTGAAAACAGGTACATCTATTGTTGTCGGATTTCCGAATTCTGAAAAGTTGCATGATCTTCAGTCTTAGAGAATAAAAAAAAACACAAGTGAAAATATTGTAATACTTATATAGGTTATGGCTGAAATAGATATAAATACTTAACTTTTATACTGCTCATAAACGCTGTATAATAAAGTACACAAAATTGCCAGTCACAAATTTTCGTTTCATAAAACTCTTTTATCGGCCAGTCTATATTTATTTATGTCTATGAACTAGAATTATAAATTGGGCCGGAAGTACCTGCAGCAACAAAGCCAATTGTGTCATACACGATATAATTTTATTTCAATAATAAATTCACACAAGTAGACAATTTACTTTGTAGTGACTCTAGTTCTAGCCGACAGGGTAATCTCCCTGAAGACGACGGGGTGATCTCCATCAAGACGACAGGGTGATCTCCCTCGAGACGACGGGGTGATCTCCATCAAGACTACAGGGTGATCTCCCTCGAGACGACGGGGTGATCTCCATCAAGACGACAGGGTGATCTCCCTCAAGACGACGGGGTGATCTCCATCAAGACGACAGGGTGATCTCCCTCGAGACGACGGGGTGATCTCCATCAAGACGACGGGGTGATCTGCATCAGGACGACAGGGTGATCTCCCTCAAGACGACGGGGTGATCTCCATCAAAACGACAGGGTGATCTCCCTCGAGACGACGCGGTGATCTCCATCAAAACGACAGGGTGATCTCCCTCAAGACGACAGGGTGATCTCCCTCGAGACGACGGGGTGATCTCCATCAAGACGACAGGGTGATCTCCCTCAAGACGACAGGGTAATCTCCCTCAAGACGACGGGGTGATCTCCATCAAGACGACAGGGTCATCTCCATCAAGACGACAGGGTGATCTCCATCAAGACGACAGGGTGATCTCCCTCGAAACGACAGGGTGATCTCCATCAAGACGACAGGGTGATCTCCCTCGAGACGACAGGGTGATCTCCATCAAGACGACAGGGTGATCTTTCTCGAGACGACAGGGTGATCTCCATCAAGACGACGGGGTGATCTCCCTCGAGACGACAGGGTGATCTCCCTCGAGACGACAGGGTGATCTCCATCAAGACGACGGGGTGATCTCAATCAAGACGACAGGGTGATCTCCATCAAGACGACAGAGTGATCTCCATCAAGACGACAGGGTGATCTCCATCAAGACGACAGGGTGATCTCCCTCGAGACGACAGGGTGATCTCCATCAAGACGATAGGGTGATCTCCCTCAAGACGACGGGGTGATCTTCATCAAGACGACAGGGTGATCTCCCTCGAGACGACGGGGTGATCTCCATCAAGACGACAGGGTGATCTCCCTCAAGACGACAGGGTGATCTCCCTCAAGACGACGGGGTGATCTCCCTCAAGACGACGGGGTGATCTCCATCAAGACGACAGGGTGATCTCCCTAAAGACGACGGGGTGTTCTACATCAAGACGACAGGGTGATCTCCATCAAGACGACAGGGTGATCTCCCTCGAGACGACAGGGTGATCTCCATTGAGACGACAGGGTGATCTTTCTCAAGACGACGGGGTGATCTCCATCAAGACGACGGGGTGATCTCCATCAAGACGACAGGGTGATCTCCCTCGAGACGACGGGGTAATCTCCATCAAGACGACAGGGTGATCTCCCTCGAGACGACGGGGTGATCTCCATCAAGACGACGGGGTGATCTCCATCAAGACGACAGGACGATCTCCCTCGAGACGACGAGGTGATCTCCATCAAGACGACAGGGTGATCTCCCTCGAGACGACAGGGTGATCTCCATCAAGACGACAGTGTGATCTCCCTCAAGACGACGGGGTGATCTCCCTCAAGACTACAGAGTGATCTCCCTCAAGACGACGGGGTGATCTCCATCAAGACGACAGGGTAATCTCCCTGAAGACGACGGGGTGATCTTTATCAAGACGACAGGGTGATCTCCCTCGAGACTACGGGGTGATCTCCATCAAGACGACAGGGTGATCTCCCTCGAGACGACGGGGTGATCTCCATCAAGACGACAGGGTGATCTCCCTCAAGACGACGGGGTGATCTCCATCAAGACGACAGGGTGATCTCCCTCGAGACGACAGGGTGATCTCCCTCAAGACGACGGGGTGATCTCCAAGACGATGGGGTGATCTGCATCAAGACGACAGGGTGATCTCCCTCAAGACGACGGGGTGATCTCCATCAAGACGACAGGGGGATCTCCCTCGAGACGATAGGGTGATCACCATCAAGACGACGGGGTGATCTCCATCAAGACGACGGGGTGATCTCCATCAAGACGACAGGGTGATCTCCCTCATAACGACGGGGTGATCTCCATCAAGACGACAGGGTGATCTCCCTCGAAACGACGGGGTGATCTCCATCAAGACGACAGGGTGATCTCCCTCAAGACGACAGGGTGATCTCCCTCGAGACGACGGGGTGATCTCCATCAAGACGACAGGGTGATCTCCCTCAAGACGACAGGGTGATCTCCCTCAAGACGACGGGGTTATCTTCATCAAGACGACAGGGTGATCTCCATCAAGACGACAGGGTGATCTCCATCAAGACGACAGGGTGATCTCCCTCGAAACAACAGGGTGATCTCCATCAAGACGACAGGGTGATCTCCCTCGAGACGACAGGGTGATCTCCATCAAGACGACAGGGTGATCTTTCTCGAGACGACAGGGTGATCTCCATCAAGACGACTGGGTGATCTCCCTCGAGACGACAGGGTGATCTCCCTCGAGACGACAGGGTGATCTCCATCAAGACGACGGGGTGATCTCAATCAAGACGACAGGGTGATCTCCATCAAGACGACAGAGTGATCTCCATCAAGACGACAGGGTGATCTCCCTCGAGACGACGGGGTGATCTCCATCAAGACGACAGGGTGATCTCTTTCGAGACGACAGGGTGATCTCCATCAAGACGACAGGGTGATCTCCCTCGAGACGACAGGGTGATCTCCATCAAGACGATAGGGTGATCTCCCTCAAGACGACGGGGTGATCTTCATCAAGACGACAGGGTGATCTCCCTCGAGACGACGGGGTGATCTCCATCAAGACGACAGGGTGATCTCCATCAAGACGACAGGGTGATCTCCCTCAAGACGACGGGGTGATCTTCCTCAAGACGACGGGGTGATCTCCATCAAGACGACAGGGTGATCTCCCTAAAGACGACGGGGTGTTCTACATCAAGACGACAGGGTGATCTCCATCAAGACGACAGGGTGATCTCCTTCGAGACGACAGGGTGATCTCCATTGAGACGACAGGGTGATCTTCCTCAAGACGACGGGGTGATCTCCATCAAGACGACGGGGTGATCTCCATCAAGACGACAGGATGATCTCTCTCGAGACGACGCGGTGATCTCCATCAAGACGACAGTGTGATCTCCCTCGAGACGACGGGGTGATCTCCATCAAGACGACGGGGTGATCTCCATCAAGACGACAGGACGATCTCCCTCGAGACGACAGGGTGATGTCCATCAAGACGACAGGGTGATCTCCCTCGAGACGACGGGGTGATCTCCATCTAGACGACAGGGTGATCTCCCTCAAGACGACGGGGTGATCTCCCTCAAGACTACAGAGTGATCTCCCTCAAGACGACGGGGTGATCTCCATCAAGACGACAGGGTGATCTCCCTCAAGACGACGGGGTGATCTCCATCAAGACGACAGGGTGATCTCCCTCAAGACGACGGGGTGATCTC
Organism: Biomphalaria sudanica; assembly: GCA_036873155.1. Lineage (NCBI taxonomy): Eukaryota > Metazoa > Mollusca > Gastropoda > Planorbidae > Biomphalaria > Biomphalaria sudanica. The sequence goes on from JAZGLO010001580.1 coordinate 275,790, forward strand.
CCTTGAGACGACGGGGTGATCTCCATCAAGACGACAGGGTGATCTCCCTCAAGACGACGGGGGTGATCTCCCTCAAGACGACAGGGTGATCTCCCTCAAGACGACAGGGGATGGTAGCGGGCAGGGTATGAACCCGGGACCAACGAGGAGAAGTCCCAACGAATGACACTCCAGCGCACATACCGCACGACCAGGCAGCCAGATAAATAGCCAGAGCATTTTTATGGGGGTATTCATGTCTCGGATTATTGTCTGGGATAGTAATTCTAGTCTAAATCTAGTTTAAGTTATAACTAGTTTATGGATTACTTTAATTATTGTAGATCTATTTAGGGAAATATGTGTCTAGACTAGAGCCCAGACTAAATTACTAATTTTATTAATTAGGTATAGATCCTAGAGTATTATTACTATTAATTATTATTATAAGATATTCCTCAAGGTTGTCATTGCCGGAATTGGTAATGGATGTAAGCACTCCACTACCTATAAAATGATTCCTAATGACATGCGTCTCAAATAACCTCGGACAACCAGTCAAACTCCTGGACTTCAAGTGTGACTCAGATATTGAGTCCGGCGGAACTGTTCTCACTAACAGGAAGAGGGGCAAAGGCGAGTAACTGGCGCCTTAATCAGAATGCCTCGTGCAGGGGGGGGTTCGTTAGCCATGGCTGGCTACCCATCTAGGAGAAGGAAAACTCTGGATTCAAACCTCTGTTGCTTTGCAGCTATACCCAATCATGTGAAAGGCTTCCGGAGTCAACCCTGAGGAAAAATCAGGAGCTGGCGACCCTAAGATAGTTTGCAGCAGACTCGAAACTGTATCGGCACTGCTGTTCTTTTGGATACATCAGCTGCCTGGAGTGGGGGGGAACTGATGTGTGGGCGACATCATTCCGACCACAGCTAAAGCCCAGGAATTCATCTCATTTTTATGAGATAATCCATAGTCATTTCTCAATTGAAGGAGGACATAGATTTAGATTATAGTTATAGATTTATTTTAAATATAAAATATAAGTCTATATCTATGTGCATATGAGCAAGTCCCCTTAATGAAATATGTTTAGGGTGTTAGCCAATACAATTTCTTACCAACAGTCCGAAGCTCTTTTCGGGCGTTTAGCAAAGTTATTTTGAATTTGACCTCTGAGCCCAAAGTCAGAGTGTTGTTGACCCCCAATGGGGTCATCAGTTCGATCTTGGAATGGCTTCCCGAGGCGATATCTTGAGTGGTGTTGACATGGGGGGATGCCAGGTAGTCCTGTTCCAGCGGTAACAGCGGCCAAGGTGAAGGTCTCATAAGTTCCTCCTGATGAAAAGCGCCACACCTGACACAGGATAGGAGACTTTAGAATTTACATGTCCATTTGTATTATTAAGCAAATCTATATAATCACTCCATCTGTCTGGTAAAAATCTTGTCAAAGTTATTTCCCTTACTTCCCACTCTAGGAGCTAGTTTAAACTTTGCACAATTAATCATTGCCAATGACAACACATAAATCAATTAAAAATATTAATATTTTATTAATTTAGTTTTATTCAAAATATTAACTAAATTCAAGGCGGGCGACCCGTGACAATAATCATACACAGCGGTACCCCGACAAACAATCTAAAAAAATTTTAGCTAACAATATATCCTTCTATTTTTATAAATACGCGATAAGCTCAATGGCAAAACACGCCTTCCATTTATGGAGGCTCAACAAAGCTTATATCAGCTTATTGAAATATTGACAAACCAAGAATTTAAACCATATTTAAAGAAGGGAGGTTATTAAATCTGGTTACAAAAACATTGCAAATTTGTATTCCGCATTATGTGCCTTTGTACAGAAGTTGTTGACTGATTTCCCTTCTTCTTGTTCAGTACAACCTGAATTAACTCATTCTCTCCTAACTGACGAAAACAACGTTGATTCCACTAGAATGTGGTGAAAATTACGTAGAGAAAGAGTTAATTGCCGTAATGAACCCTCATCCTAGATAAAAGCAAACGAATCAAAATTAATGCTCGTTGAGCCGGCATAAAAACACTCATACAAAGGCATGAATACCTCATCCAAATCATTAATTTCATTTTATTTTATCATCAACAAAAGTTATAAACAGTGGCCGTTGTATTGTACTAAATTGCTTTGTTTTTTATACATTTGAAACTTATTATATAATATTCATTTGTGTAGCTTTTTCCCTAAAGTGTCCATGGACAAGTTTTGACTACAAGAAATGGTTAAAAAAAAAGGTTTGAGAACCTCTGCTCTATGTTGTGTCAGCAAAGAACCAAGGGAACATTACATCTCATTGACAAGTGTTAAGTTACTCATACTAATCAAAAATATACATCCAAGTATTTCAACTTTTCTAAAGACCTTGACAATGAGGTCAATGTATACCTCACAACTTCAAGTGTGAACCTTTCAAGGTCACACTTGAAGGTCACATTTGAAGGTCATTTAAAAGATTATGCTTACTTGGAGGTTAAGTCAATCCTTAAAAAATCTTCTCCTCGTGTGTCCACGGATAGGTTGGTGTGCGATCTCCACACTTGACGTAAGTTGCTGTACACAGAAGCACAATTGGCGACTTCTCTTACAGCGATCGTCTTACTCCTGTAATAATAATAATAATAATAGGGCATGAGATTCGCCAATGGGAAGAAAAAACACTCCACGGAAAATTTCCGGCTTCATTACATGGGGACAACATCGACAAGGCTGCCTCCTTAACATGGCTCAAAGCAGGTCATCTCTGCCCTGAAACAGAAAGCTTTGTTACAGCAATACAGGACAGAGTAATCAGGATAAAAAATTACGAGAAGCATATACTGAAACTCAATGTTGTCGACAAATGCCGAAAATGTGGAAATGTGGGCGAGTCGATTGAACACATTATGGCAGGATGTCCAGCCCTATCAGAATCAGCCTACCTCGGTCGCCATAACCAAGTTGCAAAGTTAATACACAAGCACCTGGCTTTGACGTACAATTTGATCGTTAAGGACACCCCTCCTTATTATAAATATTCTCTACAAGAGGTTCTCGAGTCTACTGAACATCTGCTGTACTGGTATAGGCCTATTCTGACCGACAAAACGGTAGATTTCAATTGCCCGGATCTGATGTTCATCGATAAAAAAGAAAAAACCGCTACCATTATCGATATCGCCGTACCACTGTCTCATAATTTAAGAAAAGCTAAGATAGAAAAACAAAGAAAATATGGGAACCTAGGATTGGAGGTTAAGCGTCTATGGAAATTATCCAAATAACAATATACCCCATTGCTATATCAACCGAGGGGATAATAACAACTGACCTCCTAGACACCTTCCAGGCATTTAACATTCCTAGGAACATCTTCGTTGCCTGTCAGAGGGCGGTACTGCTGCAGACCTGCCACATCACCAGAAAATTCCTCAGTGGACACTGTTAAAGGGACTACGATGAATTTTGTTTCTCTTTAACGAAACTCGACCCTGACAGCGCCAGAGAATGACTACTCGTTCATTTCTAACATAATAATAATAATTTTATCTTTAAAGAGCTGTTAACAAACAAAATGTAGGCTCAAGGCGCTGTGATAACATTACAAACATAAAAGAGCTAAAATGACAAACTAATCTAAAAAAGTTTTAAAGAGGTGGGTCTCAATGTTGTTCTTGAAAGTGGTATAGCATGTTGTCTGTCTGAGATCAATGGGGAGTGAGTTCCAAACCTTTGGTCCGTGCACAGAAAAAACACGCAGACAATAGCTTTTGAGGGAGAAACGTAGCACCACTAGAAGCGCTGAGTTCATTGAGCGCAGTTCGCTAAGGTACAAGGAGTTTTCTTTATTAGAGATACACTGATGACAAAATGTGGCCACCTTGAAGTCGATTCTTGCTTTCAAAGAAAGCCAATAGAGCGTGCGCAAGGAGAGTAGTATCGGGAAGATAATGGAGATTACAGTAGTCGATCTTAAAGAGACAAAGCAATAGTGATAAAACAGTAAAAAGTCTCCTAACAAGGGTGGACCAGGTGTTTAAATCGGCCATGACATTAGCATGCACCAATTGTGTTCAGTACATGCCCCATGATTATGCAAAGATCGACAACCTGTCACAAAATATACGTTTATTTTTTATATTCAATACGGAGGTGGAATTTTGTGATCGGTCGAGGATTTTAATTGTCACTTTTGTAGATGAGATTTTAATGTTAATCTGACACCTGCCCCAGCGCAGCCAAGAGGGGTTTTAAATTCCCCCTCTAGCAGGTTTTAAGGTTGAAACCCCCCTCTTTAATAAATCAACAAAAGAAAACAAACGACAGTCACCCGATTCTATGAGCGTAACAAGGGATGGAGGGTCAACTTTAAAATCCCCCTCTTCAATATAAAAATAAAGCAAACTACAGTCACCAAACTCTATGGGCTTAAGCAAGGGAGGCTTCTGAGGTACAAACTCCACTCTAGAGGGTTTTGAGTTTAAAACTCCTCTCCAGATGGTTGTGACGATAAAACTCCCCTTTTAGGTACGCAATCTATAGCAAACTACTATCGCCGAATTTCATGAGCGTAGCCAAAGGAGGGGAGGGGGGGATGAGCTTAACCGTCCTTAACGCTCCCACCTCCCTACACGATTAAAAACAAAGCTACATGTACTAAACTTCATGAGTATAGCCAAAAGGGGTTTTGTGGTTACCCTCCCCCCTTTTAAAAATTACTAAAGCATGAACATGAAAAGATGAACATAACATAATACATAATGATAATGAAACTAAAGCAAATATCCTAAACAAATACTTTGCATCAGCAATCTCAGCCCCCGGAGACAAAGACATATTTCTTAATTTGAACCAAGTAGACAACATAGAAGATTTAGCAGTACAAGAAAATGGAATTCAAAAACTATTAGCCAACACCAAACCTAAGAAAAGGGTCTGGACCTGATGGTATTCCAGCTAGATTACTCAAAGAAATAAGCTATGAGCTAGCCCCAGTGTTCAAAATACTCTTTCAGGCATCGCTTAACCAGGGCAGAGTACCAAAGGACTGGAAAGAAGCTAATGTCACCCCCCTATTTAAAAAAGGAGAAAAATCTGATCCAGGAAACTGTAAAATCACATGTAAAATCCTAGAACACATAATATGTACCAACATCATAAACCACTTAGACAAACATAATGTCCTCACCCCATACCAACATGGCTTTAGTAAATATAGATCATGTGAAACACAACTAATAAGACTAATTGATGATTTTTCAAAAGGTTTAGATAATAGTGAACAAATAGATGCTATCTTACTAGATTTTTCCAAATCTTTTGACAAAGTTCACCACCATAGTTTGCTTAAAAATTTAAAATATTTCGGCATTAATGGTCCACTGCATCAGTGGATTAAAGATTTTCTGATAGGGAGAGAACAAACTGTAATAATAAATGGCTCTAAATCAACACCTTTAACAGTAAACTCAGGTGTACCTGAAGGAACAGTCTTGGGTCCACTACTATTTTTAATTTACATATATGATTTACCAAATTGCATTAGTTCAGGAACAAAAGTCAGATTATTTGCAGACGATCGCATAATATATAGAACAATAAAAAAACAATACAAGACACATATATTTTACAAAGAGAATTAGATGAATTACAGAGATCAAATTGGAGCATGTCTTTCCACCCAGAAAAATGTCAGTTGTTAAGAGTAACAAAAAAACTAAAACAAATTAATTCCACTTATCTTATTCATGGCAAACCAGTAACACAGACTAAAAACGCAAAATACCTAGGTGTTATAATAAATGAAAAACTGTCATGGAATCCACATATTGATGAAACTATAAAAAAAATCCAACAAAGCATTAGGATTTATTAAAAGAAATTTCTATAAATCAAATAAGAACATAAAACTAAAATGTTATTTAACCTTGGTTAGGCCAATAATAGAATAAACATCAACTCAAGAAAACATTAAGAAACTTGAACAGACACAAAATAGAGCAGTGAGATTCATAACAAACGAATATTCACATTTGACTAGAGTAACACCATTAGTAAAATTACTAAATTTAGAAAGCCTTCAGGACAGAAGACTCAAAAGTAAAGTAGCAATTATACATAAAACACTGAACCATAATCTTCAAATACAAAAACAAAATTTAATAAAATACTCTGAAAGACACAAAAATAAAGGCACATTCCTCGTCCCATATGCTAGGACAAATTTGTACAAATACTCCTTCTTCCCTAGTGCTATTAGAGCATGGAATGGGTTGCCTGAGCTAGCCAGAAAAACCAGTGACTTGGCAGAATTTAAGTCATTGGTTAATATGTATGACTAAATGCATGACGCGTAGGACGTAATCATCTTCTTTTTTGAAGTAACGTCTGTATTATATAAGATAAGAAGATAAAGCAAAACTAAAGTTACCATTTTCTACCAGTCGCTAAGCTCCTTTAATGAAGCTTAGTGAATAGCAGATATGCTTTTTGATCTGCAGGTACTTCAGAAAATGCATTTTTTTAAATACGATTTTATCAACTCGCTCTGTCTGTCTGGTGAAAAGTCTGTACATGTTATTTTTTCCATACCCAATCTTGGATCAAGCGGAAATTTTAAACAATTTTTTCTTTTACCTGAAGATACTAGAATCAATTTTAAAAAATTAACAATTAGTTAATTAACTATTAATTATTTTGTTTATCATCAAGGGAAAGAGATCGTACTCGACAGATGTGGTGATATAAGTTAAATTAGTCCCCTTGAATAGGCGTAAGCCCTGAGTGACCACGTTTTTTTTTTAAATTCGAACACGATCATCATCATCATCATCATCATCATCAAATTCCATTAGAGTGAGAGCTTGAGAGGCTGAAATCCTCTCTTGCAAAAGCCCTGGACAGAAACCCTGCTGTCTAGCGTAGTGCATAAATGTCGCCATACAGGTCGAGAATTTCAGGTTTCCCAGACCTGTCGAGACGGAGATCAGCAAGTCTGGGGCAGTCAAACAGAATATGAGGCATGGTTTCCTCTTCTTCCCCGCAGCGGGGGCACCGTGAATCAAAATTTGGCCATAGTCGCGAGAAATATCAGCCAACAGGACAGTGGCCTGTCCTGCACTGTGCTATAATAGCTTGCTCAGGCCTGGACAGCCTCCACCACGGGAAAGTGCGGTCAGGGCGCCTCATGCGCTCCCAGACTCCACGGGCTTTTTGGGACTTGTCCCAGCATTCAAACCACTTTTCCATTTCTGTTTTTTTTGTATTATAGCCAGGGCTTGATGAAAGCTTACAGCCTGTTCAGTGGGTGGAATTTGCGCTAACACTGACCCAAATACCCCCTACTTCCCTAGCTCTTTCCCCAACTGGTCCAGACAAGAGATAGGATCATAGAGTATTGAGAAAGCTACAAGAATGCTATTTGGCTAAACAAAAACAATTGGTAAAAATATTTCTAATCGCACAGATACATTATTGTTAATCTGGATCTATTACAATTTAAATCACACGACTGATTCAAACTAATTGATACACTTATTATTATTATAGCTTTTATATAGCGCTACTTTCATGCTTATAGCATGCTCAGAGCGCTTTTTGGTCCAATCTCATTTGTGAGGGGGAGGGTGTATCTAGGAGTTGGTTTTCCGTGCTGCCTTTAGTCGCTCAGTAAACACAACTCTGCCCGAGTCGGGTGTCGAACCTCGAGCCCCCTTCTATGTAGCCAAGCCAAGTTCAAGCGCACCACGCTTCCCACAATTACACGTAATTGAAACATTCCTTTTCTTTTTCCTAAGTATTTCTTATGTTGTTTTTTTTAAAGCTTTTCACTCTGTCCCACTCTGTCTGTATCACTCTGTCTGTCTCACTCTGTCTGTCTATTTGGTAGAAAGTTTGTCCACGTTAATTCTCCAACTCATGATGGCCCACCCCCTCAAAAGGTCCGACCAGGCAGTTAAAAAGGATGTTTTAATATTGCTAACACTCTAGACACGATCACGCCTCTTCTTTTTCTATCTTTTTGTAGTTGTTGGTAGTTTTTAGTTCATAGTTTCTGATATTCTTTCTGAAAATATTTAAAATAAAGATTTTTGACAAAACAAATCTAAAACCGTTTCCATAAATGTGTATAATAGTGATCTCTCTTACTAAATAGTCTTCGGGCGCTCAATAGCTAGGCGCATCCACGCTGTGTCTAATACAAATAAGTCAAACGGAGGTAACTCTCAAATAACGAAATCCAACAACACAGTCGAAAGGCCAACACTAGAAGGTAGTCGACGCTGAAATTGAATATCGAACAAAAAGTTGAATAGTAAGGAAGGTAACCGCAAAATGTCAAGTTAAATCTTTACGTCCATAAAAAGCTATTTTCTCTAAGGCCGTCTAGAATAGTCTGTCAATTGATATTTCGCGAATCTTTCTCAAAGCCGAGTCAAATTTTTACCAGTCACGTCATTGTTTCTAAGCCAAAACTTCCCCACTTTTATAGAGCAAATAACTAATTCCTAATCGTGACATACCACTATTAATAGTGAATAGTTATAAAAAATGAGGTTGGGGGGAAAGAGTTGTATTTGGGTCAAGGTTATCATGTTCGCATAAAAACAACGTCGTGTTCGCTCAGGGAACTAATTGAACTTATACAACCACATTGGTCAACTCTTGTTCAACATAACAAACACAATAATCAATTACCAAGAGTTAATGAACTAATTGTTTAATTTTTTAAAATTGATTCTTGTGTTGTCAGGTAAAAGAAATAAATGTGCGAAATTTCAGCGTGATCCGAGATTGGGTGTGGCAGAAATGACGTGTACAGACTTTGTACCAGACTGAGTGAGTTGATATAAGTTTTGTGAAAATTAAATAATTCCATGTCATTGTGGAAACTTTCTTTTTAGTGTCTTATTACTTATGCATGTCTTTCTGTTTGTCTGATTATTTGTATTACTTGTCTGTTTGTCTTATTATTTTCTGTTGGTCTGATTATTTCTATTACTTTACTATTGCCTTTAGAAATTGGACATCATGACATGAGATAAAGGCCTAATATTTAATATGCAATGTAAAAACAAATTTCGGACACTCATATAAGGGCCTCCCTCAAGGGTGCCGGGGGGAAATTTCAAATTTGTACCCCCTCTCCCCCCACCGTAGCTACGCCACTGATATGAGACCTAACTAATTATAGGGCTACGGGGTAGGACACTTTGCTACGCTACTGACTTACAGTTTATGACAATCTTGAAGAAAATGTAAGGTGAAAGTCAATCACTATGATCCCATTTATAGGAGAATATAATACAATCTTTGGAGGGCCTTTAGTCATTGAAAAGGGCTCATTGGAGGGGGGGCACCTGCTCATTTTGTACCGTGCCACCGAGCATTAGCCCAAATGCCCATATGCTTATTGTATTGTATTGTATTGTATTGTATGGGTTTAGATAGTTCCATCCATCTCAGTGGCGCTACAGCCCATGACGGACCCTGGCCTGCTCAAGCACATCTCTCCATTCTGATCTCTCCTGGGCTTTACGTGTCCAGGCCTGGACTTTGAGCTGTTCTAGATCTGCCTCTACGTCAGCAAGCCACCGTACTCGTCGTCTCCCTTTGGGGCGCCTGCCTTTTGTTTTGTTTTTTTGTCGGTGAACAATCTTTGCTCCTCTGTTCTCTGGCATTCTTTGGAGGATAATTACCTATTTAATTTGATTAAAACTTCTTCTTTTGTTATGTTAGTATCTCGAAGTGATGGCCAGGGTGATTCATTCTCTTCTTCTTTAGCTTCATCTGAAAAGAAAAAAAGATTATTTAAAAAAAACAAGCAAAAAAAAAAGCTTTAAAAAAAAAAAAGCTTTAAAAAAAAAACTTTAACAGAAAAAATACAACTTTAAAAAAAAAAAAAAAAAAAGCTTTAAAAAGAAAAAAAAAGCTTTAAAAAAAAAAAAAAACTTTAAAAAGAAAAAAAGCTTTAAAAAAAAGCTTTAAAAAAAAGCTTTAAAAAAAAGCTTCAAAAAAAAAATTTAAAAAAAAAAAAAAAGTTTATATTAAGCGTAAAAAATGAAGTGTTTAAAAAATTCGGTCCCTGGTGCTGCTTTTCATTTATGTTCAATATGTATGTACAAGACATATATTACCCGCGACCCGCGGGTCTTTATTTTCGTATCACTATCAATATAGTCACTGAGAGTGTTTTGTAAACAATTGAACGAAATGATAATGTTATAAGTAAAGCGAATGCGGAATGCGTGAATGTAAAAATAGTATGAATGGAGCTTTAGAAATAGCTAATCGACTTAAATGCATTTTTTTCTAATAAAAACATTTGCTTTTAATACATGATTTAGCACTGTTGACAAAGAAGACATTAGCTATAAGTCTGAAAGAAATGCATTTTAAGAGAGGTATATGTTTCCTTAATTAAAAACCTACTTGTCGATGTTCTAGTCACATCTGGAGTTATGTTCCCTTCCTGGTGGGTACTCCACTCGCCAATCACATCTTTGAAATTAACCAGCCGAATGTCGATCATTTCGAAATACCTAAAGATTTATACAGGTCATTAAAAACGACATTTAAACGCGGTCGTAACTAGTTATTATTAAGAGAAATAAAAAAAATATTAAGACATACTGTAATGAAAAATTTTTGTTATATGGAATATCAAAACAAAAACCCGAAGAAATGATTATCGACTTCCAAAAGTTAAAAAAAAAAAAAAAGAAAATGATATTGTTTCATCTGTTGGGGAGAGAATAGCAATAGTTCAAAGCTTTAAGTACCTTGGTACTGTGTTAGACAGCAAAGTAAATTCTTTTACGTCACAGATTACGTCGCCAAAAAAAAAAGGCAACAAAGATTTCGGCTACTAAGAGAAATGTCATCCTTGCTAATGTTTTACCATGCTCACACCTCAAATCTGCAAGTGTTTAAGTTTCAACATCGTTGCCTGGTAATGCAATCTGAACATTAAAAAAAATTATCTTTATAATTACTTTACTATTTGAGAAAAACATTGCTAAGAAAGGTATAAAGATTTGAAGCATAAAAATTCAAAACACTCTTTTATTCCTTTGGCGACTATACCATTCAGCAAACTGTAACTCACAGTTAATTCCACATGTAATGTTTAAAAGAAACTGGGGTATGGACGTATTTCTTGTGTACTATCGTACAAATTGTTTGCTCTAATTATGTATTGTTTTTGTAATGCACAATTGTAAAACAAATTTCCTCACGGCTAAAAAGAGATTATTGTCATTCTTTGACACTGCCAGGGTCGAGTTCCGTTAGAGAGAAACGAAATGCACTGTTATCCCTTTAACAGTGTCCACTGAGAAATTTTCTGGTGATGTGACAGGTCTGCAGCATTATTATTATTATTATTGTTATTTATATGTAAGGTTCAATATAGCATATATCATTATCACCATCAAACTCCATTTGATTGATGGCTTGAGAGGCTTAAATCCTGTCTTACAAAAGCACTGGACAGAAACCCTGCTGTCTTGCGTAGTGCATATATGTCACCATACAGGTCGAGAATTTTTGGTTTCCCAGACCTGTCGAGACGGAGATCAGCAAGTGAGGCAGTCAAACAGAATATGAGGCATGGTTTCCTCTTCTTCCCCGCAGCGGGGGCACCGTAAATCGAAATTGGCCATAGCCGTGAGAAATATGAGCCAACAGGACAGTGGCCTGTCCTGCACTGTGCTATAATAGCTTGCTCAGGCCTGGACAGCCTCCACCACGGGGAAGTGCGGTCAGGGCGCCTCATGCGCTCCCAGACTCCACGGGCTTTTTGGACTTGTTCCTGGACTCAAACCACTTTTCCATTTCTGTTTTTTTGAATTATAGCCAGAGCATGATGAAAACTTACAGCCTGTTCAGTTGGTGGAATTTGCCCTCCCTGTTGGGCCAAGGAGTATGCAATAGTGTTTCCAGTCCCACCTATGTGACTCTGTTCCCACTGCATTATTACAGGGGTACTATAGCGTTGCTTTATGTTGTGTGGCGCTTTGAGAATACAAGTGGTTGAAACAATGTCGTGATAAGATATGTCGTGAATAAGATATGTCGTGTTAAGATATGTCGTGGCAAGATATGTCGTGTTATATGTCGTGATAAGATATGTCGTGATAAGATATGTCGTGATAAGATATGTCGTGATAAGATATGTCGTGATAAGATATGTCGTGATAAGATATGTCATGTTATGATATGCCGTGTTATGATAAGTCGTGAATAAGATATGTCGTGACAAGATATGTTGTGAAAAGATATGTCGTGACAAGATATGTCGTGACAAGATATGTTGTGACAAGATTTGTCGTAATAAGATATGTCGTGATAAGATATGTCGTGAAAAGATATGTCGTGATAAGATATGTCGTGATAAGATATGTCGTGTCATGATATGTCGTGTTATGATAAGTCGTGAATAAGATATGTCGTGACAAGATATGTCGTGAAAAGATATGTCGTGATACGATATCATATGTCATGATAAGATATGTCGTGATAAGATAAGTTGTGATAAGATATTTCGTGATAAGATATGTCGTGATAAAATAAGTTGTGATAATATGTGTCATAAAAAGATATGTCATGATAAGATATGTCGTGGCACGATATGTCGTGTTATATGTCGTGATAAGATATGTCGTGATAAGATATGTCGTGGCAAGATATGTCGTGTTATATGTCATGACAAGATATGTCGTGATAAAATATGTTGTGATAAGATATGTCGTGTTATGATATGTAATGTTATGATAAGTCGTGAATAAGATATGTCGTGACAAGATTTCTCGTGATACAATATGTCGTGATAAGATATGTCATGATAAGATATGTCGTGATAAGATTGTCGTGAAAAGATATGTCGTGATAAGATTGTCATGATAAGATATGTCGTGATAAGATTGTCGTGAAAAGATATGTCGTGATAGGATTGTCGTGAAAAGATATGTCGTGATAAGATATGTCGTGATAAGATATGTCGTGATAAGATATGTCGTGATAAGGTATGTCGTGATAAGATATGTCGTGATAAGATATGTCGTGATAAGATATGTGGTGATATGCAGTCACTATATTACCTTAATATGCAGCATGACAGAATGATGAAAACTCCGATCAAAAATGTTTTGTTCCGATTTGTGAAACTGAAAATTAATAAAAAGAAAAAAAAGTTTTTATAAATTTGCAAAAATTATAATTATAAGAAAAAGAAACGATTATTATGGTTATATATATTTAATTTGATATCAGCTGAAGTGATGGTGACCACTGACCATACAGATGTCATCTTGCCCAGGTATGCTATCCTTCCTCAATGTGGCACTCGAGTGGAAACGATTACTTGAATAAGTGGTTAGACTTAATGAATAGCAAAACAAAACTGTGGGAGTGTCTAAGGGAATGCGAGAGCTTTCCCATTGCACGATGCGGAGTTGAAAGAGACCTTCCACGTCCCTGTCGATAATCCATGCGCCGTTCCTCAAGTAACCAATACAATAATGGCGAGTCCTGCACGGTTAGCTTGGTAGCACATAGGAAAATGGCGGGGTTCCCGGTGAGCTCGACCTTCGACCATGTATTCTAGTCCATACGCCCGGAGTGCCAGATACGCTGGAAATAGCAATGTCTTACATAGGCATTGACTTGGACCTCTTCCAGACAGAACGGGTTGTTCAAGCAAGCTTACACGCCTAGAGTTCGAAGAGCCTTCGTCTCAACTCTTTTGACAATCAAACGATATTCTCTAGGCCCTGTAGGCCTTTGAAGAGTTCGTGTTACCAGAACATATGTGTAATTTTCGTAATGGTTGAGATTAGGTCTTTTAAAAACATAGATCATTGGAATCTCCCCTTTAGATGCCTGTTTTAACTATTGTTATGCCTGAAAGGTATCCAAACAGGCGCAATCAATTTGGCATTTTTCTCGAGGATCTCATGCTAAGACGCTCGGGACTAGAGGCAAGGCCGGAGCTCAAGCACCCCTTGGAAACACCCTCATTTTCCTTCTCTGCACCACATCGGCATTGCTGGTGTACTTTAGCTTCTTCCGAAACAATATGTGTATCGTGAAAGTTCTGTTTGGGGCTCTTTTATCCCCACCATTGAACTAAACACACATTTCCGTGGTCTTTTTTCTTTTTCCTTTTTTTTTGTTGCTTGAATCCAATTATCTCCTCTTGCGCCGCTATGAATCCGAAAGGCATTGTCCAGTGAGCATGACTGTTTCCCTGAGGGCGTAACTTTAACACACAGCTGCCTCTTCTTTCCAGAAACAATACATAAATAAATAAATAAAATGTATAGCTTTTATGAAGCGCTATGGCCATATTACAAGGTCTTTGGGGGGGTCGCAAAGACTTTCTTTCAGGGAACAGTACCAGGAAAAAGAAGAAGGGGCAGACAGTGAAAGCCACGGGAAGACAACATAAAAGAGGCAAAAGACAGAGAGGAATGGAGAAAGGTGGTCGACAAATCTTGCATGGTAAAACAGCGCTATGGTCCAATCTAATTAATAAAAGATTTTCCGTGCTGCCTTTAGGCGCTCAGTAAATATAACTCTGCTCGTGTGGGGTGTCGAGCCCCCTTCATAGGTAGCCAAGCCAAGTTCCAGCGTTCTTAGCCTCTCAACCACGCTTCCACACAAATTACACAGTAATATAAGCTCATATATATATATATATATATATATAATGTATTAAATAATCAAAATGTATTGCCTAATTTTAAAATGTCAACATCATAGAAGTCTTACGAATAGTCACTACCTAATTTTGCTTGTAAAAATGCTGTACTATTTTTCCTCTTAAAAAAAGCGACACGAACCTTCGTTGTGTCTCAGGTTAACGTTTAACGATTCGAATCCATTATTTTTTTTCTAAATTCAATCCTGATACAGTGGCCAAAAAAAATATTTAGGTATGTAGATAATATAGTGTTGTTTTTTTTTTCAAGTAAAGTTCTCCTTTCATACCTTGAGATCTATGGGGCAGATGATGTAAAGGTCATCTGTGTTATATTATCACAATAAACTAACAATACTAATGTTTAAAAGTTACACTCCATTTTTATTAACGTGAAAACAAGGAGAGACCAACCAGCAGAGACTAATACACAGTGAATACACACTACTGACACACTTAAGAGTAAACCGTGAACACGTGAACATACTGAACAGTAGAACAAGGGAGACTACAAGAAAACAAACACACACTCACAACATACATAAACATAAATACACATATAAAAGTAACAATCTGTTTCTGTGGCCCACGATAAACGAGGGTGGTATGTGGCCAGCGCAGCTTCCAACCGCCATTACTTTCCCCCCATCTAATGTCTGGTACCCATTTCAGCTGGGTGATCCCGAAAGGAAAAATCCTAGTCTTCACCCGAATTCGAACTCAGGACCCCCGGATCGGAAGCCAAGCGCCTTATCACTCAGCCACCGCGCCTTCAAATATTTTACCAACAGAAAAGTTTCAATGAAAGGAGCATTTTGAGGATATACTCTCCAAAGATGCAACACACATGTTAGAAAAACAAATCATTTCCGATCATTTTTTCCTTCATGGAATATAGATTATACTATTGTGAAAGTGTAGCTGGCGTTCAGCAAAGAATTATGGGAATAAAATCTTATTTTATCTTATATAATACAGACGTTACTTCAAAAAAAAGAAGATGATTACGTCCTACACGTCTCGCATTTACTCATGCATATTGGTGTACCTAGTACACATTTACTGTTTCAATTGATAAGGTCCGCAGGCCGAGGGTCATATCCGGCTAGTATAAACTATTAATTATTATTTCTTACTTTTGTACTAGAGCCTATATATACGCGAAAATACCATTGATCTATTACGAGACATCTTAGACTATCGTAAGTATCCGCATCAAATTCCATACACTGGTCGCTTTTACCTCCTAGGAGCTCACTAAGAACGCTTTTGACAGATACGTAAACCTGACCGCGATATTGGCGAAAAAAAAAAAACGCAATTTCCAACGTTTGTATTTTATTTTCGGTATTTCCCAAGAGGCCGCAGTCTAATTAGAAAGCATGTTTACAATATCACGAAAGTAGGACTTCCTGTATTTTATTTTTTTCACCTAAGTAAAACTTGTTTCGAAATCGTGCCTAACATCACTTCCGATTCCCTTTATTTAATCTTTTGTTTAATCTCTAAGAATGAAGATCGTGCAATTTTTCATAATTCGGAAATCCAAATACAATGGATATACATGTTTTCAAGTTACATGAAGTTACTTCCTTCGGCAAGTCTATATTTATTTATGTCTATAGTGCTGACAAAAAAAATAATTATAAAATAACAATTATAAAAGTAGTTTAAAAAGATAAATCTACTAGATTTATCGCCACTTCGCTACATTCAGAAAGCGGTCAGATAAACATTTACAGTTAATAAAACCAAATTAATATTTCTTTTTGTTTAAAGAACAAACTACCAAAATAAATGGGGGGTGGGGAAATGGATAGCAATTTTTTTTTTCTCTAGGCCTGAAACTGATGGTCTAAAGCATTGGTTCTCAACCTTTTTAGTTCCGCGACCCCCCCCCCCCCCAATATAATTTGCCACTAGGCGGCGACCCCCAACCTAATTTTTTTTTCGTTAACAGATAAATAAATTTGTGATCATAATGCAATTTTTAAAAAAGTGTTATTATTCAGACTTGCATTTATTCACTTTTCTGTTACGTATTCACACTATACATGTTGCTAGCCAACGGTAGTAAGGCTGAGCTGGTTTCTGTTCCACCAGATCAGGGATTCATTAGAAACAACGGATGTCATCTTCTGCATCACGTCTGCTTTTGAATTAGGACTTAATAACTAAAAAGCTGGAAAACCTATTTTCACAAAGAAAGAAGAAGGTGTCAACACAATCTAAAAACTGAACGGGCTATGAAATATTTGCAATACCAAGTATGGTTCACGTCTGCTTGTTACAGCACCTTAGAATGGATTTTAAAAAAAAAAAAAAATTCCTATGATGAATAGACCAAAAAAATATAATTTTGGGGATCTTAAGTGACCCCCTGGCAATTTGTCATTCGACCCACAAAGGGGTCGCGATCCACAGGTTGAGAACCCCTGGCCTAGAGAAACGCTTACGTTGTCTAGTACCCTGCACACCTGGCACTGGGTTTGAAGATAAGAAGAGCTGCAACATACAAAGAAAAGGATTTAAAAAGTTGAAAAGTGTTGAATAGTCGACCAATCGTATGGTACTTAAAAAGTTGAAGGTTGTCATTGTAATGGAAATGGGCCAACTAGTGTGAAAGTGGTTGCTTGTGTGTATCACTGGTTGGGGAGGGGCTGGGGGTAAAAAAAATTGATTGAATTGAGACGCCGAATAAAAGTCACAGCGTGTGAAAAGGGTGTGAATTGTTTGTTGTTGGCTGAGGTGGAAGCGGACTAGTCAAAGAGAGGAATTCTCGGGCCCCAAAGTTTGTGTGCACGTTATACATTTGACTAGGGTAACACCATTAGTAAAATCACTAAATTTAGAAAACCTTCAGGACAGAAGACTCAAAAGTAAAGTAGAAATTATACATAAAACACTAAACCATAATCTTCAAATACAAAAAACAAAATCTAATAAAATACTCAGCAAGACACAAAAATAAAGGCACATTCCTCGTCCCATATGCTAGGACAAATTTGTACAAATACTCCTTCTTCCCTAGTGCTATCAGAGCATGGAATGGGTTGCCTGAGCTAGCCAGAAAAACCAGTGACTTGGCAGAATTTAAGTCATTGGTTAATATGCATGACTAAATGCATGACGCGTAGGACTAAATGTAAATGTGGCTAGAGGATTAGGTCTAGAAAGGACTAGAGCGTCCTTGATTCAAGAGTTGAATCAATTAATGTTCAAGAAAATTGTACGCATCGTCTTCTAAGTCTAGATCTAAAAGCCTATCATTAGATTATTATCAAATGTAGCGGATCTATACATTCGCTTAACCGGGACATTCGCTTAACCGGGACATCCGCTCAAACAGGATTTTTTTCTTGGGGGGGGGGGGGGGGTAGGGTAGGGAGTTGGTGGAGTTTCATTGTTTTCTAATCTGAGGGAGATAGTGGAGTTTCATTGTTTTCTAATCTGAGGGAGATGGTGGAGTTTCATTGTTTTCTAATCTGAGGGAGATGGTGGAGTTTCATTGTTTTCTAATCTGAGGGAGATGGTGGAGTTTCATTGTTTTCTAATCTGAGGGAGATGGTGGAGTTTCATTGTTTTCTAATCTGAGGGAGATAGTGGAGTTTCATTGTTTTCTAATCTGAGGGAGATGGTGGAGTTTCATTGTTTTCTAATCTGAGGGAGATGGTGGAGTTTCATTGTTTTCTAATCTGAGGGAGATGGTGGAGTTTCATTGTTTTCTAATCTGAGGGAGATAGTGGAGTTTCATTGTTTTCAAATCTTACATTCACTAGTTATTAAGAGAAAAACAGTCGCTCTAAAAGTTGTATAAAGGAGATATTGTCTTGTTACAAAGGTCTTTTGGGGGATTTTTCTTGTTTATATTCCAAAATTAACTTTAAAAACAAAAAGACTATTTCAATACATGTCACATTAAAAAAAAAGTCCACAAAGTCCACCGGTCGCTTGTCTAAATACATTTGCAGTACAGAAGATAATACGTATAAAGTAATAAATTAAATTTTCGTTTTAAAATGACTTTAAGAAGTATACATATTTTTTCTTTCTCCCTGTAATATATATTATAGAGTAGAATAACTAGTTGTATTTATTTTTAATAAAAGGAGGAAAATATGAATTATCTTTAAGTCGAGCATGCTTTGGATAAAGTAGAAGGCTTGCGTCAAGAGCGGACTGGGTGTCAAGGCATTTCTAGACCATCAGGCCCACAAATAGTATATCATATGAATATGATGGACATCCAATTCTAGGTCTCTCTGTCCTCAAAGTCATTATGCTAAGTTCTTATCTTATCTTATCTTATATAATACAGACGTTTCTTCAAAAAAGAAGATGATTACGTCCTACGCGTCATGCATTTAGTCATGCATATTAACCAATGACTTAAATTCTGCCAAGTCACTGGTTTTTCTGGCTAGCTCAGGCAACCCATTCCATGCTATAATAGCACTAGGGAAGAAGGAGTATTTGTACAAATTTGTCCTAGCATATGGGACGAGGAATGTGCCTTTATTTTTGTGTATTTCAGAGTATTTTATTAGATTTTGTTTTTGTATTTGAAGATTATGGTTCAGTGTTTTATGTATAATTGCTACTTTACTTTTGAGTCTTCTGTCCTGAAGGCTTTCTAAATTTAGTGATTTTACTAATGGTGCTACTCTAGTCAAATGTGAATATTCGTTTGTTATGAATCTCACTGCTCTATTTTGTGTTTGTTCCAGTTTCTTAATGTTTTCTTGAGTTGAGGGGTCCCAAACGGTGGATCCATATTATATTATTGGCCTGACCAAGGTTAAATAACATTTTAGTTTTATGTTCTTATTTGATTTATAGAAATTTCTTTTAATAAACCCTAATGCTTAATTTGATTTTTTTATAGTTTCATCAATATGTGGATTCCATGACAGTTGTTCATTTATTATAACACCTATGTATTTTGCGTTCTTAGTCTGTGTTACTGGTTTGCCATGAATAAGATAAGTGGAATTAATTTGTTTTAGTTTTTTTGTTACTCTTAACAACTGACATTTTTCTGGGTGGAAAGACATGCTCCAATTTGATTCCCATTTCTGTAATTCATCTAATTCTCTTTGTAAAATATCTGTGTCTTGTATTGTTTTTTATTGTTCTATATATTATGCAATCGTCTGCAAATAATCTGACTTTTGTACCTGAACTGTCCTGAACTAATGCAATTTGGTAAATCATTTATGTAAATTAAAAATAGTAGTGGACCCAAGACTGTTCCTTGAGGTACACCTGAGTTTACTGTTATTGGTGTTGATTTAGAGCCATTTATTATTACAGTTTGTTCTCTCCCTATCAGAAAATCTTTAATCCACTGATGCAGTGGACCATTAATGCCGAAATATTTTAAATTTTTAAGCAAACTATGGTGGTGAACTTTGTCAAAAGCCTTGGAAAAATCTAGTAAGATAGCATCTATTTGTTCACTATTATCTAAACCTTTAGAAAAATCATCAATTAGTCCTATTAGTTGTGTTTCACATGATCTATATTTCCTAAAGCCATGTTGGTATGGGGTGAGGACATTATGTTTGCCTAAGTGGTTTATGATGTTGCTACATATTATGTGTTCTAGGATTTTACATGTGATGCTGGTAAGTGATACTGGTCTGTAGTTTCCTGGGTCAGATTTTTCTCCTTTTTTAAATAGGGGGTGACATTAGCTTCTTTCCAGTCCTTTGGTACTCTGCCCTGGTTAAGCGATGCCTGAAAGAGTATTTTGAACACTGAGGCTAGCTCATTGCTTAGTTCTTTGAGTAATCTAGCTGGAATACCATTAGGTCCAGACGCTTTATTTGGTTTAGTGTTGGCTAATAGTTTTTGAATTCCATTTTCTTGTACTACTAAATATTCTATGTTGTCTACTTGGTTCAAATTAAGAATTATGTCTTTGTCTCCTGGGGCTGAGAATGCTGATGCAAAGTATTTGTTTAGGATGTTTGCTTTAGTTTCATTATCATTATGTATTATGTTATGTTCATCTTTTAATGGCGCTATGTCTTTCGTTTCAATTTTCTTAGACTTAATGTATGACCATAGGTTTTTGTTGTTATCTTTAGATATTACATTGTTTATGTATTCACTCTGCAGCTGTCTGCTTACTTTTTGGGTTAGGTGTTTAATTTTTATATACTTTTTGTAAACTCTTTCTGCCTTGGTTTCTTTAAATTTTCTATATAGGTTTTCCTTCTGTTTACAAAGCTTCTTTAGTCTATTATTAAACCAGCATTTATTTATTTTGTTTGATGTGTATTTAGTTGGTATATGATTTTCTATAATGCTTTTAAGATGGTTTTTAATGAAATTCCAGAGGTCATCGACTGGTTGGTTAATGTCTTTTTCTAATAAGAATGTTTGTTGAAAGTTTAATGCAGCTTGGTGTAGTTGTGTTAGGTTACATTTATTCCAGAGTAAGATTTTTCTTTTGGGTTTTGTATTGGCTACTGCTTTTATCTGACTGTGTATTTTTATGATCTCATGGTCTGATAGACCAGGGATAATATCATAATCAACTACTAATCCAGGTCTGTTGGTTAAGAAGAGATCTAATGTGTTGTTTAATCTAGTTGGCTTTTTAATGATTTGATCTAAACTTAGGTTGTGTAAAGTTTCTATGAAAAGCTCATTTATGTCCTTAAGGTTTTGGTGTTTATCTATGTTTAGTGTTTTCCAATTTATATCAGGTAGGTTGAAATCACCCATAATCCAAAAAAACTGCATTTTTATTTGTCTCTTTAAGTGTAGTAATCTGATTACATAGTTCCTGCATGTATTCTAAACTAGAATTTGGTGGTCTGTAAATGCTGCCTATTATTAGGGATGTTGAGGTTGTATTAATTTTACAAAATGTAGATTCTATATTTTTTGAGTTAGGTAAGGTAATTTCTTCTGCTATAAGAGTGTTTTTTATTGCTAAAAGAACTCCTCCATGATTATCAGCCCTATCTTTTCTAAAAATTTCATAATTACTATTGAAAATTTCTGCATGATAAATTTCAGGATGTAGCCAAGTTTCTGTTCCTGCAATTATGTCTGGTTTCTCACATTCTAATAAAATTTCTAAGTCTGCTGTTTTGTTCCTAATGCTTTGAAACTTAAGGTTTTAAGGTATTTTGGTATTAATTCTTTAGCAGGTCTGTCTAGTGAGGCTGCTGTATTAATTTTAGTAGATTTAGGTTTAACAGGAGTGGATCTGGCTAGTGGTTGGTGAGTTTGTTTTGTGATGGTGTTTAGGATGTTGTATGGGTTAGAAGTGTCCGCATCAATGGAATCAAACAGTCCTGATGTAAACTGAGGTAACCCACACGGTACACAGTGCCATGATGCATCTTTGTTGCCTAAGGCATAATACACAGGTGTATTCATATGGAGACATGATGCATGGTACCATTCGTCGCAGGTGTCACATTGAATGGCTTTCTGTTTCATGGTGCATACTTTTTTGCAGATGTTGCATCTACCTTTAGATCTAGGCCCTGGATTTGACTCTACATCTCCTGCTATTAATATTAAAAGTGATAGGTATTTATTTCTACTGTGTCTGATTGAGAACTTCCATTTGTGATGGGTGATCTTCTTGAATGTTATGGATGTGTATGTTAGGTTATTTTTGAAGTTGCATTGATCTAGAGTGTGATGATTGATGATGACTGTTGTTTCCTTTTTAAGTTTAGTGTTAACTAAGGTAGATCTAGTTCTATGTTCAGCTAGTGTGTATTTAGTAATTATTAGGATAAATAGCCAGAGCAATTTCATGATGACTGTTGTTGATTTTAGTTTGTAAATGTCTAGTCTAAATCTAGTTTAAGGTTTACAATGCCTAAGTTAAGTCTAAGTCTAAAGTGAAAGCTAATTTACAATGACAATTAAATCAAATCAAATTGTTTATTAAATTCAAAATATGGACCTAGACTAGATCTAATTCAAGATCAATATATTTACGTGTATAACTAACTATATAGAATATTACTATTAGTAAGTATTAGTTATTATCAGTAGTATTAGTAGATGATTAGTAGATCTAAAACCTTAATTAAAGTCTAAGTCTAACACTAGACTGCGTAGATCTAAAATCTAAGGATATAATAATATAAATAATATTAAATATATAGATTCTAGATCTATCTAATCATATTTAGATCTATATAAGCTAATAAGGCTAATAAAAAAAGGATTAGTGAGACAAAATAATCCTAAACTAAGAGTTGTTAATTTGAATTAATTAGTGGAAAAAATGATGAATTAAGTTAAATCTATAATTTAAAGATATTAGTTTATTAGTTGAATAGCGTTTTTAAGGAATTTGGTCTGATTTGACTACAACAAAACGAAAATTTTAACTCATCTCTGATAGCAGTAAACATGGAGCAGCCATCTTGCCAAGAGCGCGATAGATAGATAGATAGATAGTAGGTAGGTAAGTAGGTCGGTAGGTAGGTAAGAAGAACAGGTATTCAGATAGTATAACACTTTTACCTTTCTTTGGTCATGTTGAGAATTTCTTTGTAAATTATTCTGCCACAGAAAGAACACACGCCAAGATAAACGTTTACTCAAGGCTCGGATGTTCTTGCTGCACTAACGAGAAGCAACCCAAACACAGAAAAACACAAACTGTATACAGATTGGAATTCAGGTCTGGTATAATATAATAGACTTTTTTCCCAACTCCGTATTCGGATCAATAGTTCAGGAGTTTGGACTAGAAGAAGTAAAGGAAAGATCCCTCCCGTATTTCTGCGGATAGTCCACGAGAAAACACAAGAATAGTAATCACACTATGGATGACTGATTGCGGCTTGACTGTCGTTTCAATTGATCAAACCTTGCCCGCTCCCATCCCCCTTTGTCCTGCGGGAGGTTTTAGACTAGGAACTAATCTAAGTAATCTTCTATGTACGTTATAGTACGCCAGCACTGCAATGTTTTGAGAAGGATGATCACTGGTTCGTTCCTTGCTCGGTGCAGTTTATTATTTCGTTGTATTGAATTCGCCATTTTCTCGTACGAAAAAATTAATATCAAATAAGGGAAATAACTTAAACATTATTGGTAGAGTTTTAAGGATGCTCGTTCTCTTTTTTTTTTTTTTTTTTTTTTGTTTTGCTTCTTAAATACCTGTTCTTTAATAAAGTTTAAATATTTTCTCAAATGCATGTCGAGTATGTGGAAAACATCTATTTTTTTATACAATAAAAAGTGGAATGTATAAATACTGATTACAAATAGATTTAACAGGCGCAAGATACTTTTAATAATAACATTAAAACTTTGCAACAAAACCCGACATTACATAGGAGGGACATTAAACACACATTCACCTGACACCTTCAACTATCTCTTAGTCTGTTACACCGTTGGGGCATCGCACAAGATTTTCGACCGTCTTTCCCCTATGCCTTGGATACCATCTCTTACAATCGCAAATGACCTGGTTTGGATTTAGTGTGTTGTTTTTTTTGGATACTAATTTCACTATTCTAAATCCGAGTCCGAACACAAGCAAGGGACGCAACAATGAAATATACTTCATAAAACTTTTGTAGACTTCCACTGATGTTTATTTACAGAAGGGGATGATCGTCTTGTCTCTCTATCCGTCGTTTTAATTAGCAGTCTGTTCAATATCCATCTTTCTATAAGCCCTAGCCATAGTCTTCTCTTATCATGTGCCCGTATTCTGCGACGCAGTGAAGTAGCAAAGGATCCGTAGACCCGGGTTCAAGAATATCTTGGTGGGCCCCCTCCCACAAATAAGATAAATGTTGTATGTGACAGAACGATTGAGTAATCTATATGCATGGGTACATTCACCAAAAGACAATCAAATACTTTCTTCTTTATGTAGATCTCACTGCTCTCTTTCCAACACTACTATATGGCCTTGAACCTGGTGGTGGCACAGAGGGGGGTAGTGGTGTGAGTGTAGTCAGCCGACGCAAACTGCCCCAGGCCAGCGAGAGGTCAACCGAGACGAGTGTCAACACGACGGTTCGGGAAGGATCGGCGTCGTGAACAGAGCTCAGGAGCGTCACGAGGGATGTAGTCATGTGACGAAGCTAGAAACGTCGAGCGATGTTCCGTCCGGTTCTAGAAGGCCATTAGGGACCCTATATAAGAAAGGAGGTGTCACAGTCAAGACTGTTCACGACAGAAGGTCCACGACAGCCTGGTTCAATACAGTCCGGTCGACTACAGCACAGTTCAACGGTGTGGTTCTGTACGGAGCATTACGACGGTTCAGTGCGGAGTACTGTCAAGTACAGTTGAGACGACTGGCGTCTTGATCTTGGTCTGTGATCGAGTCCAACACCACGAGCCCTAGTGTGTGAAGTCAGTCCTGAACTGTTGAACCCAGTGCAAGCCCGGAACGAGACGGAGAGGCCAGTGCAAGAGTTGATACAGCGGTACGGTGTTATCGAAGAGATATTTGTACAGTGTACGTGCTGCCAATTGTACAGTATTGGCTCAGATTTATTCAACTATTAAAGTGTTACGTATTTTTGGAGCCCTGAGTTGTCAAGTTCTTTAAGTTGGTGGTGTAAGGTGCAGTTTGCAGAGAGCCTGGATAGTGAGATTCGTAACAATACAATACCGACTGCGCTGACAATTTTGTACTCGACAATAACCTGAACACTGTTATCGAATAATTCTAATTATCCTCTAAGGGCTCCAGCCCTCAGGCGTTCTTTTTCCTATGCGGAACACAGGATGTAGCCAAGTTTCTGTTCCTGCAATTATGTCTGGTTTCTCACATTCTAATAAAATTTCTAAGTCTGCTGTTTTGTTCCTAATGCTTTGAAAATTTATTACTAAGGTTTTAAGGTATTTTGGTATTACTTCTTTAGCAGGTCTGTCTAGTGAGGCTGCTGTATTAATTTTAGTAGATTTAGGTTTAACAGGAGTGGATCGGGTAGTGGTTAGTTTGTAAAGGTCTAGTCTAATTCTACTTTAAGGTTAAAAATGCCTAATTCCAGATCTAGATCTAATTCTAGATCACTATATTTATGTGTTTAACTAACTATATAGAATATTACTATTAGTTATTATTTGTAGTATTAGTAGATGATTAGTAGATCTAAGGCCTTAATTAAAGTCTAAGTCTAAGACTGACTAGATCTAAAATCTAAGGATATAATAATAAATATAGACTAAATAATATTAAATATAATTATAAGGATTAGTGAGACAAAATAGTCCTAAACTAAGAGTTGTTAATTTGAATTAATTAGTGGAAATAATGCTGAATTAAGTTAAATCTATAATTTAAAGACATTAGTTTATTAGTCGAATAGCTTTTTATGGAATTTTGTTTGGTTTTAGTACGACAAAACGAAAATTTAACTCATCTATGATAACTGTATGAGTTCGGTAATGTATTGATGTACGCATGCATACAATGAACTCTATATCTTTATAAGAAGTATAGACCTTAGGTTGCTTTGTTCTCGCTAAGTGTGTGTGTGCCCTAATTGATGAAGTCCACTAGTAGCACTGTCTACGGATGTAGACTATTACATTATTTCGGAAAATGTGTTACATTATATTAGTATTAGACTGCAGAGCCTGTAAAAGTTTTTTTTAACATAACGCACAGAAGGCCCCTGTTATAATATAATGGGTCCGACCCGAATTCGGTATTGGGCCAAGTCCAACAGGACGTCCAATGCCCGATACATGGCAAGCCTTCCAATGCAATGAAACCGACCATAAATGGTACATGAACACCAGGTGGGAAGAGGCTTCAGATAGATAGATAGATAGATAGATAGATAGATAGATAGATAGATAGATAGATAGATAAATAGATAGATAGATAGATAGATAGATAGATAGATTAGATAGATAGATAGATAGATTAGATAGATTAGATAGATAGATTAGATAGATAGATAGATAGATAGATAGATAGATAGATAGATAGATAGATAGATAGATAGATAGATAGATAGATAGATAGATAGATAGATAGAGTAGATTAGATCAGGTTAGGTTAGGTTAGGTTAGGTTACATAGATTAGATTAGATTAGATTAGATCAGGTAAGGTTAGATTAGGTTAGATAGACTAGATTAGATTAGATTAGATTAAATTAGATGATTAGATAAAATTAGATTAGATTAGATTAGATAGATAGATAGATAGATAGATAGATAGATAGATAGATAGATAGATAGATAGATAGATAGATAGATAGATAGATAGATAGTACTGTGAATTCAATAATATAAAAATTAAACAAAAAGTCTTTTACCTATCTTTGAACATATTCCCAAGTTCGTAGCGTCAATAAAATGCTCAGAGACAAAGAGATAAAAAGTACAATGTGCGTTTCAAATTTCACAAGCCTCTTTCATTCCCATAATTAGTTCCCAGCTCTGCACTAACTTCACCGGCCAAGACTTAACACTCATAACACAAAGTATATCTAGGTCTATATGTAGCACACCAACAGACTATCAGGAGAGCTCGGCTGCTTTTTCGTTAAAAAAAATGTAAATTTTAAGCAGTAACTGTTGTGTTAAAAAGAATCAGAAAAAAACACATCAAGACATGTATGTGCCTAAATGTTAACAAAGGTTTCTGGAAACACGGTCCCTGAAAAATTCGCGCCGGGAAAATGGGCAACGGAAAATTCGCCACCGGAAAAATTAACACATAAAACAAGAAAAAAAAATCAATAATAATAATAATAATAATCTTTATTGTCCGTATGGAAATTTGTCTTACAATTTGTGCATTACACCAAACAAAAAACATTATAACTATAAGAAACCAAAGTGTACATTCACACCAGACTCTCATAATTCTTCGTCCCATATGCTAGGACAATTTGTACAAATACTCCTTCTTCCCTGGTGCTATTAGAGCATGGAATGGGTTGCCTGAGCTAGCCAGGAAAACCAGTGACTTGGCAGAATTTAAGTCATTGGTTAATATGCATGACGCCTAGGACGTAATCATCTTCTTTTTTGAAGTAACGTCTGTATTATATAAGATAAGATAATTTACATGTGACAAAGTTTATACCAGATTGTTCTTCTTTAATGATTTGATTGCCAGGGGAACAAAAGAGTGTTTGTGTCTGTTTTGTGATGGTAAAATCACAAAACCCTGACACAAAGGGTGATTCTTTATTTCGAGGATCTTGTTAGCTTTTTTTTATAGACGTTTGTCTCAAACAACTGCCCAAATGGGGTTTGTTTGTTTTTTTGCCAATGATTTTACCAGCAGCATTTAGGATTCTATAAAATTTATTTTTATTTTTAATGCTCAGATAGCCATACCAGGGAGTGATATTGAAACTTAAAAATATAATACGCGTTCAGTGATTTAGTTATCTACTGGCAGTTTGGTGCTACTGGTCAACGACCGTCCAAATGGGCCCTGTTCAAATCTTATGATTGTTAAGGATTTAAGCGCAAGCTCAAATCGAGACTGTTTGAGAGATGGAAACTTGCTCCTTTTTCAAAACCCGTTTAGGGTTGTTACTTTAAAGGATGGGTAGGGCGCTCTGGGATAGAAGCTAACTTATAAGAGACTAGTGCAGGTTATACTAAACGATCCAGACACTTGAAGTAAGCCAGGAAATCTGAAAGTCTTATTGCGAAAAAAAAAAGATTGACATTGTTAGCCGTAATTTTAGAAAATGTATGAAATAAACGTAAATCCCATGCTGTGGAAGATTGACAAAATCAATAAAACAAAACAAGGAAATCCAACCAAAAAAACAACAATAATTTTTTAGTTATAACTTTAGACGCGTCGGACACGACAGCGTGGACAGTAGGAGCGGGCCCAGTATTGGTTAAACAAGAATCACAAAGTCCCCTAGCGAAAAAAAACAACTTCAAAATATGCGTCACAAGGGGGACTACTCGAAGTAGAGTTTGGTGAGAGGTAATGGCCTGTTAGTCAGGGCACAATAGACGTATCCAGGGTAAGAGCTCGTAAAGGCTCTGGTTGTTTCGGATTCCTTGTGAAAACCACAGACTACTGCAACAGCAGAGGTGTTTATCAAAACTCCATGTTTCTTAGCAGTAACCAGGGCCGGTCTTAGAAAATCGGAGGCCCTAGTTGAAGTGAATTCGGTGGCCACAAATAAAAGAAAAAGAAAATTTAAAAACTAAAATTATGCAGTTTATTAAAAATCTAGTGGGACAAAACTATTTAGGACAAGTTTCGCTATTTCTTCTCTAAAAAAAAAAAACAACTGCTTAGAGTCCTGTGCGAGGCCCCCACAAATCGGAAGCCCTGTGCGGCTGCCTAGTTTGACTCTGTCTAAGGCCAACCCTGCAGAAACAGAGATTGATGTCGTTGATCACCAAGTCTTTAAAGTTATAGGTGAAATTATAGTAGGGAATCTTGAAGAGGGGGGGGGGGGCTGTGGTGATACAAGTACCTTAAGTCTTTATTTGCAACGAATTTACTAGAAATCTAATGTACATAAGGCTAACATTTATACACAAGCAAATCCACGAGATGTTTTCTTTCCCTTTGTTGACAACACACACACACATGACTACTCTCCAGTCCACTCGCTGGCCAGGTACACTCTCTTGACCGTGTGACACCATTGACCACACATGCCGTTTAAAAACTGTGTCACAACAGAGCCTCTTTTTTTTTTCTTGAAATGTTATATAGCGCAACGTTTATGCTTATATCATGCTCAGAGTGCTGTGGTCCTGGGCCAACGGGAGGAGAAGGTCACAGTTCATGTTCCTTTGAAATCAAGTTAGGGCTAAATTTTGTCTGTTTAAAGTACACAGTCCATGTTCGTTTGAAATCAAGTTAGGGCTAGTCTGTTTAAAGTACACAGTCCATGTTCGTTTGAAATCAAGTTAGGGCTAAATTGTGTCTGTTTAAAGTACACAGTCCATGTTCCTTTCAAATCAAGTTAGGGTTAGTCTGTTTAAAGTACACAGTCCATGTTCGTTTGAAATCAAGTTAGGGCTAAATTGTGTCTGTTTAAAGTACACAGTCCATGTTCCTT
Organism: Biomphalaria sudanica; assembly: GCA_036873155.1. Classification (NCBI taxonomy): domain Eukaryota; kingdom Metazoa; phylum Mollusca; class Gastropoda; family Planorbidae; genus Biomphalaria; species Biomphalaria sudanica. The sequence goes on from JAZGLO010001580.1 coordinate 305,514, forward strand.
TCAAATCAAGTTAGGGCTAAATTTTGTCTGTTTAAAGTACACAGTCCATGTTCGTTTGAAATCAAGTTCGGGCTAAATTTTGTCTGTTTAAAGTACACAGTCCATGTTCGTTTGAAATCAAGTTAGGCCTAGTCTGTTTAAAGTACACAGTCCATGTTCGTTTGAAATCAAGTTAGGGCTAAATTGTGTCTGTTTAAAGTACACAGTCCATGTTCGTTTGAAATCAAGTTAGGGCTAAATTGTGTCTGTTTAAAGTACACAGTCCATGTTCCTTTCAAATCAAGTTAGGGCTAAATTTTGTCTGTTTAAAGTACACAGTCCATGTTCGTTTGAAATCAAGTTAGGGCTAAATTGTGTCTGGTTAAAGTACACAGTCCATGTTCGTTTGAAATCAAGTTAGGGCTAAATTTTGTCTGTTTAAAGTACACAGTCCATGTTCGTTTGAAATCAAGTTAGGGCTAGTCTGTTTAAAGTACACAGTTCATGTTCCTTTAAAATCAAGTTAGGGCTAAATTTTGTCTGTTTAAAGTACACAGTCCATGTTCCTTTGAAATCAAGTTAGGGCTAGTTTGAAGTACACAGTTCATGTTCGTTTGAAATCAAATTAGGGCTTAATTTAGTCTGTTGAAAGTACCCAGTCCATGTTCGTTTGGAATCAAGTTAGGGCTAGTCTGTTTAAACTACACAGTAATTGTGAAGTTTAACACAAGTCTCAGTTTGTATCAGTTTCAATGTTTATTAATAAAAGTACATTTCTATACACAGTTCTCTCTTTAGTCATTTTCTCTCTAAATGCTAACACATCAAAAGACTCGAAGACTCAAAATTAAAGTAGCAATTATTCATAAAACACTAAACCATAATCTTGAACTACAAAAACACCATTTAATAAAATACTTTGAGAGACACAAAGACCGCACATACCACATTCACGCACAATGCTAGGACACATATCTACAAATACTCCTTCTTCTGATATTAGAGCATTGAATGGGTTGCCTGAGCTAGCCAGGAAAACCGGTGACTTGGCAGAATTTAAGTCATTGGTTAATATGCATAACTAAATGCATGACGCGTAGGACGTATTCATCTTCTTTTTGAAGTAACGTCTGTATTATATAAGATAAAAAAAGATAACATCTTGCTCTAACTAATTATCTACAGGTTATAACGTGGGAAGCGTGGTCGAGAGGCCAAGTGCGCTTGAACTTGGCTTGACTTGGCTACCTAGAAGGGGGCTCGAGGTTCGAGTTGCGTTTACTGAACGCCTAAAGGCAGCACGGAAAACCATCTCCTAGATACTTCTCCCCTCCCCCCTCCCCACCGGTCCACAAATGAGATTGGATTAAAAGCGTGAGCATGAAAGTAGCGCTATATAAAAGCTATAATAATAATAATGATATAACTAACACAAAAAAAAAATCAAGCCTTTAAATATATTTTCTTGCTCACGCATGTTCTCACCTGCTCCTGATCATCAATCCTTGACCAAGCAGAAGTTTCTATTGTTCGCTTCTCACGTCCACAGGGGGGGGGGGTGCAAGGTGGTGCGCATGCAGCCCCTGGATTCTGAGTAGCCAAATTCTATTATCAAATCAATCAAAATCTAAATAGCAACTGAACAAGTAGCACTTATACTGGTGACCGAAGTACAGTTGTAACATAAACTAATGTTGTAGCAGACTAGACTTATTAGGATCACAGACCGTCTACATCAAGGGTTCTCAACCTGTGGGTCGCGACCCCCTTAGGGGTCGATTGACCAATTGCCAGGGGTCGCCTAAGACCATCGAAAATATGGATTGTCTACTCTTCTATTGCTGTATGTGTGTGTGGGGGGGGGGGGGGTTGCGGCAGAGTGGGGGATTGTAAAAAGGGGTCACCGAACTTAAAAGGTTGAGAACCGCTGGATCTACATGCATCCCTCTGAATTATGAGTAGCCAAATTTTAGTCCATTTCCGATTGGTGGGGGCCTCGCACAGCCTTATATCAATTAACTTCCACAAAGTAGCAGCTTAACGAGTAATAAGTTCAGTTAGAAGGATTTGCTATTATTGTAACAAACTAGAATAGGCAAACCTGTAGTTCATGTCGGACCATGTACGCTTTATTATAGGTTTGAAATTCAATATACTATAGAACACTAGTCGTAGCGATAGGTTTTTCTTTGCGTAATATTATAGTTTTGATCATTGTTATAGTTTTCTATATTTAGATACGGCCTAGAAGATAATACATGTTTTTGTTTGCTCTTTTTTTCCTCGAGAAGATTTCATTGGTTTTGTCCCTTTGTTCAGAGTGTTGTTGAGGTCTGTGTCTAACGTCATTGTCAGCGAATACATTATGTACAGTATAGACCAGCGGTTCTCAACCTTTTAAGCTCGGCGACCCCTTTTTTACAATATCCCACTCTGCCGCGACCTCCCCCCCCCCCATTACACACACACAGCAATAGAAGAATAGACAATAAAAATCCATATTTTCCATGGTGTTAGGCGACCCCTGGCAAATCGTCAATCGACCCCCAAGGGGGTCGCGACCCACAGGTTGAGAACCCCTGGTGTAGACAGTGTTTGTGTTAAATTAACTTCTTTTGTGTGAGACACAATGGACTGAGAAATACAAATCCGGTTTAAGTCACAACTTAATAAGATTTTTGACTGTTTGGCGGATCTTAAAAAAAACGGCTGCAAGTGAAACCAGACAAACTGCATATGTGTAATCAATGCCTGCATCTCGTGTGTTTTTGTTTTGTTTTTTTAATTGTCGTCAATTAATAATCAGTTCTTGGAAAAGTTTTTGCTGGTGTTGCTGCCTGTCAAACTTAACATTGTGGCCGCTCCACAGCACATCAGCAGTCACATTAATGACCTAATAAAAGATCAACTTTAGCACGCTGAGGAACACATTTTGGGAGTTATTTCAGAATATGGCTTTACTTATTTTTTTTTAAAAAGCTTATTTGTAAGTAATGTATTTTGTTCAATAGGCATGTTTGTAGCTTTGTTTTGTCACAGAACTATAATTTTTTAGCATATATAAATTATATTAGAGACAGATTTTTTTTTAAATTTTGTAATTTCTTAACTAAAATACAAAAAGAAAAAGTATTGGTTTGTCCGATTGGGGAGGGGGGGAGGGCGATTGCGTGTATCGCCCCTCCCACCTGGTACAACTATTTTCATTTTATATTTACTAATCATAAAATTTGAGAGAGTGTGGTGCGGCATTATATACAATGGGGTTCAAATATCAAAATGTATATTATATTATGTAGAAATGTATCTAACTTTGTTCACAAACTATGTTTTTTCCATAAAAATAGGACCGCCCCCCACTCAGAGGGCTAGAATGGGGAGGGCAGTAGATGCAATCACTCCCTCCCAACATTCAATCGGCCAAGATACCAGAAGGGGAGCGACATAATGTCAAAATATATGGTAATTCAACTAGTTTTGTTTACAAACTATGATTTCTCCATAAAAGTAGGACCGCCCCCCACTCAAAGAATTTAGCCCCCCACCCCCACCCAATTGGTCAACAGGTGAACGACATAAAATAAAGATCGGCTACACTATCAATAACAAGTTTAAATCATATGGATATTTATCTGAGTCTGTTAACAAGTTGCGATTTTTACAAATAAATTGGACCGCATCCCACTCAAAAGGTTAGGGGGGTTGGCAGATTGACGCCATCGTCCCTCCCAACCCCAGCAAATCGGCCAACATACTATAGGGGGGGGGGGGCAAAATAATCTAAAAATAGGTTGAAATATAAATATAAATATAAATATAAATTAGTATAAATAAATTGTGCGATTTTTATTCTAAAATTTGTCGGGTCGGCCGAGTGGGGGGGGGGTGCGATCGCCAGTGATATATATATATATATATGTTGTTGTTTTTAGTGAGGTAGGAATAGGTTGAGCTTGTAATTTATTTTGGCTTCCCAAGTTCCGGACGGTTCCTTCAGGTATAAAGTGTATTACGTTCTGTCGATGTTGTCATCGGATGAGGTTTGAACTTGATACAATTGAACGACACTTTAAATCACATTCCAAACAATTACGTGATGATTATGGTGCAGCATAAGCTTATCATAGTCCATAGTCGTTCTACGACTGAAGGAGGTCAACAAAACTTACCGCACCGGGTGAAACTATCCTAGCGACGCCGCTGACACTGAAATATAAATATACGTACTCAACGTCAACGCTGTTCAGTAATCGGCATCACTAGAGCTATGTATAGCCAGCAATGGTTTAAAAGGGACATCTCTATTGGATGCTAAAAGCTGTCAGAGGGCTGTACTGCTGCTGACCTTTCGTATCATAAGAAAATTTCTCAGTGGACACTCTTAGGGGACATCAAGACTTCTGATTCTCTATAATGAGTCTCGACACTGGCAGCGTCAAAAAATCTCGACCCTAGCAGCGCCAAAAAAACCTCGACCCTGGCCAAAGAATCTCAACCCTTGCAGCACCTAAAAATCTCGACCCTGTTTGCGCCAAAGAATCTCGACCTTGATAGCGCCAAAGAACCTCGACCCTGGTAGCGCCAAAGAACCTTGACTCTGGGAGCGCCAAAGAACTTCGACCCTGGTAGCGCTAAAGAACCTCGACCCTGGTAGCGCCAAAAAACCTTGACCCTGGCAGCGCCAAAGAACCTCGACCCTGGCAGCGCCAAAGAATGTGAAATACGTTTTATGTTCATTCATAGATAGTGCTGGATTTACCTATAGGCAAACTAAGTTATAGCCCTTGACAGAATGAGGCCCACCACTAAAAAAATATTCCTAAACTATCAATTACCACATTTTTTTACATATATTTTCAATAATTTCATTTAATCGAATGCCAATAATTTCTATAATTTTAACTATATTCTTAATTACTTTATAATGAAAACAGAGCGGGCGATAACTTCTTTGACTCCAAACGAAGGTTTCCCCCCGTACATTCTTCTGCGTTGCTTTGCTTCACTCACGCGTGCGGAGTGCGGAGAAACTTTGCGAATGAGCCGGCAGATGAGACAATATTTCTGATTTTTATTTAGTATTTCCAATTAAACTGTTCTTTTTCTAAACTCATCGAAAAAAAAATAAGTTAAAAAAACAAAAGCGGTTTATTTTGAAAAGGCAAAATTAGCGAGATCTCAAATATTATAATGTCATGAGTTTTCAACAACTTTTTCTAGTTTTTGACATCTAAACGTGACAGACATACGGACGGACAGACAACACAAAAAGTAGTAGCGGCTTTTATTCCTTTCGGGCCCACTAAGCAATTGCAGAACTCTCTCTATATATATATTTTTTTTTATTTTATTACAATTGACTTTCAATTTTAATTGTAGCCTGTATAAATAATAATTGCATAAAGAATAAACGTGGTGTGAATTGTGCACTACTGCTCAAAAAGATAAAATATATTTTTAATGCACTTCAAATATGTATAAAAGTAACTTTTAAAAGTATGTATAAAACTCGAGATATGAATATCATCATAATATAAATATATATAAATGTCTTAATCTACAAGGACCTGTAGAAAGACGTTGAGACCTAGACCTTTCCAATCCAAGATAAAAGAAAGTCGCCATCGATAAGTTTAAATCTCATGCAAACCCGGATGTAGAGTAAGTCAAAGTTCAATGTAGATCACGGTCTTTCTGAAACAGAACAAATGGTAGGCTATTAGGTCCAAATAAAAATAACAATAATTCACATTATCTTATTAAAAGTGTTATTGCTATCAACATTTTTTTTTGTAAAAATCTGTTGTAATTGATTAAGCTTTAGTAAACATTAATTAGCAGTTTGTTTTATCCACAGAAAATAATTTGCGTATAGATCAAATACTAGTACATTACAATCATTAGGCTTAGTAAGTATTTCTTCTGGAATAGTAAAGACTAAGACTAAGACTGCTTTATTGATCCTTACGGAAATTTGTTGTGATTAAAAATGTTTTGTAAAATGTTTTACATATTTCGGATGTTCCTTCAGAGTTGAAGATAGTTTACTTCCTAGTCCAAACCTCCCGCAGGACGACGGGGGATGGGAGCGGGCAGGGTTTGAACCCTCGACCGTCGATAAATCCGAACGACAGTCCAGCGCGCAGACCGTAAGATCACGCAGCCATTGGTTTGTTCCTCGTTTGTTTTAGTAAAAATTTGTTGTAATTGATCAAGTTAACATTTATTAGCATATTGTTTTTATCCACAGAAAATAATTTGCGTATAGATCAAATACTAGCACATTACAATCATTAGGCTTAGTAAGTATTTCTTCTGGTATAGTAAAGTGTAGAATATCATAGCATAATTTCAATGTTTTGTACACACACACACAAAAACAAAAAAAAACTCACAGCCTACCTCTTTTGTTGTCAAGGGAGGTAACAGTGCCACTAAATTTATGCTCTGTTTCAGGAATAGAAAGAAATTATTTTGCAAATTGAATCAAAACAAAAATATGGAATCTTTCGCTTGTTTTTAGTACAATATTTACAAAGCTTGTATGAACTCATTCTGTCTACCTACCAGGTTTTTACTGATTGCCTTTCCCACAGCCATTCTTGCACTATTATTCGTTGGCATAGAAAAGACATATGGCAGTTTATATAGTTCACCTACTAGTCCATAAATTAATGTTCATTAATTATTTTGTTTGATACCAACAAGGGAAATCTATCCTTCAGTATTCACAGATATGGCTAAATATCTAATTATTTTGTTTGATACCAACAAGGGAAATCTATCCTTCAGTATTCACAGATATGGCTAAATATCTAATTATTTTGTTTGATACCAACAAGGGAAATCTATCCTTCAGTATTCACAGATATGGCTAAATATCTAATTATTTTGTTTGATACCAACAAGGGAAATCTATCCTTCAGTATTCACAGATATGGCTAAATATCTAATTATTTTGTTTGATACCAACAAGGGAAATCTATCCTTCAGTATTCACAGGTATGGCTAAATATCTAATTATTTTGTTTGATATCAACAAGGGAAATCTATCCTTCAGTATTCACAGATATGGCTAAATATCTAATTATTTTGTTTGATACCAACAAGGGAAATCTATCCTTCAGTATTCACAGGTATGGCTAAATATCTAATTATTTTGTTTGATACCAACAAGGAAAAAAAAAACTGAATCAATAAGAAAGTAACCAATTAGTCTTTTTGTTATTGGTAATCACTAATCAATTACTTTGTCTGATATAAAATAATGGAAATAAATTCTACAAGATTGAGAGATGTAGTTGTAAATGCGAAGTTCTTCCACTTAGATACGCTTTCTTGTTGTTGTTGTTTTTTTTAAAGCTTTTTTTTTTTTTTTGCTTTAATTTTTTACATTTTTCTTGTTTTTCTCACCTGGAAGTGCTTCACGGTTCGTTGGCTCCGTCGACATTGCCTGAAGAATAAATTTTTCATTTAAAGTCTATTGTACGTGTATTCCAGAGTAATTAAACGTCTCACGCTATAAATAGTTTAATTTTTTTTTAAGATTAAAGAAGTATTCGTAGCTGGCGCTATCTGCACAACATAAGGCTCTGGGTTCGTAGCCAGATTTCAACATGCTCCTAATTGTGCTTTTAGGGAGGTGTGGTGGCATAGTGGTTAAGCGCTTGGATTTCGAAACTTGGGGTCCTGGGTTCGAATCTCGGTAAAGGCTGGGATTTTGAATTTTGGGATGTTTAGGGCGCCCCTGTGTCCATCCAACTCTAATGGGTGCCTGACTAGTTGGAAAAGTAAAGGTGGTTGGTCGTTGTGCTGGCCACATGACACCCTAGTTCTCCGTGGGCCAAAGAAAAAGAGGAACTGGTTATCGTCTTCCCTATAGATCCCAGCTCACAACGGCGAATGGGTGCCACGATGAACTGCTGTAACAAGCTCACAACGGCGAATGGGTGCCACGATGAACTGATGTAACAAGCTCACAACGGCGAATGGGTGCCACGATGAACTGCTGTAACAAGCTCACAACGGCGAATGGGTGCCACGATAAACTGATGTAACAAGATCACAACGGCAAATGGGCGCCACGATGACCTGCTAACCACTGTAAAAAAAAAACGCAAACTAAAACTCTATGACCATAGGACAAGGGCCTCAGGGCTTGCAAACATCTTCCTTCAAGGAACAGTGCCAGGTTAAGAAGATGAGGCAGACAGAAAAAGCGAAGGGAGGACAGCATAAAAGAATGGACGGGCTAAGTCATTAAAACCAATTCTACGCAAGGCAAAAGAAAGAGAGGAATGGATAAGTTGGGTCAACGGATCTTGTGTGGTGCCCCAACCGTTCAATAGGGAAAGGTGAAGGTGTTTATTCTATTTCAGACTGTTTCTACAGCTAGTGATAAACAGACTTATTTCACCAATAACTCTAGCTTGTCAGCTAGCTTATCTTATCTTTTATAATACAGACGTTACTTCAAAAAAAGAAGATGATTACGTCCTACGCGTCATGCATTTAGTCAAGTATGTTAACCAATGACTTTAATTCTGACAAGTTACTGGTTTTCCTGACTGGCTCAGCACTTAGGAAGAAGGAGCTTTTGTACTAATTTGTCCTAGCATATGGAACGAGGAATTTGCATTTATCTTTGTATCTTTCTGAGTATGTTATTAAATTTTGTTTTTGTATTTGGAGATTACGGTTCAGTGTTTTATGTATAATTGTTACTTTATTTTTGCGTCCCCTCTCCTGAAGGTTTTCTAAATTCATTATCCTAAGTCTAGCCTGATATTTGTTACAGTAGTGACTGCTACTTCACGGTTAGTGGCGGTACAGTATAGGAATACGCAGGATCCTCTCGTGTGCTCCAAGTCTGGGATGGGGAGCGCGGTCGAGAGGCTAAGTGCGAGCTTCGCTTGGCTACCTAGAAGGGGGGGCTCGAGGTTCGACACCCGACGCGGGCAGAGCTGTGTTTACTGAGCGCCTAAAGGCAGCACGGAAAACCAACTCCGAGATACCCCCACACACACCCACTGGTTCACAAATGAGATTGGACCAAAGCGCTCTGAGCATGCTATGAGCATGAAAGTAGCGCTATATAAAAGCTATAACATATATATACATATATATATATATATATATATATATATATATATATATATATATATATATATATATATATATATATATATATATATATATATATATATATATATATATATATATATATATATATATATATATATATATATATATATATATATATATATATATATATGGGGGGTAACCAGACGTGGTTCAAGGAACGCTGTCTACGTGAAAGGATGTGTTTTATTGATCATCTAATTAAATCTTGATGGGGTTGGTTGTTGTTGACGGCTGTTGACATGTAGCACTAAACTGCTGGTAGACAACTAAACCGCTGTAGGCGTATTATATCTTAGCTTGAAATAACTTGGATAACTTCCATGCGAACAAAACTAGAGCTTTTATTACAATATAAACAAAATCAACTAGAGATCAAATGAATATAAATTGGTATTCTGAACAAATTCTAACTCAGTACAAAAACTTTCAATCTGGCGTTCTGGAGCCGTCTGTCGTACCCAAGGAGGTTATATTTAGATGGAGATGGCGGTTGCTATCAAATGTTCATTATCGGTTGAAGCCAGTGGGCGGAGCCTATTCGCCATATTGGTTTACTCAAAACATTCCATCCGTTTTCATTAATAAAAATCCTTTTTAAAAGGGGCGAAAAACATTTTAACTTCAATCATAACGAATACACACATATAGAGGATATATTTCGCATATACTCGACGGTTGGGACGCTTCCGACAAGGGCCGAGAGCTACACAGGCAGGTGAGTAGACCAGACCGAAAGGACGCGTAGTGGGAGCTCCGCCGTGTGGAGCAGGCGGCCCTGGCCCAGTCCCGAGACGGACACTGTCCAATAGGCGCGTACTTTGGACGGTGGAAGGAGAACTACGACACACGGTGCCGCCACTGCGTCGAGGACGACGAGACAATAGAGCGCATTCTTTGTGAATGCCGAGCTCAGCATGGGGGACGATCTGGACAAGGAATTGAGAGAGAGACTACTGGTCCATGTGCGGCATTAGGTTTTTCCTTGTACGGGGATAAGGCGACCTCACTGCCCGCTTCCTCCTCCGTGATCTAAGGGAGTAACTCTCAGCATGGTTTGTTACTAATGGGGGTTTCTGATTAGGTGTGAATGTATATTTTGGTTTTCTATACTTCTGATGTTTTGTTTGGTGTGATGCACAAATTGAAAGACAATTTTCCTAATGGATGACAAAGATTATTATTATTATATATAATGCACTTACCTGTAGACAAATATAATCATTAGTCCGACAAGAAGGGTACTAACTGTTCCAAGGGAGACAACTAAGAAACTTATCCATTTATCTATTTAAAAAAGATAATGTCATTTTGAAATAAATATATTTTGTTGCTGTCATGTATAGAGAAAAGACATATTGGTATGTATGTTAACAGACTATGGCTTCAGTCAAAAATTAATGAGGAGTGCAGTGTTTCACGTGACAACGCAGACCCAGCAGCGACCTACATATTTTGCCAGCTTCATACACGCTGTCCTCCGGTGGTACATTTAGGCTCTCTCGTTTCACGTCTGCGTCTGTCTTTCGGCAGTGGATTTACTTTTCATCTCGGATGTGTATCCTGCAGCCTTTGTAACTACTCTACAGCTGTTTGGTTCAGAAGTCGACTGCTGCAAAATGCTCTCATCTTAGTAAGCTAAGGTAAGTAGGCTCTTAAGCTGGTCTTTAAGGGGGATGCACAATGAAATTTCCATTTTTTTAATTCACAGTTTAAAAAAAAAAGCTTTATGCATGACTTGATAGAACATATAGAGACATGAGTAATCATACACATTTTATGAGTGTAGCCTTTTGGGTTGCTATGGAAATGGCGGCCATCTTGAAAATAAACAATGTTTACAAAAATCTTAAAATATTCTAAAGTACTCAATTTTTTTGTAATTTCTTGATTGCACCTGATAGATATTTAAATCCCATAGGTAACTGGCTAAATTTTTTTTGGGAAATTATTGCTGGTTTAATTTTTTGTGATTTTTTTTAAATTTTTATTTTTTTTGGACCCCATTTTTCACCTGAGGTCACATCATTATTTTTTTATGAAAATTATTATACATATTGAAAATTTTTGCAGCCTATTACCTATGATATACTATCAATAAAATACATGTGAAAAATTATTAGTCTAACTTATACAGAACTAAAGATTTTGAGATTCTTGTGAACAACATGCACCTAAAAATACATTTTGAGAAAAACGCATTTAAAGTTTTTAAAATGATATAAAATATTTATTGCAACCATAAAAATGAAAAAAGGGAATATTTACATAATAGATAATAAAAAAACAAAAAAACTATTCATTAAAATGGCCTGATTGATAGGTTGGACCTTCTAGAACCTCTGCCCGGTGCTCATGCTCATTTCTTCGTTTTTTCAAGTTTTTTCTCCTGGACACTAATGTGATTGATCTTTTTTTTTTAACAAGCTGTAGTTTGACATTTTGCTTTTTCTCACTAGAAGAAATGTTCTTTAGTGTCCAGGGAACGCCTGATATGTCAAAAACTGATTTGATGCCAACAGGTCCATTATTGAAGGCTAAAACAGCAAGGTATGTCGCAGCTCTTACAGTTTTTAATGTTGCGAATTCTGTTTTGGGGCATCTTTGCCAAATGAGGGAATGAAAAGATTCATTGGCGTTTTGTGTTCCCATTCTTGAACATCTTTTGAACAGATCTGTGTCTGTTAGTCTTTTCATTATAGGAAATAACAGTTTTCCTATTTCTGATGTGATGGTCTGATTATGTTTTTTGTATGGCTGTTTTAGTGCCTCTGATCTCTTAAAGTGACACCAAGATGTAGTGCCATCAGGACACAACCTGTGGTTATGATCTAGGTCTGAGCTCATCATATGAAAAAATGAGCCCATAACAGCCAGCTTCATTTTTTTAATGTCAGGAGCATTTTGGCGCAGAGCTTTGGAATAGTAATTTGTAATTTTTTCAATTTTTGGCTTTGTAAGCCTATAATTTAGTTCTTTTTTGTTAGACATTTTTAAATTGTTCAAAGCATTAAACATTCTTTTTGAGATGTGGTTAATGCAGTCCTCTTTTAAGATTTCTACATCATATCCTGAGTTGGTAATGGCAGATGAATGCATTTTACTATTGTCATCACACAGCATCGTGCCATAAACAAATTTTCTGGATGCCACAGAGCGTGAAAAAATTTTGGATGCTGCTGCGGCCCCCATTGCATTTGCTGAGCCACTGAAGTTTTTTTGACACATATGCTTAGAGGCATCAAAATTTAGTTCTGCAGAGTTTGAATCACAAACACGGCAATAATTTGATAGGACTTTGGTGTCGATGACGAGTTCAGTATCAAAATCAATAAATGTGCCAATTCCTGAATGAGATGAGTGGCCCCTTTTATGCCAAGTCCCATCGAAAGAAACTGTAATAACAGGACAGCCTGTTGAACTTATTCTATCATCTGTAGTTAGAGGTTGTGAAATGTTTCTTCCATGCACAACAGCAGATGCCCTAATCATACATTCTTCACCAGCTTCAATTATAGCAGTGTTGACTATGTTAGCTAGATTGTTATAGGTATTTCTGTGCATGCAGGGCATACTCATAAGTCCACAAAACCTATCAAATTTAGAATGCGAGATTCCAGATTCTTTTAATGCAGCGACAGCGCGGACATTAATATCCAGATGAACATTATTACTTTTTTTTGAGGTCCAGTCGGACCACAAATATGTTTCACAATTTAGGCATTTGATTTTAATTAAATGAGCCATGCCTTTTGATTGTGTGATGCACATGGTTAATTTTTTGTCGAAGCAATGTGGACAGCACAACAAGGAGACCATTGAATTCATCATGAGGTCTATGAAATCTTCAGGCAGCCTCTGATTGGTGTTATCAGCGCTAGTAACTGCAGTTAGGGATACTTTTCGTTCAGCTGCACTTGCAGGTTGCGTTATTGCTGCTTCAGATCCAGCTGTATCCAAAACAGAGCTGCAAAAATAATAAAAAATTAGAGGTTCTTTCAAAAAAAATTCAATAGTATGAAAGTACACGTCACATCTACTTATGTACAACATGAAGATTATTTTAAATCTTATAATGCATTTTAGGAATCATATATTGTATTAATCATCAAAAGTAAAAAATGTAAAGAGACATGTTACATGTAGATCTATATATGTACTAGATCTTAAAAAAAAAAAGACCAAGTTGAAGTCCTACAACTACATGATAATCTAGATTTAGATCTAGTCAATCTAGAATATCTAGTTCTAATGTGATCTATGCCCCTAATCTATACTAGTTCTAAAAAGGATAGATCTCTATGTTTGCAATCACTTTCATGATATTTATTTAATGTCTATAGATCTAGATGTGATTCATTGATATGATAAACACGTTGTCGAATTCAAAGATTGATGAAGCAAAGGTTTCAATAAGGTTTCATTATCATTATTTTATGTGTAAGCACACACTGGTCTAGTAAATAAAAAAACTCTAGATCTAGACTTACCTTTGTAATTGTGCATTTGTCTTTGAAGCATGTCTTCCTCTGGGCTTACAGTAACGTTTTTTCTTTCCCAAACATATAACCTTTTGTTGGCATTCTGAGTTTCAATAATGAATCGAGTGTTGATGTGATGGAAGCTTCCAAATGTTTACAGAAAGACCGGTTCACGTCATGTGCGCATGCGTGCAAATTTTGTTGTCAACGAAACCTTTTCAGTGCGCATGCGTCTATATACAGTTACCAATGTAGCTTTGATAGTGCGCATGCGTAAATATGGCTTTGAAGGTGTGTATATGAGGATATAGGGAAAAAAAGAGGTAGTGACGTATTTTGAAAGTTTATTGTAGTACTATTTATTTATAGAATGAGAAACCATGCACATAATCGGAACTAGAAAAGTAGACCTTTGTATCGATACCGACTGTTAGGGATAAGAGCGTACATTAGCTTATCAACTTTAGCTTACAAAATGTTGATTTTTTCACAAAAACATCAACATTTTGCTTATACATCTACTTTTAAAATACAAAATAGTACTCTGATATGGAATTCATATTCTAGACATTTTAAACTATTAAAATCAATTAATTTTAAAATATTGATATTTTTTACCTAGATCAATGTTTTCTCACTGTGCATCCCCCTTAAAGCGTTTCTGAAAAAAAAAAAAGGGGGGGGGGGGAATTCTATTACTCCGACCATCATTCAGCTCACTAAAAAGATATCCTTTGGCATACAGTTAACCGCTTGCGAGAAATGTGCCCCGCCCAGCGAAAATGTCTGGCTTTAAGAAGTTCCTCTATACTGTCCATACCGGTATTCGCCCCCCAAAAAAAAAAACTAGCTGTTTGTGGTTTTGTCTTGTCCATCGTATGTCCATGATGGTGAAAGCGTTCAAGAAGTTTGACTTTTGCTTTCTGTATAGTACCCTCACCTTCACCTATCCCTAAGACTGTTGGACCGTTTCAGAAGATCTGTCAACCATCTTTCTTCATTCCTCTCTGTCTCTTGCGACTGACAGGCCTGTCCATACTTTGATGTTGTCTTCCCATCGCTTTCTCTGTCTTCCTCTTCTTCCTCTTCCTGGTACTGTTCCCTGAAGGAAAATCTTTGCGAGCCCTTAGGACCTTGTGCTGTGGCCATTGAGTTTGAGCTTACTATTTTTGACAGTGATTAGCACTCGGTGGTGTCCAATTGATATATTAATCCCGTTTCTAATATCTTCATTCGTGAGGCGGTGTTTGTAAAGTCTTTCTGTAAAGTAAAGCGAAGTTCCCCTTTCAGACCAGGTGGTCTGTAGGGCAAATGATGTTAAGGTCGTGACCAGGTCGTCTGTTTTCACGACCAGACGCCTTTACTTCCCACCCCCCCCCCACACACTAAAATCAGGTATCCATTTTGGTTAGACACTGGGGCGCCCTACAAATCCCAAAATTGAAAATTCAGTCTTCACCGAGATTCGAGCCCAGGACCCCAAGCGCTTAACGACTCAGCCACTACGCCCCCCCCCAGGATCTTTCTGTAGCATCTTACTTCTGTATAGCACCCGTCTAAGAAGCATATCTAATTACCATGCACGACAAGGTGGACACGAGTAGGATGTCATTAGCAAGATACGATCTATACATTTCTTTTAAAGGTTCATATCACTTGAAATGGTGGTGTAGATTGTGTTTCGCACTTGGAACCCTAAGGCCAGCAAAAGCTCCCTTCTACCGGCCTGAATGAAAGGTGTATACCTCGCATACACCATTCTGTCTGACGGGTGGAGGGGGTTGAGACTCGGGGTTAAACTTGCGTTTCGTTTTGCGTTCACTTCCAGTGGCACGGACACACCGAACTCGCGGACTAGAGACGCGGTCGGAGGCCGCGTACACCGGCGGCCCCGCCATATTCCTTTGATCTACCAGGCTGACCATGCGGAACACACCATTTATGTAAAGGCCCCTTAAGGGATGGCGCCTGGACTTGGAGAAATGTCGTGGGAGCTCTTTTACAACCCCACACAATGCAATGAGGATGCTGTCGGACCCTCATAGGTACTCCCACGGGAGCTTTAATTTGCTACCCTTTCGCCTAGTCATCCCCTCTCACGACCGTTTCCACCCGAACGCCACGATGAGGCAGGGCAGCTTGCCCGTAAGTCTCGTATCAAAAGTTACTATAGTAAAAGAAGGTTAAAAAGTATACTATTTACTTGGAACAGTCAAAGGTTGAAATGATCGCCACTTGATTGAATAATTTGCTATTCTGTCATAGGATTTGGCGACAACAGCCACTTGGTACTTTTGGTCTGCTTGTAGATGTCGGATCGTATGGAACGATCCTGTCGAACTCAATTCAACGGTATTGGGACCTAAGAAATGAATCAAAGTCAAAGGAACAGTGTTTGAGATTTGCATAAATACATAACTACATTGACCGCTTGCAATGTCATAATTTAAATCAGTGTTTCCCTAGTTTTTAACCAATGTGCACCCTCTTTTATAATTTTCTTAATGCTGAGTACCCCTCGACACCCTTTCCCCCCAAATCACAAGGTAAATTGTTAACTAGGGGTGCACCGGATAGTACTTTTTGATATCCGGCCGGAGCCGGATATGACCGGATAGTAAAATTTGATATTCGGCCGGTGCCGGAGCCGGAGCCGAATACCTAAGTGTTTTGTAAATAGCTGGTATTGCTGAGCATTTTACGAAACTGTTAAATAACATACCTATATTTGTTGGTATTATTTTTTTCCTTTTATATACCTTGTTGTTTTAAACTCTTTTGCTGATTGATTTATTAAAGATTAACAGTATTTATAAACATAAATTAATCTGTGTAGCATGAGCGTGTCTGTGTGTATGTACGAGGCCACCAACTATAAAGGCTGTGTGTTGGAGGGTCAATGTAAAATATGTTAGTATATATTTAACTAATTACTAATGTAAATCTCTCATCTGGCTTGTTTGGTGGTTGGATGTATGTGTTCAATAATTTCTGACCAACAACTGGTCATCAGACTTGTAATTTTAAGTCCAAAGACTGCTTCTGGTTCTGGCTTCAAGGGCTTAATACTGATAGCTGTTAGTTAATAGTTGGAATCTGAAGCGTAGTAGGTCATATATTTATTAATCCATTAGCGGCAAACGATATTTTATTAATAGCATGAACATCTATTATACCTACTCATAGCCTGAGCTTTAAATGTTGCGAAGCATAGATTTCATTGTAATCTGTAGGCCTATTATTGTTATCAATGTTTAGATCTACTGTTATATAGATCTAAGAGAATTAGGAAAACCAACTATAAAAGAAACAAAGTCACCCACACCCTCCAAAAAAACAAAAAAACATAAATAGACTTTGTGTTCGACTGATTGTAACAACCTGGTCAGATAGACGTAGTGAGCCTACACATGTAGTCCTAGTGTAGTGTGTATAGTTGATGGTGTTGACCTTCACGCGTTTTTTTTTCCTTGGGCATACGCAATAGTGTTTAGTGTGCAGGCGAAAAAAGATAACACATTGGCATGATCAGTCAAGCATATAGATAAATTATCTCTGTACCTTAGTTACCGAGGTCAAGTGTTTCTTAACATTCCAGTATATTTTTCTTTGTTTGCTAGATCTAATTGTGGTGCTTTAGATCAATTTATTTTCTGCGATGTTAAATTTAACTGTAAGGTTTTCCTTTATATATTAAGTCAATAGAATTAAACAATGAAATTAGTTTTCTTTCTAAAGGTTTTAATACAAGGGGAAAAATACATACACGCACACATGCACATATTTGTTTTATTTTATTGTGCAACGAACGTGTGTTCAGCGGCCTAAATGACATTTCTCTCCAAGTAAACAAACTTAGTGTCACCATCTAGTGACCTCTAGAGACAGTCTCAATATGTCTTAACAATTTGCGTTAATCCATTCTGGCTTAAGAATGGTCAATGTCTATATTCTCTATCAATACATTGTCATGGATTAAACAAATAAGAAGTCGGGGGTGTTGAGTCTCTTGAGCCCTCCCTTTAAAGATACCCTTGGTCAGTGTCTGTTTGGCTTGTAGTCCTGACTCATACGTGAGACTTAACTCAAAGTAAACAAACTTACTACCCTTGTAGTCCCGCCTCTAAAAAAAATTCTAATCCAAGTAAACAAACTCAGTTCCCTCATAAGATGTGACCTCTAGACAGTGTCGACACGTTGACATCTGGCTTAATGTGGTCAGCTGCCTATTTGTGAACTCAATGTTATGGACTAAACAAACAAAAGGAGGTGGGGTAGCTCATCTCTACCTCTGGAGATATACCCGCACATCTAGACAGATTATCAGCGTGACGTAGTTAAGGAATATGACATGTTTACTAGACCACTCAAAGGTCAAGACAAGCCAGTGTGCCAGACATCGCTGCTACGTATGTAATACGAATTTATAATGTAAAGTCTAGTCCCCCCCCCATTAACAAACCTAGTTCCCTCGTGTGACCTCTAGAGAGTGCTTACGTCCATCGTATCTGACGTGGGGTCACCTGTCAATCAATGAACTCAATGTGACGGGCTAAACAAATAAAAGGGGGAGGGAGTTGTTCATCTAGAAATATACCTGGTTACCTTAGAGGTGTGGCTCTTGTAGTCCAGCCCCCCCCCCCAATAAAGATTAACTACTAAGTAAACAAACTCAGTTCCCTCGAAAGGTGTGACCACTAGAGAGTGTCTATACGCTGACATTAAACCTACGTCCATCGTATTTAACTTGTGGTTACCTGCCTATAAAAAACTCACAGTGATGGACTAAACAAATAAAAGGGGGTGGGAGTTGTTCATCTCTACCTCTGGAGATATACCCGCACAGCTAGACAGACGTCTGGTCAGCTTGACGTAGTCAAGGAATGTAACATTTTAACATGTTAACTAACTTACTCAAAGGTCAAGACAAATTGAAAAAAGTGCCAGCCATTGCATCTCTGTATGTAAAGCGCATTTATGATGTAAAGTTTCATCTCTATTTATATTAAGTTATTAACATGCCTTGTCTTTATAATAAACGATGTTTGGTGCATATTTATAATGGCTCTATTTTTAAGCACATTATTTTGTTTTAATATAAACATTAATACATTCTATAACAGACAGTAATGGAACGAAGTCCACTTTATGCATATTAAATAAGTGTATTTTTACTATCCGGTTTACTATCCGGTAGTGATATCCGACCGGAGCCGGATAGCACCGGATAGTAAAAAATGCCGGATATTCGCCAGAAGCCGGAGCCGGAGGGACTATCCGGTGCACCCCTATTGTTAACAGAACATAATAAATGGGTATTTTTACAAAATCAGCATAGTTAATGAGGTGCAACGCGTACCTCCTCCAAAGTCTTCCCGTACCCCAAAAGGGTACGAGTCCCACACTTTGGGAAACACTGATTTAAATAATACTATACACACAAAAAATGGCTTCAGTTCTTACTGTCACACAAATGTTGAATACAGTACAGGAGGACATATTGTGTGATTTTGATCTTCGGAGACTTTGAACATTTCAGTACATTCAGCGATACCGTCACGGATTCATCTCCTGGTATGACGTCATCTATCTTTACGTCATCTAAGTATTAAAAAAACGTTAAGAAATATATTACTCATACAATGCATGATTTAAATAAATGGATAATAGAATATTCTAAATAGAATACATCGTGTCGATTTACAGAACAATCATATATATTAATGAAGTAATATTACATCGCGCTATATCTATGTCCACTAAACTGTTACATCCGGTTTCTATCTATTTGTAACTTAAAACTAAATTTAGAAAGCCTTCAGGATAGAAGACTTAAAATTAAAGTAGCAATTATACATATAACACTGAACCATATCTTCAAATACAAAAACAAAATTTAATAAAATACTCTGAAAGACACAAATATAAAGACACATTCCTCGTCCCATATGCTAGGACAAATTTGTACAAATACTCCTTCTTCCCTAGTGCTATTAGAGCATGGAATGGGTTGCCCGAGCGAGCCAGGAAAACCAGTGTCTTCGCGGAGTTTAGGTCATTGGTTAATATGCATGACTAAATGCATGACGCGTAGGACGTAATCATCTTCTTTTTTGAAGTAACGTCTGTATCATAAAATAAGATGCCTACTATTTACTGACAGTTATCAGGGCCGAATTATAGGAGGGATGACGTGGCCATGGTCCTGGGGACTTCAACAAGAAAGGGACCTCAACATTAGAGAAAAAGATCCATATTCCGACGAGTCGGCAACAGTGCTTTCCATTTCATTTTATTTCGCATTTTTACTCGTAATACTTTAAAACTTAGTTAGCAACACTGTCATCGTTCAATAGTGTCCGCTTACAGCGTGCTTGCATTCTTATCTTAACTTCTTATCTTATATAATACAGACGTTACTTCAAAAAAGAAGATGATTACGTCCTACGCGTCATGCATTTAGTCATGCATATTAACCAATGACTTAAATTCTGCCAAGTCACTGGTTTTCCTGGCTATCTCAGGCAACCCATTCCATGCTCTAATAGCACTAGGGAAGAAGGAGTATTTGTACAAATTTGCCATTCTCCTGATTTGCTACATTGCGTATGCCCTAAAAATTTACTTTTTTTTTTATTACTAAAATGTGCATATGAAATATTTTATTTTAAAAGGAGTATTAATTAATTTAATATTTTGTACCGTTTCATACCGACAAGGGAAATTAATTCTTCATAATTCGCAGGCAAAATATGCAGGGTTTGGTCCCTTTGTATAAAATTCTTCACATTATATCTCCCACACTCATTTTCGAATCAACTTGAAATTTTTAAAAGATTATTTTTTGTATCTAGCAAAGCATGAATCAATTTTAAAAAATTAAGCAATTTATATTTAATTATTGTGTGCAATATCGAATAAGGGAAATAACTTTTATTTTTTTTAAGAGATATAGTTTAAGTGGAGTTCTTTACTTAAGATAATCTTTTTTTTTTTTTTTTGGGGGAAAAAAAAGGATTTTTTTTGCTTCTACAATTATGTGGAGCTTTATGACCATTGTGGCGTACACACTTATCTCCATCTTAATGTGGATCAAAAGTTGACCTTTAGGCTACATCGTCTGCCTCATAGATTGCAAGGTCTCAAACAAGTACTATAGTTGTACTCTTTTTATTATGCCACATTGCAAGATAAAAATAATTTGCCTTGCAGGCCGCGCATCTCGCAAAAGATCATCTTACTCAGTCGACCGTCTGTTGTAACCGGACGTTGTCATCTGTCTAGCACCAAACTGCTGGTAGACAACTACATCGTTGTAAGCGTAATAGATCTTAACTAATAAAAACTTCAAATAACTTGAATGACTTCCTTTTGTTAATGACACTCTATTTATAATATAAACAACATCAAGTTGAAATGAGATCAAATAAGTGCAGTATACTTTAGTAATAATATTTTTTTTTAACAAAATCAAACTCACTACAATAACACAACCTTTCAGTCTTACGTTCTGGAGTCGTCTCCCCTAACTAAGACCACGTGACGACAACGCCACCTATGTTGCATTATTCACAACCAATCGCTAACCTCCATAACACCGCCATTTTCTACCTTTTCAAAGTGAAAGTAGCTATAGAGTATTTACTATATATATCGCACGTACGATTGGAGTTTTCCGTAATAAATGACACCAACAACTGACAATTTTGACAATTTTTCAGTATATAATATTATATAAGATAAGATAAGAATACAGACGTTGCTTCCAAAAAAGAAAATGACTACGCCCTACGCGTCATGCATTTAGTCATGCATATTAACCAATGACTTAAATTCTGCCCATTTAAGGGAGACCAATCCTTACACAACGCCTCAACACTGACTTGCGACGTCGCAACCTGTGGACAGTTTAGACCAATAGACCTGTGACGTAACAACGAGCTATTGGTCTAAACTGGATGGCTGCCTGGTCGCGCGGTTTGCGCGCTGGACTGTCGTTCGGTTTTATCGATGGTCGAGGGTTCAAATCCTGCCCGCTCCCATCCCCCGTCGTCCTGCGGGAGGTTTGGACTAGGAAGTAAACTATCTTCAACTCTGAAGGAACATCCGAAACATGTCAAACATTTTACAAACAAACAAAACTGCCCACAGATTAGAACGTCTCAGGTCAATGTTGTTAGGCGCTTCCGCGATGTCTAATGCAGATAAACCAAAGGGAGGTAACAGTCGACGAAATCCAAAAAAAAAAAAAAACACCGGCGAAAGGCCGAACAATGAACAGTACTCCATCGACGCTGATACTGAATGTCGAACAAGAAGTTTAATAGTAATGATGGGAACCATCGAATGTCAGCTAACCTTCTACGTTCATAACAAGCTTCCTCTCTAGAAGGCACCTTAAAGTCAGGGCCGGTCCTAACCATTGCGGGGCCCTATGCGAAGCTGATTGCGCGGGGCCTAGTCTGAGTGGGAATAAGGATAATAAGTGGAAATTAAGATTTTGTATTAAAAAAAATTGACTTTGCATTTGATTCATTCTTTACTAACTACAAACTTGCGATCAAATTAACTTTACTTTACGAACCTTGCAAACCTATGGCATATTTATATGTCAGTGACTATAAAAGTAAATAAAGGTATTTGAACTTTCGCTAAAAACTCGTCCGATTATTACATTTTATCACATGAAAGCTGACAATGCCTTTTGTGTCGCACGTACGATTGGCGTTTTCCGTTATAAATGACACCAACAACTGACAATTTTGTCAATTTTTCAGGAGATTTTTTATGAGTTTTCAGGAGATTTTAATAAATGCAGGACATTTCCAGGAATTTATCCTACATATTTTTCACTTTAAATATATAGAATAGAATTAGCGCGGGGCCTATGAAAGCGCGGGGCCCACTGCGACTGCAGAGGTTGCAGTGGCCTAAGACCGGCCCTGCTTAAAGGGAAACTCCGATAGTTTTTCAAATTTTAGTTATTGACATATTTAAATTCTGCGTAAAAAGTTGTAATAGTAAACATTATATCATTTTTTATTTAAATGCTCAGAAAATTTTATATTTAATAAATTAGACAGAAAATTCTTCACGTCCCAAAAAAAACGGGGTTCTGCGAGATGTTTTAAGTTGTTAAAAACGTGACGTCACGAAAGTGCTGGCTAAATTTAGATCTAGACCTATATAACCGATGAACTCTCTAGATCTAGACCTATCGGATCGCATTTATTGTTACGCTTCACAGCTAGATCTAGTCTCCACGTTGATTTATAATCGGTCTTTGTTTATAAATAATATTCTAGATCTAAACCTCTATTTTAACTTGAAGAAAATGAAATACTGTTCTTCAGCTTGTTGCAGTAGTTCCAATCACAATGATAAAATCAGCAAGTAATGCTGACACAGAAAGTAGTGTCTCTTTTCATTTGTTTCCAAGAGATGAAGTTTTAAAGGGAAAAATTTATTCGTCTGAAGAGAAAATACTTTACAAAGGCATTAGCTAATTCCTATTTATGCTCAAACCATTTTGAGAGAAGCTGTTTCAGCAACTTGATTGCTGTGGAAATGGGATTTGAAAAAACAATGAAGCTAATACCAGGGGCAGTACCAACAATACATTGGATTTCCAGGCCAAAGAATTCTACTGAGACACATTCTGGCTCAAAGAGAAAATCTAAGGCATTAGTTAAACGTAATGCACTGAAGGTAATTATTATTAGTTATTCTCTACATTTATTAGAATGTACTAGATAAGAATGTCAATTAGTAAATTACATCTAGATTATGAAATAATAAACAGGTATGTCCAAGCCTAGATAGATCTATTTATATAATCAAAGATGAAATAGAAATAGGATCTGGACTGGTTCACTTAGACAATGAAATTTATGGTGCATGTGCATGTCAAATCTAGGTGTAGAGATTAGATAAGAGGAAAAACTTAATTTTAAATTGTAGTCTTTTTAGAACTTGCGTTGGAATCTTGCCAATTTTTTAAAATTCCGAGTTATTTTAATAAACATTTATTTCAGCGATTGGAAAGTCTAATCAACGATAATGCAACTGGAGTACTTGTACCTGAGCCTACTAAGAGTGATTTAACTAGTGTCTCAGAGGTAGCTACTGTGGCTGATCCAGTGGAACTACCATTGTGTACATAAATACAGACAGATACATCGCAAACCGGAAACAAAAAAGTGCAGTGCAATATACAATTACATAAAAGAAGTAAATGTAAGTTTTTTTCATTTTGTCACCAAAAAGAATTGTAGACTTGATTTAAATCCATTGCTTATATTATAATTGTTTTTAAATTTTACTCTCAATATTTGTTTAGATACACAATGTTGTATGACAGTCATGAAAGATACTGGTACCCAGACAGATGTAGCTATGGACATTCCATATCCTATCCTGTCCAGGCATCATCACCCCTACATTCAGGCTATAGCTGTGAATATAGTTCTGATTGCTATGAACCATCTATAAGGAGTAGCATAGATACCTCATTCAATATCAGGTATCAATAAACAATTCTTATG
This sequence comes from Biomphalaria sudanica, assembly GCA_036873155.1. Lineage (NCBI taxonomy): Eukaryota > Metazoa > Mollusca > Gastropoda > Planorbidae > Biomphalaria > Biomphalaria sudanica. The sequence continues at coordinate 329,659 of JAZGLO010001580.1, forward strand.
TACGGTACTTGATTTATAAAATAAATATTGTAAGATCTTTATTGGCACTGACTTAATATGTTCTTTTATTGCAGTATGCGCCACACCCACCAAATGAAATAGCCCTCCAGCATGAGAGGTAATACATGGTTTTCAAATCGGCTTTAGAAAAACTATTCACATCTTGTTCATCTTGTGGGTGTGTGGTGAAAGCAATTTTTCTAGAAAATGGCACCTGTGTAAACATATCTCAACTCTGTTCTGAGTGTGGCTACCATCGAGAATGGAGCAGTCAACCAAAAATTCATCAGACGCCTGTAGGCAACTTATTGCTGTCTGCTGCTACACTATTTACAGGTTGCTTAGTAGGTCAGACACTGCAATTTTTGGATGCTCTGAATCTTGCGAGAATTTCGGAATCAACATTTTTTTTAAACAGTCTTGTGATAAAATCACATACCAGAGCCATTATGTTAAAAATTTGAATGACCATCATGGGACAATATTAAGAGATTGACATGGTTTTAAATCTGTATAAATAACATTGTACCATCTGTAAATAAGATTTTGTAACTTTTATTTCAAATAAATTTTTTTTTCATGCTATATTTACACATTTTATTTTCAAAACTTATGTAGCCATTTTAGCATACTGATGGCTTGAAACCTGTTTTTGTGCCTTCTGGAAATTCTTTTCTGATCTTGTTCACTACACAGGATGGGAGAGGAACTCTAATGCTTCTTCCCAGACAGCCCCAGCACCAGCGAACAAACTGTCTATATGCTGTATATCTGTATTGTCTAAAATGAAAGTTATACATCAATAATGTACAAAATTGTATTATTCTTAATATATTATTTTTAAGGTAGGGAAAAATTATTTTAAACTAATCGACTCTAAACTTATATATTACATTATATAGTTATGAATTTCAAATTAGTATGTTTTAATCAATATTGCTTTGTGAATGTATATTTATTATTATAATTACTCATGTTTATCATTAAAATGGTCTCCAAATAGTTCTCTATAATTGTGATGTGCAGTTTGTAGACTGTCTTTGTCCAAACAAACAGGCCTGAATCCTGGATGATTGCTTATACATGGCAGGTTATTGGAAGACATTTTCAGTGATACATTGTGAATTTCTGTACAGCATATATTTTCATTTTCTGTATCCATGTGCTTACAGCATCCACATTTACACCTGATAATAGGAAAGCTAAAATCAGATTTGTTTCTCAAACAAGTATACAAAAGAATTTTTCAGTCAAGCAATGTCTTGGTACCACTTACCAAAAAGTAGTAGTATCACTTAGTCTACTAGTATTCATTCTTTCAAGAACTGGAGACTGTGAGACCTTACTTCGTAAACTTTGTGACTTCTGGGGTTCAAACATATAAGGCTCAGCGTTAGAGACTCCTGCCATGTATTATCTAACAATGATTCAATTTAAGTTAAAAGAAAAACAAGATAGAAAATTGAAACAAAAATGAGACAAATACAAGAAAAAAAAAGTTAACTTTCTCTAGATATAACTCTACAGATTTTTTAATTTATAGATATAGTGATACAGATTCATATATTTTATTATCTGTAAAATCTAAATGTAGCCTAATGATATATAATAATATTTATATGACAATATTAGTTATAATATAACTGTCTAGATAACAAGAAGCTCAACTTGGGGGGAAAAAATATATTACGTACATTCTAAATTAAAATTGTAATCCATCTAGATCTTGATATAAATATAGTTTATAATACTAATTTAAAGCTTAGATCTTTACCTTGACTACCAAAATTGTTTACAATGAAAGAAATATCCGATGTGTGCTTCGTAAAACTAGTAAAAGACAATGATGAGCAGACAGTTCTATTAGCTCTATTAAAGATAGATCTAGATCTAGTACTAATCAAGTAAATCTATGGTCAAGTGATGTGACATATAATTTGGCGCAAGTCCCTTCTAAATGATATCTTAACCCACTTAATTAATTCTAGATCTAGTAAAATTGAAAAAAAAAAGGCCTACCTTTATTAAACCTACCTCAGGTGCTTGTCTTACAATAAATTCGCGGAAGTACCGGTACTCGGATTAGTAGATCTATAGGATTTGAGTGCACCCACGTGACGTCACACAGAAATTCGGTGAAAATCTGACCGTTTTGGATGCGCAGAAAAATTACGTCACAAAAACATCAATTACTAAGTTATTCTTGCAAATAAAAAAAAAAGAATAATATATTCATTATCTATAAATCAAAACACATATTATATCAAAAATTGTCAAAACCATCGGAGTTTCCCTTTAAAGTGGTCTGTTTACATCGGCTGATATTTCGCTATCTCCTCATAAAACCTAGTCTTGTTTTTACTAGTCACGTCATTGTCTCTAAGTCAAAACTTTCCCTATTTCCGAAACAAAAAAGACCACAAGGTCTGAAAGGGGAACTTTACTTTAGTCTTTTTTTAATCGTGCCATAACAGTGTTCAGGCTTTCTAGAACAGTTGGTCTTAATTTAAATTATACGTACCTAGTGCCGCTGTCAGGTTGTAGTAACATTCCGCCCAAAAAATAGGTGACGTCAGGTCCTGTAGCTTGTCATACATGGCCAGACCAAATCTATACGCCACCAAAGTCAAGTCCACTAATGACCGGTTAGAGTTGTCTCCCAGTAGACTGGCGTACGGTAGAGTTATCTCTGAGTCTCCTCTAGGCAATTGTTGCCAATTTATTGTTGTCTATATGGAACACACATTGAACAGGAGAGTGAATTTGTTTTCATGTCATTGTGTAAGATAGATGTAGTCTAGAATTGAAGATTACAGTTGCAATTATTCATCAAACTATGAACCACTAAACAAAATAAAATCATTAGAACGACACATTTCTTATTCCTTAGGCAGAGACAAAGTCATGTCGGTGGTTATGTTTTAATGACATAAGAGCATGGAACGGATTGCTTGAAACAGCCAGAAAAGCAAATCATATAGCAATGTTTGTTTTGTAAAATGTTTTACATGTTTCGGATGTTCCTTCAGAGTTGAAGATAGTTTACTTCCTAGTCCAAACCTCCCGCAGGACGACGGGGGATGGAAGCGGGCAGGGTTTGAACCCTCGACCGTCGATAAATCCGAACGACAGTCCAGCGCGCAAACCGCACGACCAGGCAGCCATGTACCAATGTTTGAGTCCCTAATTAACATGCCAAACTACATGTTCTCTTGTGATTTCGTAGAATGTAAAAGTAACGTTTCCCCTTTCAGACCTTGCGATCTATGGGGCAGATGATGTTAAGGTCATCTGTTTTTTCGGCCAACGGTTAACGAGCAGTGTGTTATGTGGCCAGCACAACGACCAACCGCCTTTACTTTCCACAAATAAACTCAGGTACCCATTAGAGTTGGGTGGACTCAGGGGCGCCCCGAAAATCCCGAAATTCAAAATCCCAGTCTTCACTGAGATTCGAACCCGGGAACTCAGGTTCGGAAGCCAAGCACTTAACCATTCGACCACCGCACCCCGGTAGGATGTAACTCTCTTTTATTTTCAACGAATGTTTGCAATTTATAATTAAAGGAAGATAAACATTTTTAGTTGATAGTTTAAAAAGTCTTAGCATCTATTCAAGACGTGAGTAGGTTGGGCAGAGGCGTAGCTAGTAATGTGCAGGTGGTGGTGAGAGTTATCAAAATAAGGACCAACGTTTTCAGTCAAAACTACACAATGTATATAAATGAACAAGACGCAAACTATTACATTTGAGTGCTGTCCACGACATGAGTAGGCTACGTCTCATTCTAGAAATGAGTAGACTAGGCCTCATTCAAGACATGAGTAGGTTAAGTCTCATTCTAGAAACGAGTAGGTTAAGTCTCATTCTAGAAATGAGTAGACTAGGCCTCATTCAAGACATGAGTAGGTTAAGTCTCATTCTAGAAATGAGTAGGTTAAGTCTCATTCTAGAAATGAGTAGACTAGGCCTCATTCAAGACATGAGTAGGTTAAGTCTCATTCTAGAAATGAGTAGGTTGAGTCTCATTCTAGAAATGAGTAGACTAGGCCTAATTCAAAAAATGAGTAGACTAGGCCTCATTCAAGAAATGAGTAGACTAGGCCTCATTCAAGAAATGAGTAGACTAGGCCTCATTCAAGATATGAGTAGGTTAAGTCTCATTCAAGAAATGAGTAGACTAGGCCTCATTCAAGACATGTGTAGGTTAAGTCTCATTCAAGAAATGAGTAGACTAGGCCTCATTCAAGATATGAGTAGGTTAAGTCTCGTACTAGAAATGAGTAGGTTAAGTCTCATTCTAGAAATGAATAGACTAGGCCTCATTCAAGAAATGACAGACTAGGCTTCATTCAAAACATGAGTAGGTTAAGTCTCATTCTAGAATTGAGTAGGTTAAGTCTCATTCTAGAAATGAGTAGACTAGGCCTCATCCAAGAAATGAGTAGCTTAGGCCTCATTCAAGAAATGAGTAGCTTAGGCCTCATTCAAGAAATGAGTAGCTTAGGCCTCATTCAAGAAATGAGTAGATTAGGCCTCATTCAAGAAATGAGTAGCATAGGCCTCATTCAAGAAATGAGTAGATTAGGCCTCATTCAAGAAATGAGTAGCTTATGCCTCATTCAAGAAATGAGTAGCTTAGGCCTCATTCAAGAAATGAGTAGCTTAGGCCTCATTCAAGAAATGAGTAGCTTAGGCCTCATTCAAGAAATGAGTAGCTTAGGCCTCATCCAAGAAATGAGTAGATTAGGCCTCATTCAAGAAATGAGTAGCTTAGGCCTCATTCAAGAAATGAGTAGCTTAGGCCTCATTTAAGAAATGAGTAGCTTAGGCCTCATTCAAGAAATGAGTAGATTAGGCCTCATTCAAGAAATGAGTAGATTAGGCCTCATTCAAGAAATGAGTAGCTTAGGCCTCATTCAAGTGATGAATAAGTCAGGCCTCATTCAAAAAGCTTTGCTTTAGCTTTGTACTTCTTTGCATTGCCATCAGCTACTCTCCCTTGCATTATGTTAAAAACAAATCGCGCACTCTCCAGATAATGTGGATACATTATTCAAATGGAAATACTGATGATATTTACTTTCAGTCTAAAGTAAACTAAAATATGAGTTCTGATGCTAAACAAATTAATATTATCAATGCTTATATAGGGTATAATATCAAGGCGAGTAACTATAACTAATTACCTTGCAATGGTCGTCAAAACGGCTCTCAGGCGGGTCCGCACAGTAGAACAATACGTATTCATATATTTCATTCACGTCCCTGTTCCAGTGTATTAATACACTAGTCCTGTTCAGTTCCACAATTAGAGACTTTTGAAGATTTTCTGGAACTAAATTGATACCAGAATGTAATGAGATAGAAAACAACTTGTATTGAATACATTTTTAATGGGTTGTCAGATGTGTCTGATTAGTGTTTGGTATGTCAAGTGAGTCAGGTCTGTCAAGTTATGTCAGGTGTTTCAAGTTTCAGGTTTATGTCATACTTGTCAGGTTAGTATCAGGTGTATAGGATTAGTATCAGGCCAGTCGGGTTAAAATCAGGGGTGTCGGATTAGTATCAGGTCAGTAAGATTAGTATCAGGTGTCTAGGATTAGTATCAGGTCAGTGATATTAGTATCAGGTGTGTCGTGTAAGTCCCATGTGTGTCAGACTAGTGTAATGCTAATATTTCAAACCATGTTGTGATGATCAATGACTAAGGATGTTAAAAAACACACTTCTTTAACCTAAACTATGACACGCACTTTAATACAAAAACACACACAAGTAATATCATAACTTCACACACCCAAAAACAAAACAAAACATACACACACACACAATAAAAACACACACACACACAAGCACAACACACTATAAACACAATCAAAACACACTTACACACAAAGCGCACACACACACACACACAGAACTAAACACTACATCAAACGGATGTGTGTACGCAGTTGGCGGTCGTTCACTTGTGGTACCAAACTGCAGGCAGACATATTATAGTTTAACTTATAAAACTTGAGATAACCTGAATAACTTCTTTTGTGAGCAAAACTAAACTAAATAGAACTTTTATTGCAATATAGACAAAGTCAGCTTGAGATGAAATACAATAAATCTGGAAGACATAAGTAATAATGTCAAGTGGTATACTGAACGCAATGTATCTCACCACAAAAGCACGTCTTTTCAGTCTGGCGTTCTGGAGTCGTCTCCCTTATCTAAGACCCCTGACGACAATGCCGTCTATCTTGCATCATTCACAACCAATGGCTAACCTCTTCCCACCCTCACCGAAGATACGCACGCTCACACTGCAAGACCATAACAGTGTACCAAAAGACAAACCTCTGAATAAATCAGGTGCTACGGACATAACTGTAGGTCGAGTTGAATAGCCGGCAGGGTTTTTGGCAAATATCTGCACTGAGGCTCTAGTGTGACATGGAAGTTGTATTGTTGCTTGCTTTGAACCATTGGTTACATGTAGTTCCCTGGTCCCATCGTTTAACGCAAATCCTTCCAGGGGACCATATTGCAGTATTTCTAGTACGTCCTATTAAATAGAGTGTCAACATCTGCTTATTTGGTCAACGCATGGATTTTATAAATTTTACATTTTTTTAGAAAAAAAATTTAGTCAGAGAGAAAACGAAAAAAGAAGAATAGAAGGCGATTAGGTGAAATGTGGCGGCCATAATGTGTAATTCAAATATTCTATTCTGAATACGAAACGAGGTAGATAAAGAGAGATTTTGTACAAAAAAGAAACAACATAAAACAGGTCTAGGGCGGTATATTTATAGATTACTGTTGGCAACTTAAGAATAACATTTGTTTTGTACAAGAAAAAGCTATTTATGGATTGGCCTCCATATTTGATAATCACCAACAAGATTTTGTGTGTGTATGTGTGTTTGACGTTGTCTACTATGCAATGGCAACGTAGGTAAGAAAAATAATAATGTGCAATACTTTGTACTATAGTACTATACATTGACCCATTTCTTTACAAATAATTTCATGTGCAAATGGAATTGGTGCTTTATTTGTTGTTGTTTATTTTTTGTGCACCATAATAGTTTGTGCGCTGTTTCGAAGGACGCGCTCTGTAGGCGTCATTTCTTCTTTTAGTTCTTAGCTAAGGTTGCGGATACTTGGCTGGAGATTTCTGTTTGTTGTTTCTCCCCAGTATCGGGGACTCGGGCTTGGGACTCGGGCGGAATTCAAGCCTGATCTGTATTAGTATGGACCCTACTTGGCCATGATCCATAAGGTTGTGGGCGTCGCGAGCCCGGAGTGGACTGTTTGCACCGTGATTGCATTTTATGTATGTTGTATATTTGCACATTGCCAACCCCGCGGGCAGTATTTTGGGCATCACTGACTCAATGTATTAACTGATAGACTGTCAGGGGTGCCCGGGCAGACGAGCCATGGCCAAAGTTACAACCCCGACGGTGATGACATCAATGAAGCCGAGACTTGTAATGTTTGTAATGATACTTATTCTGACATGAATGACCATTTGAAGCAGACGGTACCTCATCATTATTTAACCAAATGATACAATGCGAGATTTGTATTCGTTGATTTTTGGGGGAAAGAAGAAAAAAAAAGTGATGGAACTAATGATCTATTTACAATTAATGTTTCCAACCTGCCAGAATAGAGTGACATGTCTGTAGAGCTGATGATTTTTGCAAGATCCTGCTCGATAACTGCCATTGACAGTGCCTGGTCCCATGGGAGGAGCTAAGCGGAATAGAAAGATGGGTAATTAAAATTTGTAGAGAACAAATAATTACATTTTAATAAATTCAGGAGATTTCCAGGAATGTTTTCGTATATATTTTGCAATTTAATAATTACACCTACAATTAGCGCGGGGTCTATGAAAGCGCGGGGCCCACTGCGACCGCATAGGCTGCAGTGGCCTAAGACCGGCCCTGGGTACTATTTCAGGAGTGGCCAATGTAGGGCGCATGCGCCAAAGGTGGCACATTGCACAATTACAATTGGGGCATTTCACCCCCGAGAAAAATTTAACAAAAGGAATGCCTGTTCACAAAAAATGATAATAACCGATTTCTAACAAAAGAAAATACCACAGGAATTAAATTTTCTAGCTATTTGGACGCCCCAAATGTACAGTATCATACTGTTAAATAATCACACCAAAATACACAGGACACATGGTTTTTATTGAGATTGTGAATATTTATTCTTTTTAGTTAGACGTAATTTTATGTTACCTGTTGCCTTTTCGTTGTTAAAAGAAAAAAGGATGATATTTTCAATATTTTTACAGAACTTAATAGCATTAAGTCACTTTAGAGAAAAACAAACAGACGGTCAGAGTCATGACTAGGAGATCATTAATCAGATAAAGTAAATTAAAGTAAATTAAGCCGTCAATGACTGGTGGAGTTACTGGAACTGTAATCTTGCTTAAAAGAATGATACATTGTCCTCTTCTGAGACATCATAGCTTAATACACGAAGATCCTTTCATTTCGAGGTGCGTTAACTTTCTAGAGGAAACAGTCTCAGAAGATTTGGGAAACAGAATAATTTCGTACAGGATTTTCTAGAAGAGAAAGGTGTGTGTTTCCAGAGGATACAGAGCTCTAAAGTGTGATGAAAAATGTTTAATTAATCATTTTTAGTGGATGACACTAGACATGACCTAAATCTAAAACTGCATGACATGGAAACGTTGATTTCTAGCTCTGTCAATGATACCTTCTTATCTTATATAATACAGACGTTACTTAAAAAAAAAAGAAGATGATTACGTCCTACGCGTCATGCATCGTCATGTATGTGAGAAGCGTGGTCGAGAAACCAAGTGCGCTTGAACTTGACCTGGCTCGGCTACCTAGAAGGGGGCAGAGCTGCGTTTACTGAGCGCCTAAAGGCAGCACGGAAAACCAACTCCAAGATACCCCCTTCCCCCCAATGGTCCACAAATGAGATTGGACCAAAAGCGCTCTGAGCATGCTATAAGCATGAAAGTAGCGCTATATAAAAGCTATAATATTATTAACCAATGACCAAAATTCTGCCAAGTCATTGGTTTTCCAGGCTGGATTAAGTCTCTTTGTCAGGTCTCGTTCGAGTTAAATATGAACCGAAACTATGTTTTAGGTTTGTCAGTCATTCTTACGCAATGATACTTTAAAGCAGGGGTTCTCAATCTGTGGGTCGCGACCCCCTTAGGGGTCGATTGACGATTTGCCAGGGGTCGCCTAAGACCATCGAAAATATGGATGGTTTTTGTCTATTCTTCTATTACTGTGTGGATGGGGATCGCCGCAGAGTGGGAATTGTAAAAAGGGACGCCAAGCTAAAAGGTTGAGAACCGCTGCTTTAAAGACTTACCAATGGCCGGTGTGGTGGATGAAATGTTGGAGGGCTCACTACAAAATCCTTTCTCTGGACAACACAGCACGGAGATATTGATAGACGTATATGGCTTCAGCTCATCAATTATCAACTTCTCTTCGGGCCAGCCATATTTATAAAGCTAACAAGAAAAATATAAAAAAATACTTTTAAAAAAAGAACTTCTTATATTAGGTGTAATTGGATTAGTCACATAATTATAAATACATAATAAATATGTAGATTAGAAATATTTTACCAATTATTTTTGTTAAGCTTTTAGTTTTCTCAATGCGCTATGTAAAAGTGAAAGGGAGGAAAGGGGGGGGGGTATCTTTATGAATGTTTACATGATCGTTTTTTAAATGCATAAAAAAAATTCACACAGAGTCCTCAGAAGAATAATTTAACTTATGCCACCATTTCTGTCGAGTAAAATTTCTTTCATTTGTTCAAGATACCAACTAAAACAATTAGCTATCAATAGTTAATTAACTAATTAGTTGTTTTTTTTAATTGATTCTTGTGTTGTCAGGTAAAAGAAATAATTGTGTGAAATTTCAACTTAATCCGAGATTGGGTGTGGCAGAAAAAATTGTGTACAGACTTTTTATTATACAGACTTTGTAAAACACACACACAAAAGAGGTAGGTTCTTTCCAATATGGGGATATACAAAAGCAATTATGTATAATATTCTGTACCTAGTTTACTTACGCTCACTTACCCTACAATTTTTTTGATTACTTGTTGGTCCATATGTTTACACAAAAAGTCTCGGTATCATTGGATTTAAAGGCGAGGTAAAAATAAAAAAAGGAGTGGGTATATATTGATTCTTATAATGTATCTGGACTGTCTTAGTGTCGACACAGAGTGATATACATGTACATTTAAATGACTTTTTGTTTTGCGCATACTTCGTGCTATAGCAAAGTTCTCTATGTCCAATCTCTTTTTGTGGGTATGTGGGGTTGTGTGGGGGTGTTTAGTCTGGAAGGTTTCCGTCTAGAAGTGCTCAGCAAATACAACTCTAGTCGGGATATCCAATAATGGATGGATGATGGATGGATGGATAGATAGAGACGGACGGACAGACAGACAGACAGACATAGATAGATAGATAGAACTTTTCCTTACCATCCATGTTGTCCTACTATCCAATAATGGATGGATGGATGGATAAATAGATAGAGACGGACGGACAGACAGACTGATAGATAGATAGATAGATAGATAGATAGATAGATAGATAGATAGATAGATAGATAGATAGATAGATAGATAGTTTTTTCCTTACAATCCATGTTGTCCTACTATGTGTTTGAAGAAATATTTGAAAAGTTTTTGTCCAATATATTTGCGGATGATGCCAGGTAACTTGAAGCGAGCCATTATGTATGAAAGCTTTAAGATCTTCAACTGGAGCTGGTTTTACTAAAGAAACATTTAAAAAAAAAAAAAGAAACATTTAATACATAAGATTTTTGCATTACTGTTGTATTTGGCGAGACAATCATTTGCTTATAGCTTTAAGAGGTTCGAGGCGCCCTGGGACCATTAGGGGCCATTTGAAAAACAAATAGATTTTAACTAATGGAATTTAGATCATGCTACATCACCATGTAAGAATTCGTCACATCATCGAATGTTTCATTTTACACGTCGGAGGGTTCAAATCTGTAACCCTATACCTGAGATAAATCGCGCAGTGGTTTCCAGATCAGGCAGTTCTCCGTATAGTTTCTCTTCTGTAGGAGGGTTTTGGGGCCAGAGTCTTGTTCGGGCCTTTAATTATAGTATGCAGCTTTAAAGGACATGGTCAGCATTCTCTGATGATGCTCCACAAGGACAGGTTTCGCTCGTCCCGACTTTAAGCTTCCGGAACATGTGTTGCCTCATTCTGTTGTGTTCGGTTCTGGGTCGAAATATTATTCGTTGGTCATGTCTAGATAGATTATAGTTGGCGTCCTGTTTTTTTGTGATTGGGTTGTGACCTGGTCAAATTCTCATTTATTCTACACTCTATTATTTTCATCATGTCTTCTGCGTAGAGTGCATGTGATGGTACTGTAAAATATGGCACCGGAATCGGAATGACTTAATTTGGTTTTTGTTGCACTCAACCTACAATAGGCGAAACCCTAGTGTTCTTGATCCCAGGTACACGGATACATTGCTAGCACTGGCGGATCCAGTGAAGGGGCGGTAGGGGCGATTACCCACCCCCATCTAGGCCGCCCCCCCCCTGTTGTGTATATGCGTTTATACATAGGGTTAGGGTTTACTGGGCGTTGGGATTAGAGTTAGGAAAAAAATCGTCCTCCCCCAACTCAAAAAATCTGGATTTGCTAGTGATAGCTAGTGATGACAACTCAGACCCTAATTTGACCAACATTTTTTGTCACAATAACATGGTCAAAGTCGTTGTCTACACACATGGTCGCTTTAATGGAGGACAAGCGGGGCCTCCACAAAAAAAAGTTTTAAACAAATATCAGAATTCCGCGTTTTAGTGAGAATACTTTAAATCAGCACTGTCGTGGTTGAGAAGTGTCCGCTTGTATTGTGCTAGCACTATATAAATACAACTCAGAATTTACGACAGAACTTCATCCCAGGGACTTACCTTCCAAAAACTCAAAAATGCGCTTTTTTTTTAAATGCATATTTAATAAATTTTTTTAAAAGAAAGAAAATTTGTTTCAATTTACAAGTACTTTGTTTCTTTCTTCTAAAACATGGCATGCTTAGTATTATTATTAAAAAGTGGATGTGTATTAAAGGTTTCGAAGAAGCGTAGTGGCCTCTACGTACTTAAATCCGGCCCTGATACAGAATGAATTTTGAATCGTCAGAATTGGGCTTTTATACTTTTCCGACGTTGAGATAAGATTATTCTGAAATGCTGAAGAATCCCTAAAACAAATATAATATCTATGATAAGCTATGGATCTATGTTAGAATTACTCTGGTTAAATTCTGTGTAGATCTAAATATATGGTTCCTTCTGTCTCGGAAGACAATGGATGCGCCCAGATGAGTCACTTGTTTTTGTTTTCGTCTTGAGACGGTGCAGAATCTGGTGTGGCTGATCAAGCCAATTCTGGAGCGACAGACTTTGCCACAGTTCGTGCACATAAGTAACTTAATTAAGTAGCAAAAAATATTTGAATTGTTAGTATGTATGTTATATATGGGTTATGCTATTAAGTATATTAGAGTAATGTCTCTTGTTCACTGTTTGCTGTTACCTTGAATGGCGTCCTTAATAAACAGCTGACTTGTCAAACTAGAATATGAGTTATGTGCACAATCAGTTAATGATTTCAACCCGAATAATAATAAATCATGAAGTAAGATTCTATGAATCATTTACCGTGTTTACTTGGAATGAAGGAAAAAATATGATCCACACTACCATTTGTTATTGTATTAATCACTGATATATGTATTGTGTAGACATAGGATCCAGTGAAGGCCATGACACAGCTTGTTTTGGTTAGCTTTGGACATCTCACGACTGTAGGACTAGACAGAAATATAAAGTCAAAGTATATAATAAAATCAAGTCAAATGTACAAATCCTACGACAACTCACTCTGTCTGGTAAAAAACTTGTACACGTTATTTCTCCCACACCCAATCTCGGATCAAGCTGAATTTTTGCAGCTATTTCTTTTACCTGACAATACAAGAATCAATACAAAAAAACAACAACAATTAGTTTGTTATCTTAAACAAGGGAAAGAATTTTGTATTTGACTGAAGTGGTGCGAGGTGACATAAGCTGAATTAGTCCCCTTTATGGGACGTATTCTGGGTCTTGGTGAACACAACAGGAAAATTAGGGCGAGACTAAACAATACAATCTCCCATGTTCATAGGCTCTCCACTACCAGAGTGGTTATCGTGTTGGCCTGAGAAGGCTTGAACCATAAGTTCGAATTCAGGTCGTTCCCCCTTTTTTTATATTTATATAAATGCTTTTTTTTATTGTTAGTCTAGATCTATTACAAATTCAATTACATGGCTGATCCAAACTAATTGATATAACTACGTTTAATATAAGCTTTGTTGTTGTTGTTTTTTTTAGTTTATTTTCTTCATTTTCTTGTTTTGGTATCAAGATTTTGTGAAATAAAAACAATTTTTAGATTGACTTACATCGAAGGATCAGAGTTGTAGATGAAAACCACCTCAATGTTGTCCATGTTTTGTTTATTTCTGGGGGGATGATCCCAAGTGCATTGGATGTATTCTCCCCAGTCGTAGAGGTAACACACTAGATTCGTTACATTCTCTGGTCTTCCTGCAAGGTTCAAGGAGAAACTATCACATAGAATGGAGGGGGTTCAAGGAGAAACTATCACATAGAATGGGGGGGGGGGGGGTTTCAAGGAGAAACTATCACAAAGAATGGAGGGGGTTCAAGGAGAAACTATCACATAGAATGAAGGGGGTTCAAGGAGAAACTATCACATAGAATGGGGGGGGGGTTCAAGGAGAAACTATCACATAGAATGGAGGGGGTTCAAGGAGAAACTATCACATAGAGTAGAGGTCGTTCAAGGAGAAACTATCACATAGAATGGAGGGGGTTCAAGGAGAAACTATCACATAGAATAGAGGGGGTTCAAGGAGAAACTATCACAAAAAATGGATGAGGTTAGTCTACGTCACAGTTTGTATTCTAGTGGGAGTTTAGAATCATGGTACAGCCTCCGGTACATGCAGAACTAAAATGTTCCCGCGACGGAGTAATGTCATAAATTCACCTTACAGCGTAAAAAAAAAACAAGTTGCTAGTGCAGTGTAAAATAACATCTTCCAAGTGCGATGTAAAATTGCATGTTCCTAGTGCAGTGTAAAATAACCTGTTCCCCTTGCAGTTGCAAAATAGCCTGTTCCTACTGAAGTGTAAAATAACATGTTCCTAGCGCAGTAATTAACATGTTCCTAGTGCAGTGTAAAATAACATGTTCCTAGTGCAGTGTAAAATAACCTATTCCTAGTGCAGTGTAAAACAAGATATTTCCCTTGCAGTGTTTACTAAAATAACCTGTTCCTAGTGCAGTGTAAAATAACATGTTCCTAGTGCAGTGTAAAAAAAACCTGTTCCTAGAGCAGTGTAAAATAGCCTGTTCCTAGAGCAGTGTAAAATAACCTGTTCCTAGTGCAGTGTAAAATAACCTGTTCCTAGTGCAGTGTAAAATAACATGTTCCTAGTGCAGTGTAAAATAACCTGTTCCTAGTGCAGTGTAAAATAACATATTCCCCTTGCAGTGTTTACTAAAATAACCTGTTCCTAGAGCAGTGTAAAATAACATGTTCCCCTTGCAGTGTAAAATAACACGTTCCTAGTGCAGTGTAAAATAACCTGTTCCTAGTGTAGTGTAAAATAACAAGTTCCTAATGCATTGTAAAATAACCTGTTCCTAGAGCAGTGTAAAATAACATGTTCCTAGTGCAGTGTAAAATAACCTGTTCCCCTTGCAGTTGCAAAATAGCCTGTTCCTACTGAAGTGTAAAATAACATGTTCCTAGCGCAGTAATTAACATGTTCCTAGTGCAGTGTAAAATAACATGTTCCTAGTGCAGTGTAAAATAACCTATTCCTAGTGCAGTGTAAAACAAGATATTTCCCTTGCAGTGTTTACTAAAATAACCTGTTCCTAGTGCAGTGTAAAATAACATGTTCCTAGTGCAGTGTAAAAAAAACCTGTTCCTAGAGCAGTGTAAAATAGCCTGTTCCTAGAGCAGTGTAAAATAACCTGTTCCTAGTGCAGTGTAAAATAACATGTTCCTAGTGCAGTGTAAAATAACATGTTCCTAGTGCAATGTAAAATAACATATTCCCCTTGCAGTGTTTACTAAAATAACCTGTTCCTAGTGCAGTGTAAAATAACATGTTCCCCTTGCAGTGTAAAATAACATGTTCCTAGTGCAGTGTAAAATAACCTGTTCCTAGTGCAGTGTAAAATAACATATTCCCCTTGCAGTGTTTACTAAAATAACCTGTTCCTAGAGCAGTGTAAAATAACATGTTCCCCTTGCAGTGTAAAATAACATGTTCCTAGTGCAGTGTAAAATAACCTGTTCCTAGTGTAGTGTAAAATAACAAGTTCCTAATGCATTGTAAAATAACCTGTTCCTAGAGCAGTGTAAAATAACATGTTCCTAGTGCAGTGTAAAATAACCTGTTCCTAGTGTAGTGTAAAATAACATGTTCCTAGTTGCAGTGTAAAATAACCTGTTCCTAGTGCAATGTAAAATAACATGTTCCCCTTGCAGTGTAAAATTACATGAGGTGTCCAGTGGGGTCTGTGGTGCTGGTATTGTGCTATCTCCTCCTCGTAATTTACTTCCAAAATGCTAGGGCCCCCAAAGAGGTCAAGCCCCCGGGCCCCCAAACGTTGCAAAATTTATAGCTACGCCCCTGGATTATTGCCACTCAAAGGACAAACGCAATGAGAAGATAGAGCAAATGATGTAGTTGAGTCTTTTGAAAAGCATTGAATCCCATATAAATTACCAATGGGCAGGCAACTCGCCCCGCGTCGAAACCAAGCAGACGACAGGCTTCACAATATTACGAAGAACAGTAACTCGTTCGAGTAGGAACCTAACCAAGTTCAAGTTCGTTGAGACCACATTATGATTACTTTTAAAACTCAAGTAAAGTTCCCCCCCTGCAGAACTTAAGATCTATAGGGCAGACAATGTAAAGGTCATCTGTGTCTGTAGCTAATAGTCTACGAGGGTGTCACGTGGCCAGCACAGATAATTTCAGGTAGGCCCGCCCATTAGAGCTGGTGGTTAGACTCAGAGGAGCCCCCTGAAGAAACCGAAAGTAAAAATCCCTGCCTTCACTAGGATTCGAGTCTGGCCTCCATGTTTACTATTAGTGATAAATAAATCAATTATTACTAATACTTTTTTTTAAATTTTATAATATAAATATGTAATGTTTTACCGTTTTCAGGGCGTCCGGAGTAAGATAAAGCAGGTCGAATAAAACTAATGCAAACAAAGACAAGGCAAAGTAACATTTTCCAGTTCACTGTGTGTCAACACATTTAAAAAATAATGGCGATGAATAGGGCACGCCACCGTGATCACAGCGTCTACTGGATAAAGAGTGAGTATGGTGTGTAGCAACAATGAATAGGTTTCCTCATTGTAAAGGGAAGTATCCCTGGATTAAATCGACTTTTGGTCCCGGGAGATATCGATTCCTAGTTAACGCTGTTCAATAGAGAAATCGTTTTTCAAATTTTCATTACATGTTTCTAACTGATTTTTTTTAAAGCCTTTCTGGCAATAATTTTATAGAATTTGGCCATAAAAAATGAAAACACAAAAGCCGCTTTGTTACGCCATTTTTGTAATTTGTTTATTATTATTTGGTATCGGTTTTTTTTTTTTTTTGCTTATCATCATCACGATTCTAAAAATGCCTCGATTTTCAAGCCACTTGGCAATAATCGGAAATCTACGGTCAATATTTTCAAGAAAACTAGTTTATTTTAGCCACATAATAAATAAAGAAACGCCATTTGTTGATTGTGACCTAGTGTAAAGAGAACCCCCTTGAAACGTCAGTTATTTCCGCATTAGGATATTTTTATGATATTGTGCACCTCTGTTTTATTTTAACTTATACTCGAAGTTTTACCAACTTTAATCATTAAATTAAGACATGAAAATACAAGATCTAATTCTGTTAAAACAAACTCGCAATGGAGACCTAGATCTAGATTGTCATCGATAATATATATTATCTTTAATAGATCTATACGATTTAATTTTAATAAGTCTACATTAAGAAACTGGAACAGACACAAAATAGAGCAGTGAGATTCATAACAAACGAATTTTCACATTTGACTAGAGTACACACCATTAGTAAAATCACTAAATTTAGAAAGCCATCAGGACAGAAGAATCAAAAGTAAAGAAGCAATTATACATAAAACACTGAACCATAATCTTCAAATACAAAAACAAAATTTAATAAAATACTCAGAGAGACACAAAGATAAAGGCACACTCCTCGTCCCATATGCTAGGACAAATTTGTACAAAAGCTCCTTCTTAACCCTAGTGCTATAAGAGCATGGAATGGGTCGCCTGAGCTAGCCAGGAAAACCAGTGAATTTAAGTCATTGATTAATATGCATGACTGAATGGATGACGCGTATGATGTAATCATCTTTTTTTACTGTAACGTCTGTATCATAAAAGATAAGATAAGATACCCTACGACAGCGGTTCTCAACCTTTTGAGATTCAAGGACCACTTAAAAATGTGTGTCTCAGCCATGGACCACTACTAAAAATTTTGCTACTGGCGCACTAGGAATGTATATAGTTTTATAAAAAAATATATAAAGTTGATATTTAAAATCATTTATTATATATTTTAATAAATGTTTCAACCTTTTCATCCTTTTGTAATGAACAAATATCAGTCTTACTGCTAACAATAGTTCGGATTTGAAACAATGCTACATTTAATTTTAGTGCGAGCCTTGAGCTTGCAAATTTAAGCACAGCTTGTCCAAACGAGGTGTAATGCTTGAAAGACTCAGTCGGAGTTCATCTTCGACTTCAAGCCGTGAACGATTTTTTGTTTTAATTGTAACCAGTGCAGAAAATCCACATTCACAAAGATATGATGTTGCAAAGGGTAAAATTATTTTGAAAGCTTTCTGAGACAGTTCTGGATACTCATGCGAAGCTTGTGTCCAAAACTTCATCATGCTCACTCTCGAATGCATCATCTTCAACGTAGTATCACTGGCCAGTTCAATGAATTGGTTTAATTCCGATGGTGGTAAATTTAATGAATCAATGTGTGCAAGAAACGGACTGGAAACCCACGAAAAACTCTCAACGTTCAAATCACCAAAGTAGAAGTTAGATTGATCCAGCAATGATTGAACATGTTCAGAAATCAATTTCACCAACTCGGGCTTGTTGATTTCAGCATTTTCTGGTTTCTCGGTGAATTCATGCAATTGATCAAACATTTCAAAGTTACCCTGAAATAATCTTGTCTTCCACAGAGCAAGTTTTTTCGTAAAAGCAGACACTTTATCACTGAGGGTAATTAAGTTTGTGTGCTTCCCTTGCAGAGATGAATTGAGTTTATTCAGCTGTTCAAAAAAGTCGGCCAAGTAAGCCAGAACAGCAACCCATGAATTTTCATTCAAATGAACAACAAGCTGTGGATTTTTACTAACAAGAAACTCTCGCACAGCATCACGTAATTCAAACAGTCTGTTAAACACTTTTCCCCTTGATAACCAGCGAACGTCAGTGTGCATCAGTAACTGCTCATGATCACAATCCATATTCGAACCTAATGAAGCAAAGAGACGAGAATTCAATGGATGAGCCTTGATGAAATTAAAAATTTATATGGCCTGATCAAAAATAGATTTCAAGTCCGCGTTCATTCTTTTACTCGCAAGACTTTCCCGATGAATCATACAGTGCGTAAATGTGGCAGTTGGCACATTAGAACGCACACGTTCCCACAAGCCTGTTCGTTTTACAGGCTTTGCTGCAGCACCATCCGTGCACACTCCGATACACCAGGACCATTCGATGCTATTGGCTGCCATAAAATTATCAAGGATAGCAAAAAGTTCTGCACTTGTTGTGTGACCTGGACAAGCTTTACAAAACAAAAAAATCTTCTTCAACTTCATCCATCCAGATATATCTGACATAAGCCATTAATTGTGCCTGGCCGGAAACATCCGTTGATTCGTCCAATTGAATAGCAAATTGTTTAGAATCTTGCAGCCTTGAAATCAACTGTTCTTCAACGTCAGCTGCCGCCACAGCCATACGTCGTTGAATTGTGTCGTTTGAAAGTGGAATTGTTTTTAGTTTACTTGCTAAGGCATCACCAAACATCTCTCGACACATATCTATAGCAGCAGGCATAATCAGAGTTTCTGCAATTGTGTGAGGCTTTTTGGCCTGTGCAACTCGGATAGCCACTAAAAATGATGCTCTTAAAACCTTCTCATTGACTTTAGTTGCTTGGAGTATGCAAGACTTCTGAATACCAAGTGAATGTTTCTTGCGCATAAAATATTCCAATGGTTTCTCCGAGCAGTCAGTATGATTCGTTTTAAGATGTCTTCGGAGTTTCGCAGGTTTCATCGCTTCATTTGCAAGAATTTGTGAACATATTACACACTATGGTCTGGGTTGATTATTTACTAAGACGCATATAAACACTAAGCGCAAATACTTTTCATCATACCGTCATATGGGAGTTCGTCTTTTTTTTTCCGGAACTGCATTTGATTCACACTCAGGTTGTGAAAATGAGTCAGAGAAATCATCATCGTTGTCCTTATGTTCGGTTGCTTTCTTTATTAAAAATTTATCCATGTGTTCAAACAATTTAATTATTTTGATTAGTTTTCAAATAAAAAGCGTATTTTTGAATGCCAATATAAACGGGAAGACGCCAGGGCCCATCTGATTTCCGGTGTAACTAAAACTTAGAGTAAACATAAAATCGAAACGCACTTTTGCGCTATCGCCATCTAGCGATTTAAAATCAATAATTTTAAAACTGACTTCAAATATTCTTTTTCATGTCTTTAATTGTATTATTTTTTTTAAAAAGCATGCAATTCGGGTTTTGCTCACGGACCAACAGGCAAATGTCTGCGGACCACTAGTGGGCCGCGGACCACAGGTTGAGAACCGCTGCCCTACGACACAAATCTGAGGCTGAGGAAACAAACTGGTCTATCCTCTATGGATTAGACATAGATCTAAATCTAGATCTAGACATGTATAGACGTCACATATGTGCAGTGTTGATTAGATCGGTGTATTCGTAGATCTAAAATCCACCAGATTCAAAATATAGACTATATTAGATCGAATCACTAATCTATATAGGGCCTATACTATAGCCTACTAAATGTAGACTAGATCTAATCATTATAGTTATAGATATAGTACTAGTAGCCTAATTAATAGATCTACTAGTCAAATCTATTGGAGATAGCTAGCCTTAATGCTTTATGACGTATGATCAATTTACTAGAATCTAGATGGCAGCCTTGGTCGTGCGGTTTGCGCTGGACTGTCGTTTGGATTTATCGATAGTCCTGAATTCAAACCCTGCCCGCTGCCATCCCCCGTCGTCCTGTGGGAGGTTTGGACTAGGAAGTAAACTATCTTCAACTCTCAAGGAACATCCGAAACATGTAAAACATTTTTACTAGTCAAGCCAATTTAGATGTAGGCCTATCTAAAAGTGACCCCAAGATCTAAATTAAAATAAATTAAATCTAGTCTAGATCTGATCTAGATCTATATAGTAGAGTAGGCAGGGGCGGACTGGGTATCAAAATCGGCCCGGGCATTACCATATAGACCGGCCCACAAATGGCATGTCATATATTTTCGGTGGAGTGGGGGAGAATTTGTACCCCACTCCGCAATATATATATATATTAGTGTGTGTGTATGTGTAATTAATCTTAATTACATTCTGATCTTTCATTCTTTCAAACGTTTTTTCTACCCAAGAATACTCTCTTCCTATAATTAGTAGAAAGACAGTACACACCGCCAAAGGACAGTTAGGGAGTCCGCGCTCCCCCCAATTGGGCCCGGGGCGAAGACCCGGAACCAAGCATTATTTCCGTTATTCTAAGCTTTAAAAATGCAGATTCTGAGGTATCTACTGTAAAATTAGCCTGCTACTCTTCCGGTAAAAAAATTCAAAAACAAAATTAGAAATTCAAAAGAGTCCAGCGACTGGTAGAGAATGATATGCTACGCTAATGAAATTTGGTGACTGTAGTTTGCTTAAGTTGGCTGCACTGGGGCTGTAAGTAAAGTTTCCCTTTCAGACAATAAGGTCTGAGGCAAGTGATTGTTTGAAGAATCTCCCCTCCTGGCTACGCCCATGTGTTATATTATAGGTGTAAGCCTAATTCTCTACAAAATATATAAAGTTTGATAACGCATCGAAAACTGGATGTATGCATTCGTAGGATTACATAATGTCCTATTCTATGTATACATGTATGTAGTCTGAAAACTATAAACAATACAACAGACGGAAAATGAGTTTGAAGCTTTTTGGTATTACTTATAGATTACAGGCCTTTCCTTAAAAAAATAATATTTTACGTCTTACGCATTTTATGTGCCAAGCTAGTCATGCATGTTGATCTGTGACTTAAAATATGCTAAATCATTGATTTTCCTGGCTGACTCAGGCAATCCATTCCATTTCTTGGCTCTTACACAGTCAAAATCTTTGGACCATGTGGTTGTGTTTGCAGTTTTGATGCGGAGACCATGGCAGTCTGTGAAGCCTTAAAAGTCATTGACTCTCAACTCGTCGAGGGACATTTGAGGGCAACACAGATTGTTGTGGTCACTGACTCAAAATCTGTACTACAGGCTTTGCAAAGCCCCGGACCATGGCCCCCCAATATCAACACTGTCATCATGGCTTCACATAACATTAAACAACACTATGGCACCCCTGTAATAATGCAGTGGGAACCGAGTCACATAGGTGTGACTGGCAACACAATTGCAGATTCTTTGGCCCACCAGGGATGGCAAATTCCACCCGCTGAACAGGCTGTAAGCTTTCATCAAGCCCTGGCTGTAATACAAAAAAAAAAAAGGAAAAGTGGTTTGAGTGCTGGGACAAGTCCCAAAAAGCCCGTGGAGTCTCACGGCTATGGGGGAAAAAGAGGAAACCGTGCCTCATATTCTGTTTGACTGCCCCAGACTTGCTGATCTCCGTCTCGTGGGAAACGCAAAATTCTCGACCCGTATGGCGATGTTTGTGCACTACGCAAGACAGCAGGGTTTCTGTCTAGGGCTTTTGCAAGAGAGGATTTGAGCCTCTCAAGCCCTCACTCTAATGGAGTTTGATGATGACGATGATTAAAAGATAAGAGAAAGCAGAACGGTTGGAGAGGCACTTACTTAATGTGAAAAGCTCTTGCTTCCTCCTAGTACATTCTCAAAAAACGCGATTTGTATATGAATATACCATGACCCATTATTTAAATTATAAATCTCCTTTTATTAAATATCGGCGTGACAGCGTTATATAAATTATTGTAATTATTGTAATAATTTTCATCATTAATGACTTCATACTAAGCATAAGTTTGCCATTAATTATAATAGTATACAAATTGATTTAGATCTAGATTTATTTTTCAATTAAATAATTTTTTTGTAAGCCTTAAGTGTAGTATTTTTAGATCTATGTTATTAAAAATAAACAAAAAGAAACTTACTTTTTCTTTTCATAAAGCAAATAGTAGAGCTTTATACTCATATTGAGCTGTGAATAAATTGGGTGGTTTGCAATTTCGAGGCTGTGTGTATGTGTTAAAGTTAATTTCTATTAAGTATTGTTAAAGAGCTAATTGTCGCGCCTATCTTTTTTTTATTATTATTTTTTTTTTCCTGCCTTATATCAATGTTTTCTAACTTAACCTCTCTCATCCCTCTTTTTGGTTAAATTTCATTGGAACCATTAAAAGACGGGGGAGGGAAGGAGCAAAAAACAAACAAACAAATGGGAGTGCCATCAAAGGCCCGTGCTGACCAGCAAAATGATTAGGCCAAACACTACCTCAAAGACATCAAAGCAGTCCATGCCGCTTGTGCATAGCGGAAAGTACGGTCCAACGTTTTGCAAATGATAATTCGTACAGTGTATTGTGCATTTTTTGTGTGGATATTCTTGTTGAGTTTGAAACAAAATTAATTGTAATAAGAATTTTAAAAAGAAAAAAAAGAAAACGTTTTCGGGCCTTTGTGTCTTGCTGCTGTCATTTTTTTTTTTAATTTAAAGTTGTCTGCATTGAATTTTTTTTCTTTGGCCGCGACCAGACCGGCCCATTTGGTACCGGCCCACCGGGCATTTGCCCGTTTGCCCATATAGCCAGTCCGCCCCTGAGAATGGGCCTACCATCTAAGCAACTTCATTTCAATAGCAGACTAAAATTAACTGTTTACATATTATAGGCCCTATATTTCTCTAGATGTTAGTGATCTGGCATCCACAACACATACTGACTAGAACAATTTAGGCCCTAATGCAGACCTCACTGATCCCTGGATGAGCAAGTCAACATTACAATTAATAACAAATGAAAACTTTTCAAAGCCTAAATTAAGGCATAATAATTAATTATACATTTCATTATTCATGTATCATTTGATTTGAGTGGGGGGGGTGAAAGGGGAGACAAGTGTAAATGTCAGAGAACAGAACAGTTTGAATGTACAAGACATGTTGTGAGATCAACTATACAGCTAAAGGTTTACAGTTGTTGTTGTTGTTTGTGTGTGTAGGTTGTATTGCAAGGCATTTGTTAACACTATTCAAATATTCATAAATATATTGTCATTAAATGATTGATGTTCTTTATATTCTCAGACAAGGTAGCTACGATGGAAATGCATTCTGGGAAATATAAGCTGCGGAAGTATAAGGGTTAAGAACCAGGAAAGCATATGTACTCACATGTTACACTAACTCTTGACCACTCCAGAGCCATAAGGAAAGACACAAATGTTCCTGACATGCAAAAAGCTGGCTACTCTTCATCATTTTTTATTAATTGAATTTTTATTTTGTGTGTGTGCCCAACAGGATTTTAATGTTTGTTCACTTGTAATGATGCCATATCTAAATTGAGACTTGGTCATCAGAGAATACTAGTTAGCACCTTTCTGAATTAGGAAGTACTGGTACTTGCTAAATACTTGAATTCAGTTTATAAATGCCTTTCAGGCTCAACTATCTTACAATGTCTGTTTGTGACTTCATAAAATGCCAATGAGTCACTGCGAACCAAGGTTTGGAGTACTTGTGATAAAACTAAATTAGCTTTATCAATTAAAGTTTCAGTTTTTGCCTTTATTTATCAAATTAAACTTTGGCTTTAACGCCTCAAAAATTATGAGAACAAGTAAATTTTGCAAGAAACATTTATGGCGATTGTCTTGACCAGAAGCAACGACTGAACGGTTCTACCCGCAGAAAAGAATTAAGCATCTGAAATTCAGGAAAGTAGCCAAAGCTTTAAAGAAATTCAAGCTAGAGATAAAAAGAGATTGTTTTAGCTGAGTATTATTTGCTGGTTTTTTTTTTGTTTGTTTTTTTTTTTTGTTTTTTTTTTGCAGCAATCTAAATAATCTTAACTTTAAACTCATTTTTCTGAAAATCCTTTTTTTTTTATATATGTCACTGAACTGTACAAAGAATTTCTCCACAGCTAGATGTCAGATTTGGATGAACTTTTCAACATTTGTTCAGAACTTGATATACTTTAGTCATGCAAAGAGTTTTTGTTCAAATTTTCTTTACTTTTTTTTTTAAATTGTGATTTTGATTTATATTTTATCAGTTTTTTTTTTTAATATTAAAAAATAGAGTAGTACAAATTTTTTAAAAAATTTGTAAAGGAAAAAAAAAAAAAGATTTAACTTGAATATTGAATTCTGTCTTTTTGTTACTCTTGAGATATTTCTTTTTCTTTGATTAAAAGGAAGTTTTATTCAATTCTGACTTTTAATTTTTATATACATTTTATAGACATTTATTTTGTATACAACAAACAATATGGGCACCATTACCATGGCAACCATCTTACTAAATAAAATAGTTCATTTTGTAATTTTTTATCATTGACTGTTCATATATACTACCCTACCGATTTTCAAACTCCTATCTTCATATTAAAATTGTATTAGTGGTGCTGCTTTCATGGCAGGAGATCATGCTTAACTATATTTTAGTAATTAAGTATGGTATAGATCTAGTTACATAAAACTGAACTTCTACAAACAACATAAAGAAAGTTAAATACCTATTGACGATATCGCACTTAGGGATTTGTTCTAATTGCCTTCCTAAATGATTTAAAACAATGCTTGAGTCATACGAAAGTAATTAAAATGACACCGTATCTTACTCTGCACTGAAGGACTCATTTCCATACAGAGTTCATAGTCTGTTTATAAGATCTTTGTCATTGCATCCAAGGGAGGAAATAACCGTCTTCCGTCATTCTTTGATCTTCTTACTTCCCCATTCATGTGGTCATTGTTTTATTATTTTGAGGAAGTTTGTTTTTTTTAAATCTCATAACATATATACATAACATATATATAAAACATATATGCATAACATATATACATACACCATATATATATATATATATGTATATATAATAATCTAATATATTATATTAAACGAAACAAAATGTAACTTTTATGAAACTTTATTAAATTACTATTTCTATCACAGTACAATGTCATGTTTTTCACATCAACTCCTAGTTTTAAATAGCAAAGTCTATTTAAAGAATAAGCTAACACAGAGTCACGCGGACCACATGCGCCCCGCCTGAGCTTTTTATGCGTCCAGCGGACACTACACTTCGATATTAAAGAAATAAATGGGCGAGGAGAAATAGCTCCAGTGGCGTAGCTAGGATGGGGGGAGGAAGGGGAGGATTTGAAAATCCTCCTGGCCCCCACTTAAGGGGGGCATCCAAATTAAGTTTTTACATATTAAATATAACGCAAAATACAGGGGCCCCCGAAGAGGTCAAGCCCCATCCCCACCCTCAAATTATGGAAATGCCTAGCTACGCCCCTGAATAGCTCGGCTTAGTTATTTGAAAAATAGATGTGAGATTAGGGAAAAACAGCTTGCATGTTTTCTTTTGTTGCTCTTACAAACCGACTTCATTTGTCAGGTTCGACACATAAACCTACAGCCTAGATATGGTCATCCCAGTGAGGGTCATGCGTGTCCACTGTGTCCGCAGGTCTTCTAAAGAGGCTTTGAAACGTTGACCTAAATTTGGAGCTCATCTTGTAGTAAAGTATAAAGTGGACGTTAGAGTTGACCGAGTGGAGCAGGAAACCGAATGACCAGCACGTGTTGAACAGGTTGACCTCTTTCCCCACAACGCTAAACTCAGAAACGCTAATGGTCACGATGGACAGCACCACGGTGGGGACGAAGCAGACGATCAAAGAGGTGGCCACAAGCACAACCATGATCATCGTCTTCCGGTCTCGTTTTGACATGGTAGCCGTCTGCTTCCCAGAGTTCACCGCGCGGTGCCTCCATTTCGAGGTTCTCCTTAGTTCCAAGACTAAGACACTGGTGAATGTCACCACAGAGAAAAAGGATATGAGAGTGAAAGAGCCGTGGAAAAGAAAAGACAACCCGGCAGTTTGTGGCCGGTTGCTTCGAAAAACAAGGCCAAATACAGTTTTGTTTTTGGCCACATTAAACGTCCAATCGTAGTAAGCCGACGAGTACTCTGGGACCAGAGTCAGAATGTTGATGAGATAAATGATGATAATAATCGCCGTTGTCCTCTCCGGGGTGATGACATGCTTGATTTTTAACGGGAGAGCGATAGATAGACATCTCTCGGCCGTGATGAACACTGTGGTCCAGCTGGTGATGCGCGACGCGCAGCCGTGCGGCCAGCCGGAAGTTAGGTAAGCGACTTCTTTGAAAAGGATATCAGTGTCAAGGTTGGCGAGGTATGGGTTGAGACACATGTCGTACCACAACAAGGTCACGAGGCCCAAAAGGTCAGCCACGGAGAGAGAGAAGAAGCTGATGCTGGTCGAGGTGCCGAGACCTTGCTTCAGAAACACGCAAATATTGATGACGTTCGCCACAATTCCTGTGACGCATAGGCACGAGCTCAAGATCACGTGATTAATCAACAGGAACATGATGACTACAAAATCACTGACCAACGGTGTCCAGCATGGATTATACAAGTCTTGACCAGAGGTCAAATTAGTCATGTTAAGAGCCATTGCAATTTTCCTATCACAATACGCTGTAACTTGTCGAAGAGTTCTTTAAGAAGTTTTTAAGGACAACAGTTTTACCAAGCGTAATTCAAACATCGGATGTAAATATAGCAAATAACATCATCATTGGCTTTTTTCAATCGCTACCACTCACCAATCTTTTGACATGGTTAGAAATTTGAATTGTTTATTTTCACAACTTTTAAATATTCTATCAAATTAAAAATTCGCACATTAGTTCGTGCTGCGCGACAGCACATTTGATTAAAATTTCAGAAAGATCACTTCGCTGGTTACTCACTTAATTACAAACTACAATTATCTGTTCAAAAACACTACCAAGGGACTTAACTAAGTGACGCGACTATATCTATTTAAATATTTCGTTAAGACAACAAAGTTATGCTCAGCCTTGATGAACACTGATGTCTAGCTGAGGATGAATACTGATGTCCAGCTGGGCATGAACGCTGATGTCCAGCTAGGGATGAACGCTGATGTCCAGATGGGGATGAACACTGATGTCCAGATGGGGATGAACGCTGATGTCTAGATGGGGATGAACACTGATGTCCAGCTGGGGATGAACACTGATGTCCAGCTGGGGATGAACACTGATGTCCAGCTGTTGATGTGCGACTCTGCTCTTCTCTAATATTTTTTCTACTATCCGTTTTTTGTAGTGTTTTTTTTTCAAATTCAATACGTAACGAATTTCAGTGAGGAAATCTTTCAGAATATCGTTGAAGGAATGTTTTAACTTTTTATTCAAATTTTAAATTTTTAGTTTTCTATTCGTAATAAATCTTTTGAATTCTTAGTTCAGTTGTAATCATTTAGTTTCGAACATTTAGTTCAGCAGAGATGTTTAATGACTTCTGGTTACTCATCTTTTGTTTTGAATAGGATATCGAATTTAACAGTATCTCATATATATCAGTGTTTAAGTACATCACTTTGAGGTCTTTGTGCTCTAGAGTTAAAGCTCTGGCGAAGAGCTAAATGAGTTTTCCTTTTAAAAAAACGTACTGTAATTATGAATGTAGACTTGTATTTGTTTACTTTCTATTTCGAGTTTGGGGGAGGCTAGTGACTAGGCGGAGTAATATCATCACATAAATCTATTGATTAATTAATTTATTTATAGATTTAAGTCCTTTTTATGTATAAATATAAAAACCATGCCTATTATCATTAAAGCAAAAGTCCACAAAAGACGTTTGAATACTAGAAATTGTGCACACGAAAAAAAAAATTAAAAACTTGTATTGTTAATTTAAATAAAAAATACTACATTCGATCAGGTCGCCTTTGTAATGGAGTTTGTGAACCTGATTGTGATTTGTTGAATACATCCTGATGTAACCAGGGGGATGACCATTTGGGTTATAAATAGATGTTAACAGCGGATTGAAGTCTGTTGAAATGTGCAGGCTGTGAGACAGAAGGAATTCTTGTATTTAATCTGGTTTAGTTGAACTAGCTGTCTAGAGCTACAGGTAGGTTTAGTTGGACTAGCTGTCTAGAGCTACAGGTAGGTTTAGTTGAACTAGCTGTCTAGAGCTACAGGTAGGTTTAGTTGGACTAGCTGTCTAGAGCTACAGGTATGTTTAGTTGGACAAGCTGTCTAGAGCTACAGGTAGGTTTAGTTGGACTAGCTGTCTACAGCTACAGGTAGGTTTAGTTGGACTAGCTGTCTAGAGCTACAGGTATGTTTAGTTGGACAAGCTGTCTAGAGCTACAGGTATGTTTAGTTGGACTAGCTGTCTAGAGCTACAGGTATGTTTAGTTGGACAAGCTGTCTAGAGCTACAGGTATGTTTAGTTGAACTAGCTGTCTAGAGCTACAGGTAGGTTTAGTTGGACTAGCTGTCTAGAGCTACAGGTAGGTTTAGTTGAACTAGCTGTCTAGAGCTACAGGTAGGTTTAGTTGGACTAGCTGTCTAGAGCTACAGGTATGTTTAGTTGGACAAGCTGTCTAGAGCTACAGGTAGGTTTAGTTGGACTAGCTGTCTACAGCTACAGGTAGGTTTAGTTGGACTAGCTGTCTAGAGCTACAGGTATGTTTAGTTGGACAAGCTGTCTAGAGCTACAGGTATGTTTAGTTGGACTAGCTGTCTAGAGCTACAGGTATGTTTAGTTGGACAAGCTGTCTAGAGCTACAGGTATGTTTAGTTGGACTAGCTGTCTAGAGCTACGGGTATGTTTAGTTGGACTAGCTGTCTAGAGCTACATGTATGTTTAGTTGGACAAGCTGTCTAGAGCTACAGGTAGGTTTAGTTGGACTAGCTGTCTACAGCTACAGGTAGGTTTAGTTGGACTAGCTGTCTAGAGCTACAGGTAGGTTTAGTTGGACAAGCTGTCTAGAGCTACAGGTATGTTTAGTTGGACTAGCTGTCTAGAGTTACAGGTATGTTTAGTTGGACAAGCTGTATAGAGATACGACTTGGTTCAGTAGGACTAGCTGTCTAGATCTGCAACCTGGTTTAGATTAGCTAAGTATGTAGAGCTACAATTTCGCTGGACTAGTTGTCTAAAGCTAGAAGCAGGCTTGGATGGACTAGCTGTTTAGATGTACAACCTGGTTTAGCTTGACTAGCTGTTTAGAGCTACAACCTGCTTTAACTGGACTAGCTATCAAGAGTTACAACCTGGTTTAGTAGGACTAGCTGTCTAGATGTACAACCTGATTTAGCTGGACTAGCTATCAAGAGTTACAACCTGGTTTAGTAGGACTAGCTGTCTAGAGCTACGACCCAACCACCAACACTGTCTTAGTGTGACTGCTCTTATTACTCATACAAAGTGACCTAAAGACTCAAGAATTCTTGTGATTGTTGATTCCAAAGGTTTCGTTAAATTTTCGCTTCGTATTGTAAGAAACGAATGAACTGAGTCAATAATTAAGAGAGCTAGTGTCCATGTGAAGTTTTTTAGCATCGAGCTAAGGGAAGTACCTGACAAACCCAATGGTTGACATTGATTAACTACTATATAAGGTCTACATTCAGTGATGAAGGTTAGTATCCTTTAAACTATTGTCACTATTAATTGATTGATTGATTGTAGTAGGATAGTGGTACTAGGAATCAGTTCAATACTTTGGAAAAGCATGTCTCAATTAAATTTTTAAAATTAGCAGAAGAGTATGAGCAGAACAACAGCTAATTAACTCAGCAAGAACATAATGGCAGATACAATATTGCTTCTCGTAGTCACGTGACAAGATATTCGATTCTATAATTATCTACATTGGAAAGTTTGCTTAGTTTTGTGACTATAATCAATAAGGCATATAATTAGCTTCCTCCTTTGAGAATATATTTATAATTACGGGTAGCAGAAATAAATATAGAATGATCTACAGTAATTGAGTTGACATTTTGAATTTGTATAGACGCAGTGGGAGCGGGGAGATGTAAATGTATTTAAATATAATTGTATTAATTTCTGACAATTTCCAGCGTTACCTCTTGCACGTGCTGACCGATATGCTTGATGCACCTGTAACCGGTACTCACGTCTGCATCTAGAAGGTTCGTCTGCTAAAGTTAGTGCACAGGAACTCAAACATACTAGAACAGTTATAGCCTAAGTCTGTCCTAGCTAGAATGATATCTGTTTGTTTTACATGTTTCGGATGTTCCTTCAGAGTTGAAGATAGTTTACTTCCTAGTCCAAACCTCTCGCAGGACGACGGGGGATGGGAGCGGGCAGGGTTTGAACCAGGGATCATCGATAAATCCAAACGACAGTCCAGCGCGCAAACCGCACGACCAGGCAGCCATCCAGGCAGATATCTGTCTAGGATCGCTGTACCATAGCATAGCCACTTTTTCAATGATTAAGACTGGTAATTGTACTTCTTTGTTTGTTTGCTTTTTCTTGTACAAAGCTTATATCAACCTACTCTGTCTGCTAAAAAAGTTTTTACAAGCTATTTCTCAGACTCCCAATTTCTTTTACTCTTTACCTGACAACGCAAGAATCAATTTAAAAAAATTGACCAATTAGTTTATTAATTGTTGGTAATTAATTACTTTGTTTGCTATCATGAACAAGGGAAAGAATTTGTACTTGTCAGATGCGACGGTATGAGTTGAATTAGTCCCCCTTGATGACTCGCGCCCTGAGTGGACTTTTTTTTCTGCATTTAAAATACGAACATGTAAAATTTCAACATGATACCCCCTTCTTCCCTGCGCCTTTCACAACTGGTCCAGACACGTGATACGCTAATAGCGCATCGAGAATGCTCTGATCCAAATACAAATGATCGGTAACAAGATAACGTTTTGAAATGTAAAACAAACACAAAAAAAAGCTTTAAAATATTTGAATATTTCTGGTTGAAATTATTCACAATTAGAAATTCGGTCACAAGGACATCAACACATATAATCAATACAAAAAAAAATTTATTTACAATTTCTGGGTAGTGCTCATTGTCTGACCTTGACCGTATTGTACAGTCTAGACGGGGTCAGGGGTTAGGGTCCGTTAACATGTTTGACTTGCGTTTTAGAGTACAACTAGTTGCCTACTGTGTAGGCAAGAAACGAATTGAGCATTGTGGATTCATTTCAGAGCGAGTGGGTGATTCAAATCTTTTGAGGCTAACTGCGTGATTTAATTTTTCAAGTGTGAGTCAAATCTTTTTTTATATTTTTTATTGTAATGGATGATTTAAATCTTTTTTATTGTGACTGGGTGATTCAAATCTTTTTAGGGTGACAGGGTGATTGAAATATGACCATTTCGTGCCTTGGCCGTTCAATGTGAAGCAAAAATGGCCAGTTCGCGAGATGGCCGGTTTCGGGTTTCGACCCTAACATATATTTTTAAGTTTTTCGTCTTCCATAATCTCTGTGTTTCTCTAGATACCCTAATGAGATTACGTAATTGATTGTAGAAAAAAAAAGGGGGGGGGTAGTTATGATTTAAAAAATAAATAAAGCAAAGGAAAACAAAATACACATTTTTTTTAAATTTATGTGTAATACAAAGGAAAACAAAATACACATTTTTTTTAAATTTATGTGTAATACAAAGGAAAACAAAATACACATTTTTTTTAAATTTATGTGTAATACAAAGGAAAACAAAATACACCTTTTTTTACAATGTTATCTGTAATACAGAGGAAAGCAAAAGCATAGAGCTGTTTATAATTCGTAAAATATTCGTTTTTTTTTACATACTTGTAATTAGTTGTGCAGTTAGTTATTGGTGAACATAATTTTAAAACTAATATCGATTTCTCTACAAAATCATAACAAGAACAGCATAAACAAAAATTTCTATTAAAAAAAAAAAAAAAAGCTTACATTGAGTGTAATTATCTCAATTCGTTTGAATGAGCCATGTAAATACGTTTGCATGAGATCGACACCAAGAACAATAAATCTGTGTGTGATGAGAAGCTATTTTAAACCGTTTCTTTTTGTTTAGCACTATTTCATGCTTATTAGCTTTCTCACTACGCTAGGATCCGTCTGGACCATTTGGAAACATGGGGGAGGGTGGTGTCCTGGGGGAAATTTTTTCGTAATCGTAAGCATTTTTTTAAGGGGGGGGGGGGGGGACAACTGGAAGTTCGAACTCATGACTCAAACCGACATTGTATCCACTCTGCCAGTGAGGTGTGTGTGTGAGAACAGAAATTGTATAGCCATGTGTTATTTGTTAGAAACTTACTTTACAGCCACGATTTATAAAGAAGGACTAATTCAACCAGCTCAGTCAAGTACAATTTCTTTCCCTTGTTTGAGATACCAAACAAAATATTTAATGACTAATAGTTAATTAACTAATTGGTTGATTTTTTTTAAATTGTTTTTTGAGTTGTCAGGTAAAAGAAAGCATTTAGCAAAATGTCAGCGTGACCTGATATATATATATATATATGATTGGGTGTCGAAGTTATTCCGTGTACGATTTTTTACCAGACAGACACAGAGTGAGTTGATATATAAGAAACTTAATGTGTATACAGGTATGTGCTTTGCTGGTGTCCATTCTATCGTAAAACAATCATAGGTTTTAAATATTTAAAAAAAATGTATCTTGAAACGAGTGTTTGATAAGATGAATAAAAACAAGTTACATATAGACAAATACAGACATCTAAGATTAAATGTATTGATGTTACAGAGATTAAGCAAAGGCAGCTGCCAAAAGTCTTAAGGCCTTATTTCCAAGGGGCCCGTGTATCCCAAGGGCCTGGAGTATCGTCAGGGCCCCGTGTATCCCAAGGGCCTGGAGTATCGTCAGGGCCCCGAGTATCCCCAGGGCCTGGAGTATCATAAGGACCGGGAGTACCCCAAGGGCCTGGATAATGCCAACCGTTGTATGCTCCATCACTAGACCACTCATGATGAGTAGAGTTAACTAAAAAGATGGTCAGAAAGATAATCAAGGCAGCCAGTGTTACAACACCAATGGTCAGTCCAGCAATGTTCCAGTTTCGAGACTTGCGAGCCAGGTCTTGGGCTTTCTGTGTGTTGCCTAGCAACAAATGGGCCTTGGACTGTAAACAAACAAAATTTATGTCATTGGATATCTTTGCGTTAAACAACAAAGCACAAAACAAATATAAACGTGTGTCATTGACCTATGTTGACATTCTTACAAGTAAATTTAAGTCATTGTGTCTGTCTGACTCAGGCAACCCGTTCAATGCTCTAATGGCACTAGGAAAAAGGGATCACTTCTAAGACCTTATCTGGGAGTATGAACGACTTTTTAAATACTAACTTTGGGTCTAAATATTTTCCAGGTAAAATTAAAAACAAAATTATATTTAATGGACTCCTCTAGTTTTCCACAAATAATTCATTTGCAAAAGCACATTGGTTTGTTCAAATATGACCTTAGTTGGGGAAAAGTAAAGGCGGTTGTTCGTTGTGCTGGCCACATGGCACCCTCGTCAACCGTAGGCCACAGACACAGATGACCTTTACATCCTCTGCCCTCTAGTCCACAAGGTCTGAAAGAGGAACTTTACTACTTTTCTTTTTACAGTGGTGGCCCATCTTCTTCACACTGCGGTCCAATTTAATTTCAAACCAATTCACTAAAAAGATACAAAAAAGAAATCAACGAAACCGTAAACCAGTCAATTTAGTAATTTAACAAATCTAATGATGGTTGAGACTTCTTTGAACCGTTTGTCGTTATTGGGTTGTTATTACTTGTTGTTAGGACGAGCTCTCATCCAAATCACAAGACAGATGACGCTTACTATAAGCTTTCCGACAAGACCAACGTCTAATCTTTCGACTCAGGACCGGACACAACAGAATGCGACAACACATGTACCGGAAGCTCAAAATTGGAACCAGTGAAATCTGCCCATGTGGAGTATCACCAGAGAATGCAGACCACGTCCTCCAAAACTGCTCTCTATACCAAGAGGCCCGTATAAAACATTGGCCCCAAATCACCCCAATAAAAATAAAACTATATGGAGAGCTCCCTGATTTGGAAACCACTGCGCAGTTCATCTCATGTATTGGTCTAGTCATCTGAACACATCCAACATAACAATGAGAACGAAGAAGAAGAAGAAAATGTCTGTAGTTAAAGTAAGACAAAAGTGTTTAAAGACTAGTCTGGGATCATCACAAATACTCACATCTCTTGCGTCGATCAAGGCGCAGATCCCCATGGGTGGGCAACAACACAAAGTCACAAATATACTAAACACAGTGTAGTCTGTAGCGTGTCCAGTGTTATACACAGGCTGAAAAAAATAACCAAAAACAATTTTAAAAAAACAACACAGATCAACCTAGTGACTCTTTAAAAAAAAGCTTATGTTTGTGGAATAACGCCACATTTACAACTAAATTTCTCAATTATGTAGAAGTTATTTTCCGTTTTTCGATATTAAACTCAAAAATTATTTCCAGAAATTAGTTAATTAATTGGTAAATTTTTATTGATTTTATTTGGTTTGGTACAATAAATAATTTTCCAAAGTTTCAACTTCATCCGAGAATGGCAAGTGGGAGAACTAACGTGTACAACATTCCACCCAGACAGACAGACAGACAGTGTGAGTTGTATAAGCTTTGTAGAAATAGTTGATAATAAGACAATAGCCAGATTTTATAGAACTGTGTGAGTATAAACCATTTTTTAAAAATTGTTTTACTGTGGTTGATGTGCCAGGCTGGACAACGACAACACTGTTAGCAGAAGATTGTTGAGGGTGTCCAGCAGGAAGTTGTTGATAGTAGCCAGGAGGGGTTGGATAAGGGTAGCCAACAGAAGTTTGGTTTGGATAGGTAACAGTGGTTTGCTTCGGGTACCCTGTCGATGTTGGCTGCGGGTACCCTGCATTCAGCAAGGTCTCGTCATTGACAGTTGGTACAGGGCCCGAAGAGTTTTCAGTACTCCATATGGTCCGCCTCTGATCTTCTGGTGGGACCAACTTTTCGTGGTCCTCATTGCGGTGAGGTCCGAGTACCTGTAGTGTAGAACAAAATCATAAGATAAGTGTACTGATAGTCAATGATCATATTTTAAATTTTACTTGTATACTATGACGAATTAGTACAAGTACCCCTCCTTCTTCCCTAGTGTCATTAGAGCAGAGATTCCCAAACTTTTAACCTATGTGTGTTACCTTTTACCTATCCATTAGTTTATTGGACCGTTGGGGCACCATGCAAGACTCGTCGACCGACTTTATCCATTCCTCCCTGTCTTTTGCCTTAGTTAGAACCTCTTTCAATGGCAGGCCTGTCCATTCTTTTATGTTGTCCTCCCATCGCTTTCTCTGTCTGCATCTTCTTTTTCCTGGTACTGTTCCCTGAAGGAAGGTCTTTGCGAGTTTCGAGCATCTTGTAATATGGCCATAGGTTTTAAGCTCCCATTTTTTGTACGTTAGTTAGCAGGTCATCGTGGGGTCTATGCGTAACCCCATTTTACAATTTTTGTAACGCTGAGTCCCCCACCCCCACTTTTTTTTTCTCTATGTCAGTGGTTCCCAAACTTTTTTGACTCGTAGACCCCTTGGAAGTCTTCATAGACCCCTGGGGGGGTCTATATAGACCACTTTGGGAATCACTGCTCTATGTACTTGCTTCTAGGTGATGAGAAGACATGGGCATAGATATTTGGTTCCCTGGTTGTTAATTTTAATCTGAAATGCTGTTCCTCGTCCTAATGTCGGTTCCTTTTATTTTTCTACTTAATGACTACACATCTTTGTGAGATATTTATTTTCAAGATGTAGAATGACATCAATTATGAGTTGGAATGAATATAAAATCAAATAAAAATAAAGAATGTGAATTCAAACTTATTACTAACTTATTTTAATTAAATAACAGACTATAATAAATCAGCATATAGTTAATGAAATAGTCTTCCCGTATCCACGGGGGTTCGAGTTGCCCACTTTAGGAAACACTGCATCAGCTAGGGAAACGATCATTGATTTACATGTATGTTAAGATTGAGTTATGAAATGCGTAGGACGTAATTGTCTTCCCTTTGTAAGTAATGTCAGAATCGAATAAGATTAAGATAAGATAAATAAAAACGTCTCCATATTGACGTTGCAAGGAGAGGGAATTTTATACCTATAAATTTAGGGAGAAGTTATAAATCAATTTTTAAACTTTTTAACCGAACCAAGATGAAAGTTGTCCTCACTAACCTGACTCATAGTTGTCTTCCTTGACCTGTAATCCTGAAAGTTACGTGAAGTCAATGGCAGGCTATGAGAATCAATTCAAAGGAGTTAAAACTAAGTTCAAACAAATGCAATGAAGTCAGGAAAAAAAACAAACATGTATTTTCAAAATATCATCACAAGTTTCAAACTGTGATTAAAAATGAATTGCTTCCTGGCTTGGCCCATAAAATATGATAAACAAGTTTAAGACTAATAAAAATCCAGTCAATAAACTTTTTAAAAAAAGGACTCGAGTGTACTGTCTGTGATTATGATCCTGTCTGCATTTGATCGTGTATGTATTCAACTGTGCTCTGTTGGTCGTCTATCGTTACTGTGTTATTGTGTTATCGCTTTGTAAACAAACAAAAAAATGGTGACGTTTTTATTGAAGTAAAACCTTATCCTACAAGGTCTAGTCTGTTGATTACAAGATGGCAAGGTATGGTATATGGTATGGTATGGTATGGTATATGGTATGGTGTGGTATGGTATGGTACGGTATGGTACGGTATAGTACGGTATGGTATGGTACGGTACTGTACGGTATGGTATGGTATGGTATGGTACGGTATGGTATGGTATGGTATGGTACGGTACTGTACGGCATGGTATGGTAATACTTCAATGACACAAGGACATCAACTAAATAAACTATTTTTTAAAGCAGCCTTATATCAATCAAACATAGGTTCCATTCTCTCTAGAAGAACTGTGTCATGAAAGATGCCTTGAAGATCATTAGCACCTATTAAAACCAAGGAGGAAAGATGCCTTAAAGATCATTTGCACCTATTAAAACCAAGGATGAAAGATGCCTTCAAGATCATTTGCACTCATTAAACCAAGGATGAAAGATGCCTTGAAGATCAATTGCACCTATTAAAACTAAGGATGAAAGATGCCTTCATGATCATTTATACCCATTAAAACCAAGGATGAAAGATGCCTTCAAGGAAATTCGCATCTATTAAAACCAAGGATGAAAGATGTTCTCAAGATCATTTGCACTCATTAAAACCAAGGATGAAAGATGCCTTTAAGATCATTTGCACCAATTAAAACCAAGGATGAAAGATGCCTTCAAGATCATTTGCACCTATTAAAACCAAGGATGAAAGATGCCTTAAAGATCATTTGCACCTATTAAAACCAAGGATGAAAGATGCCTTAAAGATCATTTGCACCTATTAAAACCAAGGATGAAAGATGCCTTGAAGATCATTTGCACCAATTAAAACCAAGGATGAAAGATGCCTTGAAGATCATTTGCACCTATTAAAACCAAGGATGAAAGATGCCCTAAAGATCATTTGCACCTATTAAAACAAAGGATGAAAGATGCCCTGAAGATCATTTGCACCTTTTAAAACCAAGGATGAAAGATGCCTTCAAGATCATTTGCACCTATTAAAACCAAGGATGAAAGATGCCCTGAAGATCATTTGCACCTATTAAAACCAAGGATGAAAGATGCCCTGAAGATCATTTGCACCTATTAAAACCAAGGATGAAAGATGCCTTTAAGATCATTTGCACCTATTAAAACCAAGGATGAAAGATGCCCTGAAGATCATTTGCACCTATTAAAACCAAGGATGAAAGATGCCTTGAAGATCATTTGCACCTATTAAAACCAAGGATGAAAGATGCCTTGAAGATCATTTGCACCTATTAAAACCAAGGATGAAAGATGCCCTGAAGATCATTTGCACCTATTAAAACCAAGGCTCCGCGCTGGACGAAGTGGTCGTATCTTCTTCACTAAGGCTAGAACAGAAAGATTTTAAAACTTCTTTATTCCACTTTCAGTCCGGGTGTATGAAGAACGCCGTCACTGAGAAGTACATAGTAATCTCCTAAAGCGCTGGTCGTGTGAGTGTGTGTGCGCGCGTGTGCACGTTTCGTGTGTGAAAGTTGTTTGTGTTTGCGTCTATTTGTTATTGTTATAAAGCTACACGTGTTTGTAAAATGTTTGTAAAATAGTTGTAAAATGTTTTTCATGTGCTGATGTTCTTGCAGAGTTGAAGATAATCTACTTCCTAGTCCAAACCTCCCGCAGGACGACGGGGGATGGCAGCGGTCAGGGAATGAACCCAGGACCATCGAGACAACCGAACGACAGTCCAGCGCGCATACCGTACGACCAGGCAGCATTCTATATAATGTTATACCTGCATGAGCCTTGAGATGTCTCCGCTATAATTAATAGGGTGCCTACAAGTCAGCTGAACCTCTGGGACAGGTTGCAAATAGAACGCTATCAGATTGAACAGTATCTCCAGAACTTGTTAATCTGTGGCATCAGTTCTGATTCTAAAGCCTGGACACTCACAGCAGATCTACGAGTTGCTAAGTTACCTGAATATCTTGAAGTTTCAGTCTATGGCCTGTTTCCATGGTAACGAAGAGGAAAGGGGAGTGAATGTTTTTGGTGCTGTAGTTCCTAACGTGTCTGATGAAATCACGAGATGGTCTTGCATAATTCATGTTAATATAAGCCACGGGTGTTTTAGTAGACGGATGTTTTACCGACAGACGTCAGACAGAGAGGACGAGCGTTTGTAGTGAGTTAAATCTTGTACATTGATCAATAAATGTTGCATTCAAATTTGGTTTCAAAGGAAGTTCGTTCATGCATATTTTACAAAGAACTCAATACGCCTACCTCGGTTAAGTTGTACTAGCTGTTTAATTGTACTAGCTGTTTAGTTGTACTAGATGTTTAGTTGTACTAACTCTTTAGTTGTACTAGCTGTTTAATTGTACTAGATGTTTAGCTGTACTAACTGTTTAATTGTACTAGCTGTTTAGTTGTACTAGCTGTTTAGTTGTACTAGCTGTTTAATTGTACTAGCTGTTTAATTGTACTAGATGTTTAATTGTACTAGATGTTTAATTATACTAGCTGTTTAGTTGTACTAGCTATTTAGTTGTACTAGATGTTTAATTGTACTAGTTGTTTAGTTGTACTAGCTGTTTAGTTGTACTAGATGTTTAATTGTACTAGATGTTTTATTGTACTAGATGTTAATTTTCCTCTTTATTCTTCTGTCCTGAAGTGTCACAAAATTTAACTGATTTTATTGATGGTGTTACTCTAATCATGTGAATCTTCGTTTGTTATAAATCTCACTGTTCTATTTCAGTTTCTTAATGTTTTCTTGAATTGAGGGGTCCTAAACAGGAGATGCATTTTCAAATATTGGCCTAAGTTTAAATAGCTTTTTAGTTTTTTGTGCATGTTAGATTTGTAAAAAAAATCCCTGGTGATTTATTTCAGTTTTTTAAATGATTTCTCCACTATGGAAATTTAATTATAGCCTTTTCATTTATGATTATACGCAGATTTTTTTGAGTTTTTTATCTGTATAACTTGTATAACAAGAATAAAATATCTAGTTTTCATTTAAATTTTTCTTGCTATTA
Organism: Biomphalaria sudanica; assembly: GCA_036873155.1. Classification (NCBI taxonomy): domain Eukaryota; kingdom Metazoa; phylum Mollusca; class Gastropoda; family Planorbidae; genus Biomphalaria; species Biomphalaria sudanica. The sequence continues at coordinate 370,052 of JAZGLO010001580.1, forward strand.
AAAACTGTCTTTAAAACATTATCAATGATTGATGTCACAAAAATGTACTGTTACCTGTGCTACAGTTCAGTCCCTCACACAACACAACGTAATAATAACAATATTGATATTTGTGTTTCAGGTCTTGGGTCAACCTGTTCTGTGTCTCCACCTAGTTTTCAATAATTCCACCCAGATCTTTCCCGCTGTTAAACCCAGGTTGTAGTTATAGCCCCAATAAAGTGTGTCTCGCTGACAGCAAAGTAAACACTGTTGTAATTTTTACTACAGCAAGTCTGTGTGCTTGACTGCAACCAGAAGACTGGCCTAGCTTCCTGTACAATAGAGTACAAGGATCTACATGATTTGACCAAGTAACAGTGTGATCTGAAACAGGTTTATTTACAGCATTTTACAACGTAATAAATTATTCTTTGGGTGTGCAGACTAGGAAGTAGAAATGCCAAAATGTAAGACTAAAACATGCCAAAATATAAAAAAATACTTTAAAAAAAACAAAGCTAATATTAATTGTATAAATTAGTTGGGATCAGTCACGTCATTAAATTTGTAATACGCCAGAGACGACAATCAATAAAGAAGACTTATTCAGCTTATAAGACCACTTCAGTCAAGTACTATTTTTTTCCCTTGGAAAGGGGACTAATTCAGCTTACACCACGTCAGTCAAGTACTATTTCTTTCCCTGTTTGAGATACCAAGCAAAGTAATTTAATATCAATAGATAATTAATTTTTTTTTTATTGATTCTTGTGTTGTCAGGTAAAAGAAATACTTATCAAAATTTCAGCTTGATCAGAGTTTGGGTGTCGGAGAAATAACGTGTACAAACTTTTGGCCAGACAGACAGAGTGAATTGATAAAAGCTATGTAATAATCAGAGATGATAATTTTAAGTCCAGTGAGTCTTTAATCTGTGTTTATTCAGTAATAAAGTGCATTAGTTGACCCTAGAACCTAGCGTTGATAGAAACATAATCCCTTCGTCGTACTTAGTGCTAAACACTTTAATCTCCTAAATAGTCCTAAATAATAATTTAACATTCTCTTATATTATCTTATAAAATACAGACGTTACTTAAAAAAAAAAGATGATTACGTCCTATGAATGCATCTACTCATTCATGTTGACCTATGACTAAAATACAGCCAAATCATTGGTTTTCCTGGCTAGCTCATGATTTAATAGCACTAGGGAAGAAGGAGCATTTGTACAAATTTGTCCTAGCATATGGAACGAGGAATGTGCCTTTATCTTTCTGTCTTTCTGAGTATTTTGTGAGATTTTGTTTTTTTGTATTTGAAGATTATAGTTCTGACGTCACGACCTATAACGGGACAACGAGCTATTGATCTACACAGGTTGCGACGTCGGAGGTCAGTGTTGAGGATACCATTGGTCTGATTGAACCAGATAATGTGCTATACTGTTATTTCGGCCAATCAGCATCCAGAACGTTTTGGAGGTGACGCATTCATTTCCCCCCCCCCCCCACCAAGCTACTGTGCATATACAGCGGACGGCCGTGAGAAAAACCTCGTGTTAAAAAAACAAACAAACAAACAAACGTGGAAGTTTCTTTTTTTTTTCATTATTTTTTATTTTTGAAAAAATCTGGCATAGCCCTTCCACGAAAGTTGTATCTGCGAACGTCAAGGGAGACAACTGTAGCTCCTATCGCACATCTAGTTCGTAGACAACATCAATTTGGCTTCGACATTCGGACCGCGCGTCGGGAGAGAAGAGACTTAATATTGTTATAAGTGCAAAGCGACAAGCCAGGAAAGTTCCGTGACTGAATCCGTCTGTGACCGTCTAAGCAACTATTTGGTTATTGCAAGTGTTCTGGTTCTCCGCAGTAATTAATAGATAATGTCCGAATTCAATGTGCTTAGCAGAAATTATTATTGTCTGATTTGTTGATTTTTTCATGCCCGGATCCTATATAAACCCAAGCACATTACGTTAATTGTCTCGTCCGCTTGTAATGCTATAGGTCTTATTGTTTATACTAAACATAATACCTTTCTTAAGTGCTGTGCTACTGGCTTTCCATTAATTACATACTGTAACTAATGATTTAGAATTATATTTATTAGCGGTCATGCGTCCGGTGGCATATCTAAGACTAAGACTAAGACTGCTTTATTGATCCGTACGGAAATTTGTTGTGATTACAAGGACTCTTTTCTCATATAAAGACAATACAACAGAAAAATACACATAAATACAACAGACAACATAAAGAGTTCATTCAGCGACTACACACAGGCATCTTAGGCATCTTGGAGCGTTTCATGTTCCCTGATCAATGAGTGGCGGTGATAGAGTCTGACCGAGTGAGGTACGAACTAGTTTTTGTACCGCTCTGTTCTTGTTTTGATTGACAGCAGTCGCCCACTTCGCGACGACCTGTCGTAGTTCTGATGGAGCGGGTTTGCGTTGTCTTCCAAGATTTTTTCGATTTTTCTTAGGCACTTTTGTTCAAAAAGCTCCTTTAAATGTGGCAATGTTGTAAGTGTAATTTTAGATGCTTTTTTAATGATTTTTTCTAGACGTCGCAACAGTTTAGATGAGGCGTTGCCTTGCCAACAAGTTATTCCGTATGTTAGCAGAGTCTGCATAGTCGCGCGGTAAAATGTCTCAAGGATCTTCTTGCTTAGTTTAAAGCTATTGAGTTTGTATAGCAAAAGAGTCGCTGGGCTGTTTTCATTGACAGAGTTCCAAGATGGTCTTCCCATGAAAGCTTGTTGTTGATGATAACACCTAGATATTTATATGCCTTTACTTGCTCTATAGATGTAGTGTTTATTTGCAGTTCACGTATAGTATGTTTTTTCTTTCTAAAATCTATTATAAGTTCTTTAGTTTTTGTTACATTCAGTTCTAGAAAGTTGTCGGTGCACCAGTTTGTAAGCTCTTCTATCGAGCTTCGATACTGAGTTTCGTCTCCTGAAATAAGACCGACTATGGCAGTATCATCAGCGAATTTAATGAGTTTAACTGAGTCATAGATGCTTCTTATGTCATTAGTGTAAAGAGTGTATAGTACAGGAGAAAGTACACAACCTTGTGGAGCACCCGTACATAGTACTCGAGTTGACGATTTGGTGTTGTTGACTTTAACATACTGGGGCCGTTGGGTTAAAAAGTTTAGAACCCATGCTTGTAAGTAAGGGCTTACATTTAAGTTACTCAGTTTGTTTATCATTAGATGTGGCTGTATGGTATTGAAAGCCGAGGAGAAATCTACGAAGAGGACTCGTGCGTATGTTTTGGGTATATCGAGATGCTTATAAAGCTGGTCCAAAAGCAATAGAATGGCATCCTCAGTTCCTCTAGCTGCTTTGTATGCAAATTGGTGAGGGTCTAGGCTGTTGTTGACTTTTGCTACAAGTTGTTTTAGCATATATTTTTCAAAACATTTCATAACAATAGGTGTTAGTGCTACTGGGCGGAAATCATTTAAGCAATCTATTTTTTGGTTTCTTAGGCACTGGTATGATCTCTGAAGTTTTCCAGATGTGTGGAATTACGCACGTTTGCAATGACTGGTTAAAGATATGACAGAAGATAGAAGAGATTTGCTCCGCACACAGCTTGATCAGCTTGCCACTAATTTTGTCTGGTCCAGAAGCTTTTGTTACGTCTGCTCTTTTAAATGACAAGGTCACTTCATCCTCAGTTACAAAATTGACATAGGGCTCTTGTTTTCCTTTGGACAGAGTGTTGAAAAGTTCTTTGTGTAGATCAACAAAATCTTCTTTGTCAAAACGAGAATAAAAACAATTTAGTTCGTTGGCGAATTTCTCATCATCAGCCACTGAAATTTGTTCTATGAAAATGAGGCCCGCAGACGTGTAAATTTAAATAATCGCCTTCCCTCCCTTAGAATTGTTCACACTGAAAAAAAATTATACACAAATCACAATAGAGTTTTTAAAATAACAAAACAAAGAGTCTTTGTAACAATGTTTATTCAAGCCCCGAAATTGTATATAATTTGAACATATGAATGTATACAAATGAGTCTTTTTGAGAACATTATATTTACACGGAGTTGTGAAGGATCATTAAATTACAGCGAAGTCACAATAAATGTAGACATAGTCGTTAGTCTATTACATTAGCTATATAGATATATATCTATTAGTTTATTTGAAATGACATGATTTTAATTCTACATCTAGTAACAATAAAACTAGGGCCTCAACAAGGCTACAGATTCTAGTATACAAACTCGCGACATACAAGTCTAGACCAAAAGTGAGCTTTTCAGTTGGTTTTGCTTTGTGACAAAGGTGTTTATATGATTCGCTTCAAAAAAAAAAAAAAAAAAACAAACACAAGAAAACTTTAAAACACAACTCTGATTCCTAGCAGACTTATTAAAATCTCAAGGAGAAGGTATATTATTATTTCGTTCAATAAGTGCAATTCAAGAAAATATATATTTTAAAAAATACAAAGCTTTTAGTGAGTAACATGGCATCAATAATTATGAAACAAACATGAAATTTATTTTGAGTAGATATAAACAAACAATTTGTGCGATTGGAAATATTTTCATTATTTTTGTTTATCACAACTTTTATGCTTCTAGCATCCTCTGTGCGCTATGGTCCGATCACTTTTGTGGACTAGTGCAGTGTGGGAAGAGGGGGGAGGGTATCTGGGAGAAGGTTTCCCGTGCTGCCTTTTCAAAAACAATTAAATATATGAAAAGTCGCTCGACTGATTTTGAATTCGAGCCTCCGAGATAGCGGACTTGTTAGCCACTGAGCTATCCAAGTACATACAGAAGTAGAAGGTTTTATAGTTGTCGTACTTTAATTTAACAAAAACAGCGTTAGGATCTAAGGCTTTATTACACTGAATGACGAGAATAACTACACACATAGTAAAGACACGGACTATAGTCAGTACACAACCTCACGTGAATTCACAAATGTAAACAAACATTAGGGGTGACAATCAATATAAACAAATTTACCAGAATAGTATATTTGTTAGTTTTAAAAATGTAACGAAAGACCTAATTCTCCACATAAGGATTATCTCACCTTAGTGTCATAGGCCCTAGCTGACTTGGTATAGTACAAAATTAATTACGACCAAGTAATTAATTCTTTTTTTTATTGATTCGTGTGTGGTCAAATAGACAATGAATAATTATGCAAATTTTCAAATTGACCCGAGAATGGGAGAGGGGAGACCATGAACACACACAGTGGTAGAGAAGTTCATGAAGGTTTGGTGTAAACTTCCAAATTTTACATTTTTTAATTTTTTTTTATCGTTTTGCCTTTTGGGGCTCGCAAAAACCTTCCTTCATGGAACAGTACCAGGAAAAAGAAGAAGAGGCAGACAGAAAAAGCGACGGTAGGACAACATAAAAGAATGAACGGGCCTGCCATTGAAGAGGTTCTAAACAAGGTAAAAGACAGGGAGGAATGGAGAAAGACGGTCGACGAGTCTTGCTTGGTGCCCCAACAGTCCAACAGACAAAGGGATAGGTAAAAGTAATTAAAAAAAGACACATTGTATGCTTGAAGTAGGTCAGAGATGGCCTCAGAGATGGCCTCAGATAGATCTGTCTAAGGTGCATGGTAGCAAAATAGGTTTATAAAAAAAAAACAGGTTTTAAATCAAAATTTTTATTTAAAAAAACTATGTCAAGAGGAAACGGTTAAATTATTTTATTCATAAATCCATATACCATAAAACAGTACAATACGCAAAAAATCTTATTAAAAAAAAAAAGAATAAACGAGTAGCTCTATTTCCTATATGTAGTATAATTGAACATAAGACGAAATTTATACGATTTTTCATCTCTTATCTTACAAAATAAATGTTACAAATTTTAACCTTTTCGGGCGTGGGCCAATATTTTTGTAAAACTCAACTTTTCATTGTTTATACTTGCAAAAATTGTTGAACACTTCTGTTAAAATATACATTGGAGAGTTCCGTTTATGGCGGTTAACTACAAATATATTGATAAAACTAGTGCTAAACTAAAAAGCCTGAACTATATAAATCTGTAATGTCATCGTGTTGTCGAAATGGGAAAAAAAATATATATGTTGAGTTCAATCAATGACATTTGTATGTCGGTATGTCATCTTGATGTATACATGACATCCTGATGCCCATGAGTCTAAGGTATGTATGCTTATTTCATGTCGAATATGCTTGTGTATGCGTGGTACGATGTATGATAAAGTGCATGTTTATTTTCAAGCGTGGCCATAAGCATGGAAGACAAACACATTCAAAAGAACTATGATGGTGGTCAGAATTGGTCCAACGATCATACCAGCGATGCTTAAGTTTCTGGATGTGTAGGCGCTTTCCTGCGCCTGGAGTCTGTTGCCTTGAGCCAAATAAGACTGTGACTGGAAAAATGGGGGGGGGGGGAGAAATAAAACATTGATTACATCACAATTGGTACAAGTTACTGGCTGGCGTAGTTCAGTGTTAGTAAGGACTTGTATGACTTATTAGAGTGTTGTTAGCCTTATTAGAGTGTTGGTAGGACTTATTAGAGTGTTGGTAGGACTTATTAGAGTGTTGGTAGGACTTATTAGAGTGTTGGTAGGACTTATTAGAGTGTTGGTAGGACTTATTAGAGTGTTGGTAGGACTTATTAGAGTGTTGGTAGGACTTATTAGAGTGTTGGTAGGACTTATTAGAGTGTTGGTAGGACTTATTAGAGTGTTGGTAGGACTTATTAGAGTGTTGGTAGGACTTATTAAGTCTTTTAAGTGAAAGCTTTGTGTGCATCCACAGTCACTTCAGACAGGAGGAGAATACTCTACAATGCTGTATATTATTTTTCATTTCTTAAATGGATTATAATTCTTTTAACTAATCTTTACACCTAAACCATATTAGCAGAAGATTGTATATAGAAAATAAAAACTACACAAGTTACTGAAGTTTTACAAAAAGTAGAGTTACAGAACTGGGAATCGATTGGAGCCAGAGAAATACCACTCATAAATAGTAACAAAACAAAACTAAAGCAAATATTACTTATTTTATTAATGAATGCATATTAGCTGAGTGGTAGAGCGCCTGGTTTCCAAATCTGGGATCCCAGGTTCGAATCCTGTTGAAAAAGATTTTTTTTTTTATTTCGGAATCCCTACGGAGCCTCTGAATCCACCCAGCTGTAAAGGGCACCTGACATTAGTTGGGTAAAAGTTAAGGTGGTTGGTCGTTGTGCTGGCCACATGGCACCCTTGTTAACCGTGGACCGCAGGAACAGGTGACCAATTGATCGCTACATCTGAAAGTGGAACTAAACCATTTACACAAGGTAAAATAGCTAGGTGTTATCATAGAACCCCAATATTGATAAAATTACTCAAAATCATGAAATAGTTTGCCTAAATCAGACAGGAAAACGAACTTTTGGCAGAGTTTGGGTCACATGTATGACTAGATTGACACATGACATGCATAGTACGTAATTATCTTATCTTTTGAAGTAAAGTCTGTAACTTATAAGATAAGATAATAATTAATCGTGGAATTCGAACCTAGTTGGCAGGTTGGAGCTCTATCCCCAGGTCCGATATACTAGTTTACTTACTTGCTGAGCCTTGACCAGAGCACAAACTCCAAAAGGCAGACAACAGAACAAGAGGACGAACACACTCAGACAGGTGTAGTCTTTGATTTCTTCCACAACAATAGTCTAGAAAGAAACCAAAAGAAAGTCTCAGTACAAGTTATTAAAAGAAACAGTTTACAATAGAGTCTGAAACATAAAATAATTCAGAAATAAATAAAACAACGAAACAAAAACAACGTTAATTTAACTAATTTAATTTACCACATTCTGGTGGAATCAACGCTGGTATCGTCAGTTAGGAGAGAAAAAGTGTTTTTTTTTTTAAAGTCAGGGATTGTACGTAAGACAATTTGAATTCACGGGTCAGAAGCATGTTTGCTGTCTGTGTCGGAGTATAAAAGGAGGGGGTGGTGGTGTCCAGAGACATTGGCCTAGCTAAGCTGGGGTGGGGTGGGGGAGGGTGCGGAGAATTGGAAAATCTCCCGCGCCCCCACTTGAGGGTTCCCCAGATGAGTGTTCGAAATTTCTTTTACATTGAATATTAAATACTACGCATAATTCAGGGGCACTAAAATAAAAGGAGGTCAAGCCCACAGGGTCCCCCAGCTGATGGCGAATGCCTAGCTACACCACTGTCCAGAGATAGATATGGGCAGAAAGAGAACATTCAATTCAATATTTCACGGGCTAAAAAAGTAAAAGGGGGTGGGGTCGTTTATTGTACGATCAGAGAAGAAGGAGGGGATATTCCGGCCATAATAAACAACATGAGAATGAGAACAAATCAACGGGCGTAGCCGGTGGGTAACGCTAGTATATTATAATATTTCTATTATTTGTTAGGACGTTCTTTCAGTACTGAACATTGTTACGTCCAACGAGGAAGCCATACCCTAAATGTCTCATAGAGAAACAAAAAGCCTTTTTTTTTTTTTAACACTACATTTTGTGAATTGTATTCTATAATGTTTGCTTATTCATATTTTACACTACCTAAAAAACAAAGAATAAAAAAAAGATAATAAATATTTGTCATAGCCGCTTTTCTTTAGTCATCGATCTCTGTGCCGACGTTATATTGTCGGCACTAGGATATCCCCTTTAAAAAAGGGGGTGAGATCTCCTGCATGGGAATTGTCTTTGATTCTGTAGATTAGAGACAAGTTCAGTAGTTCACCCACAAGGTATGAACGGGTAACTTTACTACTTTTTAATAGATTCTAAGGTTATTTGTATTATATTTTTATAAAATGCTTTTTATTTATAAGCCAATGGAAAATGGGAGGTGCTCGCACGTTTTGCTTACTACGTCTCTGCAGCAGCCCATGGGGGAGCCCAATCATCAATGTGATCCTGTTGAGGATTTTCTTGTGCGTGGTTCCAATATCCCACTTTTATCCATCTGTCACAGCCACTTTCCGGGTCCGTTGAGAATTACAGCAATCCAAAAGAATGCCACAACTCCTAACCATTCCTTCAGACTTTCATATTGAATCAGTCACGTCATATACCAGATTTCTTTACAAATGTGAATCAAACTTACGGCACTCGAGTGGCCAGGTTGGACCACTACAACATTGTTTGAAACGGAAGAAGTCATGGCAGACATGTGCTGTGGGTAGCCGTGGCTCATGTTCAGCATACGGTCGTCATAGAATCTTGGCGTCTGGTATGGATTGTTGACCATGTTCCAGCGTGGCCTCCTGTCATTTTCTTCACGCTCGGGAACTAACAGATCAACATCGTCATCGGGTCCTGGTTTGTGTACCTAGTAAAAAAACAACAAGATCTAGATGTTTGTTTGTAAAATGTTTTACATGTTTCGGATGTTCCTTCAGAGTTGAAGAATAGTTTACTTCCTAGTCCAAACCTCCCGCAGGACGACGGGGGATGGGAGCGGGCAGGGTTTGAACCCGGGACCATCGATAAATCCAAACGACAGTCCAGCGCGCAAACCGCACGACCAGGCAGCCATCCAAATATTTCTGCATATTTCTGCATTACTAAATATCAACATTTGTGTATCTATTTTTTTTAAATTATTAAATGTGCAAGGTCCGAGTGGGGGAGAGAAAGGCTGGGTGACCAAAGCAAACAGGGAGGAGATCAGTAGATCAAGAAGCAGAGAAAGCAGGATGGACATGGAGCCAACTTAGGGGGAATACCCAGATCAGAGTCTGATGGCGAAGCACTGCGGTGGGACTGTGTCCCTATGCTCCACTGGGAATCAAAAGATTTCAAGTCAGTTGTTCGAGTATTTATGTTGTGTCGAGTCCATAAAAACAATAATGGCTGAAAGAAAAAATGTACTTTCTCTTCCGCGGTGTCGCTCAAACCTTCTTAAACATTTACCAGTGTCGTTATTTTCGAACATCTTAAATAAAGAGCCCCAAAATAATTGGCCCATATCTCTAACATCCTGAGTCCTTATCAAGTATAAAACAGGCCCCAAAGTAAAGATAAACAAAAACCTGATTTGCAGACGTCTTCTAGTATGTAGCTTTTTATGTAACTTTTTTTTACACAATAGTTTCACTTGTGGAGGTGCGGTGGCTGAGTGGCAAAGGGATAGGCTTCTGAGGGATCCCGGGTTCGAATCCTGGTGAAGACTGGGATTTTTAATTTCAGGACCTTAAGAGCGCCTCTGAGTCCACCCAGTTCTAATGGTTACCTGATATAAGTTCGGGAATAGCAGAGGTCGTTGTGCTGGCCACATGACACCCTCGTTAACTGTGGGCCACAACAACAGATGACCTTTCCACCATATGCCCCACAGATTGCAAGGTCTGAAAGGGGGACTTTTTACTTACACTTGTATAGTAATCAGGGGGTTCCTCAAAGCCATCCTGTTGTTCGTCATGGTCTCTGTACTCTCTGTACTCTGTTTGATGCAGTTTCCTCTCTACCTCCGTTGCTAATGGAATGTAATTATCACTATAGCCACTGGCTCCTGCTTGTTGATTTCGAATGGGATGCCATGGCTCTGATGTGTCTTCACCCTCGGCAAGAAGGAGCTCCTCATCAGCGTTATAATTAGACTGTCGGTTACAAGGTTATTTGGTAAATAATAATAATATATTAATTAGGTTTATCAGGTAACAATAATTAGTTTTAAAAAGGTGCAAGCCATAATTGTAATAAAATAAACAATATTTTTAATGATTCCCATGTGGGTGTGTGAATGGATGGAATGGTGGACAGACGGACGGACAGACAGACAGATTGGCAGACCGACAGACAGTGGGATAAATAGACAGACAGACAGCTAGATAGATAGATAGACAGACAGACAGCTAGATAGATAGATAGACAGATAGACAGACAGCTAGATAGATAGATAGATAGATAGATAGATAGATTGATAGATTGATAGATAGATAGTATTTAATCATTGTACACGCACTCCTTACTTATACAGCATTTTTCTTTAAGCTACATTTGAGGTACTAGTCCCACGCTCTTTTCTATATTGATATAATGTTTTTAAAGATGTTTTTATAGCAAAATATACATTTTTAATTTCTTTATTTTGAAGAGCTAGTAAGAAATACGACAAAAAAAGTAGAGCTGAAACTTCCAATCAATGAGAGCAGCCGATGACCCCGCAGACTCTCTTGTCTTCTTGTTTAGTGCAGAAATAAACAGAAAATATCGGGTATATAATAGGTCAATGTTTGTTCTTCTATGGGGGGAAAAAAGTGTTTGATTTACTGATAGAAACATGGCAATACTCAATAGTTTCATTGGAATAAATGTATCAAAGGGAATTCTATCTTAAGGAAATTATTTTACACTAGAACAATTATGTAGGTCAGTGTCCTGTTGTTAAATCTGATACAAGAATTTATTTGGAATGAAGTTGAGTCTTACCTTATTCATTTCTATCACGTGATGTGACCTCTGATGCTATTTTAAGACTTGACTCCGCCTTCAACGTGTTTGTATTGAGTATTACTGTAAAACAACACAAAGTATTGATTTTCTTATCAAGTTCGAAAGCATTCACATGGGAGGTCATACAGTCAAAAGCATTCAAATGGGAGGTCACTTTTGTTACCAGTCGTTGACTTGTAGCGCCAAAGTGCTTGCAGACAACTAAGCCTATGTAGGCATAATATATCTTAACTAATAAACTGGAATATCCTTTGTGAACAATACTCAATATATCTTTATAATATAGACCATATCAAGTAAATATGAGGTTACAGAATGCACCAGACTTTAGTAACAATATTTCTAGCTCACTTAAATAACACAGACTTTCAGTCTCACGTTCATAATTTTCGGAATTAGATTGTTCTTAATCCGGCGGACACGACCAATCCAACGCAGACGGCGTTGTCTGAAGATTGTAAAGATGCTGGAAAGACCCGTTCGAGCAAGCGTCTCAATGGTACACACCCTTCTTGCCATTTGATTTTCAAGATCCTTTGGCGGCAGCTCAAGTGAAATGAATTTAGTTTTCTCTCTTGCTTTGCAAAGGTAGTCCATGACAGTGGCGTAGCATCCATGGCGCGAAGGGGTTCAATGAACCCGGGCCCAGGACCAATTTGGGGCCCACAGCCTGTGGCGTAACAACCATGGCGCGAAGGGGTTCATTGCGCTTGAACTCATCACCAGTTGGGGACACATGAGCGCTTGGGATGATACCAAAGTAAAAACAAAATTGTACTTTAGTTAAAACCGATGTCATTAAAAAAAAAAGGTTTGATTCTGTTAAGCAGGTGTACAAACATAGACTTTTAAGATTTGTAGAGAGTTATAACGGAATCTAACCCAATGACATTATTACTTACAAAAAAAAAAAAGGTACGATCCTTGTTCTGGCATTGGATTGTCTTTTGATCAATGTACCAATACCGTCAGATTACTCAATTGTTGTCACACACTCAATTAGTCGTATTGTGGGGGAGGGGGGGGGGCCCACCGAGATATTCTGGAACCCGGGCCCACGTGTGCCTTGCTACGCCACTGGTCCATGAGTCACTTGCGTGCAGTAGCGTGTTCAAAACCCATGCCCTGTAGACCTCCATTTGGTCATTAAAGTGAGCTTACGGTTTTTCAAAACTCTTGGTCTGAGTCTGGCAAAGGTCGACGCAGCCTTCAATGTGGGTGTTGGCGGTCGTTTCAGCACAAAATTGCTGGCAGGCAACTAAAACCGCTTGTAGGTGTGTAGGCCTATTCTATTTTGACGTATGAATCTTGAAATGACGTGAGTAACGTCTTAGATCTCAAAATTAAATTGTATGTTACATAGGTTAGGGTTGAAAAAAAACAAAAAAACTTTACTTCTTTTAACTACTTTACAAAACAACGCCTTGATCCAATTTTCTAAAAAAAAATGTTCACGATCGATCAATATCGGATAAGAATTTATTTCCGGTTTCCAGTCTAGATATAATATATAAGTCTATGGTAGAATCTAATTGGCCCACTTAATTTCTCCCCCTACTTACGAAATTTTTTGTTTAGAGCTTTGAATTATAGTTCTGTAACAAAACAAAGTTACAAACATGCCTGTTGAACAAAATGTATCACTTATAAATGACCTTTTTTTACAACAAAAAATATTTTTCGAATATTTTTTTTCGGCGGCGATCCTCAAAGTCTTAATCTAGATATGTGTGGTATCTTATCTCTTCATGGAATAAATCGGTTGTATTTGCAATGTAGTAAGGACCTATAAATTCATATTAGAATATTTTTCAAGTAAAACATTTTCAAAAGGCCCTTTTTTTAATAGGATGAATAATAAGCTGTAGATGTTAGGAGAATGCGTTTCTGCAGTGAAGAATGCAAGAAAACGCTTTTGGCGTCGGTGCTTTGCTCAGGACCCCACTGTGGGAGCTTTCAGCGCTCCCTCAGACCCCCTAACTGTCGAAAGTAAAACCTAAACATGTCTGTTTTGTGTTGTTTTTTTTAAATAATTATTTTTTTCGGAGGCGATCTTTAAAGCCTTAATCTAAATATGTGGGGTATCTTATCTTTTCAAGGAACAAATCGGTTGTATTTGCAATGTAGTTAGGGCCTGGAAATTCATATTAGAATATTTTTCGAGTAAAACATTTTGAAAAGGTCAATTTTAATAGGATGAATATAATGAGCTGCAGATGTTAGGAGAATGCGTTTCTGCGGTAAAGAATGCACGAAAACGCTTCGCCCAGGACCCCATTGTGGGAGCTTACAACACTCCCTCAGGCCCCCTAACTGTCAAGAGAAAAGCTTCAATTCGCTGTTTTTTTATTTTTGCTTCTTTTGAGAAACATTGCTTTTGAAAAAAAAAATTAAAAAAACGTATATATATATATATATATATATATATTCTGTGGCATACGTGTGTGTGTGCTGTAGGCGCGTTTATGCTTAGGGTTAGGGTTTACTGGGCGTTAGGGTTAGGGTTTGGAAAAAAATCGCCACTCCAAAGTTCTGGATCCGCTAGTGACACACACATACACATTCTCTATAAAACAAGGATACTGAACCACCAAGATTTTTGCCAGGATTATCAACTTGAGGTTACAGCTTAGGAAATAAAGAAAGAATTCAAATAGCTATAAACTGTGAACAAAATGACTGTAACTTTTCCCAACTGTAACCTTCTACTTCAGACGTACCAACTATTTCCCCCCCCCCCTCCAACCAGTGACATGTAATAACTGGAGCGTGCTAAAGTATTACTTCTATCGGAAAATCAGGTCATGACTTGATCGTCCATTACCTTTGGGAAAAGTCCATTTAGGATGTCGGAGCGCAGAGCGTCGCCATTAACTCTTTGACCACTGAGTAGGATGTCCCTCGGCAGCCAGGCGTGGATCGGGAGCTCTTCAGACCTGGTCCTGTCTCGAGTTCCTTAAAATATGTGACCAATACTGGATTGGGTCACACCATTATACGTAATGCTGATCTACGGACTCAGGATATAGAGCTATATCTCCCATTCCCAAGACAAAAGGATGTGCACAATATTTCACATAATGACGCTAACCCATTTGCGACCTCCATAATTTGCCACATCTAACGCCCGCGGTGGGTCTCATTAAACTGTCTTTCGCTCTTTTCTTTTTCTGTGCCTATCTTCGGCAAGGGCCCGTCTTTGAGTCACTATAGTGTGTCCAGGGCCGTTATGAAAGTTCTCCAGTTGTCTCTTTCAGACGCCATTCGCTGCCAGCTACTTCCTGTACGCCTGTGAGGGCAAACTGGCAATAGATCAATAAGCTTAATAATAAATGTCAAAACTACCGTCTAGAGTGTCTGTGTTTTTTTAGTTGTGATGTCAATGTTATACTAATAGATGAAGTCGAGTGATGTTCATACTTATAGATGAAGTCGAGTGACGTTCATACTTGTGACAAGAGTTCGAAGTGTTGATGACAGTTTCATTCACTCAACACGTCTTCACGTCAAGTTAAACCTGTGTCATCTATGGTGTTGCAAATGTTGTTGTTGTTGTTTTTTTTTTTTTTGGGGGGGGGGGGGCAATGTTACATGTATTATATTACAAACAGTTACAATAGATAGAATGTGCACCAAACATTTAACCTTGAAATATGTATTTAAAAAAAACGGCACTTATAATGTCAAGAGTATATAACACACTAACTTACCCAGTGACACTGCACAGTTTCTCTCAAGGATCAAATATCCAGTAGAAATTCGTTAATTTCCTTTGCTAGCTCATTACGTACTTAACATTTACATCCGGAATAGGTCTCAGTAGCACACCGTCAGTACCTTGTTATAGGAAATTGCAATGCCAACTCCACAAAATTACAAAAACACTGATTCGCAAATGAGCTCAAGTATAGAAAAAGAACGGATGTTGGCAACACACACCTTAGGCTCAATGAAGCCATTAACATTTTTCTTTTGTTAGCTATTCGATGTGTAGTTCGTAGTTCGAGTTTAACTTTTCTTTCTTTTAAACGTATTTCGCTGGAAAGTCACTAGTTTGGTAGCACTTTTAGAATGAAGACTAAGGCCTACTTTCAAAGTGTGTGACTGGCTGAGACGTCCTTATCTGTCAGAAAGACGTTGTCAACTCAATGTTTGGGTATGGCTTCGGTCACATTGCATCCTGAATCTATTTTTAATGTATTCGACTTTTTCCATGTAATCTGCCATCATGATTACCTTTGATAAAGGGGGATACAGCTGGGAGGGGCAGCCACTCCCTTCATGCGCCTCCACCCCCACGCAAGACATCTCAAATTTAATATTTATAAATGTTTTATTAACTGGTATATATTTACCAAATACTACGAATGTATGTACCTATCAGAACATCTCTTAACTCTTTCTCTCCGTAATTATTTTCCACGTTTCCATTCCCAAATACTACTAATGTATGCATCTATCAGAACATCTCTTAACTCTTTCTCTCCGTAATTATTTTCCACGTTTCCATTCAATCAATAAACATACTCAATTATTCAATTAATTATTGGTAATTAATTATTCGGTTTGATATTAAATGAGGGAAAACATGTGTACACTATCGGGAGATATAGTTTAAACGCAGCGGTTCTCAACCTGTGGTCCGCGGCCCACTAGTGGTCCGCGGACATTTGCCTGGTGGTCCGCGAGCAAAACCCGAATTGCATGCTTTTTAAAAAATAAAAAATATGAAAATTAATAGAATTAAAGACATGAAAAAGAATATATGAAGTCAGTTTTAAAGTTATTGATTTTAAATCGCTAGATGGCGATAGCGCAAAAGTGCGTTTCGATTTTATGTAAACTCTAAGTTTTAGTTACACCGGAAATCAGATGGGCCCTGGCGTCTTCCCGTTTATATTGACATTCAAAAATACGCTTTTTTATTTGAAAACTAATCAAAATAATTAAATTGTTTGAACACATGGATAAATTTTTAATAAAGAAAGCAACCGAACATAAGGACAACGATGATGATTTCTCTGACTCATCTTCAAAACCTGAGTGTGAATCAAATGCAGTTCCGGAGAAAAAAAGACGAACTCCCATATGACGGTATGATGAAAAGTATTTGCGCTTTGGGTTTATATGCGTCTTAGTAAATAATCAACCCAGACCACAGTGTGTAATATGTTCACAAATTCTTGCAAATGAAGCGATGAAACCTGCGAAACTCCGAAGACATCTTAAAACGAATCATACTGACTGCTCGGAGAAACCATTGGAATATTTTATGCGCAAGAAACATTCACTTGGTATTCAGAAGTCTTGCATACTCCAAGCAACTAAAGTCAATGAGAAGGCTTTAAGAGCATCATTTTTAGTGGCTATACGAGTTGCACAGGCCAAAAAGCCTCACACAATTGCAGAAACTCTGATAATGCCTGCTGCTATAGATATGTGTCGAGAGATGTTTGGTGATGCCTTGGCAAGTAAACTGAAACAAATTCCACTTTCAAACGACACAATTCAACGACGTATAGCTTTGGAGGCAGCTGACGTTGAAGAAAAGTTGATTTCAAGGCTGCAAGATTCTAAACAATTTGCTATTCAATTGGACGAATCAACGGATGTTTCCGGCCAGGCACAATTAATGGCTTATGTCAGATATATCTGGATGGATGAAGTTGAAGAAGATTTTTTGTTTTGTAAAGCTTGTCCAGGTCACACAACAAGTGCAGAACTTTTTGCTATCCTTGATAATTTTATGGCAGCCAATGGCATCGAATGGTCCTGGTGTATCGGAGTGTGCACGGATGGTGCTGCAGCAATGACTGGAAAACGAACAGGCTTGTGGGAACGTGTGCGTTCTAATGTGCCAACTGCCACATTTACGCACTGTATGATTCATCGGGAAAGTCTTGCGAGTAAAAGAATGAACGCGGACTTGAAATCTATTTTTGATCAGGCCATAAAAATTGTTAATTTCATCAAGGCTCATCCATTGAATTCTCGTCTCTTTGCTTCATTATGTTCGAATATGGATTTTGATCATGAGCAGTTACTGATGCACACTGAAGTTCGCTGGTTATCAAGGGGAAAAGTGTTGAACAGACTGTTTGAATTAAGTGATGCTGTGCGAGAGTTTCTTGTTAGTAAAAATTCACAGCTTGTTGTTCATTTGAATGAAAATTCATGGGTTGCTGTTCTGGCTTACTTGGCCGACATTTTTGAACAGCTGAATAAACTCAATTCATCTCTGCAAGGGAAGCACACAAACTTAATTACCCTCAATGATAAAGTGTCTGCTTTTCGAAAAAACTTGCTCTGTGGAAGACAAGATTATTTCAGGGTAACTTTGAAATGTTTGATCAATTGCATGAATTCACCGAGAAACCAGAAAATGCTGAAATCAACAAGCCCGAGTTGGTGAAATTGATTTCTGAACATGTTCAATCATTGCTGGATCAATTTAACTTCTACTTTGGTGATTTGAACGTTGAGAGTTTTTCGTGGGTTTCCTGTCCGTTTCTTGCACACATTGATTCATTAAATTTACCACCATCGGAATTAAACCAATTCATTGAACTGACCAGTGATACATCCGAGAGTGAGCTTGATGAAGTTTTGGACACAAGCTTCGCATGAGTATCCAGAACTGTCTCAGAAAGCTTTCAAAATAATTTTACCCTTTGCAACATCATATCTTTGTGAATGTGGATTTTCTGCACTGGTTACAATTAAAACAAAATATCGTTCACGGCTTGAAGTCGAAGATGAACTCCGACTGAGTCTTTCAAGCATTACACCTCGTTTGGACAAGCTGTGCTCAAATTTGCAAGCTCAAGGCTCGCACTAAAATTAAATGTAGCATTGTTTCTAATCCGAACTATTGTTAGCAGTAAGACTGATATTTGTTCATTACAAAAGAATGAAAAGGTTTGAACATTTATTAAAATATATAATAATTGATTTTAAATATCAACTTTATATTTTTTTGTATAAAACTATATAAAATTTCTAGTGCGCCAGTAGCAAAATTTTTAGTAGTGGTCCGTGGCTGAGACACACATTTTTAAGTGGTCCTTGAATCTCAAAAGGTTGAGAACCGCTGGTTTAAAGGACGAAGTTCTTCCCCTTTAGATAAGCTTTTTTTGGGGGGGTGGGGGTAAAAAAGGATCTATAAATATAATTCTCTTCTTCCCTCAAGAGTTTGGACGAGGAGCAAGAAGTAAAGGAAATATCACTCTCTTATTTCTGCGGATAGTCATCCCACGAAAAGAAAACAAGGGTGGGGTGGGGAGAATACGTTTTCACAGCTCGCTACGGATGGCTGCGCGCTGGACTGTCAAACCCTGCCCGCTCCCATCCCAATTCGTTCTGCGGGAGGCTTGGACTAGGAAGTAATTATCTTCAACTCTGAAGGAACATCCGAAACATGTAAAACATTTTACAAACAAATATTTTACAAACACTAAATAGCAGCGCCGGACTTAACCATTGTGACCAAGAAGTCATGGAAAGAGAACAAGTAATCAACTATGTATATTCACCCGTCACTAAATAACAGAGCCAAACTTAACAATTATGAGGCCCTATGCGAAACGAATTTCTCGGGGCCAAGTTTGGGTAGGGAAGCGGATAATAAGTGAAATTTAAGAGTTTGTATTAGATTGTATATGATTGGCGTTTTCCATATGAAACCCCAAATGACAATTTTTGTGTATATATTTCCGTATATTTCAAGGACATTTTCGTATATTTTGCGATTTCGGGAGATTTCCATGAGCTCCTGGTAAATTGACAGGAGAGGGCTGGAAATGTGTTTTTAAGTTTTAAAATGATTTAATTTAATAATTTATACACCTTGAATTAGAGCTGGTCCTATGAAAGTGCGGGGCTTATGAAAGTGCGGGGCACACTGCGGTCGCATAGGTTGCAGTGGCCTAAGACCGGCCCTGCAAAATAGCGGCGTATGCTACGCCGCCGGTCGACTAGTGTTGTTATAGTTTGCTTGTTCTGCATAGTCGGTTATTTCAGGTCACCCGTCGTCCTGCGGGACATTTGGACCAGAATGGAAACATCTTCAAATCTGAAGAAGAAAAAAAAGGCGGGGAGGACGGCGAGAAGAGGTGTTTATATGTGTGTGGGTGTCATGCATGAAGGGGTCATTAGATGCTCTAGGTTCCTAGTTCCAAAATGTATCCGATGTATCGACCATGACAAGTCACCAAACTTAAAACGTCGTGTGCACTGATGCGTGACTCTACATCCGCATTTTACCTTCAGAGGAACTGTTTGGAAGAAAACAGTCATCTTCATAGATCTAGATTAGAAATATAGACTATTATAGGCGTAGGCCTATAAATAGCCTAAAGCTATATAATGAACCTTATTGTTTTTAAACAGTGTGTTCCCACTATGCTACATTCATGATAGATCTAGGCAGTGGACTGAGATGGGGCAAACACTGTGCTTGTATGAAAGGCCAAAATATGGCACACCAGATTTTAGTTACATTAATATACATAACGATAGCACTATATTACATTTGTGTTAACCAACACATCACCAGTCATCCATATAACAATACAATATTAAGTACCACAAAGAACCTACAGGCCTCTCCTGCTTGGGGACCGTGTGGGTTATCTCAGTTTACATCAGGACTGTTTGATTCCTTTGATGCGGACACTTCTAACCCATACAACATCCTAAACACCATCCCAAAACAAACTCACCAACCACTAGCCAGATCCACTCCTGTTAAACCTAAATCTACTAAAATTAATACAACAGCCTCACTAAACAAACCTACTAAAGAAGTAATACCAAAATACCTTAAAACCTTAGTAATAAATTTTCAAAAAATTAGGAACAAAACAGCAGACTAAGAAATTTTATTACAATGTGAGAAACCAGACATAATTGCAGGAACAGAAAACTGTCTACATCCTGAAATTTATAATGCAGAAATTTTCAATAGTAATTATTAATTTTTTAGAAAAGATAGGGCTGATAATCATGGAGGAGTTCTTCTAGCAATAAAAAAACACTCTCATAGCAGAAGAAATTACCTTACCTAACTCAAAAAATATAGAATCTACATTTTGTAAAATTAATACCACCTCAACATCCCTAATAATAGGCAGCATTTACAGACCACCAAATTCTAGTTTGGAATACATGCAGGAACTATGTAATCAGATTACTACACTTAAAGAGACAAATACAAATGCAGTTTATTGGATTATGGGTGATTTCAACCTACCTGATATAAATTGGAAAACACTAACCATAGATAAACACCAAAACCTTAAAGACATAAATGAGCTTTTCATAGAAACTTTACACAACCTAAGTTTAGATCAAATCATTAAAAAGCCAACTAGATTAAACAACACATTAGACCTCTTCTTAACCAACAGACATGGATTAGTAGTTGATTATGATATTATCCCTGGTCTATCAGACCATGAGATCATAAAAATACACATTCAGATAAAAGCAGTAGCCAATACAAAACCCAAAAGAAAAATCTTACTCTGGAATAAATGTAACCTAACATAACTACACCAAGCTGCATTAAACTTTCAACAAACATTCTTATTAGAAAAAGACATTAACCAACCAGTCGATGACCTCTGGAATTTCATTAAAAACCATCTTAAAAGCATTATAGAAAATCATATACCAACTAACTGTAGTGGAGTGGATACCTTTTCAGAAAACACCGGCCACCCCGATATCCACGTGACCCTTCCCCCTAGATGGCACCTTGTGTCCGCGCATGACAAGGCAGACCAACGTGGGCACTGTCCATTCGACCGGCATCTCTTGTCGCTGTAGTGTCCGTACGTTACTGGACCTACGTCGTCTCCATTTCACTGTTTGTGCCTGGTTCTACACCATGTGTTTATGGATGGCTGCAGAGGCCAGCATGTAGATGAATTCATGTATTGAAATGCGTACCTGTAGTATTCTATATAGAATGTGAACTGTCCATCTTGTAAATGTATTTTTACAACAAGTGTTTAGATACTGGCTTTTAAAAAACAGTATATTTGTCTTTAGTATTTAATAAACAGTTTGGAATCGTCCTACGAGTTACCTTTGTCATGTCATTTAGTTTGTTCTGTGCCAAACCCACCACATAAATACACATCAAACAAAATAAATAAATGCTGATTTAATAATAGACTAAAGAAGCTTTGTAAACAGAAAGAAAACCTATATAGAAAATTTAAAGAAACCAAGGCAGAAAGAGTTTACAAAAAGTATATAAAAATTAAACACCTAACCCAAAAAGTAAGCAGACAGCTGCAGAGTGAATACATAAACAATGTAATATCTAAAGATAACAACAAAAACCTATGGTCATACATTGTCTAAGAAAATGGAAACAACAGGCATAGCGCCATTAAAAGATGAACATAACATAATACATAATGATAATGAAACTAAGGCAAACATCCTAAACAAATACTTTGCATCAGCATTCTCAGCCCCAGGAGACAAAGACATATTTCTTAATTTGAACCAAGTAGACAACATAGAAGATTTAGTAGTACAAGAAAATGGAATTAAAAAACTATTAGCCAACACCAAACCAAATAAAGCGTCTGGACCTGATGGTATTCCAGCTAGATTACTCAAAGAACTAAGCAATGAGCTAGCCCCAGTGTCCAAAATACTCTTTCAGGCTTCACTTAACCAGGGCAGAGTACCGAAGGACTGGAAAGAAGCTAATGTCACCCCCCTATTTAAAAAAGGAGAAAAATCTGATCCATGAAACTACAGACCAGTATCACTTACCAGCATCACATGTAAAATCCTAGAACACATAATATGTAGCAGCATCATAAACCACTTAGACAAACATAATGCCCTCACCCCATACCAACATGGCTTTAGGAAATATAGATCATGTGAAACACAACTAATAGGACTAATTGATGATTTTTCAAAAGGTTTAGATAATAGTGAACAAATAGATGCTATCTTACTAGATTTTTCCAAGGCTTTTGACAAAGTTCACCACCATAGTTTGCTTAAAAAATTATAAATATTTCGGCATTAACGGTCCACTGCATCAGTGGATTAAAGATTTTCTGATAGGGAGAGAACAAACTGTAATAATAAATGGCTCTAAATCAACACCAATAACAGTAAACTCAGGTGTACCTCAAGGAACAGTCTTGGGTCCACTACTATTTTTAATTTACATAAATGATTTACCAAATTGCATTAGTTCAGGAACAAAAGACAGATTATTTGCAGACGATTGCATAATATATAGAACAATAAAAACAGCACAAGACACAGATATTTTACAAAGAGAATTAGATGAATTACAGAAATGGGAATCAAATTGGAGCATGTCTTTCCACCCATAAAAATGTCAGTTGTTAAGAGTAACAAAAAAACTAAAACAAATTAATTCCACTTATCTTATTCATGGCAAACCAGTAACACAGACTAAAAACGCAAAATACCTAGGTGTTATAATAAATGAAAAACTGTCATGGAATCCACATATTGATGAAACTATAAAAAAATCCAACAAAGCATTAGGGTTTATTAAAAGAAATTTCTATAAATCAAATAAGAACATAAAACTAAAATGTTATTTAACCTTGGTTAGGCCAATAATAGAATATGCATCCACTGTTTGGGACCCCTCAACTCAAGAAAACATTAAGAAACTGGAACAAACGCAAAATAGAGCAGTGAGATTCATAACAAACGAATATTCACATTTGACTAGAGTAACACCATTAGTAAAATCACTAAATTTAGAAAGCCTTCAGGACAGAAGACTCAAAAGTAAAGTAGAAATTATACATAAAACACTGAACCATAATCTTCAAATACAAAAACAAAATTTAATAAAATACTCTGAAAGACACAAAAATAAAGGCACATTCCTCGTCCCATATGCTAGGACAAATTTGTACAAATACTCCTTCTTCCCTAGTGCTATTAGAGCATGGAATGGGTTGCCTGAGCTAGCCAGAAAAACCAGTGACTTGGCAGAATTTAAGTCATTGGTTAATATGCATGACTAAATGCATGACGCGTAGGACGTAATCATCTTCTTTTTTGAAGTAACGTCTGTATTATATAAGATAAGAAGAAGATAAGATTAAAATAATAAATGTAATGTCCTTAAGATCCATGCACTCTCTTTGTCCCCCCCCCCTTCCCTAATACATAATATGTTAGTATGTACAACGATTTACTGCTATTCTACTTTAAAAACTAGCTTCTAAAGAGAACAGAATATCTAGATTCATCTATTGCATTTAAAATTAAATTGACGGACATTTCAGTTTCAACTGGAAAAGAGACATTAATTCGCTTACAATAAATTTTCTAACTAGAACAAAATTAAACTGTAGACTCCAAAAAGCCGAAGGCTACAACTACAGGATTTAATCACTAGATTATAATATGTATCTGTAAATGAAAAACGTCTTCAGTTAAAAAATATTTAAGAATAATTTAAATATCGGATTTAGGATCGTATTATTTATATAAAAAGTAAAGTTCCCCTTTCAGACCTTGTGGTCTATAGGGCAGATGATTTAAAGGTAATCTGTTTCTGTGTCATGTGGCCAGCACAACGACCAGCCACCTTTACTTTTCCCTAACCAACGTCAGGTACCCATTAGAGCTGGGTGGACCTAGAAGCGCCAAAATATCCCGAAATAAAAAATCCTAGTCTTCACCGGGATAAGAACCCGGGACCCCTCGGTAGCCAAACGCTTTACCACCGCGCTTCGATTATTTATATAGTTTACGAAAAAAAAAACCCAATAAAAACAAGATTATTAAGAGAGTTTGAGCTTTAACACAAACTCAAATGCGGCCCCTATGGGCCCCATCCACGGAGGTAAAAAGCTTGCAATATTTTCATCAAGAATACCATAAGCTATGAAATACAACCTGTCGACAACCACAATCCTTACAACTTACGTACAAAGTAAACCTATGCTGAGTAAAAAAAAAAGTCGATATGATTGTATTCTTCTCCGGCTGACGACATGATACTGCAAAGTGTTTAATATTCAAAATTTATTCAATGAACTGATTGTTATGATGATATGGTTCAGTGTAAGTCTGGACTAAGGATTGTAAGTTAATGTAACATTTTATTATCTATTAATCTTACCGTCAAATGTTGAACCGTTTCTTTTGCTAAATACGTTGTTTCTCTGTGGTAGTTAATTGACACTTCAATAATTTTTTAAATATCTACCTGTATTGCAGACACAAGGGCACGGGTCTTATTTTTTTAGCCCTCCTATGCCTTTGGGGCCATGGGCGTAGCCTATGTGTCCATACCTAACGCAAAACTTTTTTTTTGTTTTGTTTTACATGTTTCGGATGTTCCTTCAGATTCAGGAGATAATTACATCCTAGAACAAACCTCTTGCAGGACGACGAGGGATGGCAGCGGGCAGGATTCAAACCCGGGACCATCGAGAGTTTAATTGAGACCACCGAAAGATAGTCCAGAGCTCATAGGCCTACCACACGAGACTGAGAGAAGTAGACTATCTTAGCAGCATAACTGCATCAGACCCACCTTCCCTTGCCATTTATGTGGCTGGCGTTTTAAAGCGAGGATTGGACCCCGTAGTTATCTCTTGAGTTCTAAAATGAGAAATGTGCTCATCCATCTTTCGACTATATGTACGAAGGTGGCGCTATTTTTATTTTGCATGAGAAATTTTGTCACTTCTACTGCCGTAACTGCCCTTTCATTCTTCTTTTATATATTGCAAACGTTATTTTAAAAAAGAAGATAATTACGTCCTACGGCTACGCTTTTCATGTGTCGATCTAGTCATGCATGTTAATCAAATTATGTTAATTAGATATGTTACGTGAACGATCAAGAATTAGTCTAAAGTAGATCTAGATCTATAAGTATAATGTCAATTATGTTTTATGATCATAAAAATTTTAAAATTTCGTTTCGTTTAATAATTTTTTGTTTTCCCTATTTTTACATGTTACTTCACAACATTGTCACATGACTTATACAGCAAGATGACAGCCGATCTTGTTTTCGGTATGTGTCGACCCATTGACTTTGCATAATTTGTGTTGTTAAGTTAATACATTTCTTTATTTTTAATATTTTATTAGCGAATGGTCTTTTAAACATTTGACTGTTATTGAACCTTTCTCGGCAGGCTCGATTCCATCGTTTTATCGAGAAGTTTACGATATTGTTTGTCCAAATCAAGAGCAAGTGGACCGCGATCTGTTCGTTCAACTGTTGGTCAAATCCAGCCTTCCTAAACATGTTATTATGCAAGTATGTTAATAATAGATCTAATCTAGATCTAGTATGAAGGCCAGATCGGCTTACAGTGCTTACTATAATTTACGGTTTGAAACATAGCTTACTTTGTGTTTAGCAGAGTATCATAACTATAAAGTATAGTTGTATAATTTTAGAAAGAAATTAGAAAGGGGTGTGTCTTTCCTGGCCTAGGCCTAAAGCTAGGGACAGGCCCAGAGGCTAAGCCCTAAGCCACACTGACAGTGACACTGCCAGATCTAAACTAGAGTCTAGATGTAAAAAGGCAATATGAAATTTTGAAAGTGAGTCTAGGACTAGTCAGTAACAGTAAATCTAGAATTCTAGTTCTACTAAATGCATGACACGTAACTCGTAAGACGTAATCATCTTTTTGAAGTAACATCTGTATTATATAAGATAAGATACAGAGTTCTAGATTCTAGTAAAACTAATAAAAATAAACTTGATCTAGATTATTCTAGATTTAACTAATGAACTTTTATCTTCTTATCTTTTGAAATATAGATGTTACTTTAGGCATATTCTTTGGTCAATCTAGTCATACATGCTAATCAATGACTTAAATTCTGCCAAGTCATTGGTTTTCCTGACTGACTCAGGCAACCCACTTCATGCTCTTATAGCACTAGCGAAGAAGGAGTATTTGTACAAATTTGTCCAAGCATATGGAACAGGGAATGTGCCCTTATCTTTGTGTCTTTCTGAGTATTTTATTTTGAACTAAGTCATTACTACCAATGGGTAGATATTTCTATATTCTATGTAGAGAAAAAAAAAATAGATTTAGATCTAATTATCCAAGCCTTTTTGTTCCAAATTATGAATTTAGAAAATAACCATAAACCAGAAAAAAAATCTATATCTGCTACAAAGCATACAGCTAGACTCTATGCATGAGTTGTCACAAAATAGAAACAAAAAATGGATTTTTTATTTATTTTTCTTATTGTTGATCTGGGTACTGTGTTTGTCCCATATGCTAAGACAAATTAGTACAAATACTTCTTTTTCCCTAGTGCTATTTTTTTTCCCACTTAAATGTTTATAATAACTTAAATATTGCACTTCCAACAAACAAAAAAAAAAGAATAATTTGGCTTATCTCTGTGCATAGAAATCTCAAGTTTTAGTTAGTGAGACACCAGTTATTTAAAGTCTGTCGTTTATTACTTTGACTGTCATTTTGGTTAGCATTTTTTTTCCCCTCCAAATTATGATGTCATCAGACTGCTAGATATTTTCGTATTTCATGTGCTTCAGATTTGGGACCTGATTGACACGCAACAAGGCTTTATGACCCGCAATGGCTTATATAAGGCTTTAGCATTAACAGCTCTTGCTCAGCAGGGAAAGACTGTCAGTGATAAGTTGCTGGAGACATTTTCTGGTCAAGGTAGGCCTAGATCTAAATCTATAAAAGCTAATGATAGTATAAATATAAAAGAACTGAAAGCTCTGTTAAAATATTTATTTCTAAATTTACTACATCTAAACCTCTAAAAGCTAGTGATTGCATAAATATAAAAGAACTGAAAGCTCTTACAATATTTATTTAAAAGTTTTATTAGTAGACAAAGCTATTTTTATCATTATTGTATGTGATTTAGGCTGCTTATTAACACCTTCATAAGTTAATATTAACAGGGTTATGTTTTTTAATTTGTTGTCTAGAATGGTAGTATACAGCTAGAATGTTCTTTTTCATTTTAGAATTACCAAAACCATCTCTAGGAGATTTGTCCGACCTTAAAGCTGCAAGCTTAAAAATACGTCGGGAGCGAATGCCGAATGTGTTGTGTTTTGACTTTAAGGATCTGTGTGACATAGACAGTATCAAGTTAGAGCTAGTGCCGGAGAAAAAAGGCATTATTCTTAAACATGTGGAGTATGAGGTTACCAGCAAGGTGAGGCTACTCTTTCAGTAAGTTACTTTAAAATACTGCATTTATTTACAAAATCAAAGTGACGTTTAATGATGCTCATATTTTCATTTTCAGCGACACAAAGCAACTGTCCTGCGCCGATATAATGATTTTGTTGCACTTCATGAACTGCTAACAGCCAGATTTGCATATAGAATTATCCCCAGACTTCCACCCAAAAAGCTTGGAGGTAATTAACTAATAAACTCATTGGTTAAAGATTACAAACTTCATTTCACTTATAAGACATACTGCAATGGAAGACTGGTATCAGGGATATTCTGGATAAAATATTTTCTTTAAAACCTAATATCAAATGTACAGATTCACTTTTAACTGTTATGGGGGAGGGGTAAATGGCAGGCCAGTAGTTGTTTTTTTTTTGGACAGGTGTCTTTGAATCCAAATTAGGTGGATTGAATTAAGAATGCCTCATGTCTTAGTGTCCACTAGGCATCTGGCCCATGACTTTTGATATGAGCAACGTGTTCTACAAGTCCACATTTCTGGATAAAGTATATATTGTAGAGAATCCATGAATGGCTGGCTGCCTGGTCGTGCAGTACGTGTGCTGGACTTCTCCATGGTCCCATGTTCACACCCTGCCCACTGCCATCCCCTGACACCCTATGAAAGGTTTGGACTGGGAAGTAAATTATCTTCAACTCTCAAGGAACATCCCAAACATGTGAAACATTTTACAAACAAAACAAAACATGGCTAAACCAGACTTTAAGATTTTTTGAATAAACTTTTAATCCTAATTGAAAACGTCTGAATAAACATTAAATTGATAGTTTGAATTGTGTAAAGAGTACACCATGAGTAATTGAATGTGTTTTAACTCTTAGCTTCCAGAGAGTTCATAGAGCAACGACGGAAGTGTTTGCGCAGATATTTAAATATTGTGGCCAGACATCCTCAGATGCATGATGACAAGTTAGTGAAATTTTTCCTGACATTTGCTGGAAATGTAAGCTCAGTTCTGATCATATTTTCTTCTCAATAATCAGAATAATATGACTTAAATTTGGCATTATAAAAAGCAATAATTAACCAAAAACTTTGTATTGGTAGGATGTACAGTATAAAATAAAAGAACAGTTCCGAGGGATCCCTGATGAGTTCATGACAAGTGACATGGCCAGTAAAGCAAAGGTAAGATGTAAGATTTAAATTTTTTTTTACTTAATCTTTAGACAAGACCTTGTTCAAGGAGTCCAGAATCAACACCCACGACTGGGAAAGGCTTGCATTGATCTTTCCTCATGCTTTGGAGACACTGGGTGGTGTTGTGTTGGGCTAGAAGCAAAGAGTTACCAGAAATAAAAGTTGTAATGCAGTGCAACTTTCCTGTGCAGATACAAGGATTTCATTGCGCTTCAGCGTCCCGAGACATGACGTTAAACTGCGGTCCTCTTTCCTTAGCACTTTTGGAGCTCAAAAGTGCCCTACTTCTTTTCTATCATTGTGTCTGCCTCCCCTTTTCGTAAGTCTGCCTTCATTGATCATCACACTGTCTCCTTATCTTTAAAATCTCACTACGTCCTAGACCAGTCTGTTTGCCTTGGACTGCGACGGGTAAGGGGGGATAAAGAGATCCTGGTGTTTGAGTGGTGGCTATCTGAGGATTAACCACCACAACACAAGACTTTGGCTCCAAGTTCCCCTAGACCTGAGGCCCAGATGGCCCGCTCTGGGTCAACCGGCTGGTCATGCCGAGCTACCAGCATAGGTCGTCGACCTATGCTGAAGGGCGGTGGCCGGAGGGTCAATCAGGGAGCTGCTGATGCCTGATGCAGCAGCTGACTGAGTAAAGCACCTGTGTAGCCCTGGCGGGCTCATTCTGGACATACAAATGGCCTGTCCCCTTGTTGGACTCGATGGCGGGTGGGGAGCACAGGTGCCGAACTAACAAGAAAATATATATGAATAAAAAAAAAACCAATAAACTACTTGCCCCAGATTTAAGTCTGGGCAAGAGACGTCGTACTGAGGCAAAAAAGGAAGAGGCCACAAAAAGCTGTACTACCTGGCCATCATTTTTGGTGGTCAGGTGCACAGAGGAGGGGAAAAGCCTGACAAAGCTGAGCCCTTTCCTTATCTATAAGGGACTCAAGTCAGTAGTGGAAGAGCACAAGAGTGTGTCTAAGCTACACAAATCAATAGAACTTCTTGTAGAAGTAGATGGCAAGACACACTCTGAGGGGCTTTTATGATGCAGAAGACTCTTTGATCTCCAAGTGGAAGTCATGCCACACAAGAGTCTGAACAACAGCAGAGGTGTAATCAGCTCTAGGGACCTACTGGAATGTTCCGAGAAGGAAATAGTGGAGGGCATTGAAGGAGTCACCCATGCCCGGCGCATTACCAGGCCCAGGGATGGTGAGGAGGTCAAAACCGCCACTATTATCCTCACATTCGGAACTAGGACACCACCAGAGTATGTGAAGGCAGGATACCTACGAGTTCCAGTAAGGCCCTACATACCTAACCCCATGAGGTGCTTCAAGTGCCAGGGTTATGGACACGGCGCGGCAGTCTGCAAGAGGAACACTGTGTGTGCTTGATGTGCTGGAGAGGGTCATGAGGACAAGGGCTGCACAGCCCAGTTCAAATGCCCAAACTGTCACGCTGGCCACTCAGCCTACTCCAAGGACTGCCCTGTGTGGAAACAGGAGGTTGCCGTGCAGGAGTACAAGGCAAGAAATGGATGTACCTTCAGCCAGGCAAAATCTGCTGTATTGGCCCTACAAAGACCTACGCCCAGGCTGTTGCTAAGATAGGAAGATCCATAGCCACACAGACGGACACATTGACCCCACCACCCCCTCCCCCTCCTCCAACTCAGAAGAAAACACCGCCAAAGAACACACCTCTGAAGAAACAAGAAAGCCCTGTTGTCATGCTAAAGAACAGGTTCTCTGTGCTCGCTGATGAGAGCATGGAGACTGAGCAGCATGTCAAAACCAATACTCTGGGAGAACCCGGAGACATCATGTCTGACACAGGTTCTCCTCAGAGAACCCAGCCAGACACATCAACCTCTACCGAATTAGAGGTTGACCAACTCCCTAAGGGGAGAAATCAAAGCGGAGAGGATGCCCTAGGTGAGAGAGGAGGAATTAACCTCCGCTCTAACCAGAGGGATCTCCCCTCTCCAGAGAGAAAGACTTCCCCCAAAAGGGGGTTGTCCTCCTCTCCATCCAAACCCAAGAATAAAAATACCAAGATCACTGGAATAAAGGGAAACCCCTCCGGGGGCCTCCCAAGGCCAAATAGCTCCAAGTAGGTCATCTAGAATAAGCCATGGATTCCAGAATTGTACAGTGGAATTGTAGAGGCCTCAATGCCAATTATGAGGAAATGCAGCTACTGATGGACTCTGAGACTCCTGTAGCTGTCTGCTTACAGGAAACATTTCTGAAAGATAGCATCAGCTTCCGAAGCTACAGTGCTTACAGCAAGAATGTTGAGGATGCAGAGAGAGCATCAGGTGGAGTCTGTATCCTTGTGAAGGATAGCATCCCCCATGAGAGGGTATCCAACAATACAGACACAAGAGGTCGTATGCTGGAGGATATCTTCCTCCAACATGATTTATGCATACTTAATGATGCATCACCGACCTACTTGTACCCAGGAACTGGATCTATCACATGCATTGACCTTACCGTATGCGTCCCTGGACTTCTGGACGACTTAAAATGGTCAGCAATGATCTACGGGGAAGTGATCACTTCCCAGTCATCATTACTAACAATCTCCCCTCATTGGGATGACCTCAGCAGTGGAAACTGAATAAGGCCGATTGGGAACAATTCCAAAAAAGATGCTCCGAGGATATCACAGAAAATATCCTCGATGAACAGAACCCAGCAACCTACGTAGTATAGCCAGGAAAGTTGTCCCCCTAACCTCCGCAAATCCCAAACGGCCTAGCAAACCATGGTTTGATACAGCTTGCAAAAGTGCTATTGGCGATAGGAAAAAAACGACTGGCTGCATTTATAAACAATCCTTCCCAGGAAAACCTTAAGCTATTTAGGATAGCTAGAGCAAAGGCTAGACAAACCATACGGTCAGCCATAAGGAATTCCTGGAGAAGTTTTGTCAGCAGTCTGGATGCCAAAACTTCTGCTAGAGCGGTTTGGAAGGCAGTAAGGCGAATCAAAGGGAAAGAATCAAATGCAATAGGGCATCTGAAAAACCAAGGACGAACGGTCACGTCCCCCAGAGAAATAGCTGACTGCCTTGCATCCTCAATAGCAGAAAAGTCATCCACTGCACACTACACGCCAGAGTTCCAAAAAGTCAAAACCAAGGAGGAAAGACAACCCCATTGATTTCAGGTCAGAGAACAATGAAGACTACAACAAACCGTTCTCGTTTGAGGAACTGAGGGAATCGCTGAACAAGTCAAATGACACAGCGCCTGGAGAAGATGAAATCCATTACCAGTTCCTCAAGCACCTTCCCGAACCCTCATTGGCAGTCCTGCTAGGGGTCTATAACTGTGTGTGGCAAACAGGCGCTTTCCCAAACAGCTGGAGGAAAGCCACAGTTATACCGATACCTAAACCGGGAAGAGGCGGCTCTGACCCAGCTAAATATCGACCAATAGCACTAACAAGCTGCATCTGCAAAACCATGGAAAGAATGATTAACAGAAGGCTGGTCTGGTACCTGGAGAGGAATAAAGTGATCTCCAACTACCAGTGTGGATTCCGGCAGGGGCGGACAACAACTGACCACCTGGTAAGGCTGGAAGCTTATATTTGAAATGCATTACTCAGAAGAGAACATCTAGTAGCTGTATTCTTCGATATAGAAAAGGCATATGACACAACCTGGAAACATGGCATTCTACGTGACCTGGAGCTTATGGGGCTTAAGGGACACATCCCCCGTTTTGTGGGGGAATTCCTGAAAGACCGAAAATTTCAGGTTCGAGTGGGCAACTCCGCTTCTGACACTCATGACCAGGAAATGGGTGTACCCCAGGGCAGCATTCTGTCAGTCACCCTGTTCAACATTAAAATAAATAGCACCATAAATGCTCTGTCCCCTGGCATAGAGTGCTCTTTGTATGTTGATGACTTTGTCATTTTTACTTATGGGAAAAATATGAACACCTTAGAAAGAAAATTACAGTTATGTTTAAACAAAATTCAGGGTTGGGCAAACGATAATGGTTTTAAATTTTCTGACTCCAAAACAGTTAGTATGCATTTTTGTAATTTAAGGGGACTCCACCCAGACCCTGAACTATTTATACACAAAAAAGAAAATCCCTGTCGTGAAAACTACAAAATTTTTAGGCCTCACCTTAGATTCCAAATTTAATTTTCTCCCCCACATTAAGGAACTTAATGAGGTAGAATTATACAATCGAAGGCCTTACGTCATACAGCCGTTGGGCCTTCGAATGAGAGAACCCATTCAAAATTTAACCCCACCCATTGACCAAATCTCTAAAATAGAAACCCCTCAGAATCCTCCTTGGCTAATGAATAAACTTAAATTAAATTTATCCCTCCTTAATTTCAAAAAAGAAAATACAGACCCAGGCATACTACAAGTCCACTTTAGGGAACTGCAGGAGAGCTATGGAGATTGTGGCACCATCTACACAGACGGATCCAAAATGGATGGAAAGGTCGCGTGTGCCTGCTCCTTTTGGAACAAAACAATCTCCCGTAGACTCCTCGATGGCTGCTCCATCTTTACGGCCGAATTGCATGCAATATCGCTTGCACTTATGTCCGTTAAAGCATCAGAAAGGAGGAAATTTATAATCTGCTCCGACTCTAAATCTGCATTGCAAGCTTTGGGGCGGATGAAGACTGACATCCAATTGGTACATAAGAGCCTGAAGCTGTTGGACCAATTAACAGCCGAACGTAGGGATGTCACCTTCATCTGGGTCCCCTCCCATGTTGGCATTGAGGGAAACGAATCCGCAGACAGAGAAGCAAAGAGAGCCCTAAATCATGCGGTGTCAGGAACCCAAATT
This sequence comes from Biomphalaria sudanica, assembly GCA_036873155.1. Taxonomy (NCBI): domain Eukaryota; kingdom Metazoa; phylum Mollusca; class Gastropoda; family Planorbidae; genus Biomphalaria; species Biomphalaria sudanica. The sequence continues at coordinate 403,787 of JAZGLO010001580.1, forward strand.
CCCTGCTCGGACCTGAGACAAAGTATTGCCTCTGCCACCTATCGAGAGTGGCAGAACCGATGGGAGGCTGAGACTCACAGTAAACTAAGGCAGAGTGTGGCGGATGTCAGGTGGCAGCCCACATCTAAGGGTCTGACAAGGCGTGGTAGCACGACCATGTCCAGACTTAGGATTGGCCACACCTACATCACGCACTCTTTTGTGCTGAAGAGAGAGGAGCCCCCACTTTGTGAGTACTGTGACTCTCGCCTCACCGTGGAACATATCCTCGTTGATTGCCCGAGATACCAGGATGTCAGGGAGAAATATTTTAGAGCCACTAACTTAAAAACACTATTTGATAATGCCGACCCTGGGAAGGTACTGGGCTTTATGCGGGAAGTGGGGTTATCTACGAAGATCTGATTTATGAATTTGTGAACATGTACTATTTACATTAGATTTTTACCAAATAATTAAATTTTTACTACCTTTACTATTTTAACTGTGAATAGACCTTGATTTTAATGATATGACTGTATAGAATCTGGCCCTTGTTGTTTAGAGAGAGAGTAGTCCTTAAGGGACTACAGGCACGACATGGCCTAAATTGTGCCGATGTGCCTAAAATCAGAATCAAAATCATTGCGCTTCATGAGTTACTAAAAACATCCAGATTTGCTTACAAAATTATTCTCATACATCCACCCAAAAAACTTGGAGGTAATTTGATAATGAACTTAAAGCCAAAGCAGGCAATACTGCCACGGACCCAATTTACCTGTGCCTTGAGTGTAATGAACTTTAAAGTTACTAACATCTTCAAACGTGTTAGAAATAAGATTGTGCCTTTCAATATTTTTACCTGATTCTGCTTAACAGTCAAACAGTTTATAATGCTCATTTATTGTGCATATTTTTTAGCTTAAAAATATTTATAGATAAAGTAGGATTAAATCACCAGGCATTTGTTTGGGAAAGCATTCAGAAACTCATATTGTCAAACAGTTTTAATTAATGCTTATAATTAGGTGTTAATAGGAGATTATATGATGTACCTAATGTTTAAAGTAAAAAAAATAAAGTTGCCCTTTCTGACCTTGCGATTTGTAGTACAGATGATGTAAAGGTCATCTGTTTCTATGGGTGTCAGTTTATGAGGATGTCATGTGACACGCACAATGACCAACTACCCTTACTTTCCCCAACTAATGTTGGGTACCCTTTAGATTTGGGTGCACTCAGGGGCATCCTAAAAATCCCCCAGTCTTCATTGAGATTGGACCCTTTGGTTTGAAGCCAAATGCTTTACCACTCAGCCACCATGCTCCTATCTAATGCTTAGTTTATTATATTTTTCATATTTTCATATATCTTGATGTTTATTTGTCAGGACTTGGTTCCCATGGATACACAACAGCAACTGGCTGTCAGCAAAGAACATATTAAACTTATTCACAGCAACGTGGCTAAGTTTAAAGAAATAGCAGAGGGTCTGGTGTGCAGGTCTACAAACTATGCTACAGACATGCTACAGCTGGGGAGACAGTTCAGGTAAATGGTGTAGGGCTGCTACCTGTTATTGGTGTTTGTAGCATTGTATTATTTAAACCAGCATGTGGATACAAACCTTTGTAACTTTGAACTAGTAAAGGAATTATAAATTGTTAAATCATAAGATAAGGCTTTGTTTGATCATGTGATGTGATCTAGACTGTCATCTTCATGGTTCCATGTTAAAACACTGCCCACCAGCATCCCCTGCTAATCCTGCCAGAGCTTTTGGGATAGAATGTATGATATTCATTTCTGGAGGAACACCCAAAACTTCAAGTTCAAACATGAAGGAGAGATTAATATGAGTATCCAAAAATAACAACATTGTAATATTTTGTTAAAATATTCATCGAACAATATACCATTTATTGATAACATTTGAAAAAAAAAAATCTAAAAATGTTTTTGCTGAATCACTCTGAATCTTCTTCCCCACAACAAAAAAAAGGAATGTTTTGAAAAGTTATCAACAGAGAAGAACCTTCGACATGTATTACTACCATTAATAATTACAAAATAAACATTTTTTACGATAACTGTAACAGACACTCACCTATCTAGCTGAAAAAAAAAAAAAGAAAGTTTGTTATATCAGAATGAATTAGTTGTTGCTATACAAAAAAAATGACAATGAAATCCAAAATAATTCTATTCACTTGTCTCTTTACAATTGCTTTGGTTTGGTTTCTAGCATTATGAGCAACGATACAACACCCATTACAGCCTGGGCCACGGGTACAAGTAAAACCTGGGAACGACTGCAAAGAGGCTTCAGAATACTATCTGTTGACTTTGCTTCCATTGCGGACAAATCTTCTCAAGCGGTATGTAAACTTGAAGGAAATCGGAGATCATTAACTTCTACAGTCTTTTAAGTCAGAGCAGGACACACACCTTTAAATATCACCTTAACAGAATAAATCCCACACACCCACAGTCTGCAGACACTGCGCCCACTCTTATGATACTGTGCATCATATCCTCTTTAAATGCCCCATTTTAATCCACCTCAGACAGACCATACTACCACAAGAGTTCAACACCTGTATAGCAGTGCTGAACAACTGAAAAAAATAGTACACTATTTTTCCTTGGCACAGTCGCAAAAGAGCCTACAGCCCAGCAGCAAAAAAGCTGGCTAGAAGAAGAAGAATTGAAAAGAAATTATCTTTTCAATGTTTTTATTGTTATTGCTTTTTTAGTAGTATTATATATAGTTGTTAATTTCAATAACTGACCTGTTTTTATACTGTTTATAAAACTAGTAGTACCCTAAAGCTTAAGTAAGTAGTAGCGTTAAGAAATATTTTTTAAAAACTCTTAATTATTACTTAATTTTCACTAAACATAAAAGTTAAAAAGTTGTATTTATGTATGGTTTCTATAAATTTAAAGTATTCTAAAATAAACATTTAGATTCTGAACACTTAAATACACATTTCAGGGGCAAAGAATACACATTTTTTATTGGTCAGTGTAAACATCTCTGTCTAGAACTCCCATCTTTATTTATATTTATCAAATAAAAATATTTCACTTTTTGTTAAGTTTTTTCTTTTTTAATCCTAAACATTTCACATCATTAGATCTTAACATTTGTGTTAAATTCCTGCTATTCAGCAATTGTTTTTTTAAGGGTATGGTTGAGAACTAAAATCTATGTGATAACAAATTAGTAAAGTAGTAGGGGGGTAGTGTAACCTGTATTTGGAATGTATTTATTGAAGTAAATCACAATAACAGATCTGCTTGCATGGCTATTTGGTATGCACTTTGGACTGTCATATCTTAGTCCCAAGTTTGAACCCCACCATCTGTGTGAGGATCTGGGCTAGGAGCTAATGTTTTTCATTTCTGATGGAACATCAAACAGTTGCCAATCAAGTTTTACTTAAGCTTGTGAAGTGGAATAATATAGGTGTAAGATGCATAGTATTTTGTCTAGAATTGTGCCACTAAATGTCAATGTTTATGTCTTCTCCCTTTAGGCTATAGATGAAGAAGAAGGAGTTGTGGAAAAACTTGCTTTCTTTGAAGATCTTATCTTGGCTTATAAAGTAAGTACAGAGGGAACTAGTATAGTACACAACATTCTGATTAAAATAGTTATAGTACAATGTGATGTGTGGTTAAAATGTTGTCCCCACTTTGTGCCAGGACTTGTGTGAAAGACACGAGAAGGGAGTCCTCCATGATCATCAGAGAGCCATACAGAAGATGGGTCAGTACAAGAAAAAGAAAATGTCTGCCACAGTTCAGAACTCAGACGTAAGAATTCAGACTTTTGGTGTTCAGTTATTACTTTTAATTATAGTTTATCGTTCAACAGTTTATTGACTTTAGAGTGCACTACTTTGAAATGCTATTATTATTATTATAGCTTTTATATAGCGCTACTTTCATGCTAATAGCATGCTCAGAGCGCTTTTGGTCCAATCTCATCTGTGGACCAGTGGGGGGGGGGGGGGGGGGGGTATCTAGGAGTTGGTTTTCCGTGCTGCCTTTAGGCGCTCAGTAAACACAACTCTTCCTGAGTCTGCTGTCCAACCTCGAGCCCCCTTCTAGGTAGCCAAGCCAAGTTCAAGCGCACTTGGCCTCTCGACCATGCTTCCCACTATTGCTCCATGGTAAATGATTTTAGATTGTACAACTTTGAAATGCTGTTGTTATTCAATGTCATTATTTCTGATGTCACTCCATGTTTCCACAGACTGTTGCCGTTGACCAGTTGGAACAAAAAATTCTGGAGGTAAACATTTGAAACAGTTTTAGTCTGTGCAAGGAGAAAGTAGAGTAGAGAAAATGTTTGAATTGCAAATGCCACTGCCAGGGTTCTCTTTAAAAGAATTTAATCTTGTCATCATATTGTCAGATCAGGATCTAGTCTCTGTCAAAATTTTAGACTAGTTTTAAAGTTATTTGAACAAATAGTCTCTGTCGAAATTTAAGACTAGTTTTAAAGTTATTTCAACAAATATCCTACACACATAAAGATAACTTTTTTGTTTTTTTGGTGGGCTTATTAAAATTGATAGATTTAGAATAATTTAAAGTTATACTTGTTTTAGTTGTTTCCAAATTCATAGTTAATTTAAATAAATTACTTTAAGATTACAACATAGTTGACCTTTATGTTCAGTGTCAATTTCTCTTTTGTTCACAGCAAGAAGGAGAAATTGCTAACATGGAGAATCGTAACTTTTATTCCCTGCATTGTTTACAAATGGAGACTCAGTTGATCTACACGTATCTGGACATATTCTATGAAATCGTTACTTGTTTGGCTCGTGTGGAAAAGGAAACTGGCTCAGAGGTTGGTTTTTAGACTTTCGGACGCTAGTGTGATGCATGATGGTCTTTTCAAAGTCATCAGTCATTTTAATTGCTATCAGGAAGAGTTCAGGCCTAATTTAATAGCTATTTGGCCTAATTTAATAGCTATTTGGAAAACTGAATGTTCATTGTGATGTTTGCATGGAGAATTTAATGTTCATTTTAATAGTTATATGGAGAATTTAAGGTTCATTTTAATGTTTATATGAAAAATTTAAGGTTCATTTTAATTGTTTTGTGGATAGTTATAAGTTGATTTGTTGAAATTTTTTTAAGCATTATTTGTAAACATACATAAACAAAATGTATTTGTTTTCTTGACCAGCTCTCCAGAATTTGGTCAGCGATGGAGCCAGCGGTCAGTACACTGTCTCCCAACAAAGAAATGATAAACAGCAAGTACACAGGACTGAACCTCTAGCTGAATGTGGGATAATTACGAGATGATTTGTTTGAAATGTTGGACACTTGTTAATTAGATCGCTATGTTATTTAAAGTCATTTTTGAATATTGGATTTATGTTGTTACCCTTTTTCCAACAACACCCCCCACCCCCCCCCCCCCCCCCCCCCCATATATATTTTTCAAAGTCCTTAGTCTGGCATTGAGTTATGGTCCTTGGAAATATTCATTATATGTTTGTAACTGTGTTGTTTTGTTTTGTGACCAACAGACTATAGGGTTGTATCAACTCATTCATGCAGTGTTTTGTTTTGTGACCAACAGACTATAGGGTTGTATCAACTCATTCATGCAGTGTTTTGTTTTATGACCAGCAGATTCTAGGGTTGTATCAACTCATTCGTACAGTGTTTTAAGATATTGTCTTGCTTGAGAAGTTGATATTTAGTCTTGGATCCTTTCATTCCTATAACTTTGTGATTTGTAAATATATTGACTCTTTGTTCAAACTGTTGAAGACTGGACTGGGAATGAAAGCGACACTGAAATTTTTTATTTTTTTTTAAACAATGGTTCTTGATTACAGACTTTGTTTAGTGTGTCTACAAACTTTCCTGATTACAGATTTTGTGTAGTGTGTCTACAAACTTTCCTGATTACAAATTTTGTTTAGTGTCTACAAACTTTTCTGATTACAGATTTTGTTTAGTGTGTCTACAAACCTTTCTGATTACAGATTTTGTTTAGTGTGTCTACAAACCTTTCCTGATTACAAACTTTGTTTAGTGTGTCTACAAACAAACTAAACTTAGACTCTTCCTTCCCTTTGTTTGATTTGTGGTTTTTCTTTTTTTTTTTTCATAAAGCCTTTAATTTGATCAGATCATTTCATAGAAGAAAATGGGTATGTTTTTCTAATATGATCACAGAACACACTAGTTATTTTGTCCGTGTTTTAATATAACACTATAAATACATTGGCTAGAAATTGACATTTATCTAGATTTCTGGTTAGTTTAATTCAAGGGTGTCTTGCTCTGAAACTTCTCAACACTACAGAACAGAAAAAAAAAGTTACTTCTTATAGAGTACTTTAAGAAAAACTAAAATTTTAGAATGAAAGGTTTATGGGCCTGTACTAGTTATATTTTCTTTTTTAAATTCACATTTGCAAATTTGAATAGGTGATATTTTATATAAGAAGTAGCTATATATGACCCATGCCCTTAGTTTGTGTATCACTAATCTAGTGCATTGGATTTAGATTTATGTGAAATATGGCAAGATGTTCCTTTAACACTTAATTTTCACATGAAAGTGTAAGTGACCATGCAAAATTGGGTTCACCCGATTTGTTCTTCAATAGAGATAAATTTCTGTAATTATTTTTAATTTTTAGAGCCTTTTTGTTGTGGAGGAGATATTTTACATTCACTATGACCTCCACCATGATTTTAGGAACATTTAAGCCAAATTTTATTAAGATTGGTCAAACGTTTTGATTTCTATAAGTGACATTTATACATACATACTCCTGACAGTGTGCTTTGTATATTAGATAGTGGTTTGGTGCATCAGTTGATGTTAGTTGGATGGCTGCCTGGTCGTGCGGTTTTGCGCGCTGGACTGTCATTCAGATTTATCGATGATCCAGGGTTCAAACCCTGCCCGCTCCCATACCCTGTCGTCCTGCCGGAGGTTTGGACTAGGAAGTAATTATCTTCAACTCTGAAGGAACATCCGAAACATGTAAAACATTTTTTACAAGTTGATGATGAAATAGTTTCTTGTTGCATTGAAATAGTTTCTCATTGCTTTCTCACTGACTTGTTCTTACGACAGTGAACAAATTACACATCTGATGTTACCGTGTGCCTGGTGGTCTGTTACCAGTGGTACAACTTTATGTGCTAAACTGTAGGCATGTCAGTAGTCCACAATTAGAAGAGCTGCTGTCGATTTTATAAGCAGTGCCTGTTGCATCTAAACTATGTATCATTCAAACTTGCTAAGTCATTCATCAGAGAAATGTACATGTTCATTTAGGTACTAAATTATTAGAGTTTTCTCCAATCTGAACAGGAAACTAAATTAGACTGTTTTGAATCTTTTGTGACATGTATCAGGTTATGCTTTCATCTATAAACTAGTTGATAATTGTGATAATGTTTGTTTTATTAGATTTATATTTTTCACACTGTTGATATATACTGTGATTGTATTTTATTCCTATGAAAAGATGATTGCATTTGGTAAAAGATGATTGTATTTGATAAAAGATGATTGTATTTGATATTTTTCCAAAACTTATTATTCTCTTTCTGCTTCTGTTGCCAACTGCTGGACTGTGTCTAAAGGCAGGGATGTTGATAATTTTTTTTTTAAAGTTAAGTACCCCATTCAGATCTTGCAATCTATAGGGCAGATGAGGGTATGATATGACCAGCACAGTGACCAACTGACCTTTCTTTCCCCAACTCATGTCAGGTAGCAGACGTGATGTCTTCCATTGTTGTTTTTTTTTTTAGTTGTACAAATTTTCATATCATCCTCACTGTTGTATATCATATCATTCTCCCCAATCCAATATTTCAAACCTCAAGGTTGTTAATGGAATTGTTTTACCAGCATTTAATGTGGCAGTGGTTCTAGTCCTTGACCAAATGACAGTGTTTTGTTTCTTAAAAACAAGTTAACATCAGGATAAGTGCTACATAGATATCACATAATGTAGATTTCTTTACCACTTGGGATACTCATCTGAATCAAATATTTATTTACGTATTTATTTTTTTCTAACGGCCTTCTATTTAACTTAGAATTATTTATAAAGCCATTGTCAGGCGCTAATAACAGTATGTTTTGATGTGATATACTTGTTAGTTTTCATTGTGGCTATGTATGATATGTAGACCATAAAATGTCATGTTTTGAAGTATACATTTTTATGATATCCTTTACAGTCTTAGGACATTTTTTTCCCAGTTATTTTGTATACATCTTTTTCTCCATGCATTCATTAAAGCTCAGACTATGAAGCTCTCTAATCCAGGGTCAGTCCCATTTACAGTTGTTCTTACAGTGAAGTGTCTTTATATAAACACTTAACAGAATTAATAATAAGGCTTGCCTTCAAGTCCAAATATTAAATGTGGCTTGTAAAGAAATAGAACTTTTATGATACACAGGACCAAGGTTATTTATTAACATTTCTTAATCATTTTAGAGAGCATGTCTTATAGGCAAGTGTTTGAAGCATTGCCTCAGTATCACATTCATTTTCATACTCATATCAATTTAGTTTCTCTATTAAATGTCTTGAATCCATATAATGGGCAAAGGTTTGTTTATTTTGAGATGTATTATACACTTCAAGTTATTCCTGAAATTTATATCTATATTTCTCCTACATTTCTAGTTGAAGATAATTGAAATGAACTTGCTTCACTGTTCAACTGTTTGAACCTCTTCAACCAGCTGCCTGCCTGTACCTTCAATAAACTAGACTTGACAACTGCTCATGAATTCAATCTCTACTAGGATTAACTCTCTGCCCACCAGTTCTGTTTAGGAGCAGTAAGAATGCCATTGATATTTGGATAGGGCCAACTGGTTTGATGTATGTTCTTGTGGTGGTGGTGAGACTATTTCCTGTTTTCCAAGTAACCTTGTGTCCAGATTGGGCAGCTAGACATGAATGTATCAGATCATATATCAATTTGTTTTTAAGACGACTTTCACTAATAAACTGTTTTGGATTTTTACCTTCATCTTTGTTGTTTCTAACTAAAGGGGAACATGCCCACATAAAATCTATGTAACAGTGTCAAGACAGTCAACAAGAAAAGAGTTAATGATTGAACGGATTTATTAAAAGGGAACTCTAAAATGTACTACACCTGTATGATCACATTGGATCAATCTATCTGGATAGTTGTCCTGAGTCTGTCAGAACAAATCGTCTGGTCCATCAAAGTCTCTATCTCTCCTGTCCTAGTGTTGAGGGCAGTGGTTGTCACTCTCTGACAGTCAGGATGGGTTGGACTTGTGCGGACATCCAGTCTTGTTTTACAACCATTGGACCACATGTCTCGCTGTATTTGATGAACCAAAATAATCTCTGAGTGTTATAAAGCTCCAATGTATTTTCTATTGCTACAGAATGGTCCAATCAATACTATAGCTTCTATCAGTTCAAATTTCACAAGTAAATAAAAGAAAACTTACAGGAATATAAAATCTGTGAAGACCATTACTTGATCTCTTCATTGCATTGGTTGCTTCTGGAATGAAATTCATTTCAAAACATCCAATTTCAAACAAAAAAAAGGTAATAGAAATGTAGAGACTTTCATGTTTCATAATTTGTAGTTATTTAAAACAAAATATTCATCACATAATGGACTGATTTTTTGTTCGTATATATATATATATATATATATATATATATATAAATATATTTATATGAAATTTACCTATGTACTAAGGTGTAGTCATTCGTTGATGACCAAAAATTAAATTTACTTTAAAAAAAATAATACATAAACAACTGAGACCCTCACACTGCATAGGGGATGCAATCAACTTTTTCAACTAATATCTAAAGATCAAAGTTGCTTCCCATGTGTGAAAAGCTGCCAACTTTAGTTAGAGCTTTCACATACTTACTGCCTGCAGACTCAATTTATCTTTTGAAGTAGCTGTAATCTCAAACGTTATCTGTTCAATTCTTCAGTTACAAACTTTCAAAAGCTGCTTACTATCTTGGAACATAAGGAAAGGGCATTGCAATAGTTTTGTCTTCAATAGGGACCTCAACTCTACTCATTTTACATACAGTAGAACGTCGTTTATCCGAACGTTTATTATCCGGAGCGTCAAATATCCGGACCAGTTTTTTTTTTTTTTTTTTTTATCAACCACATGTACTGTGATGCACATATACTGTATGAATACTGTCACGTATTACGAATTGAATTCTACTTTTAAATGGCTTGCCTAGGGGAACGTGACAATAGAATAGCAGTTGTGTCACTTATAATAAGTCTGAATTTAATCAAAGACTTACAATGAATAACAAAAAAAAATGACACAAGAAATCGGAAGGTAAACTATCAACTTAATGTTTAATCAAATATAAAGTTACAAGAAAGAAAAATAAACATTTACTCAATACAGAATTGATGTGTTGACCAAAACCCTTTTACAAAAATGGCATGTAAAAATATTACAATACAAGAGTTTGAAAATGTAATTACAAATACAAGCAAGCAAGGCCTTAAAAAAAAATATTAACTTACACGATAAATGGTATACCACGCAATGTCTCCGCTATTCTGTCTCACGGCTGTCTCCGTATGTCTGTCCGTCAACGTCACGCGGGCGGTCTTTATATAATATACCGCGCGTCGATTTCAAGACAAATCTAGGAATTTCTCGAAACAAATACGTCATCAATTTCCCAGATCTAGAACGCTCTTCAAAGAGACAGAAAAAAAAAACACCCTCCTTTCAACCAGAGGTACACACACAGGTCAAGGACCGGTCACTGTCTGTGTGGCTTGACGAATAAAAAAAAAACTTATTACACAAGGGGCAGACAACCTCCCCGTCTCTCGACCGCAACAGGTCAAAGAAAAAAAAACAATGCCTAGATACGTAACACCTCCCTCCTAAAAATAAAAAGTTTACATTTCCACGAAATGGAAATCTTTTTAGAATTAAAAAAAATATTTACATTACAGAATGTATTTATCATGATATATATATATATAAATATACATCAAAATACTTTTTACAATCTAGATAAGGCATCGGCGATAACATTTTCGCTGCCTTTTATGGGTTTAAGATCTAGGTTGTACTCTTGTAAAAATAAACTCCACCTGAGAAGTCGTTGGTTCTTGCCAGACATTTTGTGGATAAATGTAAGGGGATTGTGGTCAGTAAATACAACCAGTGGCCATCTGGACCCACTGATATAAAAATCAAAGTGTTGTATAGAAAGAATCAACCCAAGACATTCTTTTTCCACAGTAGAATAATTTCTTTGATGTCTATTAAATTTCTTGGAAAAGAAACAAATAGGATGCTCTACTTGGAAATTATTTTCTTGGTAAAGGACTGACCCAACACCTGTGTCACTGGCGTCAATAGCTAACCTAAAAGGTTTTCCGAAGTCAGGAGCCATCAAAATGGGAGAGCTAGATAATATCTGCTTGATCTGGTTAAAGGCTTTCTGACATTCATCCGTCCAAGTAAATCGGACGTTCTTTCTCAGGAGGTTTGTTAAAGGACTGGCAATGACAGAAAAATTTTCGCAAAATTTTCTATAATATCCAGACATTCCCAAAAATCTTCGGAGTTGTTTCCGATCAGCAGGGATAGGGAAAGCTTGGATAGCTTCTACTTTGGCCATTACAGGTTTCACCTGGCCTTGTCCTACAATATGGCCTAAGTATTGGATGGAAGCCTGGCAAAAATCACTCTTACTCAGGTTTACAGTAATTTTTGCATGTAACAGTTTAGTAAAAAGACAATGCAGTTGTTTACAATGGCTAGAAAAATCTTGGCTAAAAATTACTACATCGTCTATGTATGCGTGGCAATTCTCCATGTCAGCAAGCAGGGCATTTATCATTCTCTGGAAAGTGGCAGGAGCATTCTTCATGCCAAATGGCATCACTTTGTATTGGTACAAACCATCAGGGGTGACAAAGGCGGAGATTTCCTTTGCCCTATCAGTCAGGGGAACCTGCCAATAACCTGAAAGTAGGTCTATTTTGGTGATGTACTTAGCGTCACCAATACGATCTATGAGATCGTCTATCCTAGGGATAGGAAACGAATCGGTCTTTGTTACAGCATTTACCTTACGGTAGTCTGTACAAAAACGATAAGTCTTGTCCTGTTTAGGTATCAAGACACATGGGGAGCTCCAACTACTGGAACTTGGTTCAATGAGGTCATTTTCAAGCATATACTTGATTTCTGACCTAAGTATGGCAAGTTTTTCAGGGTTAACCCTGTAAGGATGCTGCTTGACTGGAGTAGCCTCGCCAACATCTACATCATGCATTATAACATTAGTCTGTTTTGGTACATCAGAAAAAATGTCATTAAATTCATTAATGAGTTTCATGATAACTGGCCTTTCTGTCGAAGACAGATGAGACAGTTTTACATCCAAATTCTGTAATACAAAAGAATTAGGTATTTTGTATTGTCCAAATTTCTCCTTTACAATATCATCATCAATAGGAGAAACATGGCTATTTGAACAACTTTTGACTGTATTTAAAACACAATTACTCTTATCTGAGTGATCTGGCCGAGATACATAAGGCTTCAGCATGTTTATATGACATAACTGAGTCTTTTTCCTACGGTCAGGGGTTTTGATTGTATAATTGAGGTCACTAATTTTGGTCTCAATTTCATAGGGACCAAAATATCTGGCTTGCAAGGGTTGACCTGGTATGGGCAAAAATACAAGCACCTTATCCCCGGGAGAAAATTCTCTAACACGGGCCTTTCTATCATACCAGCGTTTCATGCTGGATTGGGTGTTTTGTAAGTTATTTTTGGCCAGAACACAAGCATCATAAAGTCTAGTTTTAAACTTAATTACATATTCTAAAAGTCCTTCAGTGGCTGTTGGTGACAACAAAGTCTCTTTTATACATTTCAAGGGACCGCGCACCGAATGGCCAAAGACTAAGTCAAAAGGGCTGAATCCCAACGATTCCTGGACGGATTCACGGGTTGCAAACAGTAGCATGTGGATTCCTTCGTCCCAGTCTTTTTCGTGCTCAAAGCAATAGGTTCGGATCATGTTCTTGAGAGTCTGATGGAATCGCTCAAGAGCGCCTTGCGACTCGGCATGATACGCACTCGACATGCAGTGTTTGATGCCCAACTGAGTCATGACTTGCTTGAAAAGATTGGCCGTGAAATTCGTTCCTTGGTCCGATTGGATGGACTTTGGTAGACCAAATAGAGTAAAGAACTTGATTAAGGCCTTTACAATGTTTGATGCTTTTATGTTCCTTAGAGGAATAGCCTCAGGAAAACGAGTTGAAGCACACATAATGGTCAACAGGTATTGGTTGCCAGCTTTTGTCCTTGGGAGAGGACCAACACAGTCAATAAGTACTCTGCTGAAAGGTTCTTCAAAGGCTGGAATCGGCTTCAGAGGAGCAACAGGGATCTTTTGATTTGGCTTGCCAACCATCTGACAGGCATGACAGGATCGGCAGTACTGGATGACATCTTTCTTCAAACGTGGCCAGAAAAAGTGTGACATAATCTTGTGGTATGTCTTGTGGATGCCGAGATGACCTGACATTGGTGTGTCATGAGCCAGATTCATGATGTACGCTCGGTATCTTTCTGGTAACACGATTTGATGGCATATTCTCCATTCTTCTTCGTTGGATGCGTCTGGAGGTTTCCATTTCCTGAAGAGCATATCATCTTGGATGTAGTAGCACGTTGATGCTAGCTCTGCCTCTTGTGATGTCATTGCGGTTTCTCGGAGTTTGGCGAGCTCTGGATCCTTCTTTTGGTCCTCAATCAACTGTTTTCGAGTTGATGCCGGCTTTTCAGAATTTGGCGTTGGTTCTTCTTCAAGAGAAGCAAAGAATGTGGTGCTCAAGTCCACATCATCTTGGTAACTGTTGGCTTTGATGACGTTTTCTTCTGGAGATGCTTTCAACCTCATTGCCCTTGTTACTGCACACGCTGGATATAACTCTAGGTCTTCCTCGGGTGTGGCAGATAAGTCGGGTGTTTGAGTGACGATGGGTTCGGCTATCACCTTTCCACCTGCTAAGTCATTGCCTAACAGCAACGAGATGCCTTCCAATGGTAATGTTGGTCGGACACCTACAACAACCGGTCCAGTAATGAGATTTGACTTTATGTCGATTAGATGTAGAGGCACATCTATACATCCAAGCTCTACGCCTCGTAACAGGATGCTCTTCCCAGTCGATGATGATTTTGACAAGGGCAAGATACCCTCTAAAAGTAGCGATTGTGAGGCACCTGTGTCTCTCAAAATGGTGATAGGTCGTAGACTTGTAGAATCACCGGGTAGTGATACGAATCCTTCCGAAATGAAAGGCTTAAAATCCTCTAATAAAACATCAATTTTGGTTGATGCAGACTGGACTTGGGTCGAACTCTCGCTGGAGTCATTGACATCTCTAGGAGACGCAGTGGAGAAACTCTTTCTTGAGTCAGTAGAACATCTTGTGGATGTATTTGGAGAACTCTTGATGGAGTCATTGGAACATCGGGGTGATGTCTTATGGGAACTCTTGATGGAGTCATGGGAACATCGGAATGATGTATTATGGGAACTCTGGATAGAGTCATTGGAACATCGGGGTGATGTATTATGGGAACTCTGGATAGAGTCATGGGAACATCGGGATGATGTATTATGGGAACTCTGGATAGAGTCATTGGAACATCGGGGTGATGTATTATTGGAACTCTGGTTAGAGTCATTGGAACATCGGGGTGATGTATTTGAAAAACTCTTGTTTGAGTCATTGGAACATCGTAAAGATGAATTTGAAGAACTCACTGTTGAGTCATTTGAACACCGTGGAGACATTTTCGGAGAGTCTTGTACAGTCAATACATTTGAAACAGGTGGTGTCGAGGTATTCTTGATATGGCTTGATGATGAGGGAGTAAACCTCGACGACCACTGTACTGTGCAAGCGCTGACTTTTGAAGGAGCTTTTTCGTTTCTCTTCCTCAATTTCCAACAATCGTCAACTTTATGGCCTTCTCGTTTGCAGTAGGAACAAGTAGCTTTACTTGTAGTAGGTTTTCTGTCATTTGTACTGCTGTTCTTGATGGAGTTGCTAGCAATGGACTCAGGCTGTTTGACTTGTTTTGGCTTGACATCCGTCGTATACTTGGCAAATTGATGTGATATTATATAATCGTCTGCCAACACTGCAGCCTTGTGCACATCTTCCTCGCCACGATCAGCTATATGCGTACGGACGTCCAGCCGCACACAACTCTTGAACTCTTCCATCAGCATTAGGTTCTTGAATTTTGCAAAGTCGGTGCCGATTTCCTTGGAAGTGAGCCATTTCTCAAAGCGTCGCTCCTTTTCCCGCAGGAATTCTACATGGGTTTGGCCATCCGATTTGCGACAATCCCTGAACTGCTTTCGGTAAGCTTCCGGAACAAGTTCATATGCCTTAAGAATTAAGGCCTTAACAACATTATAATCTTTTTGTTGTTCAATGGTCAAAGAACAAAATACCTCTGCAGCTCTACCAGTCAAAACTGTTTGCAGCAAAGTGGGCCACAAAGTTTCAGGTACATTAAAATTTTTCACAGCAAGTTCAAATTGTGGAAAATAATTGTCAATTGTGGCTTCATTAAAGCGTGGAATTATTTTCAAAAATTTTGTTGCTTCAGCAGTATGACTGGCAGGGGAAGAATCTGGTCTTACATTAGCAGCTAACTCTAATTTTTTTAACTCTATTTGTAATTTCATTTCCATTTCATTCTGCTCTCTAGCCGCTGCAAGCTCTAATTCTTTTTGTTTAATTTCTCTCTGCTCTCTAGCCGCTGCAAGCTCTAATTCTTTTTGTTTAATTTTTCTCTGCTCTCTAGCCATTTCCTTCTGGGCTTCTATTTCCATTTGTTTTAATTTTATCTGAAGTTCTAAATCTGATTTACCCTCATCGGGTCTAAGGGTTTCTAAAAGGTCTTCAGAAAACACTTCCTCGTCTACATAATGGATTACAATGTTATCTCTGATTTCTTGTTTAAGGGCATTTGATTTTATTTTTAACCCTAAATGTTTTGAAATAAGGACCAGTTCCTTCCTAGTAAAAGCATCAAGCTCTTCCACAGAGGGATTGGCAAGAAAAACCTGAATATCCATGACTAACTAGCAACTATTACAAGCAAAAATATGTATACAATGTAAATATACAGTACAAAATCAGTACAACAAAAAAAAACCTTAAGAGAGTTTGGTCAATACTATTGATACTTTACTTCCGACTCTTTGAACAAAAAAAAAAAATTTTGTTAAAGTCAACTTCGCCTTTACAAAATTACTCAAGTAAGACGAAAATAGGTTCAGAAAAATATCCGGGACGAAAGCCCTCAAACTTCTTTTGTCACGTATTACGAATTGAATTCTACTTTTAAATGGCTTGCCTAGGGGAACGTGACAATAGAATAGCAGTTGTGTCACTTATAATAAGTCTGAATTTAATCAAAGACTTACAATGAATAACAAAAAAAAATGACACAAGAAATCGGAAGGTAAACTATCAACTTAATGTTTAATCAAATATAAAGTTACAAGAAAGAAAAATAAACATTTACTCAATACAGAATTGATGTGTTGACCAAAACCCTTTTACAAAAATGGCATGTAAAAATATTACAATACAAGAGTTTGAAAATGTAATTACAAATACAAGCAAGCAAGGCCTTAAAAAAAAATATTAACTTACACGATAAATGGTATACCACGCAATGTCTCCGCTATTCTGTCTCACGGCTGTCTCCGTATGTCTGTCCGTCAACGTCACGCGGGCGGTCTTTATATAATATACCGCGCGTCGATTTCAAGACAAATCTAGGAATTTCTCGAAACAAATACGTCATCAATTTCCCAGATCTAGAACGCTCTTCAAAGAGACAGAAAAAAAAAACACCCTCCTTTCAACCAGAGGTACACACACAGGTCAAGGACCGGTCACTGTCTGTGTGGCTTGACGAATAAAAAAAAAACTTATTACACAAGGGGCAGACAACCTCCCCGTCTCTCGACCGCAACAGGTCAAAGAAAAAAAAAACAATGCCTAGATACGTAACAATACGAAAAATAAGTGATTATTTTCCACAATAAAGGTAAAATTGCGACATTTGTCACCTATTTTGCTCGTTCTTCACGCACGTGTCCCGCATGTGATGATTTTCAATATTCGTATAGTGTCCGGTTGCATATACTGCATGGATCGCTTCGGTTTTCGGTTATCCGAACAATCGCGTATCCGAACGGTGTCCGGTCCCAATTGAGTCGGATAAACGACGTTCTACTGGACGTGTAGGAACAGTTGCTGGATCCCAGACAGAGCCAATACTGATATTCAATTGAGATTCTTCTTCTTTTTCGTTCTCATTGTTGTCTTGGAGTGTTCAGATGAGTAGACCAATACATGAGATGAACTGCGCAGTGGTTTCCAAATCAGGGAGCTCTCCATATAGTTTTCTTTCTATTGGGGTGATTTGGGGCCAATGTAAAGAGAGCAGTTTTGGAGGACGTGGTCGGCATTCTCTGGTGATACTCCACATGGGCAGATTTCAATTTTGAGCTTCCGGTACATGTCGCATTCTGTTGTGTCCGGTCCTGAGTCGAAAGATTAGACGTTGGTCTTGTCGGGATAGCTTATAGTAAGCATCATCTTTCTTGTGATTTGGATGAGAGCTCGTCCATTTCTCATTTATTTTATTTACAATTAATTTCTTCAATTCTTCTGGATAGAGTGCAGAGTTAATTAGTGAGTTAGTTCTCCCACTCTTTAGATTCAAATTTAGAATTTTTTAAAATATGTATTATGTCTGATCAATTGTATAATATCTAGATTTATAATTTTAAATAGAGGACAGTGTTATAGAAAAAAATGTTACAAAATTAAAAAATTCTCTTTATAAAATGTATTTAAGTATTAAGTCTTATTTGAATCAATTAGTGCAGTCTGGAGCATTGGAAATACTAATGATAGAACTTGCATTTTTACATATTAGACAATTTAATGGACTGCTAAATAGTTAACAAGTCAGAAAGGTACTAAAGACAGTAAGACAACTTACTGGACTGTTGTTTCATTGGAGTTTCTAGTTGAAATGTCACACAATGTTCATTGGTGCTGCAATTCGTCAAGCTTGTTTTAGCTAGTGTCTCAGAAGTTTTCACCCTGGACGAGAGACCGTCTAGGTGATCAGCATTTTTTTGTACCAAATTTTCCTCAGGTAACAATGACCTGTTCAGTTTTTTTGTCAGAGAATGCTGGCTAGTTGACTCATGTGTAAGTCTAGAACACTTTCTTTGTGATGTTACTGGCCTATCAGTGGATGTTTTGGATGGGATGCTCTGCTTTGAGTTGCTTGTGGTGGCTTCCTGACAAAGTTTGTTTATTTGACGTGACATTGGTTTTTTATCATTACAGAGTTGAGTGCTGTTCAGTGTACTAGTGTCCTCAAAGTTGTGTCTCTCCAACCAAGTGGTCACAGTACTAGAATAGTGACCATGGTCAACGAGACTCCGTTCTGCTGGAACAGGACATGTTTTTGTTAGGAATGTTTCTTCCATCACAGGCCGTGAGGGGCCAGCTAACTCTTTGACGTCTTGACATGAAGGATCCTCTGATTCTCTCAAATCTTTAAAGCTGATAACACGGTCAGCGGAGCGTGAACCATGGCTGGTTGACAAGTTGGATCTCATCCTTGTGAGAGCAGATGGTGGACCAGTTTCTCTGCAGATATTTCCATGTTGGCCGTTCTTACGTAAAATAGAAGGTGGTCTGGTTTCAAGCCTGAACATAGGGAAAAAAAATTTAAGTTCAATTATAATGTGTCTAAAAATTTAACTATGATGACTGGTGTCCACAGTGTCTAAATGAAAACTTGACCAAATGAAATGAGAATTAGGCTGAGTGTAATGCACAAACAAAATGTATGCTTGCTGTTGATGGCCTCCAATTGACAACACCTACCTTTATCATGGAGAGAATGTTTAACAATCTATTTGTCATATGGAGAGAATGTTTAACAATCTACTTGTCATGTGGAGAGAATGTTTAACAATCTACTTGTCATGTGGAGAGAATGTTTAACAATCTACCTGTAATGTGGAGAGAATGTTTAACATCTTACCTGTCATGTGGAGAGAATGTTTAACAATCTACTTGTCATGTGGAGAGAATGTTTAACAATCTACCTGTCATTTGGAGAGAATGTTTAACAATGTACCTGTCATGTGGAATGTTAAACAACCTACCTGTCTTGTGTAATGTCAGCACTGATTCTGTCCTTCTTTGACTTTCTGTGATGGTGGTGAGATGATTTCTTTTTGTGTTTCTTAGACTGAAGACCAGTTGTACTTGTAGCTACACTCTTCTTCTCCTCACTATCTGATATGACTCTCTGAAGCTCTCCACAGTTTACTCCTTGGCCCCATGCTACGTACTCTTGCTCTTCAGTCTGTGCTTCAAAATTTAGCACTGGATCTTCTTGTAAGTTTTCTGGTGCATTCCATCTGCCAAGTTTTTTACGTTGCTCAGTGCCGCCAGAGGAAGATTTGTTAAACTCACTGTCAATATCATTCACAATGTCATCGTCACTGCCTGCCATGTCAATCATGTTTTTCCGGCGTTGTATCTTTTCTTGAATATACCTGAGTTGGGTGCTAACCCAAATATCTGCGTCATCATCATCGTTAGTCCTGCCAGCGAATTGTGGCATTGAAGATTGGCCAATAGCAATATTATTAGAAAATGTGCTGGAGTTTGTCTGAGTTTGTGCCATAGATACAAAGATAGCTTTTGCGGCAGAAGTTTGTTCTTCTCTCTCAGCTGGTCTCTCAGCTGGTCTCTCAACTGGTCTCTCAGCTGGTCTCTCAACTGGTCTCTCAACTGGTCTCTCAGCTGGTCTCTCAACTGGTGTAACAGGTTCAATGTTTTTGTTGTGCAACACGTCCTCCTCCAATGAGGCACCATCCACCTCAACCAGAGTATCATCATCCTTATCAAGTACATTCCTTTGATCCACCTCAACCCCACTACAACTAAGGCTAGGGTCACTGTGACCATATCTCACACTAGCGGAAGTACTGGCTTTGGTCAAGGTCTTGGCCGGCACACCTTCTCTGATCTTTGAGGTCGTGTTTCCAGCTCTCATTAACAGAGGTGACCTTGGGCAAACAGAAACTTGCACTTGTTGCTGGACAACGTCCTTCTCACTTTTGCTTCTCTTTGGCGGAAACCGGGTCACTTTGTCCTCGTCTGTCAGGGCAGACTGGGACATATTCCCACGATGGAGCCCACCATTACTGTTGGTGGAAAATTTACAAGGTACAATGGGTGGCTTCTCAAAGATCCAAGTACTTGAAGATGCTTTCTCTTGCTGTTCCCTAGTGAGGGCATCACATTCCTGCTTCGCATCTATAGTAAAACCAAGAGTTGACTGTTGACTAAAGTCAACTTCTGTATCTGCATAATGTCCAAGTGTTGACTGTTGTCTAGAGTCAACTTTTGTATCTGCATAATGTGCAAGTGTTGACAGTTGTCTAGAGTCAGCATCTGTGTCAGTAGTACACCCAAGTGTTGATTCTATCAGTAGTCTAGAGTCGACTTCTGGTGTGACAAAAGCTGGGGTTTTCTCTGTATAATCAAAATCATCATCTATGTAGTACTCTAAGAAATCAAATTCACTCCCAAAATCACCAGCCTATACAAAAGAAAAACATAGTTAAAAACTCAGAAAAAAAAATCATTCTAAGAAAAACAGTAAAAGAAGGGAAATACGTGTGACCCAACTGATTACCTTCATGTTAACATCTTCACCTAGATTATCTCCTCCTGATTCAGACTTCTTCAAGACTTCAATGTTACTGACCTGTCTTCCTTCAGGATACAATGTCTCACCTGACAAGAATAGAAAGTTTTGTATTGGTGTAATGTCAGAACGCACAGCATCAGAAAACAAAGTCTCAGTACAAGGACCACAACACATTTCTTACATTCAGATTTCACCATTTTCATAGATTTGATTCCATTTCCATAGATAAAGGTGAAAAAGTGGATTTCATTGAAATGATTCCTAATAATGAACTTTGACACTTTGACAGTCTTGATGGTCCCGGGTTCATACCCCACCCGAGGCCATCTCCCGTCATCTTGCTGGAAGTTGGCAATAGGAAGTTGAATATCTTCAACTCTGATTTAACATCCGAAACATTTTTTAAGACAAAAAATACATTGTAAACTAAAGAAGTTGTCAAGTACAGTTAACAAACCAAAGAAAACATTGGCTCATTTTTTTTAAATTTAATTTAGGTTATGATATTACGGAGGTGCAATGACTGAGTGATGAAATGTTTGGCTTCCGAACCGAGGTCTCAGTTTCGAATCCTGGTGAAGACGGATTTTTTATTTGCGATCTTTGGCCGCCTCTGAGTCCATCCAGCTCTTATGAGTTAGGGAAAAGTAAAGGCGCTTGGTCATTGTGCTGGCCACATGACACCCTTGTTAATTGTGGGCCACAGAAACAGATGACTTTTACATCATCTGCCCCATAGATTGCTAGGTCTGAAAGGAGAACTATACGTTACTTTTTTTAGGATATTACATTGACCATCTCAAGCTTAAAAAACACAAAATGATTTCTTAAATGGTGTTACTAAGAATTGTCTGTATTCTTGATCTTTGAAACAAGTTCAAAGTATCAGTGAAAAAACTTTCCTTTAATGAAACAGAATCACACTGTTTGAGAAATAATGGAATCATTTTTAAACTTACTTGTCTCCTGTGTAACACTAGTTAATGTGTCGTAATGAGAAGTCTGATATGAGAATGTCTGATTCAACTTGTCAGTATGAAGATCAGGTTGTGAGCTCATTGTAACATCTTTGTGCTTTGCAGCATGTGGATACATTATTTTGTCTCCACATGCTTTAACAGCTGACTGACCAACTGCAACATTGCAGTCCTCCTGTTTATTGGCAGCATCCACTTCCTTTATTCTACCAGCAGCGTCTACAAAATCATGCTTCTCAGCATCCCCCACATGCTCCGGTCTCTGACTAGCAGGAAGTAGGTCCCAGAAAGAATCATCCAGAAAGCCTTCCGTCAGACTGTTTAGCATACTGTCACCAAAGCCATCTAGAATAGAACTCTCGTTGGGTCCGTCCGTGGGGACATCAGACTTTAGACAGCTGGGTCCCATGCCTGAATCACTGGGATTCTTCTCACACACTTGTATGATGGGGGACTGATAGTCAGCTCCTGAAGAAACAATTCTAGAGTGAACCAGCTGAAGCTCATCAAGAAAAGCTTGGTGTCCACTGCGGTCATCTGTGACCACTAGATTTGTTTTGACCTGAAAACACAATTAGAAATAAAAAAAACTTCTCAAATGAATGAATGACAAGCTGAACTGGTCAAATGTGTTAGATATGAAAGTTAAAAAGTAAAACTGATTTCAGAAAATAAACAACTATTGTAACAACATTAGTATCAACAGGCAATGAAAGGATAGGGGAATGTACTGATAGGATAGATGAAAGTACTTGTCTAGACACTAATAGGGTAAGTAGTTGTCTAGGCACTGACAGGACAGGGGAAAGTACTTGTCTAGGCACTGATAGGATAGGGAAAAGTACTTGTCTAGGCACTGATAGGATAGGGGAAAGTACTTGTCTAGGCACTAATAAAGTAAGTAGTTGTCTAGGCACTGATAGGACAGGGGAAAGTACTTGTCTAGGCACTGATAGGACAGGGGAAAGTACTTGTCTAGGCACTGATAGGATAAATGAAAGTACTTGTCTAGGCACTAATAGGGTAGTAGTTGTCTAGGCACTGACAGGACAGGGGAAAGTACTGATAGGATAGGGGAAAGTACTTGTGAAGCACTGATAGGATAGATGAAAGTACTTGTCTAGGATAGGGGAAAGTACTTGTCTTGGCACTGATAGGATAGGGGAAAGTACTTGTCTAGGCACTAATAGGGTAAGTAGTTGTCTAGGCACTGATAGGACAGGGGAAAGTACTTGTCTTGGCACTGATAGGATAGGGGAAAGTACTTGTCTAGGCACTGATAGGACAGGGGAAAGTACTTGTCTAGGCACTGATAGGATAGATGAAAGTACTTGTCTAGGCACTAATAGGGTAAGTAGTTGTCTAGGCACTAATAGGGTAAGTAGTCTAGGCACTAATAGGGTAAGTAGTTGTCTAGGCACTGACAGGACAGGGGAAAGTACTTGTGTAGGCACTGATATGATAGATGAAAGTACTTGTCTAGGTACTGATAGGATGGATGAAAGTACTTGTCTAGGCACTAATAGGGTAAGAAGTTATCTAGGCACTGATAGGATAGAAGAAAGTACTAGTCTCATCAATCTCCATCACAATAATCTCTTCAGTAATTTTAACAAGACAGTAACACTACTGAACTTGAAAACACTACTTATAGTAAAGAAATTCTGCACATTGGCTGAGATTGCTAAAAGTGAGGCAGCATGGTGGCTGAGAGGTAAAGCACTTGACTTCCAGACTGATGAGTCTCAGGTTTTAAAACTCCATGCAGACTGGGATTTTAAAATAATTTTGAGGGCGCCCCTGAGCACACCCAATTCGAATGAAATTTGTTAAGGAAAACTAAAGGTGGTTGCTCGTTTGTGCTGGCCACATGGCACCCTCATTAACCATGGCACACAGAAACAGATGACCTTTACATCATAGATTGCAAGGTCTAAGAGGGGTACTTTACTTTTTTTTTTAATGTTTTAAAAGCTAAGACTATTTCCTGAAGAACGTATGCTTATAAAACAAACTTTCTTCCATTTCCTAAATCTTCTATTTGAGCTGCTTTCTTTGATGAGAATAAACTTAGAAATAAATTCACAATTTCAGTGATAATAAATAAGCAAAAGTTCAACTTTTATATAGTCCATATACCCCAGAATGCAAGTTGGAACTTGTATAGATAACAAAAAGTTAATATAACCATGTAAAGTAACAATTAACATAAAACACTAAACCATAATCTTCAAATGCAAAAACAAAATCTAATAAAATACTCAGAAAGACACAAAGTATGTTAGGACAAATTAGTACAATGCTCCTTCTTTCTTAGTGCTATTAGAACATGGAATGGGTTGCCTGAGCCAGCCAGGAAAACCGGTGACTTGGCAGAATTTAAGTCATTGGTTAACATGCATGACTGGATGCATGACGCGTAGGACGTAAACCCTTCTTATTTGAAGTAAAGTCTGTATTTTAAAAGAAGATATTCAGGTAAGATTGGATTGATTACTTTTTCTGAATAATTTTTTATTATCTTGAATTTCAGATAAAGCTAATATTCCAAAGTCCTCCAAGTATCTTCTGGAAGACAAAGATAAATCTCCACAGAACATTCTCTCAACTACGGCTTCATTCCAAGGAAGAACTCTACAAAGTATCCCCAAAAACTTGTTTTAATATCAAAGCTTCACAATGGAGATGTTTGGTTCGTACTATCAATTCATGTTGTTCTTACAACACTGAAATGTTTACAGACTATTTATCCAACAGTTTCTAGAACATAAATAGTTTAGACCTATTCAAAATAAAAAAGATTAATCACCTTAGGGACCACTTTCAAACGCTTATAATCTCCCTTGTTATTATCTCCCTTGTTATTATCTCCCTTGTTGTGGTCCCCATACAGTTCACAGAGGGCATTCCTAGCTCTGTTCACTGCAGAATCAGAGATGAGAGGCAACTGGGGCTTGGCTGGGTTTGTGTCAGAACACTTGGGTGTGCTGGAACATTTGACCACTGGTGTTGAGCTGAGATTGCCAAGATCTACTGATGATAACTTAGTCGCATCTGAAAAAAAAAAAAGTTTTAGTTCATCAATAAAAAGTCCAATTTATGTTCAATGGATGTATCTTCGTGGGATATATTCTGATTATTGAATAAATTCACCACTGTGGTGAATGTATGTGAAATAAATTCATGTGTGGTTTCTGGTACAATTAAACAAAAACGTCCCAACAAACAAAATGAAACGTTTCAACTACTTTTAAAATTAAACATTGGGATTATCTAAACGCTTCACACTGTTAAAATAGAATCTAAACAGTTAAATTAGTAGCTTGATGTACTTAAAGTCTTGCTACAATAAAACTGATGACTAACATCTCTCTATGCATTATTTTAAAAACTATGTTGAATTCTCACAAGAAAAATTATCTAAGACTAAGACTAAGACTGCTTTATTGATCCTTACGGAAATTTGTTGTGATTAAATGTTCTAATTTGTCCTAGCATACAGAACGAGGAATGTGCCTTTATCTTTGTGTCTTTCTGAGTATTTTATTATCTTGAACTCAGTCTATAAATGTAAATACCAGTAAAATGACAATTTCTAATTAATTTTTACATTATCAATATCAGACTCCGGTGAAGTCAGAGGCTGATAAATATACATGAACTGTACCGAGCTACTGACTATTTGTGTTTTTTCAAATGGACTTACTGAAGCAGACTTACCTTTGTTGAGTGAGGAGTCATTGGGACCTAACTGAAGAAACAAAACATGACTATGATTTCAAAACATGACAATGATTTCAAAACATGACAATGATTTCAAAACATGACAATGATTTCAAAACATGACAATGATTTCAAAACATGACAATGATTTCAAAACATGACAATGATTTTAAAGACAAACTCTTACCCTGTGGATTGAACTAAGGGTAAACTATTTAATGAAAATTATAAGAAAACAAGATTACAAAGAGAGTTTGTGTTGCCACACAAACTCAGAGGCGGCCCCCGTGGGAAACGGATCACTGTCGGATCCGCATATTCGCTGGTCGACTGAGGATGGCATCGAGCAGGGTATGAAACCGAGACCGTAGAGAGAATCAGTTCTGCGCGCTAACCGCACGACTAGGCATTGCTCTTAATCTAATGACAAACTGGTTACAAACTAATAGCCTACTATTGATAATATACCTACACATTACGAAATGACAACTACCGGATATGTACAATATGTCAGAAGAGCAATTTTAGATAATCTTTTGGTATTGAGCATTTTCATTTAGGCCTAAATGGAACTAGAATGAGGATGTAGATCTACCTAAATTAAACTACTAATTTAGCACTCTTAATATCTATATCTACTAGATTTAGATCTAAAATATATATTTGGGATAATGTAGATATAATTTAGATAAGATTTATAAAAAAAAAACACTAGATAATCAATTAATAGACTAATTGCAAATCTAAGTATTAAAATAGTAGATTAGTTTTAGTATTTTATAACATTGCAATATTGACATATTGACAATCTAGACTATAGAAAAAAAATCTACACTTTAAGCCTAGAAATTAAAATTATAGATCTTGATCTAGTCTAAATCATGGCTGTCTGGTAGTGCGGTTTGCGCGCTGGACTGTCGATTGGATTCATCGATGGTCCCAGGTTCAAACCCTGCCCGCTCCCATCCCCCGTCGTCCTACGGGAGGTTTTGACTACAACTCTGAAGGAACATCCGAAACATGTAAAACAACAAACATTCTAAACTAGACCAAGAAATTCTAGATCTAGATTCTATAATGATTTTAATTAGAACTTAAATCTAAATCTAGTTTTAAAAATCTAGCTCTAGTGTAAGAAAAAAAATCTAGCTCTAGTGTAAAAAAAAATCTAGATCTAGTGTAAAAAATCTAGATTAGACCTAAATCTATTATGTCTTTTTAAAATGCGAGTCACATTACGAGGTTTAATAAACATTACTATACCGAGTTGTTTAAGCATTTAAAGAATTTATTCCATATGACGTCAAAGGAAAAAAATCCACTACGTCACACTGTCTAGTTAGACTAAAACATATCATCTATACGAGCAGCTTGTTGAGTGTTCATAGACATTGGTGCACCGAATGATTTCTTTTAGCATTTCATTTAAAGAATAACTCCATATGACGTCAAAGGAAAAAAATCCATTACGTCACACGTCCTAGTTAGACTAAAAAATGTCATCTATACGAGCAGCTTCTCGAGGGATCATAGACAATGCATTGTGCACCGAGTTTGTTCTTTTAGCATTTCATTTGATGGGCTAGTTAGACTTAATATATATATTAATATATATATAAAAGGATTAAAGACGCTTTTTTTTTTGGTTTTGTCTGTCAGTTTGTCTGTCCGTTATTGAAAATCTGATTAAAATTAATTTCCCTTCCGAAACATCGCATTAGTTTTAAGTTTCTATTATAGATTGTTCCGGATGTTTATATATTTATAGTGAGAAAAAAAATAAGAATTCCAGATTAATCAAATGCCGTTAATTAAATTTCTGGCATACACTTATGGAGATTTTATCAAACCATATTTTGGTGTTAGGATTATTTTTTTTTCCTTAAAAATCAAAGCATAATATTAACGATAATTAGATTTTTTAACTTTTTAGATAGAAAGTTAAATGTAGTGTAAGGGAGAAGTGCGATTTTACATAAATAGAGTTAAACCATTTTTCATAAAAAATCCGGCAAAACCAATTTTCGTAAATGAGAAAATTATTTGTTTTATTTATTAGAAGAGGGATTTCAAACATTTATTAGCGTTATTAGATTTTTCATATAAAATTCGGATCATTTTTAGGCGATGATTTGTAAGAAAATTAAGGTAAAGTAGGTCGATATCTTTTTCGAAACAAAATCCGGAACATTCTTTACCGATTAAGCTTTTATTATGTTTCGGCAATAAAATTAACTGTAAAATGAGTCTAAAAATTGATTTTTAATAATCGTTTCCAGTAAATTACTTTCTTATTTTAAAATCCTGAATAACCTATTGTCGATATTTTTAAAAGAAATAATTATTTGACATAAATTAGTTTTTTTGTAAATCAATATCCGGAACAACTTTATAGTTAATGAAATATAAATCAGTATAGATATTTTTATTTAGCATTTATATGCTATTTACATTAAAAAACCGGAACAATATATTATAGATCATGTGTTTCTTGCAACGTTTAAGCAAGGAAATAAAATCTACTATCTAATCGTGGCGGACAGACAGACCAACAGACAAAACGCACAAAAATAAGCTTCTTTATTCGGATGGGGGCACTAAACAAAAAAATAAATAAAATCTGATTTTTTTAAAATATTTACATACAAAGTGCATTATTAGCCTTTATAAACAAACAGAAATGTTTTCTTTTAATTTTAGCAGCTAGTTAACCAGAAAAACCATCTTTAAGTATTATTTATATTTGTTGTAAACATTTCCTGTACATTTTATAAATATATTTGACTTAGTGATACTGAAAATACACAACGATTCATCTTTAATAGCATATTGTAACATTGCCTCCCTTACATTTATGTAATTGTTTTAGAATTGGTGTATTTTTAAGAAAAATTCGCTTGCATAATTAATTTTATAAATTAAACGGTTTGCTTTTAGAAAACATAAAGTAGCCGTTGCACCTAAACTTTTCAAGCCGGATTTAATGATGAAATAATATTTTTCATATCTCTACTAGTTTTCGAGATCTGAGTGTGACAGACGGACAGACAGACAGACGGACATTTTGCACAAACCTAATAGCGGCTTTTTCCCCTTACGGGAGCCGCTAAAGAAAACAACTGACAAATGTGAACAAATATTCCCAGCAATTCCTCTCACTGAGTCAATACAACAGTCTACAACCATGGACATTTAAAGAGTACATCGAGTGTCATCAATACAACAGTAAGGACATACTTCACTTAGAGATTCAGAATCTGTGCTTCCTTTGGGTGCCATGCTTCCTTTCAGAATAGCTTGACGGAGACGGTGCTGAGAACAAAAAAATGTTTTGTTGTCACAAGTAGCATTGTTTTATGTCTGAGTCTGTAAGCTTTAATGGCACAAATCTTAATTATCCTATCCCAATGATATAACAATTAAGAACTAATGTTTTTAATGACAGTCATATTGCTTGACCAGACAGCCCTACATTCCTACATGCTATAGAGATTTTATACAATATTGAGAATTTGATGAAGATTAAGATTGGATATTGTAAAAATGTTTGTTTGTTCCTTCAGAGTTGAAGATAGTTTACTTCCTAGTCCAAACCTCCCGCAGGACGACGGGGGATGGGAGCGGGCAGGGTTTGAACCCTCGACCGTCGATAAATCCGAACGACAGTCCAGCGCGAAAACCGCACGACCAGGCAGCCATCCAGATCAAGTGTGATGACTTTTTTTTTTTTTAAAGTATATAGATAAGTTACTTAAATAGAAATCCCACAGAACCCTCCTTGGTTGAGAGAACAAACCCAAACTAAATTTATCCCTTCTTAATTTCAAAAAAGAAAATACAGACCCAAGTATACTACAAGTCCAATTTAGGGAACTGCAGGAGAGCTACGGAGATTGTGGCACCTTTACACTGACGGATCCAAAATGGATGGAAAGGTCACGTGTGCCTGATCTTTTCATAACAAAACAATCTACCGTAGACTCCCCGATGGATGCTCCATCTTTATGGCCGAATTACATGCAATATCGCTTGCACTTATGGCCGTCAAAGCATCAGACAAGAGAAAATTTCTCATATGCTCCGTCTCCAAATCTGCATTGCAAGCTTTGGGGTGGTTGAAGACTGACATTCCATTGGTACACAAGAACTGTTGGACCAAATAAAAACTGACCATAGGGATGTCACCTTCATCTGGATCCCCTCCCATGTGGGCATACAGGGAAACAAAACGGCAGACAGAGAAGCAAAAAGAGCCCTAAATCAAGTGGTGTCAGGAACCCAAATTCCCTGCTAGGACCTGAGACAGAGTATTGCCAATGCCACCTATCGAGGGACCTGAGACAGAGTATTGCCACTGCCACCTATCGAGGCTGAGACCCACAACAAACTCTGACAGATTGTGGCAGATGTCAGTCGGCGGCCCATCTAAGGGTCTGACAAGGCGTGGAAGCACGGCCATGTCCAGAATTAGGATTGGCCACATCTACATCACACACTCCTTTGTGCTGAAGAAAGAGGATCCCCCACTTTTTGAGTACTGTGACCCTCGTCTCACTGTGGAACATATCCTCATTGATTGCCCCAGATACCAGGATACTAGGGGGAAATTTTTTAGAGCGCACAACTTAAAAACACTAACCCGACCCTGGGAAGGTAATGGGCTTTGTCCGGGAGGTGGGGTTGTCTGCGAAGGTTTGATTTATGAAATCGTAAATATATATTTACAAAAGATTTTTAATAAATTATTAAATTTTTACTACCTATGCTATGTTAACTGTGAATGGACCTTGGGTTTAATGGCTGAACTATATAAAATTTAGCTCTTGTGGTATGAAGGGAGAGTAACCCTTGAGGGATTTCGGGCACGATATGGCCTAAATTGTGCCGATGTGCCAAAAACTCAAACTCAGATAGGTCACTTACAAGCATTTCACCCATTGAGCTTACCAATAAGACTGCTTCCACACTCACTCACACATTTCATGGCTTCTAGAGTTTCTGATATTTTTATTTACAAAACAATATTTTTTTAGTTAAATGTACAAATACAAAATTCTCCTTTTTTTGCACACACAGAAACGATTTGCTTAACAAAAAACGTACTTGATTTAAGCGTTGCTGGAAGCTAGAAGTCAACATTTTCACATAGTTTTTTGGTGGTGTGTCAGCTTCATTCACGCTGCAATCTTTTTGAGTCCTGGTAGTATAATTTTGTAAAATTCTTAGCACACATTTGATACAAAAATAGCTGATACTTGTCTATGGTTAAAAAGGTTTTTGTCTTGTTTGAAAAACATCTTAATGGCTAAAGTTGCTTCAACTTATGTATTAATTTAGTGGAAAAGGGAGCTTACTTCTGCTGTGAGTGAGACATGAAATCACTTGGTAAAGTCGAAGCTCTCTCTCCATCCCCGCAGGATCCAAGTTTGTTTGCCTCATGCTGTAATAGACATGCACTTTCAGCGTTTGACTTGAGGAGTGGCCACTGATGTGAGAAATGTGACGCTGGCTTCACTTTCATGTCTCTAGTCTGTCACGTCAGGATAAGACAACACTAACATAAAAAATGTAACTTGAATCTAGATTCTATGTTCTGAACTTCTGAGCTATAAATTAAATGTTGATTTTAAATGTAATACTAAATACTGCTGTTTATTTATGTTAATGCTGAGAACTACAGAACATTGTCAAGTATTTGAAAACTGTTTGTATTATTCTAAAAAATTATATACATATATAAAAAAAAAAATTAAATATAACAAAATTAGGTCTCAAGTTTAGATACTGCCTACTTATTAGTGAGCCACAAGATGAAATGTCTAAAATTGAGATAAATTAAAAAGGTCATAAAAAAACTAGTTTTTTTTTTTAAAAAGCACATCTACCTTCAATATTGCAAAGAGTATTTTCAATGGGCTTACACAAACAAGTTTTTCTATTACAGACCAGCTATTTTGTACATTAAATGGTGCACAAAATGTTCATAAACATCTATTTATTTATTCACCTCGGCACTGAATACAAAGAAAGGAGAGAGGTTCAAAATAGCCAAATTTAAGATGATAATATTTTGAAAAAAAAAGTCAATCCAGATTTTTTCCTGTGTGGAAAATAAGTAATTTTTCGTTTTCTCAAAGATATACATAAAATGCTGAATTTCAGGAAAATCTTTAGAGCTCTTTTCAAAATTAAAAAATGTGATCTTTGAAATAAGGAAACAAGGAAAACAAACAAACAAAAGCATGAACTCTGAAAATCCAATTGAGCAAACTGAATCAATCAACTTTTAAATTTACCATCTTTGTTGTGACAGGACTTGGTGGAGTTGGATTTGAATCATCTAATAGGATGTCATTGCTGGGAGAAAAATGCCAAGGCAGTGTACATTTCTATAATATTTTGGAAGTCTAGGTTTATCATTGTTTTTTTTAAACATAAATTTGGGGTTTTATTTGCTCAAGATCCACATGGCTTGCTGAGACCTATCTACAGCGAGAACAACCAAGGAAAAGAGGATCAGGCAGACAGAAGAATTGATGGTAAGGCAATGTCAAAGCACAGACAGGCCTTTCAATGGAAGACTCTGATCCTTGCGAAAGCCAATGAAGAAGAGAGAAATGGTCGACAGATCGCGTGTGGTGCCCCAATGGTCCAAAAGACTCAGAGACAGATGAAGATTATTGAAGACTACTAACCGTCATTTAAGACTAAATAGAAATTGATTTAAAAAAAAACAAGTAAAAAAACAGGTGACTGCTGACTGCCTAGTATTGTACCCTTCAGACTGTCATTATGATGGCCCCATTATCAAACTCATGTCTGCTTCCTTTCCAACATCATGCAGAAGTTTCACCCTTCACTTCAACTATCCCATTGGGGCACCACACAAGATTTGACAACCATCTTTCTCCATTCCTCTCTGTCTTTTGCCTTGGACAGGAATGTCCAAAACATAAAACATATTGTGTATGGTGCTAAATCTAGTGTAGTTATATTTTATACCTTTGTTCGACAGAAAGTTCTAGAGAATTTCTAGTTTCACTATCACTTAAAGTTGCAGGCTTTTCAACAAGACTTGAGTCTCCATGCTCCAGACTGCTAGCTCTGCCAAGGGAAAACATTCATCAGCTAGTTGTCTTAAAAAAACTGAAATTCTGACTTCATTCGTAAAGAGTTATGTCTATTCAAGATGGTACATGTTTTGTTTCCGATAGGTTGTGGACATATTTATTACGCTAGTAAAAATCAAAAAGTGTATTTCAAACATTAAAACTGAAACTTTAGAACAAAAACTATAAGGAGAGTTGGCAGATCTGGAAACCAGTGTGCAATTCATCGCAGATATAGCACTACTCGTCTGAGCACTCCAACACAGAAATGAGAATGAAGAAGAAGATTTATACGTTTCAATTTCCTGTTTGAACGTACTAGATTTCAAGATGAACTTTATATAGCAGCTAGTTAGTACAAGTCTTTTCAGAGATGTTCAATGCTCATAACCCATTACTCAGTGATACTCTGTGGCATTTTACTTCACGATCGTTTCCCTTTGCAACTTCCTGTGTGACTAAAGAGTCCAAATCTTGATACACAGCTGCAGTCACATGTTGGGCATATGTAATCACCAGGCGCCGTTGCATTTTCACCCTTCTTTCAGCTGCTGTTGTGTATGGCATCTGCGATCCGAGACGCTTCCTTTATGCCCTCTTTCCAAGTGGATCAATCCAGTGCCACTTTTTCCCACCTGCTAGTGTCGATTTTGAAGAGCGTCATGTCGCGTTTGCATACTTGACCTGGTTTAAGTCATTGATACATCTGCAACTAAATACTCAAAAATCAATAACTCTACTAGCCCAGCCAATCAGCATGTCAACACTGGTACTACAACACAGCACTAGTACATACTGATCTGTCTGTCCAAGTAAACTTCACCCACCCCATCAAACTCATCAACAAGTACTGTGATGTGAGACACCAAATGTCTGGGTTGCTGAGGAAAACTGAACAAGGACGAACTATGAGCTAAATTAAGGCCAAAGATAAAATGTTACCTTGTTGAGAAACACAAATTGTCCTGGGTCCAAGCAGCCGTGTCATCATCAGCAGTGGATGAACTATGAGAAGAAGAGGAGGACTGTTTTCTCTGTGTTGCAAAATTGGCAGATCTGTTTTTCCCTTTGGAATCTGTCCCATAAGTCTAAGATAAACACATTGAATACGAGAACAGGCTAACAAATAATAATATATTCATGTATAAACAATTATGTAATAATGGCTGCCTGGTCGTGCAGTTTGCGCGCTGGACTGCCGTTTGGACTTATTGATGGTCTCAGGTTCAAACACTGCCCACTCCCATCCCATTGTCGTATTGTGGGAGATTTGAACTAGGAAATAGATTATTTTCAACTCTGACCATCCAAACATTGTAAAACATTTTAAAAACAAACATTTTACAAATGTATTCAAGTATGAACAAAAATGTATTTTGGTACAAACAATAATATATTCATGCTCAGAGTATAATTGATGTTAATAAAAACTGAATCATTAGCATTAAATGAAGACAACATCAGTTGAGAATAGAGATCATGGTGTGTCTTTATGGTGTTGTTTTATTTTAGTTTTGTCATAATATTCAAGTATTCTCTCTAATCACACACAAACATCTGGGTTTTTTTTTTAGTTATTTGAAGAACCGCAGTGTCACAATTTATATGAATAGAGTTTAAAATCTTCAAACTCAATCAAACAAATAATCCAACAATGAACACAAGTTTGAATACTCCAACAATGAACACAAGTTTGAATACTCCAACAATGAACACGATTTTACATGGGTGTTTGTTGTTTTCTTGGAATGGAAGAGGACAGGTGTTTTTTTGCTGTCATTGAGACTTTTTTCTATTGTTATAAACTTGTAATACTTTGAGCAAAAATGAAAGTAAAATCAACAAGTCCAAAAGTAAAAAACTTACATCTGGACTTAGCCACTCCAGTATGTTGGTAAATTTCTGTAACCTCTCATCATGGCGATGCACCAAGCCGTAGCCGACCAGAGTTCTCAGTTTCAGGGGCAGTCTGGCGATATTCAGGTTTAACGTCTTACCAGAGTCAACAACTTTTTGCCTGATGACTTCGGGCTGGTAGTCTCTCCATGGAAGCTCTCCTGGCAAACGTTGAATATGGAAGCGTATTTGTGAACATTATAAAATAAGAGCTACACAAGACAACAATGACACAACCAAGAAGTCTCTCCATGGAAGCTCTCCTGGCAAACGTTGAATATGGAAGAGTATTTGTAAACATTATAAAACAAGAGCTACACAAGACAACAATGGCACAACCAAGAATTATTTATTTCATTAAATTAACCCTTGAACTTTTTAAATTGTTCAAACCCCAAACATCAGTTTTACAAATACAAATCTATGCTGCATTTGTGCATATATAAATTCTAACATGTGCAAGCCATATGATAACATTTGTGCATATATAAATTCTAACATGTGCAAGCCATAGGGTAACACTGCTCTACCAGTTGTTCACATTATCGAACGGTTGAAAACAGCTGTGTATCAAATATAACAAATTGTTCATGTTGTATGAACATATCTTTATAAATTCACATATTTTTTTATTTTAATGTTTTTTGCAAAGAAAGGACGGGAAAAAGTATAGTTTTGGTAGATGGGGAGATCACTGACATGGCCTAAACTTTTAAGCACCTGGCTCCTGGGGCAGATGATTTCGTTGCCAACAATGACTATAGCACCAAATAAAGGAACAACCAAGATTAGGGCTAGTAAGGAAAATATCCTCCTTCAAAAAGCCTCATCAATATTTTACCAATCTCAATGTTTCAAGTTACATCAACTCTGGTTTGGCAATCTGAACATTCAAAATATCCATAAAATCTGCTCTTCAAATAATTGGCAACAAACACACACATACATGTTTAAGGTAACGCTAACCATCAAAAAACACCATTAGTGGCAAAAAACACCATTAGTGGCAAGAATTGAACATTCCACTGTCACAGAGAAAATAGGTCACCACTCACAAAAACAAGACACAAGAACTCTAAGGGCATTTTTCGACCGAGGCTCAAACCTGTGATTCTGGATTGTTGTTGGTGAACGGATGCTGCGAGGGTGGGGGAGGGGCTAGCTGGGGCTTGTGACCTTTGACCACTGGGGTGGTAATTTGCATACGGGCGAAATGACTCTGTATCAGAAGAATGTTTTTTTTGGACATTCCGATGGCCTAGAGGTTAGTTTCGCTTGGTGCGTTATCGCTAGGAGGTGGTGTCGAATCCAGAGGTCACAGGTTCGAGCCTCAATCGGCGCATGCCCTTATTTTCGTAGCATTTTAATTCACTACTTTCTCTCTTAAAAACTTGGTCCCTGGTGCTGTTATTCATTTATGTTTAATATATAGTGATATAACTGTCCTGTTTGCCAGGTTCCTCTAATACTCTACTTATCATGGGAAATGTCTGCAACCAAATGAGAAAGTTATCGCTAGCTCAAAACTTCAGTGTACCTGAAAACAATTCCCAGACAATAGAACAGAAGCTGTAGACGTCAGATGAGAAGCAAGGGGATTTACCCGCGATGAGTTCTGGGGCCATCCAGTTGTACAGATTCTGGCCGTGGGGAACAGAGGATACAGAACTGATTCTACCCATATTGGCCTTGATACTACAAGAAGGAAAAAAAGAAATAGAATCAAGTTAATATAAGATGTACAAAATATAGGATTCTGTATGACATGAAGGGTAATTGCTAGCAGTATAGAATTTAAAATTGATTAAGTTGTAATTGTACCTTTCTACCATGAACTCAAAGTTGCCAACTTTAATGTAGTTCTCAGAGACAAGGTAGATTGCCAAGGAGGACAAACCACAATGTATCAAACTCTGACTGTGAATAAATTCCATGGCTGAAGACACTTGCAAAACTAGATTCATTTCTTGAGAGTAAGTCATACGATGCCCCTGGAACAGAATAATTTCATTACCTATAAGTAGCACACGGGCCCGCCATTGAAAGAGGTTCTAACGTAAGCAAAAGACAGAGAGGAATGGAGAAAGGCGGTCGAAGAATCTTGCATGGTGGTCCAACAGACTAAGGTATAGGTAAAGGTGAAATAACACGCACAAACTTTTTTAGCATGATAGCCGGCTAAATGGGTCGAACTAAATGGGTCGAACAGATGAGATTTAATCCTTATTTTTCTGTAAAATCATTCCTATTTTAGGAGGCAATAATTTAAAAAAAAAAAAAGGTCTCTCAAGCTCTTTCTTCACAAATCCCTTAGTCTGTTGAACGCTTTGGGCACCACTCCTGATCTGTCTACTGTTTTTCTCCATTCTTCTCTTTAGCCTTGAATAAAAATCTCTTTCAATGACAGGCCTCTGTGAAGAAACAAGTCCTTTTAAGTATAAACTGCCTTTTATTGGGAAGCATTCAAACATAATATATTTACAAGGCTAACATTATCTACAGATAACCAACCCCACTCGATGACTTCCTTCTCATATTTCTTAACACACTCGTCACTTCCCGCAAGTCCCCTAACTCTCCGATACCCAACACTTGACCGTGTGTCACGGTTGACCACACATAGTAACCGTGTCACAACAGCCTCTTTATTCTTTAATATTGTCTTTCCATCGCTTTTCTATGTCTGCCTCTTCTTCTTTTACCTGGTATTTTTCCTTGAAGGGCTGTCTTTGTGAGCCCGATGACCTTGTTATATGACCCTGAAGTTTTAGTTTGTCTAGTATCTTTTTTTTTTTTTTATAGTGGCCATCCTGAGGCTCAATTGCCATTGTGATCCGATTTACCATCTCCTTATTTGTGATATGGAGTCTTTGTAGGTGATACTTAGGGTCCTTCTATAACATCTCAATTCCATTGCTAGGCTTCTCCTAATTCTGCAGCTAGCATCCTTCTTCTTCTTCTTCTTCTAGCCAGCTTTATTGCTGCTGAGCTGTGAGCTCTTTTGCAGACTGTGCCAAGGAAAAAAAGTGTGCTGTTTTCTTCAGTTGTTCAGCACTGCCGTACAGGGTGTTGGTTATGTTGGGCTGTAGTGGAAGTAGGGTCTGCCTAAGGTGGATTAGGGAGGGGCATTCAAAGAGGATATGGTTTACGGTTTCAAAGGGGGAGTTGTGTGTAGTTTATTTTGTTCAGGTGGTAATTTAATAGTGGTGTGTGTCCTGTTCTTAGTTGGAAGATTGTAGATTGTTCTTTGCGGGGGAGGAAGTTAATACTGTCCAGTTTGTTAGGCGTAGTCATTTCCTTGTACATGGCTCTGCCTGTGTTTCCTGATGCCCATTGGTTGATTGTTGACTAACATTGACCTTAGGGTGAGGTAGTTAACAGGTCTATCTGGTTGTTCCATAGATGAACCTGCCTTTGATAGTTTATCTGCCTTTTCATTTCCCATGATGCCAATGTGTCCAGGGATCCACTGTAGTGTGATATTGATATTTAATTTTGATATCATCTGATGGATTATCACAATGAGTGTTGCCAACTCTCTTGGGCTGTTTGAGGTGCTGCTGTTAAGTGCTTGCAGAGTAGATTGGGAGTCTGTAAAGACAACAATATCTGATGGTGGTTGCACTCCTTCATATTATTTGTTTTCCACTGACTGTAGTGATATAATAATTGCCTCAATTTCGGCTTGGAAGTTTGAGCAGTAATCGCTACAGGGTGCACTTATCTCAAAGTGTTTATTTTTAGGGAAGACCAGGAAGGCACCAAGACCAGCATTGATGGTGGCTTTGAAAGCCAATCAGTCTGTATATACATGGATAGCTGTTTTTTGATAGCTTTCAATTGTTTCAAGCATGCATACTTTGAGCTCCAGTGGATTTGATTCTTTTGTTAAGGTGTTGTTTAGTAAATGTGTTTTAATGGTTGGTTGTTTGTAGTTTAGTCCGGGCGTAATGTTTGAAAATCTGGTAATTTTTTCTCTGTTATTGGGTAGGTGGTGTTTTAGGGCTAGTTCGTCAGTAAGTTGGATCAGAGTCCTTTGCTTTTTTTGGTTGCAGTTAGCATCCAAGTTTTGCAAGCACACAAGAATATGGCCAAGGAGTGCATCAGTCTGATCTTAGTGACGAGGGCTGGCTATGGCTTTGTCTTTCCAGATTGTTTTGAGCTTTGCAAGTGCTGCTGTGGACCATGCAATTCTGGCCAGTAGTTTAGATTTAGATCTCACTTTATTTGAAACAATAGCTCCGAAGCATTTAAAACTAGCATCCGCTAAGTTTGAAACAGCTTGTGTAATTATGTTAGAGCTTAAGCAAAATTTCAACTCAAACCTACAATTGTCATAAACACAGGTATATTATATATATAAATATAAAGATTAATGAGGAATGCAGTATTTCCCTGGCTATGCAACCCCAGCTGCAACCTACATATTTTGCCACATCCAGCACAGGCATAACCATTGTCCGCCGATTGTCAATTTAGATTTTTTTTTTGCTGTCCATGTTTGTCCTGGGCAGCAGATTTTCTTTTGGTCTAAAATGTGTATCCCGCGGCCTTTGTAAGTGACCTCCAGCTGTCTCGTTCTGAAGCCAGGGGCTCTCTACTATGTCAGTTAAAACATTAAATATATATACATATAATGCATTTGCTTTTAGCAACAAACAAAACATGTACAAACTGCCAATGTCAGTGTTAATGTTAAATTCTATATTTATTGAACACTTAACGCTTGGTACTTAAAAATGACAGCCTATGTCCCTTACTTTCTCATGTAAAAAGTGAAACAGGTTACAGTTTTTGATATTTTCAAAGACCAACATCAAACTGTCAAAATTCACCGACTGACAGATAGCCATCAACAACAGAACATTTGGGTGACGAATTTTTCTGGGGGAGGAAAAAAAATGTACATTTGTAAAATCATAAGTAAAAATGTTAATAAATTAAAAGAAAAAAAAAAGAAAAAATTAAAAATGAAGCTTTGCCAGATTTAAACAAAACAAAAGATTAACAGCATTAAATCAATAGATAATATTAGAAGTGCAAACTATTAATCTGAAAATTTAATGTCAATCTGACCCCAAATATTCTGCATCTGTTATAAGAAGATCTATCCCATCAGAGTGTTGGACATCTGGGTTGACCTGTTTGACTGTGACTGTGGTCTTCAACCAAGTCATTCTAAAAACAGAACATAGATGAAGGCTGCAAAACAATTCATTTATATTCTTATATCTATATTATCAAACCACAATGGTATTGAGATCTCATTAGTGAACAAGAATAAAAATGTTGTCCACATATGTAACTCTTCTGTACCGTGCAAATAAAAAAAAAAGGGGGAATTCTGGTCTATATACATTTAACTCAATATCTAACGTATTTTAAGTCTTCCTCTCCTAATTGTTTTGTTTTGTAAAATGTTTTACATGTTTCGGATGTTCCTTCAGAGTTGACGATAGTCTACTTCCTAGTCCAAACCTCCCGTAGGACGACGGGGGATGGGAGCGGGCAGGGTTTGAACCCGGGACCATTGATAAATCCAAACGACAGACCTGCTCGCAAACCGTTCGACCAGGCAATCATCCATAATTGACTATACGATCGTTGATTTGACCGTATTAAATTAATATTTATTTTTAGAAAATTGACTTTGTGCTATATAAAAAGAGCATGCATTCCCCTTTAATTCTATACCAAATAAAACATTTCTGATATAAATCGAAAAAGTTATCAAAGCTTAATCATAACAGGATAGTGAAATAGTAAAGAGCTAAATAATTACGGAGAGAAAGAGTTAATCTTTCCAGGATTTGGGTCTCTTCTAAGACTGGCAAAAGTGACAATAAATTAAAAAAATCATAATAAATAATTAACAATATATTAATATAACTATCTTTTATTTATGAATATTTTATTTTTCAAAGATTTTTTTGTTGCTACTAAATCAACTTATTACTACAATGATGTGTAAAATGACTGTATGAATAATTTTTCGGCCCAGCCCATCTTAGTATTAAAAGTAAAAAAAAATTAAGTACCTTTTGCGGTATTTCACTGGCAGCAGATGTAAAGGTCATGTTTCTGTGACCAATGGTTGACAAGGTGATCATGTGACCGGCACAATGACCAACTGCTTTACTTTCGCAAACTAATGTCAAGTACCCATTAGAGTTAGGTGGAATCAAGGCCGCACTTAAAATCTAAAAATTAAAAATCCAAGTCTTCACCGAGATTTGAGTCCAGGACACCGAGATTTGAATCCAGGACCCCCTCGGTTTGGAAGACAAGCACTTCTGCCACCATGGTCCCTAATCTTGGTTTTACAAGAGTTATACAATTTACACATAGTTGTGTAGTATGCACGCTGGACTGTCATTTAATGGTCTTGATAGTCCTGGGTTTGAATCCTGCCTGCAG
Source organism: Biomphalaria sudanica (assembly GCA_036873155.1). Classification (NCBI taxonomy): domain Eukaryota; kingdom Metazoa; phylum Mollusca; class Gastropoda; family Planorbidae; genus Biomphalaria; species Biomphalaria sudanica. Next base: position 444,796 of record JAZGLO010001580.1, read on the forward strand.
CAAGACCCAAACATAATGTAATAATCTTCAAATCTAAAGAAGTATCCAAAATATGTAAAATAAACAAAATATAAAACAAAAAATAATTTTTTAATAAAACATTCCAGGGTGTCATCTATCAACTAAACAAGATAAAACTAAAAACTTACTTTTCCATATATGACACAGATCCTGTTTCAAATCGAGTGTCGTCAACAGCATACAGAACCAATTCACTGATCATTGGAATGACGGAAATAATTCCTCCACTCTGGTCACTACCGAGATATACCTAAAAACAAATATTTTGTTACATATTGTTGGACCAAAGAATAGTTAAGAGTTTAATACTTTAGAAAATTTAGGTGAAATTTGCTAGGTTATTTTGCTGGATATTTTCTAGTAGTTAAGACTATCTAGGTGAAAGAGTTGTTTGCTGGGTTATTTTGCTGGATATTTTCTAGTAGTTAAGACTATCTAGGTGAAAGAGTTGTTTGCTGGGTTATTTTGCTGGATATTTTCTAGTAGTTAAGACTATCTAGGTGAAAGAGTTGTTTGCTGGGTTATTTTGCTGGATATTTTCTAGTAGTTAAGACTATCTAGGTGAAAGAGAATGTTAAAGCACTGGTGGTCAAAGTGTGAACATATAGTATAGAGGAAGAATACCTAGAAAGATTCTCACACTGGCAATGTAAGACTCGCACAAAGTACAAATGAAAATGTAGTAAGAAATCAAGCCTGCACTTTGAAAAGTCACAACAAAGAAACATTTATCCATGAATTATTTCTTCTTTCAGGTGACATTTGCTTACAATGAGACAGAAAAGAAATCTTGTGAGAAGAAATGAGTCAGACAAAGAAGGTGTGGAGCCAAATAAAGAAGTGGAGTCTATTAAAGAAAGGGAGACTATGAAAGAAATGAACTCTATTTTGCTAGTATCCATGCACTTTCTTTTTTATGGTCATCATTGTTTATTTCTTCAGGGTCTGCAGTCAGATCTTTATTTTTTATTGTCTTTGAGTTACGTTATTTATCTTATTTGGGCAAATAGTTTGCTTTTATTTGATTACATTTTGAACATAGATGGGAAAGAAATTTTTAAATTACAACCCTTAACACCAAACCAAACCATTTAATAATATGATTGTAGAGCCTATATAACAAACCAGACCTAATGTATCCTAGACCGTGATCATGATTATCCATCTATCATCTATTACCTTAATCGAGTTGTTTTTTTTTTTTTGGGGGGGGGGGGGGGGGGGGGGGGGAGCCTGTTTAGTTAACATTTAGAGCATGTTTTTACCTGGAATATAGCTGTTCTGTGTTACTTCACTCAATTAATTCCCCATTTGTAATTTTTTTAGTTTGATGTTAAAGTGGCTCATTTTAAGGGAAGGTTAGTAAAATTGTATGACCTACTTTTCCAAACCCCATGCTGTGAACACGCTTTAGGTTACCAAAGCTTGTGTCACTTCCAGTTTTCATTTTCATGATTTCCATCAAAGAAGTTTTCTGGTGAGCTCTGAAACATAATCACTAAGCTCTGAAACAGAATCACTAAGCTCTGAAACATAATCACTAAGCTCTGAAACATAATCACTAAGCTCTGAAACATAATTACTAAGTTCCTGATACAAAAAAATACAGACATAAGATAATATATATTGATACAAATAAATAAGATGATATTTATTTTACAAACATTACAAAACAACACAAAAAAGTAAAATGGCTTCAATATGAAGCATCTGTTGATAAAAATCTTATCTTTTTCTTATAAAATACAGATGTTACTTCAAAAAGGAAGATGATTATGTCCTATGCATGTTCCTAGGTCAATCTAGTCATACATGTTAACCAATGACCTAAATTTCGCCAAGTCACTGGTTTTCCTGGCTGGCTCAGGCAACCCATTCCATGCTCTAATAAGGCAGGAGTATTTTCTTTGTTACTTCCCCTTTTCACAACTGGATGATAATGTTTAAAACAATCTGTGTCCTCTTACACACATTTTTTACTATTTTTTAAATATTGTAATATGTTTTTACATCCATTAAGAGTAGGAGCACACTTTAGGCATATTTAGTGAATCTGTCCAAGCCAACATCCTCTCTGCACCTACCTGCATAAATAGCTGATGAATCTGTTTAAGCTAACAGCTAACCACACTTACCTGGGAGCATATTTGGTGAATCCGTCCAAGCCAACATCCTCTCTGCACCTACCTGCATAAATAGCTGATGAATCTGTTTAAGCTAACAGCTAACCACACTTACCTGGGAGCATATTTGGTGAATCCATCCAAGCCAACATTCTCTCTGCACCTACCTGCATAAATAGCTGATGAATCTGTTTAAGCTAACAGCTAACCACACTTACCTGCGAGCATATTTGGTGAATCTGTCCAAGCTAACAGAGTCTCCACAAAAAGTCATGGCATAAACATGTGTCCTGTCCAAGAAATCTATCATCCTGTTTCTAGCCCCAGGGTCTGGGTTCAGCTCAGCCCAGTCCCTCACAGTTTTTCCCTCATTGTCGTGGAGCCTCAGGTCAGCACCCACCTCTATCAGCTTTCCAAGGAGCCTGATATTGGCCATGTAACAGACTGCATGGGTAGGAGTCAGACCATCAAAACTTTTTCTATAGTAAATACAAATAATCCATTAGAAATGAATCAATTACCACAAAACAAATCAGCATCTGTAAAATAAAATTTAACAATAACTGTATTTGTATTAAAAGGCGGTGCGTTGGCAAAGCAGTAAAGCACTTGGCTTTTGAACTGGGGTACTGGGTTCGGATCCTTGAGAAGACTGGGATTTTTAATTTCGTTATCTGAGTTCACCTAGTTCTAAAGCGTAGCTGACATTAGTTGGGGAAAGTAAAGGTGGTTAGTCATTTGTGCTAACCACATGACACCCATGTTAACTGTGGGCGAAATAGACAAATGACCTTTACACCATCTGCTCTCTAGATTGCAAGATCTAAAAGTGAAATTAGATCAATTGAATTTGTATTCATGAAAGTGGTCAGAAGTTCAAATCCTAATGAAGGAAAAAAATTTTAAAGAATGAAAAGGTCATTCCAAGTGCACTCCACTCTAACAGTTGTCACAGAAACTGGGATGTGAGGCTGGTGGGCAAAAAAGCTCTACCTATCAAGGAATCTCAGGTTCAAATCCTGACTCAAGTAGAGTTGCATTTGCTGAGTGCATGAAGGCAGAACAGAAACCTTCTCCCAGATACCCCTCTTGGCACAAAAGAGACTGGACCACAGTGCACTGAGCATGCTATGAGAGTGAAAGTTGTGATATACAAAAGCAATTCAAAAACAAATTAAAAATAACCGGTTCAATGCTCTGTCTACACGAGAATTGGCTAGAAAAATTCTTTTCTCTTGGGATGCTTGGCCTTAAAGGAAGCATTACATTTTAAGACTATAAATACAGTCTCAGAGAGCTGTCTCACACAGCTATGTACATAGCCAAATAATCTAATCATGATATTCTGGGAGACCTGAGTGTTTTATTGCTTAAGATTTTGACCAAAGTCTGTTTCTATTATCTTCCTTCGTTACATAGAGTTTATTCATCTGATTGCATAGAATTATTTATTACTGATAATTCATCTACACAGTAAAATCTGTGTTGGTTTTAAATTTAAATTCAACTTAGATTTATGAAGACAATTTATAAAGCATGTCATATTTGATATTTTGGATTTTTTGGCATATTGGCACAATTTAGACCATGTCAGGTTCTATGAAGCATCTCGTATCCATCGATGCAAAGAACAGTCTAAATGTAATTGATGACTCTTGAACTCACTCATTAGGATTAGCTCCGTGGCGTAACAGTAATAAAGCAGCGTTCTCAACATTCCTAGCACATGCACAAAACAACGGGCTCTGTCCTTTATCATTAGGGTAGTCAACACAAATAGCTGCAGATGTATATATGTACAATGAAGTTTTCAGCAAGACACACACTATACTCTAATGAACCAATTAATAATTAAGAACCATTGGAACTAATGAAGCACTAAACTAGGGAAGTCATCAAAACTAGAAGGCAACATACCAGATTGTAAGACTTTCTTCAGAGCACGTCTGTTGCCTTTCACTGCTTCCCTATGCAGTGCAGTTCCTAAGGTATCTGATTCCTCAACATCACCCAGCTCAATCAGGTTCATATAGTGTTGCTAAAAAATAAGGTTCACAGAGTATTGCTTTAAAATAAGGTTCATAGAGAATTGTCTCATCCTACTTTTAAGGTTTGTGTTCATTGGACTCAGGCGAAAACTTCCATCAATTACTATTTCTTTCCCTTGTTCGGGATACCAAACAAATAATTTAGTACCAATAGTTAATTAACTAATGTGTCAATATTTTTTTTTATTCTTGTGTTGTCAAGTACAAGAAATAATTATGCAAAATTTCAGCTTGATCCGAGATTGGGTATGGGAGAAATAAAGCGTACAAACTTTTGGACAGAGATAGAGAAATAGTGAAAGGGAATGTTAAACACCATATGGTGAAGTTGAGGTGGGTAAAAGATTGAACACAAATGTTAATTTTCATTCAGATATTGCTTTCAGACTGTACAGTTCCCCTACTGACCATGTTTGAACATGCAATCATAACAACTAATATTCTACTTTGAATTTGAAAATTTGTTATTTTTAACGAACTATAAAAAGAAAAAAAAAAAGGTACTTATCAAACAAGCTAATAATAAGATAACAAAATTCTAACATTTGATGTCGTATATTTGTCAAGGAAACTTTTCATCTGGCCAAATATCTTCCGTGGCTTCTCAGCAGCCATCTTTATGGACTGAAAGTATACAAGTACAGCAGCCTAGCAGAATTATAATGATTATAACAAACTATAATAGAAATATTTGTTGTTAATACAATAAATGCACTTGGCTTCTGAACCGAAGAGTTTCAGGTTCAAATCCTGGTGAAGACTGGGATTTTGGATTTCATGATTTTTTATTATACCCAAGTCCACCCAACTTTAATGGGCACCTGACAATAGTTGGAAAAAGTAAAGGTGGTGGGTCGTTGTGCTGGCCACATTTTACACCTTTGTTAACTGTCAAAGACACAGCTGACCCTTACATCCCCATCATTAACTGTCGGTCAAAGAAACAGCTGGCCTTTATATCAACTGTCCTATAGATAACAAGGTCTGAAATGTGTACTTTTTTTACTTCACTAAATAGAGATTATCTTATATGAAATACAGAAAAAAGAAGATGATTACATCCTTTTCATTTTCCTAGGTCAATCTAGTCATGCATGTCAATGAATAGACTGTTGTAGTTATTATTGCCAGTTTTACAAATAACCATCAGAATGCTAGATTTAGATAGTCTATAGAGCTATAGACGCGATAGTCACTATAGATTACATTAGATCTATAGATATCTTCTTATCTTATCTTATATAATACAGACATTACTTCAAAAAAGAAGATGATTATGTCCTATGCGTCATGCATTTAGTCATGCATATTAACCAATGACTTAAATTCTGCCAAGTCACTGGTTTTTCTGGCTAGCTCAGGCAACCCATTCCATGCTCTAATAGCACTAGGGAAGAAGGAGTATTTGTACAAATTTGTCCTAGCATATGGGACGAGGAATGTGCCTTTATTTTTGTGTCTTTCAGAGTATTTTATTAAATTTTGTTTTTGTATTTGAAGATTATGGTTTAGTGTTTTATGTATAATTGCTACTTTACTTTTGAGTCTTCTGTCCTGAAGGCTTTCTAAATTTAGTGATTTTACTAATGGTGTTACTCTAGTCAAATGTGAATATTCGTTTGTTATGAATCTCACTGCTCTATTTTGTGTTTGTTCCAGTTTCTTAATGTTTTCTTGAGTTGAGGGGTCCCACACGGTGGATGCATATTCTATTATTGGCCTAACCAAGGTTAAATAACATTTTAGTTTTAAGTTCTTATTTGATTTATAGAAATTTCTTTTAATAAACCCTAATGCTTTGTTGGATTTTATTATAGTTTCATCAATATGTGGATTCCATGACAGTTTTTCATTTATTATAACACCTAGGTATTTTGCATTTTTAGTCTGTGTTACTGGTTTGCCATGAATAAGATAAGTGGAATTAATTTGTTTTAGTTTTTTTGTTACTCTTAACAACTGACATTTTTCTGGGTGGAAAGACATGCTCCAATTTGATTCCCATTTCTGTAATTCATCTAATTCTCTTTGTAAAATGTCTGTGTCTTGTTTTTATTGTTCTATATATTATGCAATCGTCTGCAATTAGTCTGACTTTTGTTCCTGAACTAATGCAATTTGGTAAATCATTTATGTAAATTAAAAATAGTAGTGGACCCAAGACTGTTCCTTGAGGTACACCTGAGTTTACTGTTATTGGTGTTGATTTAGAGCCATTTATTATTACAGTTTGTTCTCTCCCTATCAGAAAATCTTTAATCCACTGATGCAGTGAACCATTAATGCCGAAATATTTTAATTTTTTAAGCAAACTAAAGTGGTGAACTTTGTCAAAAATCTAGTAAGATAGCATCTATTTGTTCACTATTATCTAAACCTTTTGAAAAATCATCAATTAGTCCTATTAGTTGTGTTTCACATGATCTATATTTCCTAAAGCCATGTTGGTATGGGGTGAGGACATTATTTTTGTCTAAGTGGTTTATGATGTTGCTACATATTATTTGTTCTAGTATTTTACATGTGATGCTGCTTAGTGATACTGGTCTGTAGTTTCCTGGGTCAGAATTTTCTCCTTTTTTATGTAGATATGTAGATCTAATGTCTAGTCATAAATCTAGATTCTTTCTATATATACATCTAATTTATATGTCTAAGTAAAAGACTATTACTAAACTATTAATTAAATTATTAATATATAGATCTAATAATAATAAGGCTTGTCTTCGAGTCCGAAGATTAATGAGCTATGAGGAAAGACTGAAATTTGAATGAGGAATATAAAATAAACAGAATAGAATAAATAGTAAAATAGAATAGTTCAATAGCCAGGCTGATAACTGATATCATTAATTGGATTAATAATAATTATTATAAATAAATATAATAATCATAATAAAAATAAACTTTATAGAATCCTAAATGACCTAAATGCTGCTGGTAAAATCATTGGCAAAAAACAAACTCAATTTGGGCAGTTGTTTGAGACAAACATCTATAAAAAAGCTAACAATATCCTCGAAATAAAGAATCACCCTTTGTGTCAGGATTTTGTGCTTTTTACCATCACAAAAGAGAAACAAGACACCGATAGCAAAGACAAACAGACAAACACTCTTTTGTTCCCCAGACAATCAAATCATTAAATATGAACAATCTGATATAAACTTTGTCACAAGTAAATTATGAGTGAGTCTTATGTGAATTTACATTGTTTTTTTTTTATACTAGTTATAATGTTTTTTGTACACATATTCATAATCATTGTAAGATTTATTAATTAATTAATTTCCGTACAATAAAGATTATTATTATTTATAATATGATTTAAGAACGAAGATCGCGAGATCTAGCAACGGAGAAAGTTACTGTAGAGACCTACATTAGATCTAGATCTATATCTATAGGGGACGGATAGAAGAAGACCAATTCAACAAAATAAAGTAGAGATCGATATCCTTTTTCGGATTTACAGCGGTAAAGTCTTTTTGTCGAGTAACTCTTTCAGCAAGCACAATTAGTGCTGAAATAGATTATTTATTTTTCATGACATTTGTTTATGTGTGTATAGACAAATAGAGGCTCTAGGATATTTCTAGAAAAAGTGTAGAAATAACTAGAGCTCTTGCAAACAAGCCCTGTGTGACGCATCGATTAGCTATTTCATTGTAAATTCTTTAGCTTAGTAACTTTAATAATCTCTGTTTTATTATTTGATCAATCTATACGTCAAACATTCTTTTGTTGTGCACACTGTGCTTCATTTTAAATAAACCTTTTCGTTTTTTTCAAAACCAAAATCGCGCAGTAATACAACACAAAAATAGTGCAATTCGCTCATCAAGATGGAGGCGGTGGCATTACACCCATTCTCAGCAACAGCTGACGACGAGCTTAGTTTTAAAAAAGGAAATATTTTAAAGGTTAGCTTTCTATTCCATTTCATTACTTTTCATGTAACGTGTGTTTTAGATGTATTCACTGTACTTCTAAATCTAGGTTCATAAGAGTCACCGAGTGACTACTGTTGTCTTTTGTGTAGTAAGTCAGTGTTATCTCGGACTGAGTGTTGTCAGTGTTTAGTGTAGTACTACTAGTAGTGTGTAGACTGTAGTGTAGTCAATTTAAGTTAAAGTCAAGTGTAGTTTGAATGGTCCTTTCCTTTACATTTTAAGTCTTTTACTTAAGTTTTGTCTTTACTAAATTCAGAACTGTCTTAAACTTAATCTAATAAAGACAAAAAGTAAAGACTAAAGTACTTTAAGTTTACTCTTTCAAGTCTTTGATTCTTTGCTAATCTTTGTGCTGTTTTTTTACTTTTGTTTCCCAAAATCAGCTGTGAAATGAAACACAAGAAGTAATAATCTAGTATCATTATCAAGATCTACAATCTAGTCCTGTTAGTTTAGTCAGAATTCATAATCTTAGCTGTTTTAGTGTTTAACTATTTCAAACTTAAAATACAACAATAATTTTGGACAAACATGAGAGTGGAACAAATGTTTTGGGGAAAATTGACGCCATCAAATGCCACTAGCTGCCAGTTATATCAATGTGCTTACTTCTATTCAGAAGAGCATTTTATTTTATAATTTACTACATTTTTTTAGTTCAGAAATGAAGATTATTAGTCAGTCCAGAGTCCATAAATCTTGACCAGACAGTATCTGTCTCTAGATCTAACCACTACTTGTCTTAGAATAAAAGCAACATTACATCACAGAGTGTAATAGAGAGAAGCAAGAGGTCTTCTAGATCTAGAAACTAGTCTAAATCTTGACTGTTCTAGGCAACTCAATGAAAAGTCCTCAAAGACAGGCATAAATCATTGACAATTACTTTGCATGATATAGGGCAAAATATGCAGTGTATCCTTAATCTTCAGAATGGAAGAGATTGTCATATAAATTATTATCCTTGACGTCTTAAAAAAAAAAGATTCATCTCTCTGCTCCTTTTTTTTATCATTGCTTCAATTGTAGATCTAGTGAAAAGGACTTCAACTCTAAATCTTTGTTTCATTACAGTATAAAATGTTGTAATGCAAGCCAGTAAATGTTGTATTTTAAATGGATATATATATAAATATGTGTGTATGTAGATCACAAGGTCTAAAAGGGAAGATTTGTGATGTTATTATTATTTAATCTATGTTATCCCTTTAACATACAGATTAACCCCACCACACAAACTAAATCCCTAGTTGAACATTCAAACCAAATCTCATGCACATTCATATCATGGCAGGACATAAACCATAGAATATTAACTTTTTAATAGATTGTTAACTAAAAGGTAATCTTGATTCTTTGACAGATTCTTAGTACATATGATGACAAGAATTGGTATAAAGCTGAGCTGAATGGAAAGGAAGGCTATGTACCACACAATTATATAGAAATGTACCCTCATTCGTGAGTAAATGCTCTCATGTTGCTTTTATCCAAAAATGCTTTGTTGAACTTGCATCTGCTAATAAACATTCAAAAGTATTATTATAAGCCCTGCGCTCAATTGACACAACACTTTTAGTGGTGCCATGTTTCTCCCTGTGGGCTTTTTCAGTGCATGGACCAAATGTTTGGAACTCACTCCCCATTGTTCTCAGACAGACAACAAGCTATACCACTTTTAAGAAGAACATTAAGACCTACTTGTTTAAAACTTTTTTAGATTAGTTTTTTATTTGTGTTGTCGTGTTTGTGTTTGTAATGTTATTACAGCGCCTTGAGCCTACATTTTGTTTGTTAACAGCGCTTTATAAATAAAATTATTATTATTATAGCTATATATTTTATTGTTACTTCAGCATTTCATTTTGATCCCCAGCTGGTATGTTGGTAAAGTGAGTAGAACAAAGGCTGAAGAGATGCTGCTAAGAACGGAGCAGCCAGATGGCGCTTTTCTTGTCAGGAATAGTGAAAGTGCTCCGGGGGAATTTTCCATCACTGTCAAGTAGGTGGACTCATTATATGAGAGTTGGTCTATGCCAGTGGCTTTTTCTTTGTCCCATTGAGGGTTTCACAGAAATGAGACATTTAATCTTTCACTAAGAGTTATGGGGCAGGCACAGCTACCTGTTCATGTGGTAATCACTAGGCACTGTCATGATCAAGGGTTCAAACTTTATCTTATATAATACAGACGTTACTTCAAAAAAGATGATTACGCCCTACGCGTCATGCATAAATGTTACTCCTGTAACACACAAAAATAAAAAATATTGTTACAATACTTAACTATGCTTTAAGAAATGCAGCCTTTTTTTTTTTCCCTTGAATTAGGCTGAAATTTTTACCTAGCTTGGTGGCAAGAAGGAGGTGCTGTGGCTGAGTGATAAAGTGCTTGGCTTCCAAACCAGCGGTCCCAGGCTTGAAGACTGGGATTTTTCATTTTGGGATCTTTGGGTACCTATGAGTGCGTCCAGCTCTAATTGACATTAGTTAGGGAAAAGTAAAGTCGATTGGTCCTTGCGCACCCTAGTTAACTGCGGGCAGAAACAGATGACCTTTACATCATCTGCCCTATAGATCACAAGGTCTGAAAAGGAACTTTCTTTTTAGTGGCAACAAGCCAAATTGAAAGAGAGTAGTTTGAAAAACATTTTCTGAGTAATTTGGGTTCCATGGTTGAACTGTACATATAGCTCATGTAATATAATATATATATATATATATATGATATGTGTGATGGTTACAATTCACATTCTGTTGATAGGTTTCAAAATGGAGTCCAGCACTTCAAAGTGTTACGAGATGGGGCTGGCAAATATTTCTTGTGGGTAGTCAAGTTTAACTCAATCAATGAGCTGGTGAATTACCATCGGAAGGCAACGGTCAGCAGGTCACATGACATCTACTTTAAAGATATGGTTCATCAAGATCTTGGAGTGAGTTGTTTTTTTAATATAGTTCAATTTTTTCCCAAGCGTTGATCCACTGGATTTGCTTGTTTTCAAATGGAAAACTCATTCCAACGTTTTCTGTTATGTTCTATTTCACCAGGTCCAGCGAGTTCGGGCTCAGTTTGATTTTGATGCCCAGGGCTGTGATGAGCTTGGATTTCGGAAAGGAGACATTATCAAAGTGACACAGAAAGTGGATGAAAGTTGGTGGCGAGGAGAACTGAATGGCCAAGAGGGCATGTTCCCTGTGACCTATGTGGAGAAACTAACTGATGATCTTCAGCCAATTCTTTGAGATTCCTTTATGTTTTTGTTGTGTTTTTTTTATCAAAGGATTTCAAAGATGAGCCTGTACATACATTTACAAAATAAACTCTTGGTCACACACTTGTGTTAGGATTATAAATAGAGACATCCAGTTGTCAGCCTTGCCAGATATCTCTTTCAGCTGTGTGGTTACTACAATAGGGTATTAACTAAGCAATGTTGGATACTTGAATACTCCAAACTCGTCTTAGTTTCCTAGGTAAAGAAAAAAATGTTTCTATTTTATTTTTTTTTTATGTTTATAGTTTATATTTTACAATTATTTTTATTTTTTTTAACGGTTGAGCTATTTAGACCAGCAGGTTCATTGCCTTTGTGTGATGTAAATAATGCAATTGATCTAGACAAGGATGCTCCACAACTGTTCTAGTCAGCCAATGTGCATATTTTTTTTTTTTTTTTTTAAATATCAAATCAAAAAGTGAAATTTATATATATGTAAATGTTGCTGTGAAAACTCAAAAAAAAAAAAAAAAAATTTTTTTTTAATCACAAAAATGAAATATAGTGCAGCGTTTACTTTCTTGTGTGATAGTGTCATGTAAGAACACTCAGTGTTGGTTCATTTGACAAACCAGCCATTCAAATATCAGTGAAGTTTGTTTTTTTTTTAGCTCTATTTGTGATTCTGAAATACGCAGTCATTTCATTTCCATGTGAAGTTAAAAACTATGTGTGTCAGTCATAATAGAGCATCCTTAATGTTCATACAAGGTGTCACTTCAAAGTTGAACACCTGCTAAAGTGGACTCTTTGTCATACTAAGAGTTAGGTCTAGCTAGCCAAATAGTGTAATTCTGAGCTTTCTGACCTTTTTTTTTTAAAACAATGATTTTTTATGATATTTGAAAAGTCTTGATGTATTATTGGCTTGCTATTTTGTATAACTTAATGATTTGTGTATACATGCTTCGAGTTGTTACTGCTGTCATCAGGAACCACCTGCATAGTTTATAGGCTTAAGAATTTGAGAATAAATTTTCAGTGTCATCTTTTTTTAATACAGTATTTGGTTGGCTTTGAAGGCTCTTACTTCTATGTTTAAAGGTTCAGACAACTAGTCCTGTATTTCAGGTGAATTGCCCATTAGTTTTCAGATCAGACAGCTCGTCATATAGTTTTTCTTCTATATTGGTGTTTTGGGGCTAGTGTCTTAAGAATGCCTCTTTGACATGTTTTGGCATTCTCTGATAACACTGATTGAACTCATTTAACTTAAAAGACTTGATTTTGTAATATGAAATTTTTTTTATTTAGAAGATTCAATGCTTGCAGCATATCATTTCAATATAAAGTGACTTGATATTTTTCATTTCTTCGCTAGCTCATGGGCATAATGACAGTTTTCACTGCGATTGTTAATTTCTTTTGAGATAGCAGATTGTGTAGACATCCTTTCATCTGCCATTAAATAAACATTTTCTTTACCATTTAGGATACAAATAGTATATTGTGTAGCTCCACTCTAGAAGGCTAATAGCTGTTTCAGTTGGAGACAAACTTCTTGACTTGTGTGTACAGTGACATGTTTTGTTAGATATTATTGATGTACATACAATATTTTGATTCAGATCTGAGTTTGACCAGTTATAGAAAGCATTGGCCTCTTGTCGGCATAAATGCTAATTCTAGACAAGTAGGTCCTGGTGCGCTTGGCTGCATTAACTGTATCAGTTAAACAAAGTCATTTGCTCGATTACATCATGGTTGTTTGTTTCTATAAGAGATCAGTATTTAGGGGTTCAAGATTCGTTTGACACATGACTATATTATAACATTTTATTGTTAGCTCCTGACACTTTGTGTGTTTGTTGTTGCTATATGGCTACCGTTCATTCAGCCTAACATTCTGGACGTCTTGTGTGTACATTAAGCAGCATTACTGGTCAACTAGTTGACGGCAAGCAGTGCATCTGATTTGATTGTGCACTGCTTAGTCTGGGCTCATTTTACACTAGAATAAGTTATAAAAGAGGATATGACATTATGATGTGACTTTGAATGGAATCTAGTTTTTAATAGATTTGTTGTAACTGAACTGCCTTAAAAAATCAAGTTGGATACCTATGTAGATAGAGAGGAACTAAACAATGGAAGTCGATGTGCTTAGTTGTTTTGTTGTGTGTTTTTTTTTTTTTTTTTTTACTACTAGTTTTAAAAAAAAAAGATGTCATTGTAAGTTAATATTTGTTTTGACGTGTAAGTGATACAACTTGTACCTGTTATCAAAAGAGTTTGTGTTAAATTCGTGCTTCAGTTCTTAATTTGAATGGTGAATTTAAACAAAAACAAAAAAAGGTTTGCATAACATTCACTTGGATTTGCTGTACATGAATGTATTATATTGAACAAAATCATTTGTGTACTTTTACCAGTGTGTATATATATATATATATATTTACAACATGTTGATGTCTGTATAGAATTTTTTTTTCCTACAACTTGTTCTTTGGAGGGATTGGCAAGGATGAAAATATTGTTTCCTTATACTGCATACAACTTTTTGTTTTGTTCTTGAAATGTCACTAACATATATATTTGTTTGTTTTCAATTTACTCTGTTGTATACATTCTATAATTTAAAAGGGTGGGGGAGGGATTGATACATACCTTGAAACTGATGTGTACTATTATTGACGATTCCTAAACAGCTTAAATAATTCATTTGCACTATCTTTCTGCAGTTAAATGTAATTTCAAATCTCTCAAATCATTTAATAGCTCTAGTGGTTTTTGTGTTTTGTTTTATGATTGAGCTCTGAGAATTATGTTTTCTTTGAAACAAATGATCACTGTAAGGGTTTGAGCTAAATGTTGTCATGGAAATTGTTGATTGACTTGATATTGAAGTGGACGGTCTTCTTGTTCACTGCTTTTTTTTAACATTGTGTAGAACATGGTCCAAGTCTTGCGAATAAAACAGCTTGTAGTGGGGACATTTAGCTTTGTCTGTTTTATTTTTTTTTAGGTTTGTCTGTGTATTTTTTTAAAGGTTTGTCTGTGTTGTTGTTGTTTTTTTTTAGGTTTGTCTGGGTTTGTTTTTTTGTTTTTTTTAAGAAATTTAGGTTTGTCTGTTTCTACCAAATATATTATAGCATTTCTAATAAAGCTGACATCACATTAAGACTAAATGTCAAGTATCTTACTTGATCAAATCCTATGAATTCGGTCAATGCTAGCCAAAGTGATGACATGTGCCTCTCTGTTGGAATAGTTGTCAAGAGACCAGAAACTGATGTTAAAAATCTATTGAGCAGATGAGTTTCCTAATCATACATCCAAAATAAAAAATCATAAACAGTAGATGTAAACTGAAATCTTGGTTCAACTAATACTATGTTACATTTACCGGTTCTCAAGTTTTTATTCTCTTTTCTTCCCACTTTTGCACCATTCCGTATTCACACCACGATGCTGAACCACTTGGTTCATTAGAATTCTAGCTAACCACCTCAAATAAGTAATAAAAGCTTTCTAGAGCAGAGGTTCTCAAACCTTTTCAACCTGGGGACCTCTTTGTATTTTTCAAAACTTGCCCGCGGAAAAAAAAAAGCTACATAAATGCATAGTAGGCCTACATATGTTACAGCCCATAATGCATGACGTAAAGTTGGAGTCAGTTGTTTTTATTATTATTATTTATAAGTTTTGGAGTTTAAAATGTATCGGTACTGTTAGACATATATATATATATAGTTCGTCCATCGTGGTTCGATGATTATCACTTTGTCATCGGGGGGGGGGGGGGGGGGTTAAGGGCTTTGAAGTGGGGTTTTGTGCCTCCTCATGTGTCCCTGACGGGACTGTTGGACATAATGAGAAGCTAAGTCCGTAAAGTATGGCTTTAATACACAGATTTGAGTTAACGCAATACACATCTCGAGCATGCTCTGGACACATTCTCAAGATTTAGCTACACGAGTAGAACTGCTACGTACACAGTCAATCAGTCATCGTTAGGTCATTGACCAGTCGATCTAATGATGTGAGACACATTCTCAAGATTTAGCTACACGTGTAGAACTGCTACGTACACAGTCAATCAGTCATCGTTAGGTCATTGGCCAGTCGATCTAATGATGTGAGACACATTCTCAAGATTTAGCTACACGTGTAGAACTGCTACGTACACAGTCAATCAGTCATCGTTAGGCCATTGACCAGTCGATCTAATGATGTGAGACACATTCTCAAGATTTAGCTACACGTGTAGAACTGCTACGTACACAGTCAATCAGTCATCGTTAGGCCATTGACCAGTCGATCTAATGATGTGAGACACATTCTCAAGATTTAGCTACACGTGTAGAACTGCTACGTACACAGTCAATCAGTCATCGTTAGGCCATTGACCAGTCGATCTAATGATGTGAGACACATTCTCAAGATTTAGCTACACGTGTAGAACTGCTACGTACACAGTCAATCAGTCATCGTTAGGTCATTGACCAGTCGATCAAATGATGTGAGACACATTCTCAAGATTTAGCTACACGTGTAGAACTGCTACGTACACAGTCAATCAGTCATCGTTAGGTCATTGACCAGTCGATCTAATGATGTGAGACACATTCTCAAGATTTAGCTACACGTGTAGAACTGCTACGTACACAGTCAATCAGTCATCGTTAGGCCATTGACCAGTCGATCTAATGATGTGAGACACATTCTCAAGATTTAGCTACACGTGTAGAACTGCTACGTACACAGTCAATCAGTCATCGTTAGGTCATTGACCAGTCGATCTAATGATGTGAGACACATTCTCAAGATTTAGCTACACGTGTAGAACTGCTACGTACACAGTCAATCAGTCATCGTTAGGTCATTGACCAGTCGATCTAATGATGTGAGACACATTCTCAAGATTTAGCTACACGTGTAGAACTGCTACGTACACAGTCAATCAGTCATCGTTAGGCCATTGACCAGTCGATCTAATGATGTGAGACACATTCTCAAGATTTAGCTACACGTGTAGAACTGCTACGTACACAGTCAATCAGTCATCGTTAGGCCATTGACCAGTCGATCTAATGATGTGAGACACATTCTCAAGATTTAGCTACACGTGTAGAACTGCTACGTACACAGTCAATCAGTCATCGTTAGGCCATTGACCAGTCGATCTAATGATGTGAGACACATTCTCAAGATTTAGCTACACGTGTAGAACTGCTACGTACACAGTCAATCAGTCATCGTTAGGTCATTGACCAGTCGATCTAATGATGTGAGACACATTCTCAAGATTTAGCTACACGTGTAGAACTGCTACGTACACAGTCAATCAGTCATCGTTAGGCCATTGACCAGTCGATCTAATGATGTGCGACGGAGGCGGTGAAGAGAACTTCTAAATCGACCACCGGCGGATTAATTTAAGACTTTAACTCTGCTGAGTCATTGGCTTTCCATACTGATTCTGGATACTCATATTCCTTCCTCTAAATCAGTGGTTCCCCTAACGGAACACTACGCACATTCGGAGTATTTAGCGGAACACTTTGCTTATTTTATTTTATCTTTTTTTTTTTTTTTTAAGTTTTTTTAAATATATATCGGTTTAAATAAAATAAAAAAAACTAGTCTATATTCTTTTTTTTTAAGTATAACCTTTAAAAAAACGTGCTGTAAACATGTATAGTTTCGTATCTATTCTCCAGCAGCTTCATGTCTAACAAAAGGAAGGTTAGACACAATAGTGACCTGACTGATCACTTCCCCATAGAAAATGGCGTGAAGCAGGGCTGTGTACACTAGGGTTCCACAGAAGTTTCGAAAACATTGCTCTAAAAGCATTAGGAGAGAGGGAGCACTTGTAAGAATTTGTCCTAGCATATGGAGTAAGAGAAATGTGCATTTAGCCTTGTGTCTTTCTGAGTATTCTGTTACATAAGCTGTGCAGCAAAGTGCCGGCATAATAAAAGATTCGTGAATTAAATATTAGGCCTGCACATTTAATAGGGAGTTGTTTTAAAACGAGATAAAATTAATGAAATACGATTCTGTATTGCTGTCAAGCGCAGTCTGTCCCATGAATTGACTGTGGTAGGCCTACATGCTCTGTCAAGACTATGATTGGTTTGTCACATTTAATTCAAATTATATTCAACATAGTTTAAGGAACAACAGGGGCGTAGCTAGGAATTTTCCATCGCTTGGTGGCCCGGGGAGCTTGACCTCTTTAGAGGCCCCTGCATTTTGCGTAATATTTAATTTTTAATGTAAAAAAAACGCTCATTTGCCCCCCTCCCTTTTTAAGTGGGGGCCCGAGGGGGGTTTTCAAATTCTCCCCCACCCTAGCTACGCCACTGGGAGAAAGCGTCTTTTAGACACGACCGCAGCACAACAGAACAAATCACAAACCTCTGGATAATCTGCCAGAAATATCCCAAACACCAACAGAAATAGTTCTATCCATGCCCGTGTAATGGACACGGTCCTTAGGCGCCCCAACGGGTATACTGTTTTGCTTCCTATTGACTTAAATGATGTTACTTTGAGTCCGAGAAGCGTTGGCGGACGTTCGCGTGAACTAGGAGATGAGAAATCATCATAGACAGGAATTTTATGTCTATGGAAATCATGCAAAGAGAATTAAGCAGACCTTTCAAGCTTCATTTTTTTAAATTGAGTTGCTTCCCCTTGATGACCTCGTTTAATTACTAATTTTTGGCCTCCTTCAGTTGTAGAACGACTATGGTTCATCTCGAACACTTTTTCGTGTGACTGTGGAGCCCTATTTTTGGAGAGACACTCCCGTCCACATATATCGCAGGTTAAAGTGGCTTTCGCTTTGGAGGTAGCGAAGCAGACCATTTTTCGTATCACACGCTTTTCTTCCAATGCTGAGGCCCATGTTTTTTCACTGTCCATAGCTTTCTTGGTCACCGTCTCTCTTCAACTAGTGCGGTCAATAGTGTCTTCCCAATGGTCAGTATCAATGTTCACTGTTTTTAGGTCCCAGTTTATTACATCCACGTAACGGAGGTGGGGGTGACCAGTTTTTCCTTAGCCAGTCGCGAGTTGCCCGTAGACCAAGACTAAGACTGCTTTATTGATCCTTTCGGAAATTTGTTGTGATTACAAGGTCTCTTTTCTTATAAAAAAACAACTCTGTGGCATTTTACGTCTCGAGGGGGGGGTTCGAGAGCATCCTCATTGCACTGTGCGGAGTTGTAAAAAAGCTCCCACAACCTTGTCCAATCCAGGCGCTGTTCATCAAGGGGGCCGTTACATAAATGGCGTGTCCCGCACAGTTAGTCTGGTATAGAAAAGAAAAATGGCGGGAGTCTTGGTGTACGCGGTCTCTTGCTGCGAGTCTGACCCACCCGCCAGACAGAACCGGTGAGAGGGAGCTCTTGTTCACATTTGCTGGCCTAGAGTTCCAAGAGCCGAAGGCTCAACTCTACCTGACAGTTTAAGAAGAAGAAAAAGTGGCCAAAGGACCTAGTAAAGTAGTGACGTTTCCCCTTTCAGACCTTGCGATCTATGGGGCAGATGATGTTAAGGTCATCAGTTTCGTTGGCCAATGGTTAACGGTTACTTTTTCCAACTTAAGTCAGGTACCCATTGTAGTTGGGCGGTCTCAGGGGTGCTCTAAAAATGCCGAATGTCAAATGCTCAATCTTCATCGAGATTCGAACCCAATACCTCAAGTTCGGAAGCAAAGCGCCTAACCACTCAACCACCGCCTCTCCCCCAAAAAGGACCTACACTTGTTTTAAATTAAGATTCACTGCCATCGATATAGTATGCATGGATCGATATACGAAACTAATTAGCTAATTAACTTTCTCGTTTCTAATTTAATTAATATTAATAGGTAATAAGTCGACCAGTTTTATCATATTGTGACGAATCCCTGGCAAGCAACCCAAAGACAAAAAGAAAACACTAACAGCTTTAATATCATATTAGACAAATCTGCCTTTATTAGATCTATAAATAGTCTTTTCCACTAAGGCGGAAATTATAGTCTATCTCATAGACATATATTATACTAGACTGAAAATCGGAAACAAATCTTTATCCGCGATTGATCGATTCACAGACATATATAGAGAGAGATTTTGTATGCACGTAACTCGTTTTCAAGCTTTAAGGGAAATCTCCCCAATCAATTTTTCTCTCTTAAAAAAAAACAATGATCTTTAGTTTTCAAAGTTTAGAAATAATGCAAAATCATTTCTCGGATTTTTTTTTTAGAATGGGCTATTAATCACATACGTATAGGCTATCCGTTTGATAGTTGAAGAGATCTTTTGATCCATCAGTCAGTGCGTGGTATTTTAGGAATATTTATGAGATTATGTAGGTCATCTTAAGCAAATCGTACTTATGTTGTTTGTTTTCAGAGTTATGAAATGATGAAAACATTTTTTTCTTAAGTTATTAGTCTAGACATTTTCTGTTAAACTAGAAGATACAAATATTAATAAGATAAAATATTTTACATAGGTCACCAAAGTATACATATATCATAGGTCACCAAAGTATACATATACGCAGTGCTTTTTTTTTGTGACGGTACGCACCGGTACGGCGTACCGGCACCTTTTTCAATCTGAGGGAAAAAATATTACTTTCTTGTATTTTCACGGTTATTATTAATTTATTAGTAGTTAAAAGTTAGGCAATCCATCACTGAGTACCAGCACCAATTTATTTTTACAAACAAAAAAAAAAGCAGTGCATATATCATATGTCACCAAAGTATACATATATCATAGGTCACCAAAGTATACCTATATCATAGGTCACCAAAGTATACATATATCATAGGCCACCAAAGTATACATATATCATATGTCACCAAAGTATACATATATCATATGTCACCAAAGTATACCTATATCATAGGTCACCAAAGTATACATATATCATAGGCCACCAAAGTAAACATATATCATTGGTCACCAAAGTATAAATATATCATAGGTCACCAAAGTAAACATATATCATTGGTCACCAAAGTATACCTATATCACAGGTCACCAAAGTATACATATATCATAGGTCACCAAAGTATACCTATATCATAGGCCACCAAAGTATACCTATATCACAGGTCACCAAAGTATACGTATATCACAGGTCACCAAAGTATACATATATCATAGGTCACCAAAGTATACCTATATCACAGGTCACCAAAGTATACATATATCATTGGTCACCAACGTATACGTATATCACAGGTCACCAAAGTATACGTATATCACAGGTCACCAAAGTAAACATATATCATTGGTCACCAAAGTATACCTATATCACAGGTCACCAAAGTATACATATATCATAGGTCACCAAAGTATACCTATATCATAGGCCACCAAAGTATACCTATATCACAGGTCACCAAAGTATACGTATATCACATGTCACCAAAGTATACATATATCATAGGTCACCAAAGTATACCTATATCACAGGTCACCAAAGTATACATATATCATAGGTCACCAAAGTATACATATATCATAGGTCACCAAAGTATACATATATCATAGGTCACCAAAGTAAACATATATCATTGGTCACCAAAGTATACCTATATCACAGGTCACCAAAGTATACGTATATCACAGGTCACCAAAGTATACATATATCATAGGTCACCAAAGTATACCTATATCACAGGTCACCAAAGTATACATATATCATAGGTCACCAAAGTATACATATATCATAGGTCACCAAAGTATACCTATATCATAGGTCACCAAAGTATACATATATCATAGGTCACCAAAGTATACATATATCATAGGTCACCAAAGTAAACATATATCATTGGTCACCAAAGTATACCTATATCACAGGTCACCAAAGTATACGTATATCACAGGTCACCAAAGTATACATATATCATAGGTCACCAAAGTATACCTATATCACAGGTCACCAAAGTATACATATATCATAGGTCACCAAAGTATACATATATCATAGGTCACCAAAGTATACATATATCATAAGTCACCAAAGTATACATATATCATAGGTCACCAAAGTATACATATATCATAGGTCACCAAAGTATACATATATCATAGGCCAAACGACGATAGAGTATGTATGCAAGACAGGACCAGGCAACCATCCAGCCTGTTAATCATTTTTTTTTTAAAGTTCCTCTTTCAGACCTTGTGGTCTATAGGGCAGATGATGTAAAGGTCATCTGTTTATGTGGCCTACGGTTTGCGAGGGTGTCATGTGGCCATCAGTACAACGACCAACCGCCTTTACTTTTCCCCAACTAATGTCAGGTACCCATTAGAGCTGGGTGGACTTAGAGGCGCAAAAAGATCCCGAAATGAATAATCCCAGTCTTCACCAGGATTCGAACACAGGACCCCCAGTTGAGAAGCCAAGTGCTTTACCGCTCAGCCACTGCGCCTCCTTGTTTACCATTCACAACTATTTTATTTCCTTTCTTTCTCACACTGAATTCATTCTGATATTTTTTTCTATTTATGCTTTTTTTTTTACGTATTTTTTTTTTCAGAAAAAAAAAAAACTTCCTCGGTCACGTTGACATAAAAGGCACATCATTTTCCTTTTAAAAATCATATTTCTAATAAATCCCCACCCCTCCCGAACGCACAAATTTGACTGTGATAACTAATGGTTAACTTATATGATACAGACATTACTTCAAAAAAAGAAGATGATTACGTCCTACGCGTCATGCATGTAGTCATGCATGTTAACCAATGACTTAAATTCTGCCAAGTCACTGGTTTTCATGGCTAGCTCAGGCAACCCATTCCATGCTCTAATAGTGCTAGGGAAGAAAGAGTATTTGTACAAATTTGTCCTAGCAAATGGGACGAGGAATGTGCCTTTATCTTTGTGTCTCTCTGAGAATTTTATTAAATTTTGTTTTTGTATTTGAAGATTATGGTTCAGTGTTTAATGTATAATTGCTACTTTACTTTTGAGTCTTCTGTCCTGAAGGCTTTCTAAATTGAGTGATTTTACTAATGGTGTTACTCTAGACAAATGTGAATATTCGTTTGTTATGAATCTCACTGCTCTATTTTGTGTCTGTTCAAGTTTCTTAATGTTTTCTTGAGTTGAGGGGTCTTTTTATTGGCCTAACCAAGGTTAATAAACATTTTAGTTTTATGTTCTTATTTGATTTATAGAAATTTCTTTTAATAAACCCTAATGCTTTGTTTGATTTTTTTTTATAGTTTCGTCAATATGTGGATTCCATGACAGTTTTTCATTTATTATAACACCTAGGTATTTTGCGTTTTTAGTCTGTCTTACTGGTTTACCATGAATAAGATAAGTGGAATTAATTTGTTTTAGTTTTTTTGTCACTCTTAATAACTGACATTTTTCCGGCTGGAAAGACATGCTCCAATTTGATTCCCATTTCTATAATTCATCTAATTCTCTTTGTAAAATATCTGTATCTTGTGTTGTTTTTATTGTTCTATATATTATGCAATCGTCTGCAAATAATCTGACTTTTGTTCCTGAAGTAATGCAATTTGGTAAATCATTTATGTAAATTAAAAATAGTAGTGGACCCACAGCTGTTCTTTTACGGTACACCTGAGTTTACTGTTATTGGTGTTGATTTAGAGGCCATTTATTATTACAATTTGTTCTCTCCCTATCAGAAAATACTTAACCCACTGATGCAACGGACCATCACTGCTAAATTATTTTAATTTTTTAACACTTTGTTTCTGTTGTGGCTGTTGGGGGGGGGGGACGGGGGTGTAAGAGCTGAATTGTCAGTTTTCTGTTGTAATGACATAGACCTAGAGCCAGTCTTCGTTGATATTCTAGCTAGCCCCCTCCTACTTGAATGTTAAGTCACGGTGGCGATTGTCCAGATAAGTCACTGGGTGGACACTTTCCCCTCCATGCATGGGGAGGGGGGGCAACTGGACAACCATTTAGACCCGACACAATATCGCTCCACTTCCTTGTAACAGTACTCGGTCTGTCCTTATATCCTTACCTACTTCAAACCTAACACTCCCTTTAGCAGGCTTTAAAAAAAAAAGCTAACTGCACAACTAAGTGTCATTAAAAAAAAAACAAGGCCTGCTACACCCACTCGGAACACCTGTAGAGCCGTTTGACAGAACCTCTAGGCTAGTCGAAGGCCTAGCAAGGTACTCCATACGCACACCTTGATTTAAGAGGTAACTTGCCCCCTCCCCAATTCTTTTTTTTTTCTTTTACCTTTAGCCGCCGTGACACGGTGACACTATAGAGCTTTTCTCTCGTGCTAGTTGTAGGCTAGTCCTGTTACTACGCGTTACTCTCGCGTACTACTTTTCTGTTTATTTATTTGTTTTAATTTTATACGCACGGATGTTTAAGCGAAAATTCTCGATAAGCATTTAAATAATGAAATATATTAATATAGGATTTACATCACTGGTGTGCATATGAGAAAAAAGGCTATAATTATGGAAAACAGCACCAGAATGAGAAACTATATTTTATCGCGCAGCTGGATGTGACATCGAGTTTAACTTTGTCGCCTCGATGAGTCATTCAGTCCTTAGCCTAAGCACGTTTCACAGGTAAAGGGAAAAAAAAACGTCACACGCGTATTGCTCCGCGCTCGGTCTCAATTTGCATGTCTATCGTAGGTAGAAGCAGCGAGTGTGTTTGTTGGTGGATTTCGACAGAGACCAGATCTATCTACCGTGTAGATATTTTTTCGCTGATTATTTAACAGGATTTCGTAGCATATTTTTGTGTAAACACATTTCTTTAATCAGAAATTAAGGATTAATTTGGATATATCTCTTGAACTGTTGTAAGTATTGCCAATTGTTTGTTTATTTTTATGTTGAATTTTTTTTTTCTAAAAATGTTTAATCGAATTTTTCGTCCATTTTTTTTAGTTCGATCACCTGCATCATGCAAGATGCAACGTAATGAAACTGAGTGCTGTATACATATCTTAGTCTAACTATGACATTGTCAAAGTTTGGTTTATATGATAATCTACCCATCTTTTGGTTTACCTTGTAAACCATAGATTCCGGATCTAAGTATAGTTAAACACAAAGCTTTTAAAACGTGAAACAGAATGAATGAGATTCTCTCCTGCATCGATGACGCATGCATCTTTATGATCTATTGTGCAATCTTGCTCTTTTTCACTCTATATGCCCATTTCATTGATAATCTACATCTAAATTTGCTTATTTAATGAAGAACACTTATGCTATGATTCAGTCAATTCAGTGATTTTAATGATAATATAGTCTAAATTATTTAGTAATCTATATTATAGATCTATTCATTTTGGAATTAGCCTAATTGGAGATCGATGGCAATGTGGATGTCCAGGTTGAGTAGATATAGATCTGGATCTATATGATATGGCAGGATATGCAATTTATTTCTGAATAAGATATTGCCTATATTGATTTTAATACAGAGATAAGGGTTATAAGATAAGATTATTTTTATTGATCCAATTAAATGGAAATTCAGACATTTGTTGTCTTCGTGAAAATTCCTCGCTACACTTAACTGGGGTTCCCAGACTCATGCACCCCTAAAAGTCAGTCTTACAATAAGGTAAAGTTTACAAACTAAAACAATGCATTGAAGAAGCATGTCACTAAACTACAACGACATTTTTTGTTCAAATAGTTAATCATTCAAGCAAACATACTCTCCGAACTCCATACACGAGATTTTCTTTCAAATTCAAACGAGAAAAATGCTTCTAAAATTTGATTTAACTCTTTCTCTCCGTAATTATTTACCACATTCTGGTGGAATCAGCGCGGGTATCGTCAGTTAGGAGAGAAAGAGTTAATGATAAATCTATTTCTCTCTTTGGTCGACTGTGTCGAGACTTTGCGTTTGTTCAGCGAAAGCGCTATCTCAAAAAGAGACTTTCCCAGATCTTGAGAAACTCTGTAATAGATTTGATGTGACTTGATAAAGGAGGCCGAAAAGACCGAACACGCGTGTTTTCTTTTAGTCAGGGAAATTATTTCAAGTCTCATTGATTGTCATGCAACTCAACACCATTCGCACCAATACTATTCTATTACTTCCGGTGCCGGTACGGTATACATAACATTTCACACTTCAGACTATTGCCTGTTAGAGGGAGGACGCGACATAAAAGAGATGTCCTTCTTTTGCCGGATGTACGGTAGCCTTACGCATATCTATCAGTAGCTTATAGCTTTGAATTTCGGCCAAGTAGAGACGTACTTACGCTACGAATGTTTTGACCAATGGACCTCATTCACCAATCGTAAACAAACAACATTTTGCCACGTAGTTCTCTATATCTTCTATACAAATTACACAATCCATAAAGGCTGTCATGTGATACGTAACTTTCATTGTTTTATCAATATATTATAAAGTGGCTAAATGGCTTTTTTTTTTACGATTGGTGATTGAGGTCCATTTACACATTGGTGTCCCCAACCTACTTATTTTATTTTACATGACCTGCCTTTCTGAAACAAGACGCTGTAGATGACAGCTAAGAAAGCACGAAAACTCCCGACTCACAGTGCTTTCCCAGAGCACATAGTTCTATAGCTGGGAAAAAAAAAAGAGAGGGGGCAGTGGAGATGATCAAACACTGGTCTAAATTGTAATATATGCATTTTTTTTTTTTGCTTTGTTTTCAGTGTGTGTGTGTGTGTGTTACATAGGGTTAGAGTTAATACGGGTTAAGTTCTGGAAAACAAATTGCCCCACCCCTTTCAAATGTTATGGATCAGCCTTTAATCAGAAGAAAAATCGGGTCGAATAATATATTTTTTTTACTCTGGTGCAGTTTTCTGCGAATCTGTTTTACTTGATGTATTTCTGTCCCTGCTTATCCTCCCCTTGCTGCAAACTATTATCACATCAACAGTGAAGGTGTTCAAGGTCTTAGATTCTTTCTGGTTGGGGAAACGTTTCTTGTAAGGACATGGCCGTTTTTTTTCCCCTCCCGAAAACATAAACAGACTTTTAGAAAGAAAAAAAGGTAACTCTTGTTCATAGTACTATTGTCAACAAGGTTTGTGTGACCTGGAGACCTGCCAACTCTTTAATGTCAGCTCCTATGGAGAGAGAAAAAAAAAGTTCCCATTACATAGGTCTAGCAGTAGTGTTGCATCAGTTTTGGGCCCATGGCTTTGCTATATTAGGACATTTTAGTGGCTTGAAAAGGTATTCGGATAAGTGTAGATATACTGTGTCCTGTTTAAGAATGGGGTGAAGTAGCTACATTACTTCCGTATTTTCAAAATTAGGCTCGTATCGGTGGATACCTTTTTTTTTTTTCCCCCCTGCGAATAGTAGAAAGAAAAAGACTTTTATTTTTTTTTATATATACCTCACAATTTTAAAAACCTTCCTTTAAATCAGGGGTTCTCAACTTGGGGGGTCGATTGACCATCAGCCAGGGGTCGCTTAAGACCATCGAAAATGGCTGCCTGGTCGTGCGGTTTGCGCGCTGGACTGTCGTTCGGATTTATCGACGGTAGAGGGTTCAAACCCTGCCCGCTCCCATCCCCCGTCGTCCTGCGGGAGGTTTGGACTAGGAAGTAAACTATCTTCAACTCTGAAGGAACATCCGAATTATGTAAAACATTTTACAAAACAACAAACATATGGATTGTTATTGCCTACTCTTCTATTGCTGTATGTGTGTGTGTCGGGAGGGGGGTCCGCGGCTGAGTTTGGCGGGGGGTTGTAAAAAGGGGTCACCGAGCTTAAAAGGTTGAGAACCGCTGCTTTAAATGATAAAAAGCCAGAAAGTATTTAGAGATATGATTAAAAGACATGGTTCTGGCCAGATAGCCAGATCTTCGGTTGCATCCCTTGTCACAATAGACCGGGCAGCGGTTTGGTCACAGTCCATTGCTGGTTCATTTTCCAAGTCCTAGAATCGCGTACACGTCTACACGAGGTCAGCTGCGTGTTGTGTGGTGTTAGAATACTGACAGGAGATGTCATGTGAATTCAGATCTAGACTCGATCTGACATGATACTGAGTATCAACATTGGCTTTATATAATCTCTTCGCATCTTTTACAAAAGACCTTTTGGTTTCATCTTTACGCCTTCATCATCTGTCACATGACTTTCGTCATATTGGGCGCTGTGACAGTTCGCGTAACAAATCCTTCCATTTTTCCCGGTCAGCAGCTGTTCTTTGTAGGATACCAACAGAGAGGCCGGTCAGCAATAATGTTTTTGTAAATGAGCATTCATCAGCCTCCTAACCCTTTTTAAGTTTCTTGATTTATTTGTTTTGATTTGAAACTTATTTCCCGTGAAGATGATCAGTAAACATATTTGATTAAGCTCTTGAAAGTTGAAACGTGTTTTGAAATCAAAGTGAACAATCTCTCAATAATGTTACACCATGTGAAACGTACTGAAAGCCTTGGACTTCCGGGAAGCCATTAACTTGTTTGTCTTCTGTTTTCTGATAATTTGAAATGGATACTGAAAAAAAAAAGTATTCCAAAAAAATAAAATTCTAAATTTAATTTTCTCTGCTGCAGAGTACTTCGACTAAAAGTGCCCCCCCCCTTTTTTTTTCATTCTACAGAGACCTTACCACCACTATATGGTCATGTACCAGCGTCCTTTACCTGTTTCGTGAACTGTACGGCCAAGCGAAACTTGTGATCTTGAGCTGGCCACTTCTGTTTGTTGGTTTTCTTGTATTGTTGTCAAACAGAGGAGTCACTCGTGATAAGTATGTGGTAATGGGTGGGAAAGGTGGACATCGGGAGGTAAGAGCGCCTTTACTCCTACCGTTCACTGTCTTCACCTTTACCAGTAGTAAAATATGGACCAGTCATCTTTCACCTGGCGTCAACGGGGGGATGGGGGGGGGTAAGCACACTTTTCTTTTTCTGACACAGCCTAGTGTCACGCTGTCCCCATGTCAAGGACTGTCAAGCTGTGTAGACACGGCGAAGGTAATGGCCCTCCCTTGGTATTATATTTTAATGGCTATTAGGGTCATCGGCCACCGTAAAATTCTTTGACCAACGGACGCTCTCCCGCTACGCCAAACAAACTGAAGAGCTAGTAGAATAACCCAAAGTTTCCATTATACAGAAGGGACACAAAAAAAAAAGAATCTGAAAATGCGTTAAAATAATCTGTTACTCTTGTTACGTTTCTAAAGAACCGTGCTGGTAAGTCTAGACAATGATGGTATAGTACACAAGACATACATCTAACTTGAAGATTGCTGGAAACAAACCAATGGCTGCCTGGTCGTGCGGTTTGCACGCTGGACTGTCGTTCGGATTTATCGATGGTCCCGGGTTCAAACCCTGCCCGCTCCCATCCCCCGTCGTCCTGCAGGAGGTTTGGACTGCGAAGTAAACTATCTTCAACTCTGAAGGAACATCCGAAACATGTAAAACATTTTTACAAACAAATCAATGTGTTGAAACAAATATAAAGACCTAATCAATATGTTATCACGTGTGTACAGCGAATCAGTGCAACTTCCATAAGGAATTGTGTGCATTACACAAAACAAAACAAAACTTAAAGCCAACAAAATGCACGTGCACACCAATGAGGTAGTTCCGGATTTCTTCTCAGTCACGTGGGTGTGTTGTTTACATTAATGTTTACATTGCATGATTTCATTGTAATTCAAACATGAAAATAGTCTAGATCTATACATCTTTAAGTAATAAAAAGTTTGTTACAATAATTATTTTTTTTAAAAGATTATTTAGTAGGTCTACTAGATCTAGGCCAGCACTAAATCTAGATCTACATCTTATCATAGGGAGATATGGCCACTATTGCCATGTATAAGACCACAGTCACGTGACTTTTTATAAAGTAGGCCAGAGATTCGGAACTACCTCATTACTAAGAGTCTTTGACTGGAATAGTTGTCCAAGTTGGGTTTGTTTGTGGACAATGTTCGGGTTGCCATACCAGGCAGTGATGTTGAAACTTGAAAGTCCAAGAGATGTATAGCACTCCATGTATCTTACGCATTGACTACCTGTCATGAAAGTGTTGGATTGACGGGCGACTGATGTACATCTTATCTTATCTTATATAATACAGACGTTACTTCAAAAAAAGAAGATGATTACGTCCTACGCGTCATGCATATTAACCAATGACCTAAACTCCGCCAAGTCACTGGTTTTCCTGGCTAGCTCAGGCAACCCATTCCATGCTCTAATGGCGCTAAGAAAGAAGGAGCTTTTGTAAAAATGTGTATGAAGTTTGAATAGAAAATATAAGCTAGAAACATTTAAAGATGTTCCCGTGCAAACTGATTACTCAAACTTTTTAAAGGTTCACTTTAGGGAATTAAACATACATTTTTTAAATCTTTATTTTAAATGAAGGAGTTCCGGTATCTCTTGTGTCTTCTTGACATTGTCAAATTTCGTTCCTGCAAAAATATTTCATCAAATAGCGTGACACTAAATTACTTTCTAAATGAAAAGTCCATAATATCGCGATCTATAAATAGAAGACATTTACATGAGCCTGTCAGTTCCTCTTGTCTGTGTCACAGTAGTTAGCAGTTGAAAAACATGACGTTCTGATTCTTACTGTCAGTAATGAGGTCAACTTGTTGTTTTTTTCCTGTGCTGATGGTTACCTAGGAAACAAAACAGAATTTAAGAACAACGGTACCGGTACGGTGATGTGACAGCGCTGATATTAATGTCACTGACTTTGATAAATCTACCCCCTGGATATCCAATTTAACTTTCCAAATTTCTTTTATTAGTCATGATGGTGAATCATATGGCACTGAGTTTGGGTGTAATAATTTGTAATATAAGTGTGTTGTGTGTGCGTGTGTGTTGTTTTCACTGACAAATATATATATAACTCCTTCATTCCACTTTCGGTCAGAGTATTACAAGATCATCTGTCGTCATCGATAAGTACATAGAAGTCTAATTTATAAAGCGCTGGTTATGAGTGTGTGTGTTTTCGTGTGTGAATGTTTTTCGCATTTGCATCTATATTGTTATTGTACAGTAGTTACGCCGAGGCTGCCAATTGTAGTCAGACTGAATTTCCATTTGATTGGATCAATAAAAATTTTCTTATCTCTATCTATATGTCCCTCTTAAGGGCACCATACACCTATCCATTTTATTGCGAGGGCTAGTCCTTTCCTGTAATAATGGAGCATTGACAGTCCTTCTGTTCCTACTCGACTATAACGATAGGAAAGTAGCGTGTGCTCGTTGGAGGGGGTGGGGTGGGTATAAAATTTGCTAATATTAAGTTTTGCAACTTGTTTTACTTGACATTTGTAATATATATATATATATATATATATATATATATATATATATATATATATATATATATATATATATATATATATATATATATATATATATATATATATAAACTGAACGTCAACAGAGCACTGTATTTATTTGTTGTTTTGTTAAGTAACTTATTTAAAGTAAAGTTCTTCTTAAGGTATCCAGTTTTTAGACAGAATGTAAAAAAATACTTTAAAAAAACGTATAGAAGGGAAAGCACCGCACAATCTTTGCCATATTTATAAATACTGCAAGGTTTATCTTAGAGAATTGGAAATGAGAGAAAAAAACGTGTAAAAGAATCGTCCGAGACAGACAGACAGACGGAATACGTTAATTGAAGCTTTGTAAAAAGGGTTGAGGATGTTCACATGTGAACCAGCCTCGTGTTGACCCTCATTTCATCGCTCCAGCCTCATTGTGACTTTGGTGACCTGAACCACATATAACAATGGTACACAATGATCGAAGTCTTTAACACAAGGATCAAATTAAGAATGATCTCTGCATACAAACTTTTGAGACTAGAGCAGAAATTTATTTTTTTTAAAACATCCTGATGTTTTTGTTTGATGTTCACTTAAGGAAGTTTGATGTGTGAAAGTTTGTTGATTGCTCTTTCTCTTTCTTTCTCAAACACACAAACACACACACTGTATTGCGTGTGTTTCCGGCGGAACACGCGTGTCAATCAACCTATCAACGTATTGACATGTTACGGGGGTAAATGGGGGGGGGGGGTCATCTCTAGTTTTCTCCTTAGTTCTTGCGTTGGAATGTGGGAGCAAAGTGTGACATTCGCCATTTCCTTTGGGGAGGGGGGGGACGCGCCCCAGGCTCGACGGTGCTAATGTTTAAAAGGGGGGGGGGACAAACACCAGTGTCAACGTGATAAGTGTTTCTGGGAGCAGATCCACAATAGAACTGACCACCGGGTGGTCATCAACCCTTGGTTTGGTTCACGGGTCCAGTCTAATCACACCTGGGAAATCACAAAGTTGACTTAGGTATTAACACCCGAGGACTTACCTCCTTTTTTTTTTAAATTGGAGGAGGGTGGAGAGGGTCGCAATGTCCAGATTTTGGACAGGGGCATGAGCTTGAAATGTAGTGGCCATCAGGAAATGCTAAGATATTGTGATATAACCTAAACACTACGTCATTTTAAGTTGCCGTTGTTGACATAGAAATAGCTATCTATTTTCAGTACCGTTATTAGCCTGATTTCCTTCATTGTAGGGAGACGCAGTGGCTGGCTGGTAAGGCGCTTGGATACGGGGTCCTTGGGTTTGAATCCTGGTGAAGACTGGGTTGTTTAATTTCGGGATCTTTTGGCACTTCTGAGTCCATCCAGCTCGTATGGCCACCTGGCATTAGTTGGGGAAAAGTAAAAGCGGTTGGTCGTTGTGCTGGCCACATGACAACCTCGTTAACCGTGGGGCGCAGACACAGATGACCTTTACATCATCTGCCCTACAGATTGCAAGGTCTGAAAGGAACTTAACTTCATCGTTAGTTCAAATTCAGGGCATGCAGTTATAGACTTTCTGTATGGTCTGGATCTCTTTTTAGTGGAAAGTGCTCTGCGAAGTGTGAAAACACTTTAAAATTAAACGGCTCGCAGGGTAATACTACTTTCATTGTTATTATGTATAGATTTCTATGTGCGTACAAGCATTGATTTTGTTGGTCTGTTTTTGTTTCATTCTGTTTCTAGTCTAGTGCGCTCTACAACTATTTGATTTCACCTTCGGCTCGTATTGATTGCTAGCTGCCACGGAGTGAATGATGGCTTGCTCTGATCGCTTCAAGCTTTATTAATAGTTGGCAAAAGCGAAGATTCATTCATATTCATAAACATTATGAGTTAACTCCCCTGGTTCATGTTTACGTCGCGATCATCCAATCCTGAATCAATAAGTTGATACTTCCCTATTGGGGATTTTTATACATGGCGGAAAGACTATAAATATTTTGTTTTTGGTGTATCCGGTGAACAAAAAAAATAATTGATGACATGGTTGATAAGCTATGTTTTTTTTTTAATATAAAGTAGGCCTATATAAAAATGTATTTGCACTTTTTAGCACTACTGAAACCTTTTTTTTTTAATCTTCGGTGCGTAGCAGCATTTGAAAACTCAACTCAATTTCTCTGAAAAACATACGTTCTTTAGTTTAATACAATAAAAGAAATAAAACTCCCCAAAGTTTGGCCTATGGTGCCTAAAAAGTTAATGTTTCACATTTTAGAGTATAACAAAAATTCCACCATTATGTGAAATACACCATGATGTAACTTCCTGGGAAAGCCGACAGCCTGGCAACAGGATCCAGTAGGTGAAAAGGAAACATAATAAAATGCTGTCGAAATGTTTTGTTTGTTTGCATTGATTAGCCACATTTGGTTACGCTTGAATAATTAGCCCCCCCCCCCATTTTTCTACCTTTTCTCATTTACTAAATCCGAATTCATTACCCCTCCCCCTTAACCTTTTTTGTTACCACTTCCTTGATTGTTAATTAACATTTTCTTAAAGAGAACTCTTGGCCTGGTACTTGCCTTGGCCTGACCTGACACTTGCCTTGGCTCTGATAAACTCTTCCTTTGATTCTGACTGTGCCCACTGTTAGGGTCTCCCTATTGTCTCCCCTTAAAGACATGATCTCACCAGCGACATTCTCAAGCAATCTCATATCTATATCCTCTTGAACCAGGGTCAACTTAGTTCTGGACAGAACGAAACAGAAGATAAGTCGGCGCCATTGCCGTCAGAAACAATTCAGTTTGCCAACAGATTGTTCTTTTTTATTTTTATTTCTACAATTTTTTGTTACCCAATTGGCTGAAAATTTTTTTTCACGACGACCAGGAGGATAGCACTTACTTACAGTTTGATAGAAATAAGTTCAAGAATGCTAAGTATTGTTTGAAAGAACTAGGTCATAAATTGTTTTCTACAAGTCCAAACATACCCCCCCCCCTCCTTTTTTGAGTTAAAAATGTTTTTCTTCTCAAACTGATAATTACTTGAAGATGTAAAAAGAGACTTTGTTTGCACCGTATTGCGGATTCATACAAATAACAAACTTGTATTCTAAGTGGTTTCCATAAATTAACACCCTTCCTTCTCTAAAGACACAAATTATGCATTATTATAGGACTTGTTCCAAGTATATTATTTTATTTTATATTAGTTTCTTTGTCTAAGTGACACAGAGTTACACTCCATGTCTAATCTCTCTTCTTTTGTTTCAGAAGGACCAACTACTACCACAATAACAAGACCTGGCACCCGAGACTATCTCCCTTTGATACTCTCTGCAACTTATTGTTTACAGGCCAATGATTCCAACTGGGCTCGTCTGAAGGTCTTAGACAGATAACTCAGGTCGAGGTCAAGAGAAGTCTGCTTGATGACCTTCGCTTTTGTCTCCTCTTCCAAGTATTTAAGGAAACATCCAGATTTGAGAACCAGGCAAAAACCCAGCTTGCTCTAGAATGTCAGTTCTAGTGTAAACAGCATAAAATGAGACGGAAGCACAGGAACTATCTCGTTGTATACATCACTTAGTTTCGTCTTCTTGCTATATACCCGTGAAATCCGACCTATATAGTTTTTTTTTCAAAAACCTACAGCCATGGAAGCGGATGATTTTGACACTATGATGCCCACTAACGGGCCGAACCCGTTTTTCGACACATGGGATAAGCATAACAGTATAGCCTTCTCGTCTGCTAAAGGCTTACGGAACGCCCCTGGGGAGAACAACTGTTTTGTTAACAGTGCAGTACAGGTAAGGGTCTGCCTAAGGTGTTGTTCTAGCTAGTTTTGTCTTTTTAATTAAAGTATGTTTTAATGTTGCGTCAAAGCCAAAAATCTAAAAAAAAATAAATAAAAATCGCGTGGTTTGCTAATTTTAGTTGCTCGATACTCATGCTGGCCAATTTATTTTCAATCATATAATTGTTTCGTTTTCTATATTATTTGAATATAAGTAAGGATTAAGTTTAAAACAAAATTACTTCATTTTTTTCTTCTTATTAAGTTTGTTTTTTTATTTTGTAAGTTGGCTCAAAGTATCAGGTGACGATCTACCCACCAATAAGACTGCTAACCGTTTACGGTGTAATCTCAAAATGTTCACCTCTCTAGTTTTGTCCTTATCCTGTGTGACCTTCTTATCTCAACAAGTCTCTAGTACGCCGGTTAAATATTTCATCCATTGTTTTTTCATACTTTTATTATTTTCATGCCTTTTTATCTGTTACCTATAAACTATATTGCTTACTAAATGTATCAACTTGTATTCTGCTTTTTTTTTGTCTCATGAAATGTTTAACTAGCTAGTTTTGACTATTATCGGGAGTACATATCTCATTCTTGTCTCCTGAACATTTCTTGAACAGTTTCTAGTTGTCTTCTTTTTTTTTTTTTTTTTTACTTCAGCATAAAATCTGTTAGTTTGTCATTTTTTTTAGCACATTATGATGCTATAGACTTCATTTTTGTGTGCATGTCACGTCTAGTTATTTATTCCGTTAAAAATCTTTTGTTTTTAGTTTGCTTCAGTTTTGAGTTTAAAAAAAAAAATATTTTTACCTAGGCCCCTGAGTCTAATTTACCCTATACTAGTGGCTGTCAAAAACACATTAACATTGACCTAAGTTTCAACTGCTGCCTTCATGTCTGTTTGAATGGTCAGTGTTGAAATGCGCTATGTTTTATTTAGTCCAGCCTGACTTACTGAGTGATGAGCAGATCAGTGGCAGGTCTATTTGTTTATGTCTAGACTTGTGGGTCTGGAAGATCTATTGTTAGACTTGTGGGTCTGGAAGATCTATTGTTAGACTTGTGGGTCTGGAAGATCTATTGTTAGACTTGTGGGTCTTGAAGATCTATTGTTGGACTTATGTGCTCACTGGAAATAATTTTCTTCGTGGCTTTTGTTTGATTCTATAAGTTGAACCCCCCCCCCTTTTTTTTTTCATTTCTCATCATGAACTCAAGAATGTTGACCCAGTGCTGCAGTCGGTTCTATTTTCCGAGTGGACACTACTCCCTTCTTGGCGTCCGTACGCTGTAAATATGTTTGAGGAATTTGAGGGCGGAGTGGGCGGAAGTTTGACCAGCATGAAGAGACCAATACAATCGCCGGACTTTCATCTACAAGACACACACGAAAGACATGAACAAGCTCATTGGTCACTCATTACAAACACATTACCCCCCTTCACCCAAACACACACATACACAAACAGAAGTTGTTTTTTTTTAAAGTTGACTTTCGTCTCAGGAATTTCCTAAACCCACTCCCACAAATGGCTGTCAAAATGATTCCCTTTACGCGAAATCGAATAAGTAAATCTTCTTCTTATCTTATATAATACAGACGTTACTTCAAAAAAGAAGATGATTACGTCCTACGCGTCATGCATTTAGTCATGCATATTAACCAATGACTTAAATTCTGCCAAGTCACTGGTTTTTCTGGCTAGCTCAGGCAACCCATTCCATGCTCTAATAGCACTAGGGAAGAAGGAGTATTTGTACAAATTTGTCCTAGCATATGGGACGAGGAATGTGCCTTTATTTTTGTGTCTTTCAGAGTATTTTATTAAATTTTGTTTTTGTATTTGAAGATTATGGTTCAGTGTTTTATGTATGATTGCTACTTTACTTTTGAGTCTTCTGTCCTGAAGGCTTTCTAAATTTAGTGATTTTACTAATGGTGTTACCCTAGTCAAATGTGAATATTCGTTTGTTATGAATCTCACTGCTCTATTTTGTGTTTGTTCCAGTTTCTTAATGTTTTCTTGAGTTGAGGGGTCCCACACGGTGGATGCATATTCTATTATTGGCCTAACCAAGGTTAAATAACATTTTAGTTTTATGTTCTTATTTGATTTATAGAAATTTCTTTTAATAAACCCTAATGCTTTGTTGGATTTTTTTATAGTTTCATCAATATGTGGATTCCATGACAGTTTTTCATTTATTATAACACCTAGGTATTTTGAGTTTTTAGTCTGTGTTACTGGTTTGCCATGAATAAGATAAGTGGAATTAATTTGTTTAATTTTTTTTGTTACTCTTAACAACTGACATTTTTCTGGGTGGAAAGACATGCTCCAATTTGATTCCCATTTCTGTAATTCATCTAATTCTCTTTGTAAAATATCTGTGTCTTGTTTTGTTTTTATTGTTCTATATATTATGCAATCGTCTGCAAATAATCTGACTTTTGTTCCTGAACTAATGCAATTTGGTAAATCATTTATGTAAATTAAAAATAGTAGTGGACCCAAGACTGTTCCTTGAGGTACACCTGAGTTTACTGTTATTGGTGTTGATTTAGAGCCATTTATTATTACAGTTTGTTCTCTCCCTATCAGAAAATCTTTAATCCACTGATACAGTGGACCGTTAATGCCGAAATATTTTAATTTTTTAAGCAAACTATGGTGGTGAACTTTGTCAAAAGCCTTGGAAAAATCTAGTAAGATAGCATCTATTTGTTCACTATTATCTAAACCTTTTGAGAAATCATCAATTAGTCCTATTAGTTGTGTTTCACATGATCTATATTTCCTAAAGCCATGTTGGTATGGGGTGAGGACATTATGTTTGTCTAAGTGGTTTATGATGTTGCTACATATTATGTGTTCTAGTATTTTACATGTGATGCTGGTAAGTGATACTGGTCTGTAGTTTCCTGGATCAGATTTTTCTCCTTTTTTAAATAGGGGGGTGACATTAGCTTCTTTCCAGTCCTTTGGTACTCTGCCCTGGTTAAGCGATGCCTGAAAGAGTATTTTGAACACTGGGGCTAGCTCATTGCTTAGTTCTTTGAGTAATCTAGCTGGAATACCATCAGGTCCAGACGCTTTATTTGGTTTGGTGTTGGCTAATAGTTTTTTAATTCCATTTTCTTGTACTACTAAATCTTCTATGTTGTCTACTTGGTTCAAATTAAGAAATATGTCTTTGTCTCCTGGGGCTGAGAATGCTGATGCAAAGTATTTGTTTAGGATGTTTGCTTTAGTTTCATTATCATTATGTATTATGTTATGTTCATCTTTTAATGGCGCTATGCCTGTTGTTTCCATTTTCTTAGACTTAATGTATGACCATAGGTTTTTGTTGTTATCTTTAGATATTACATTGTTTATGTATTCACTCTGCAGCTGTCTGCTTACTTTTTGGGTTAGGTGTTTAATTTTTATATACTTTTTGTAAACTCTTTCTGCCTTGGTTTCTTTAAATTTTCTATATAGGTTTTCCTTCTGTTTACAAAGCTTCTTTAGTCTATTATTAAACCAGCATTTATTTATTTTGTTTGATGTGTATTTAGTTGGTATATGATTTTCTATAATGCTTTTAAGATGGTTTTTAATGAAATTCCAGAGGTCATCGACTGGTTGGTTAATGTCTTTTTCTAATAAGAATGTTTGTTGAAAGTTTAATGCAGCTTGGTGTAGTTGTGTTAGGTTACATTTATTCCAGAGTAAGATTTTTCTTTTGGTTTTTGTATTGGCTACTGCTTTTATCTGACTGTGTATTTTTATGATCTCATGGTCTGATAGACCAGGGATAATATCATAATCAACTACTAATCCAGGTCTGTTGGTTAAGAAGAGATCTAATGTGTTGTTTAATCTAGTTGGCTTTTTAATGATTTGATCTAAACTTAGGTTGTGTAAAGTTTCTATGAAAAGCTCATTTATGTCCTTAAGGTTTTGGTGTTTATCTATGGTTAGTGTTTTCCAATTTATATCAGGTAGGTTGAAGTCACCCATAATCCAAAAAACTGCATTTTTATTTGTCTCTTTAAGTGTAGTAATCTGATTACATAGTTCCTGCATGTATTCTAAACTAGAATTTGGTGGTCTGTAAATGCTGCCTATTATAAGGGATGTTGAGGTGGTATTAATTTTACAAAATGTAGATTCTATGTTTTTTGAGTTAGGTAAGGTAATTTCTTCAGCTATAAGAGTGTTTTTTATTGCTAAGAGAACTCCTCCATGATTATCAGCCCTATCTTTTCTAAAAATTTCATAATTACTATTGAAAATTTCTGCATTATAAATTTCAGGATGTAGCCAAGTTTCTGTTCCTGCAATTATGTCTGGTTTCTCACATTCTAATAAAATTTCTAAGTCTGCTGTTTTGTTCCTAATACTTTGAAAATTTATTACTAAGGTTTTAAGGTATTTTGGTATTACTTCTTTAGGAGGTTTGTTTAGTGAGGCTGTTGTATTAATTTTAGTAGATTTAGGTTTAACAGGAGTGGATCTGGCTAGTGGTTGGTGAGTTGGTTTTGGGATGGTGTTTAAGATGTTGTATGGGTTAGAAGTGTCCGCATCAAAGGAATCAAACAGTCCTGATGTAAACTGAGGTAACCCACACGGTACACAGTGCCATGATGCATCTTTGTTGCCTAAGGCATAATACACAGGTGTATTCATATGGAGACATGATGCATAATAACACATAAACGTTTATGATAAACATACAGACATACAAAGAACTATACACACTTCCACGCTTAAGTTCCCTCCCCCCCCCCTTTTTTTTAAGAGGCTCAGTTTAGGTTGTAAGTTAAGTCCGTAACTATTGACCTGACTGAATGACGTAGTCAATAGACTAAAACTTGAAAGAGGTTGGGGGGGGGGATTAGGTTGAAAGAGGTGGGGGGGGGGGGGAGATTAGGTTTCTAGATCAGACCTTTTCAAACATCAAAGCCTGTACGTCTGTGTAGAAATCAAATTTGGGAACAAGCCCGCCTCTATATCCTGATTAACTTCAGCAAATATTTGGTGGCAGTCTTTGGAGCTAGTTTTGATGCATTGTCTAGATACAAGTGGCCGAATTGTGTCCAAGGCTGGTTTGAATGTCAGCTCTACTTTTTTTGTCTCCGGTGACGTCACGCCACTGACCACAAGCCGGAGAGCGATGTTTGTCCAACAAGCTGGTCGGCTGGACATGAGTTGTTGTGTCCTCTATTACCCCTCTTAGGCCCTGCAGTGAAAGCTGTGGCGGCAGATCAAAAGAAGCCGAAGTTGACGAACTTAAAACCTCTATTGGCTTTTAGCCTTTCCCTTTGGGGACCACGTCGTATTTCGTCGAGCCTCGTCTCAAAACTAAAATGAAAGGGTTAGATTATTATTAGGCCTCTAAGTATACGATTTGAGTTTGTTTCTTTTCAGGCTAGCGATTCGTGTGGTCTTTTTTTTTGTTGAAACCTTTTATTTACAACTCATTTTCTGGGTTTAAACCCAAGCCACTAGAAACGTGTTTGTTTAAGGTTATAAAGAGATTTTTAATATTTTTTTGTCTTGCTTCAGTTTTTTTTAAAAATAAAAATCTAAAATCTACCTTAAATCATATATTTTTTGTATGGACTTCGCTGGTAGTATTTTTTTTTTTCCAAATTGTCAGGGGTGAAAGTATATGTAGATATTATCCAATGTTAATTGTATAGGTTAGTGTGAATGAATGTGAGGATGACCGGAAGTGTGTTATAGCAGACGTGAAAGTTGATCGCGTGCCAAGAACTAAATTTTAGAAAGGAATCAGTGTCAGTTTTTTTTTTTTTATGAA
This sequence comes from Biomphalaria sudanica, assembly GCA_036873155.1. NCBI lineage: Eukaryota > Metazoa > Mollusca > Gastropoda > Planorbidae > Biomphalaria > Biomphalaria sudanica. Next base: position 485,136 of record JAZGLO010001580.1, read on the forward strand.
CTGTTTATAATATTTAACTTTTTAGGTAAATAAATTAGCGTTTATTTTGCGTCTTCTTTTAAGTGACATAGCTTTGGAAACTCGCTCTACTGACTGGTGCTGAAGCAATGGAATAACGGCTATTTAAGAAAGATCTAGGTACGAAAATTAATGAACAGAAACTTAGATCCCAGTCAAGTAAGGGCTGCCTAGTGCCTAGTATACGCTGCCATAGAGTCCAATTCTAAAAGTCCTAGCACGTTTCATCTGAACGTCATATCGCGTGCTATGCAGTCTGCACGCGCTTCTTTTGTAAACCAATCAACGTTTGCTGTCTCAATTGGATCGCTTATTTGTTTTTTCTTCTAGCGGTGTTCTTGCAGATTTTACTATCCCCATAAAATGTGTCCTACCGGGTTACGAAAACCTTTTTTTTTTTAAGTTTTCGGTTGCATGACGTCAGGGAAGTCATTGTTCGTGTTATGATTGACCTTATTGGCTGCACATTTGATTTTACTTGGCGTATCAATTTACGGGGCGATTTTGTCTAGAAGCATGGCAGGCATACAGTGTCACTGTTAAAACGTTGCTTTAGTATGGGCAATAGGAGAAGAGGTTCCCCCATAAATATGTGCCATTCATAACATTAATATGATTGCTGCGACAATTAAATATATGTAATAGATTTAATTCAAGGGTTAAGACAGAGAGGAATAGAGAAAGACGGTCGACCGATCATGTGTGGTGTAAGATAAGTTCACTTTCTGTGATAATTGTGACCCAGAGTCCTAGATTTATGTTCAAACAAATTGTCATTCTTCTTTGTCCTGTTCGTTGTACAAGCGTGTATAACTCACTAAATAAATTAGAATACATTTGGCTGCCTGGTAGTGCGGTTTGCGCGTTGAACTGTCGTTCGGACTTATCGATGGTCGAGGATTCAAACCCTGCCCACTCCCATCCCCCGTCGTCCCCGTTTGGACTAGGAAGTAAACTATCTTCAGTTCTGAAGGAACATCCGAAACATGTCAAACATTTTACATTTTTTTTTTTTTACAATTTGTCCGTGTATGGCGAGCTTGTTTTTACTGACAATGTAGGCAAAGAGTCTGTTAATGGACCTCATTCACAAATCGTAAACAAACAACATTTAGTCACGTGATAATATTGATAAAACAACGGAAAAAAAAACTGTCATGTGATAGCCATTGTGTATTAAAAATTAGATCTTAATTTGTATAGAAGAGAGAGAGAATCACGTGGCTAAATGTTGTTTACGATTGGGGAATAAGGTCCATTGCTTCAATCAATGCAATCATAGATCTATGTTTTCTTCCATTGGTGTTTGATTCAGTTGGGAAAGAGACTCACACCGCCCACACGTGAGTATTGTAAGGCTGAACACGATTGGACAGAATTGTTCTCTCTGCAATTCAATTACAGATGTTCTGGTTGACATGTGCTGTGGTGTTCCCTTGTCAAATGGAACACTTTCTTTCGCCGTCATTCGTTGTCGTAAACAGCAACATGTGTAGTCGTAAACAGTTAAATATGTAGTAGGCCTGTTAGATTTAACTAGACATTATCATATTTAGCCAGTACGCATTTTGCAATAAACATTACTAGTATAAAACGGTAAGATGATAGTATTTTGGCTTTGTTAATAAGCTTCAGAGAGATAGGCTTACATCAAAGCAGCACTATACCAAAGTCACTATACGTTATAAACATTTAAAGATTAAAAAACAAAACAAAACAAAAAAACAGGTCACACATCCATCTTAGTGTGTAGGTCAACAATGAAGTCTCAATCAAGATCACGTGACTGTCGTCGTTGGTCGTATTGCAATTCTACGTCAGAGATATGGTGATGTCAAACGCAACAGCCGGGCAGTGAGCGCCATCTGTGACTACCAACTCAGGAAGCCTACCGGTCGTTGTTTTTTTTTTGGGGGGGTGAATCATCCCGTAAACCTGGAAATCTGACCCAACAAGTGTATTGCTAGCCACTCCCAAACTCCATACTCGTATGTCACAAGGACTTAGTCAAAAGTAACCGTAGATCTATAAACGTACAGTTCTTTATCTCTTCTTGTATACATAGTTATCGTTAAGTGACATTCATCTCTTCGTGCCCCAGCCAACAACTGCAGTAACTCCAATAGTGAGCTCAAGCAAATCATTATTTTATAAAGCCTCTCTTTGTTTTGTTTACCGTATGCAGTTTTCTGCTTCCTGTTGGTATAGAGGTCAGAGGTCATAGGACAAATGTGATCGTTTAATGCTTTTTTACTTTTAAAGCTGATGGCTCGTTACGTCTTATAAATTGGTTCGGCTTGCTAGTGTTGGTTATCAGGTCAGAAAGACCTGTGGGGTAAAGGCTACAGGTTGAATTATTAGCTGCGTTCAAATTTAATGACAGCCGAATGTCATACAGGAGAAATGGCGCCTCCTCTCTTTCCCTCATATTCATTTTCTTCTAGAAATTGTCCCCTGGTGACGCGTAGGAACTTTGAAGCTGGGGCAAGGGATGACATAGTATTTCCCCCCCCCTTTTTTTCCTTTTGGTGTATTATTCACACCTTACACCCCCCCCCCCGCGTTTGCCCTCCCCACCCCTTTTTTTTTTCGATGCGGACATCTGTCCTTCTGACCAATAGGACGCAGCGATACATAATGAATGACCATCCAAAATCCGCGGTCTTCTTGTATTCTCTTCAAATAGTTATTTGACCAGTGACCATTGTTGCTCTCGTCGAATGGAGCATGATCAGGTATCCGGGGGCTACCGGTGATACGGAGGGAATGAATAGACAGCAATGAGCGGGGTGGCATAAAGAACTTTACTCTTTTGAGTTAAAAATAAACGTGTAGATATAAGTGAGTAAACACCGGTTGATATCAATGATAGGCTCTCGATTTAGTTTGAGTCATGTCTACTATTCCCAACATCACACATTATAAACATTTTAGCTTGTTTGGATCACATTATCTACCTTCCATCACACACACCCTTACACGCAGTCACACACACACCCTTACACGCAGTCACACACACACACACCCTTACACGCAGTCACACACACACACACCCTTACACGCAGTCACACGCGCACCCTAACATTCTTAGCTAGTGAGAGATACATTTATTTTCGGTTGCATCCGGGTTGTTTTTTTTTATCGATTACAAGAATGTCAGTCCGTCTTCTCTCCTGGACTTCGATCTGGAGCCACATCATGCAACGTTCGCTTAAAGCACTTCCAAGTCCGTGTATTGTCTGCAGTAGAGACCTAGGCGTGGACGATAATTACTAAGTACGGTCGCACGACTTGAAAAAAAATGACAGGTATTTGTAACTCATGACCCCCTCAGCGAAATGAACCGATACAGATTTCTTGACAACAGAACGCGGACTTTGCATTTGTCACGCAACGTCGAACCATACAAATCGACGGAAAGGAAATAAATAGCTATGATTGTATCACTCTATAGTCAGTGGGTGAGGCGTGATTACATGTATTATTATTTTATAAAGAATACCTGCTCTTATATTGCTGCAGTGGTCGCGTAGGTTCAAGTCTTTTGTCTGAACTGGGAATTATTTGGCAAGTTTTTTTTTTAAGATTAGGAAAAATCTGGCAGTATTTTATTGTCTCTGTACTCTATGTGATGTATCGCCTCAACTCAGTAGAAAAGTGAGAACGAGGCTTCAGCATTTGACGTCTGCTACTAAGCAAACCATTTTAAAAAAAATAAGACTCCCCCCACCCCAACACACACATATATACATATACCGGTATATTATATGTAGTATAATTATATTTTTTCCACGTTTAAAAAGTACGTTTGTTACACGAATGGAATACAAATTATAATTGTCAACTGAACACACGATGTCGTGTTAAATAAATTTTACTACTGGACCAAATAGAATGTATGTATTTATAGGTCATTTTGTAAAATGTTTTACATGTTTCGGATGTTCCTTTAGAGTTGAAGATAATTACTTCCTAGTCCAAACCTCCCGCAGGACGACGGGGGGTGGAAGCGGGCTAGGGTTTGAACAGTGGACCATTGATAAATCTGAACGATAGTCCAGTGCGCAGACCGCACGACCAGGCAGCCATCCATTTGGAGGTCAGCAGGTCATGTCCAGCTCTCTCACCTGTTTGAAGCTATTCAGGCACAAAATGGTGGCATGCATCCCGGCGTGCCTAGGTCGCGTGGGCCGCGGGGGGGGGGTATTATCTTTTTTTTTTTTTGCGATCGTCTGTCAGATCAAAGGCCAGACAATAGCTGCTCATTCACTTTAGTCGGACTGACCTCTCCTCTTGAACCATTTCTCTTCTTCTACCTCCCCCCCCTTCCTCAAGTTGTATTTATTGCCTGTTTTTGAAATGGACCCGAAGGGTTACCTTACCCAGACAGGGATACACATTTCCCCTCGGTGAATCAGGGGCGTAGACTGGAGCTAACTTACACATTTTCTTTTAAGCTCTCAGCAAGGGAAATGATACAACTAAAATGGCCAATGTTTTATCTGGCTGACACAACAGTAACGAAGACTAATGGGGTTTTTTCGTTTTGTATTCTATGGGGATTTTTAGAAATAGAAGCATATCTAAAGATAGCTTGTTTTTGTGTTTATAAAGACTACGGAGTATTGATAAGATGTACCTGACAACGAGTGTGATCATTTTTGTACACTTTTCTCTTCCTCTTCGCGAACAATTTGTGTTTATTTAGTTGGTGATATAGTAAATAAAGTGTCATTCACAGGTGTTTTTTTTTTCTCTAGGTTCCATTTTATCGCCTCCACATTGCCCCAGTTCATAATCTCTTCTTTTTCTTGTGCTGCATTTTTAGACTAAAAAAAAATGGCTTTCGGGTCTTAAAATTTCAAAATGGGAACAAAGGGCAGATTACTGTAATTATTTTAATTACGGAAACCCACTATAGACAAAATACGTGACGATAGCCAACGTACGGTTAAAATCTTTGATATATCTTAGACATGTATGGCTTCTGTCTTTATTTCTGTGATAGCCCTACTTCTGATGAGAAAAATGTTTTAACTCTTTCTCTCCGTAATTATTTTCCACTATAAGGTGTAATCAACGCTGGTATCGTCAGTTAGGAGAGAAAGAGTTAAGCCAATCCACTATTTGGACCCGCCTTTTCTGTTATTAAAGCGTCCACAAAGTCGCTGTGTCTTTTTTTTTTTTAAATTTCTTAAGGTGGTGCAGTTTAAAAGGAAAGCGAAAGCAGTTTGTCTGGTTGCTACACACACACACACATATTAATCGTTTAACTATAGTTCACACTAAGTCTCATAATAAAGGACATCACCAAAAAAAAAAAAACGGGTCTTTGTGCCGAGTGCTGCATTACGAATGCAGAAACACGATCTGATGACGTCAACAGATTTTAGGACAGCTTTGAAGCAATCAGGACACTTCTCAATGACTTTTTTGTAAAGCTTAAGTTTTTTTTTTTTAAATTCAGATCTTGACTCTAAATTTAGACAGTATCCTTCCATTGATTCCGGACTAATTCGGGAACTTGGGATTTCAGTTTCTACTTGTTTAACTCTTTCTCTCCGTAATTATTTACCACATTATGGTGCAATTAACGTTGGTATCTTCAGTTAGGAGAGAAAGAGTTAATAAGAACATGCATGTGCATCACACTTGTGTGTGTGTGTGTAAGTGTGTGTGTGCGTGTGTTTGTGCGTGTGTTTGTTAAAATAGTTTCAACTAATTAAAAAAATGTCTTGTCCACCCCAAAATTCAATTAGCAACTCTGACAGGTCGCTTCACAGTGGTCAACTGGTGGTTAGTTAGGTCAAGCCAAGCTCAGGTCACCGTGAGATAATAGAACTCTGGGCGTGGGTACGCCTTAAGACAGGGGGGACTTGGCTCTCCTACTGGTCAACCAGTGGTCACCTTTAACACCTGCCTGCCATGGCGTAGTCCTCGGATCTTAACACCATTCTCAGGTAGCTCTAAGAACTAAAATATTGATTTTAACGAAACGAAATACCGTCGTCGTGTGGCCCGGCAACATAAAAACATGGATTATATTTCTCACATTGAAAAGCAACAACTTAAATAAAAAAAAATAACAAAGGGTTTAGTTGTTTTTAAAGTATTTTTTTTTTTTTTAACAGTTTCTACAAGTTGAACAATTTACACATTTCTTTCATGCACTATGTTCAATTCATTCATTGCTGTCTGTGTTTCAGTTTGTGCCTTTTTTTTTTTTTTCGTCCCTCCATTCAAATTCTCCCGATTCTTTCTTCCTTTGAAAGTAGCACTCTTTCCTCTGTCTCCTCTTTATACTCTTTTTCTTCCACCTCTCTCAAGTCCCTCCCTTCTGGTCATTCAACCTGCATGTTTGTTGTCCCCCCCCCCCCACCACCACCTCGCCAATTTGGAGCATAATATTTCTCTTTGTTTTTCGTTGTTCTCGGTTGTAATTTTTGTTGTTCGCACCATGCTCCAGCGTTGTCACGTTCCGCCTCGCATTGGCCCATGCCACCGGTGTGGGGGCTACCAGCAGCCTCAGGGCCGGTCCTACAGATTGCGGGGCCCTATGCGAAACTGATTGCGCGGGGCCCAGTCTGGGTAGGGATAAAGGTAATAAATGAAAATTAAGATTTTGTATTAGAAACTAAAGTTCTCTTTGCATTTTATTCATACTTTAATAAGTACGAAATCTTTGTCAAATTAACTGCCATCTATATAGATGGTAGTTTCCCAACAAAAAGCTGATAAACATTCAGATCTGCTTTTTAGATTTACTATCGGCTAGCAAAATATCGATTTTTTTTTCATAACTTTTTCGTATATTTTGCAATTTCATGAGCATTCCAGGAACCCTTTCATAACAAGTTACATTGGTTTAATTTAATAATTTATACCTAGATTTCGCGTGGGGCCTATGGAAGTGCGGGGCCCACTGCGGCCCTGAGAAGCCTGTACTGTTGGATCGCTTGCACAAAAGGCCCACGTCTTGAAGCAACAACAAAACTTGGAAGTGGGGTCATTGCATGAAAACGCCTGCTCTCTACATGTTTGGGTTCATCAATTATTTTCCCTGACCTTGTGTAGAATGCAGACGATGGTATGATATTGTCTTTTACAGTTTATCAATGAATTTTTGCGACCATTCAGTGAAGACTTTGAATTGACAGCAATAAAACTTTGTAATCGATCTGTGCTAAATATTTTACTAAAGTCACTGACATGCATTTTATATCACTCTCTGTTGAAGCCAGTGGTTCTCAATTGATTTCACGTCTGGTGGAATTCATTACGTAAAATGGCCTGCGAGTTTTGACACAAGGGGAAACGAGCGTACATGAGTCGGAATTATTTAGAAAAATATTTAGCATTGATATATAATATTTGGACTTAAAATGTACCCCGAAGGGTCTCATCAGCAGCTTAGGGTCTTTTGAAGTCTAAATACAGCACTGCAAGTGTACCTTAAAAGACCAAAATGGAATAGTTTCAGTGTGTGTGTGTGTGAGAGAGAGAGGAAATGTTGAATTGTTCGGGTACCAAGCATGATCTGTTGACCGTCTTTCTCCATTTCTTTCTGGGTTTTGCCTTCAATAAAATCTCTTTCAATAACAGGGCCGTCCATTTCCCATCGCTTTTCACTGTGTCACTCTTCTTACTTTTTCCTGGTACTGTTCCCTAAAGGAAGGTCTTAATGAGCCCTGGGGACCTTGTGTTTGGCAGAGGTCAGTAGGTCGACATGAGGCCCAATTTTTATTGTGATCCTGTTTCTTATCTCCTCGTTGATGTGATCTTTGCAGGGGATACCTAGGATCCTTCTATAGCATTTTAATTCTATTGCTAGGATCCTCCTCTCTAGTTCTGCAGTTAGCGTCCAAGATTTGCAAGCCTACAAGAATGTGGCCATGACCAGGGAGCATCAGTCTGATTTTTTAGTCGAGGGCTATGGCTTTATTGTTCTAGGCTGTTTTAAGTTTTGCAATGTGTAAGCCTTCTCTAAGTGACAGTTTTCTAAGATGTCGTGAAACAAAACTCAGTTTAGTTTCTGGCTTGAGATCTTCCTGTTATTGTCAACTATACGTACCACGTGACAGGTTATCTCTGGCAAACTTGTTGACAACTCACTAGCAAACACACACACACCAGGGTAGAACAAGATTGTCCTCGTTATCAGTGTGTGTTTGTGTATGTGTAGATTTATGACACGTTTAGGGCTTACTGAACATCACACACACACACACACACGTATTTCCTGTGTAAATGTAAGCGGTGGACTAGATTACAAACACACATACACCACAAGTAGACTACAGTAACAAAAACAACAGATGGGTGCGGTTGAACAGTTAGAGGTAATAAAGAGGTGCCATAAAACTGTCTTGCCAGATCTAGAAGTGGTTAAGTTGTACACTCTTTTAACGAGCTTCATCCGCCAGTGCATTCTAAAGACTTTCAAACTTGTTTGATACATGCACAGCATTTGGGGTTTTCTCCTCTCTCTCTCTTTCTTTCTTTGTAATGAATTTGTGTGTTTTATACACGAAAAAAAAAAACCCAGACAAGGAATAAAATATCTTAGTGGAAAAAACCCAAGAGATTACCAAGTTAAAGAAACTACTTGATTGAACTACATGAATGCCTGTAGTCTTAGGTGTATTTGTATCCTGTCCTTCCTATTCCATATTTGAACTAACCTTTATCTTCGCCATTTCCTTTTTCTGATATTGGCGCTGAGATTAAATTTAGAACAAAAGGCTTGTAGTTTACTGAAGACCACGACAGGATTCCACTGTCAGAGATAACTCGTGTCGGCTAAGTGTCGTATTGTCTCATTATCTGCCCCTGATGTCTCTCCGCTACATTGGTCGATGTCTGCTCTCGACCACAGACTCCACAGGTGACCTTCGGACCGACGTCTCGCTACCCAGACCTGGACACTGTTCTGATAACATATCAGAGAAACTATGGACACTGGAATGTACGGGAACATGGCCCACTGGCTAGTTTTTTGTTGTGACATACACATTTCAAAACACGCTTTTAAAACAATATACCGACTAGAACAGCGTCGTTTAAACAGGTGTATGGTAGTTTTAGTGCAAGCCTTGTTTAAATATACATCTTTGACCTCCTTTATTTATTTGTAGCTATGTGAGGGGAAGAATGTTTGAGAACTATATGTCTAATACAATGAACATTTGATGTAGCGAAGCTTTAAAATCTGGGATTATCAGATAGACAAGTCTAATACAGTGAACATTTGATGTTGCGAAGCTTTAAAATCTGGGATTATCAGATAGACAAGTCTAATACAGTGAACATTTGATGTAGCGAAGCTTTAAAATCTGGGATTATCAGATAGACAAGTCTAATACAGTGAACATTTGATGTAGCGAAGCTTTAAAATCTGGGATTATCAGATAGACAAGTCTAATACAGTGAACATGTGATGTAGCGAAGCTTTAAAATCTGGGATTATCAGATAGACAAGTCTAATACAGTGAACATGTGATGTAGCGAAGCTTTAAAATCTGGGATTATCAGATAGACAAGTCTAATACAGTGAACATTTGATGTAGCGAAGCTTTAAAATCTGGGATTATCAGATAGACAAGTCTAATACAGTGAACATGTGATGTAGCGAAGCTTTAAAATCTGGGATTATCAGATAGACAAGTCTAATACAGTGAACATGTGATGTAGCGAAGCTTTAAAATCTGGGATTATCAGATAGACAAGTCTAATACAGTGAACATTTGATGTAGCGAAGCTTTAAAATCTGGGATTATCAGATAGACAAGACACTTGTTTGACTTTCATGCTTGTGCAAGCTCAGGGCGCTGTTGTCAAATCTCATTTGCACACCAGTCGGAGGAGGGGGTATCTGGGAGAAGGTTTTCCGTGCTGCCTTTAGGCGCTCAGTAAATACTACTCTGCTCGAATCGGGTGTCCAACTCCAGCCCCCTTGATAGGTAGCCAAGCCAAGCTCAAGCGTACTTTAGCCTCACGGCCACGAGAGGCCACACATATTAGGTTCGAATGTCATGTACACATTGATTGCTGGCCTACTTCAGTCGTAACGACTTATGGTTCCATCTCGTAGAACACTTTTTCCATGTTACTTTGGAGCCCTATTTTGGACAGGCACTTCCGTCCGCATATATTGGAGGTCAAGGTGGCTTTTGCTTCGGTGGTAGAGGAGCCGGCCACTTTTTCGTTTGGCACTTTTTTCTTCAAAAGCTGAGGCCCGTGTTTTTTTCGCTGTCCTAACCTCATTAACTGTTGACCAAAGAAACAGATGACCTTAACATCATCTACCCTAGAGACCGCATGGTCTGAAAGGGGAATTTAAAAAAAAAAAAAAAGCTTTCTTAGTCATCATCTCTCTTCACATAGTGATGTCTAGGGCTACATTTTCCCAGTAGTCTCACGGATCCCTAACACATTCTGTACACTTTATTGAAATAGTTTACCTATAGTGAACTTCTTCAATGCATACCTATACAATTCATAGACGTTTAGTTTATTATATATAATTGCCACCTAATAGTATATAATTGGAGTTTTTTGAAAAGTCTTTTCCGCCCTCAGATCCTTAAAGCGTTTTTTAAAACTCTTTATTCTGTACAGAAAAGACCTGGGGAATCCTGGGAAAATTTCGCTTCTGTAAGACTTGTGTGTATTTTGTCTATTATTATGCCGACTTGTTTTTCAAGTTTTGAAAACTCCGCCCGGGGATAAAAACTAGAATCAGCTTTAAAGTGAAAGACCTACCAGATCTACGTTACTGTGCCCTAACAGATCTGCGTTACTGTGCCCTAACAGATCTGCGTTACTGTGCCCTAACACATCTACGTTACTGTGCCCTAACAGATCTACGTTACTGTGCCCTAGCAGATCTACGTTAATGTGCCCTAGCAGATCTACGTTACTGTGCCCTAACAGATCTACGTTACTGTGCCCTAACAGATCTACGTTAATGTGCCCTAGCAGATCTACGTTAATGTGCCCTAGCAGATCTACGTTACTGTGCCCTAACAGATCTACATTACTGTGCCCTAGCAGATCTACGTTACTGTGCCCTAGCAGATCTACGTTACTTTGCCCTAACAGATCTACGTTACTGTGCCCTAACAGATCTACGTTACTGTGCCCTAACAGATCTACGTTACTGTGCTCTAACAGATCTACGTTACTGTGCCCTACTGTGAAGCACTGAACCAAAGATGTCGCGTAGAAAAATATTGAATACAGTGATTCTTATATTGTGCTAACAACTTAGCAAACAAAATTATAAATAGAATGATGCTTGTGATTTTAGAGTGAAGTATTGTAAAACAGGGAGGCTCAGTAGCTGAGAGGTAAAGCGCTTGGTTTCCGAAATTGATGGGCCTGGGTTCGAATCCTGGTGAAGAATGGGGTTTTCAATGCCTTGGATTCGCTTTAAGGGATAAGTGTCATGGGGCTTTTACTATCATAGATATTCTTGAAGGGGTAAGTGTCAGCAAGATTTCCTCCACGAAAGGGTTTCAGTTATGGTTACGAAGATACTGCATTAGTTAGATTTTCTCCACGTTTTATCATTTGAATTTTTTTTCCATTGTGTTTCTTGTGTCAGCTACTGACGAGAACCCGTTCATTAAGTGTTGAAATACACGCTTCCATCTTGTTATGGTGTGTTTGTGTGTTTTTCTATGGTGACGGGGAGAAGAAGTTAGCGATTGGTTGGTGGCTATGCAGTGTGAATAATGCAAGATAAGCGGCGCTGTCGTAAGCTGTGTTACGTGTACCCTCCCCCCCCTTTTTTTTTTTCCAAAACCACAACAAATACAGGATTCAAATCTCAAGTAATTCCTGCTGGCATCAAGAATTACCCCTGAAACAGAGACTACATGTGCTTAATGGACGTCATTCACCAATCGTAAACAAACAACATTTAGCCACGTGATAATATTGATAAAACATTGAAAATTACGCATCACGTGACAGCCGTTATGGATTACGTAATTTGTTTAGAAGATATAGAGAACCACGTGGCAAAATGTTGTTTGTTTACGATTGGTGAATGAGTTTCATTGAACAAATCGTCTTGTGTGGTTTTAATTCAAAGCCAGAGTGTGTCCCATCCAGCCAATATCAGAACCTCTGAACGGATGTATGCCAGCCCGCATGTGTGTGTGACTCCACCCTGCTTTAAGCCATTCATCACCCAATGCTAGAACCACTGAGCTAAATGTTGAGCGTACCTGTGTGTGGAGTGCACCTCAGTTCCCACACTTTCTTATCAACAGCCCCCCCCCCTATTGTCTACCTGGGGGGAAATATAGCACCGCCACTCCCCCCCCCCCCCCCCCCCGATTACCCGTTCTGTTCCCATTCGAATAAACTTGAAGCAGTAATCTCCCCCCCCCTCTCTCCCCCCACTTTTATTGTCCAACCCTAATTTAAATTTTAAATCTGTTCACCTCCAGAGACTAGCCTGGGTTCTATTTCATTCCATGTCTCTGTGTGTGTGTGTGTGGTTTGTTATTTTCGCGCCTGTGTGTAAATATCCTTCTATGTACGGGGGAAGGCTCGGGGTGCTTAGAAAAGTTTGGACTTGTTGAATCTAACTAACGAAGCATAACCTTTCTTTTTTTTTTTTTTCAACTTGACTCTGTTTTGTCAATTCTGTTATTTCCCCCCCCCCTTTTTTTTTTTCAGAAGCTTCAACATTCTTCTAGTTCAGCTTCTGTCAGTCCGCAGTATGTCTGGGGTGGGAAGGGACAGGATATATTTTCCACGGTGACATCTGAGTCGTCTTGGTATATATGTGTATGTGTTTCTGTGTTTAGGGGTTGTGGAAAAAAGGGGGGGGGGTAGCAAGGGAGGCTAATGGTATTAAATTACTTTTCCTTGAGATGCCTTCCTTCCCCTTTCGTAATAAAACGAATGATACATGACGTTGCACGAAATAAAAATAAAATAAAATAAATTTCTAGAAGTTTCCATTTTTTTATTGGCCGTTCACCTTTTAACTCTTTCTCTCCGTTATTGTTTTACACGTTCTGATGGAATCAACGTTGGTATCGTCAGTTAGGAGAGACAGAGTTAAGAATGCCACCAATGTCTTCAATTGTAGCTCTTCAACGAAAAGCAGCTACCGTTACCATGTTCCTGTGACGGTACCCCAAGACATTGCGATGTTTTACTATGTTTCTGTTTCAGTAACCCTAGATTGACGTCAATGTGTAGGCTAGACAACATCAGCACTTCCTTTTAGAGCCCCTGCTAATAGTCTACATGTACTGTGACTTGTCCTTAAAGATTCATTTTGTTTAAAGCGGGACTCCTCCCTACATTGAAACTCTGAGGGAACTGACATGTTTCTGTGCACTGTGACTAAAGCTATAGTTTCACTGACTATTGACCCGCCACTTCACTTAAAGCCATCTATTCACTGGAGCCGTGTGAACATCAGGACAAAATGTGTGTCTCGGGATGAATGAATGTACGTCTCGTGCATAGCTGTCAATACATTTCTCGTGGTATTGAATGGATGTAGACTATGAGATGATTATAGTCAACAGTTAATGCTATCATTTAGAAAAGTAAATGAATGGGAAACTCTCTGGTGTGTGTGTGTAACACAGTTATCGATGGAGAGAGAGAGAGAGGAGAGAGAGACATTATGATAGCATTGTATAGTAATAGAAGGTCAGTAGATAGTCCTAGAGCTAACAAGTAGTTAAGTGTTGAAGTGAAATGAAGCGTAGCCGAGAATAAAAAAAAAAATGAAAGAACGTATGCCTAATTATCATCTGATTTCACCAGAACAAAAATGCTAATAAGTTGTTGACATTCCCATCTTAAAAATAAAATGCAAACATCCTCATACCAAATCTAATCCTACAAATGGAATATAGATTTCTATGACATTCTACACAATAAAGATTACAAAGGCATAAATTCCCAGAGGTTTATATAATAGTTATAAACATAACTTTGTTTACCACATTAGTGATGGTACAAGTTATTGGTTTCTTCTGGATGTGGCATTGTTCCATTTCGGTTGTTCGGGATCTTATTTGATAGTCAATTGTTTGTTTGTATACATTCATTCGATCATTGGGGAAATAGGTCAAAGGTCTACATTAGTATCCTAGGACTTAGGCAGCTCCCTATAATTGACAATAGCTATTTCCTACGAAACGTTTGATAGATAAAATTCAATTTGCTTTCAAGATTTACATTGATTCTTCAGGCGTCCTAGTGCCCCCCCCCCCTTTCCACACACACTGTTGTCACCCGACCCGGTGTCAAGCTAACCTTTTAATGATAGTGGTTTACAGTATGCCTCCAACCTGTAGCCGTTTCCACCCGTACCCCAACCCGCATGTCCAGCACACCCTTGTCCAGGCATGTAGAGTTGATAGGACTCTTTATTTAGGTCAAGAGGCGTCGACTTTCCCCGACGGCTTCTTTTTCTCTTTGTTCTTCTTCCCCCTCTATCTTCCTCCATCACCCCCTCTCTCTTTTTGTCATTTCAACTCTTCCCCCTTGTAGTCGCCTTAATCCTTCCCCCCCCCCCCCCACCGCGCGGAAGTGATCGATAGCGTCTCTTTTGTCAGGTGAGCTTGGCTTGGTTGGCAGGTAGTCAAGACTGGTTGCTTGGCAGGTTGAAAGATGGGTTGGTTGGGAAGAAAAGTACCCGAGTTAGTAAAATAGTACAAAGCTATGGCGACTGCACGCCTAAATTCTGAATCATCTTTTTGAAGGATGGAGCCACGAGTTTCTAGACAAAAATAAATTGATAAAAGAATTATGAAAACATTTGAATGGCTCTCCCCAACAACTATGCAATGCCATAGAAGTATGACGTAATTGATGGGCAGAAGTGGTCAATTAAAAACATTAACTGGCAAAGTCTTCTGAACTTTTCTCAACTCCATACAATAAAATAATGAACGTATTGTATACATTTTTTTAGCCAGGTCACCGGTGTAATAAAAACATTAACTGGCAAAGTCTTCTGAACTTTTCTTAACTCCATAAAATAAAATAATGAACGAATTGTATACATTTTGTTTTAGCCAGGTCACCGGTGTAATAAAAACATTAACTGGCAAAGTCTTCTGAACTTTTCTTAACTCCATAAAATAAAATAATGAACGAATTGTATACATTTTGTTTTAGCCAGGTCACCGGTGTAATAAAAACATTAACTGGCAAAGTCTTCTGAACTTTTCTCAACTCCATAAAATAAATGAACGTATTCTATACATTTTTTTAACCGGTCACCGGTGTAACTTCTTTTATTCCACATATAATACCAATGATATTTTGTCACACACAAAATTTATCCATTTTTTTTAAATTTTGGTTATTTGTTTTGTCGATATGTGGATATGCCCAGGGGAGGTAAATAAATAACTGCTTTCCACTATCTCCCAGCGCATCACCCCAGCCATCGGTTATCGGTCCTTGTCAATTTTACGAACGCCACATCGATCCTGGCCACATCAATAAATGAGTGACTAGTCCTAGAAAAATAGAAATGTAGAAATTTGTGAGCTTAAATGGGAGGGTGGGGGGAAGAAATAAAAACAAGGGTAGGAGGGAAGGAGGATAAAGATTCGCTTGAGTGAGCATAACTTTTAGAAACAATTGTATTCATACTAGTTTTTTATCAGATGAGAATAATAATAATGATAATGATAATATAAAAAACATATTTTAAAAGCATGTAAATGTTTTAAAAGAATAAGGGTCAGTGACAACAGTCTTTAAAAGAGTATAGGTCAGTGGCTGCATACTTTTAAAGAGTATAGGTCAGTGGCTGCATACTTTGAAAAGAGTATAGGTCAGTGGCTGCATTCTTTAAGAGAGTATAGGTCAGTGACAGCCGCTCGCAAACGAAATTGGGATATACAATGCACCAGTCATGGAAAAACAAACGCCACGAAGCAGACTAGGGTGTACATAGATTCAAAGTATTTTGTCTTGAACTATTCTGATAGACGTTAAACACGGATAGCACACACAGGTCTGAGTACACATCTACACATAGCAACATTGGCCCTAAAGACAGCCTAAAAGTTTGCCGTGAAGTATCTCAAGAGATATATCTTAAGAGAAAGAAAGAGGGAGAGAGAGAAAGAGGGAGAGAGAGAGACTGTTAGGGAGAATGAGATAGAGAGACATAAGGAAAGAGAGAGAGAGACTAAGAATGATTTGGATGTGTTCACAGGTTATATTGACGAAGTATCAGGCGATAGTTAAATTTTATGTAATTAAAAAAGAAAACCCACAAAAATATTTAATTAACTTTGAATGTCTAGATTGAACAAATCTAAAGAGAGCTGCTAAATGCGTGAACAATGGCTGGACGTGAGACTGAACCAAAAATTTTCCAATCAATTAACATTAAAAGTCAAGGACGAATGCAGCTAATTGCTTTACTGTTTATTACCCACCATAGCAACGATTTGGTCTTAGATATGCCTCACGTGCGCGTCCCTAGCAACTGAACGGAAAGCTTCTCTTCCTGTTTACGTTTCTTTTCGACGAGATTATGATTTAGACGAGATTTTGCTTTCAAAGTGATCGAGACGGTTCTAAATGTTAAAGAATTTTTTTCTTTTTTTTTTTAAATATGGTTTTATTGACGTTCTTCGTGTATAAAATGGAATCCTTTAGCGTTGAACTCATATTTATATCTGGAGATTATGACAATACTATATAAATATTAAGATTAAAGTTTCCCTTTCAGACCTTGTGGGAACTATAGGTAAGATCATGTAAAGCTCATCTGTTTCTGTGGCCTACGGTTAACGAGGGTGTCACGTGGCCAGCACAACGACCAACCGCCTTTGCTTCTCTCCCATTAGTGCTGGGAGGATTCAGAGGCGCCCACAGATCCCAAAATTACAAATCCCAGTCTTCACCATGCTTCGAACACTGGACCCTGGTCGGAAGCCAAGCGCTTTACCGATCAGCCACCGCGCCTCCACAACTATACCCTACTGTATATGATTTGGACTCAGAGCAGCTGAAATTGAAAGTTCGCATGTAATGACCGTATTGAAGCCGTAATTATAGTTAAACGCACCTTTGTTGTTGTTTCATGTAAGTTTTGTCATCTGTATATATATATATTTATTTTTTTTGACTGAAGAGTTCAAGTCTCACTTTTTCTTTATTCCAGGTCTTCTGGCACTTGGATGTGTTTCGACGAAGTTACAGAAGACTGACAGGTCACGTGTGCATGAACAAGTCTTGCATATTTTGTGCATTGAAGGTGGGTTTTGTTTTTCTTTTTGTCATTACAGTATTACTTCACTATTAGATCAAAGAAAGAGAACACACATATATATTTATTTCCCCAAGGAGTGAAGTAACTTCATTAGTTTAAGGCAGCGATCACACGCAACGGTCAGACCTGCAAGGATGTTAACATCTATTGTGTTACTCAGTACTAGAAATTGATAAAAACACGCCCATAGTTCGACATTCTTATGTTTAGGTGTACAGGCGTCGTTAGAGTTGGTGGCACCTGATGCGGGCTGCACCCCTAGCACCCCCCTCCCCTTGCGACGGTACTGTTCATACAGATGTTTTGTAAAATGTTTTACATGTTTTTCGGATGTTCCTTCAGAGTTGAAGATAGTTCACTTCCTAGTCCAAACCTCCCGCAGGACGACGGGGGGGGGGGGGATGGGAGCGGGCAGGATTTGAACCCTCGACCATCGCAAACCGCACGACCAGGCAGCCACCCGATGAAAGACTCTAAATAAATTTTTCGTTATTTTATATTTTGGACAACAACAATGTTTTTCGCCGTTTGAATTGAAGACAAAAACCCAAACTTCGTTTTTCTTGTGTTCAAAAGTAATTGTCAAATGAAAGATCTAGATCTACATTTAATTTGTAGGTGTTATATTAATTTCACAGTAAATCTAATAGAACATTTCATTTAGTCCGCTGTTCTGTCAGGTCTCTCTACTGTAGGACACTATTCATTTACGTCACCGTAAGCCTTTAGTCAATAAACTTTCGCACGCGGACCAAATAGTCATTCGCCCCGGGACTGGGTACACTAGTTGGGCTGTGTGTCGCACTAAACTTTCACTCATCCATCGTCTGCCACCATTCCTCAACCATCAGCTCCATTCTTCACCCGCTACATGCTTCATTACCTGCTCACTTCACTTGATTTTTTTTTTCTTCTGGGCTCTCGGACTTTTCGGGACGGTCCATTCGTCATGAAATAGTTAATGTGATCGGTGGGGGGGGGGGGGGGAGATGAAACAGACATCAGGATTCAAGATTGCTGATTGAGTGTGTGTGTGTGGTGATTGAGTGAGTGTGTGTGTTGATTATATTGAGACTGGTATGGGTGTGTTTGTGTCGACTGAGCCTCGTTGGATGAGACAACTGTATGTATGTGTTGACTGAACTGTCCATACAAAGTAGCACTACAAATCATTTGTGACCAAGTGCAAGTATATAAATACTTAGATACCGTCAACAACAAACTGAAATGGAGTGAACACTGTCAAAACCTTTACACCAAAATTCATCAACGATTCTTATATCTTAGAAAGCTACGAACATTTTAAATCGGCAAAACAATAATTAAACTTTTCTATACAGCAACCACCAGCAGCCTAATTAACATTGCCATCACGTGCTGGTATGGTACTACTTCACTGGCACAAAGACTCGAACACGTAAACCATCTCTTGAAGAACTTTTCCATGAAAGATGCCTTTCCAAAACACACACGATTCTTAAAGACAACCTGCACCCATTAAACCACTGTTACATCAGATCTGAAGGAAGTGGTCGTCTCCTTTCCATTAGGACCAAAACACACACGATTCTTAAAGACAACCTGCACCCATTAAACCACTGTTACATCAGATCTGAAGGAAGTGGTCGTCTCCTTTCCATTAGGACCAAAACACTCAAGATTCTTCAAGACAACCTGCACCCATTAAACCACTGTTACATCAGATCTGAAGGAAGTGGTCGTCTACATTCCATTAGGACTAAAACAGAAAGATTTAAAAACTCCTTCATCCCACTTTCGGTCAGAGTGCTACAAGATCATCTGTCGTCATCGAGAAGTACATAGAAGTCTAATTCATTAAGCGCTGGTTGTGAGTGTGTATGTGTTTTCATGTGTAAATATTGGTTCGTATTTTCATCTATATTGTTATTGTTACAGTAGTTACGCTGAGATGGTCAAATTGTAGTCAAACTGAATTTCCATTTGATTGGATCAATAAAAAATTATCTTATCTATCTTATCTTATTTCCAACGTTGGACTGTCTTTCAATGGTTTCTTGTTCGAGCCCTGCCCGCTGCTATCCCCCCTCCCTTGTCCGCGGGAGGTTTGGTTTACATATATGTAAAAACATCCGAAACATGTAAAAACATCCGAAACATGTCAAGTAAACAAAGAAACCAAAGAAAAACATCTAAGAAGATGTTAGTGTGATTTTTTTTTTTTTTTCAATTTTTGTTTACTACGAGTTCAAGATACTCCCCCAACCCTCTTTTCCTCTCCTCCAATGATTTCTCCCTCCAACGAGATGAAAATAATGTATAGTCCAAGTAAATGTAATGAAGAATTGAATTCATTCATTCGTTGGCGTCCACTTTCATCTTTCTTGACACCTTTTCAACTGACAATATTCACCTGATAAGGTCGATCATTAACATGGGCAAAGTTGTTTATAACATATTACTGGTTCAATTCACTTGATAGCAGGCCTTTGTGCGCCAATGGGCTACCATACAATATTTATTTATGTGCCTACCGGGTTGCCATAAAACTCAGCGCCACCATAAAGGTCGTGCCATGGTCACGGGTGAGTGCTGCTCAATACCTGATTGCCATCAGTTGAGCACAAGTGAGCAGTGATGTGTGATCTGGGTGGGTACGCTACACTGGAGTTAACTGCGACACACACACATATATATCTACCTGCCTCAGAGTCCAGGGACTCTCTGTAGTATCATTAACTTCTTATTGGGCCGACTTTATTGTAGACCATAGTGTGATTTTATTGTTCATTTATCACACCAGAATTCACAATTTTTTTTTCTCTTGTAAGAAATTTGATCGTTTAGAAATTAGCATTAAAAATGGAAAGTTATCATTTTATCTTTAAAAAAAACCCTGTAAAGTAACGACAAACATTCAAAGCTATATCCCTAAATTAATATTAGGCCCTAACCACGAGAATTTAAATTTACCTCAAGTTTGGGTTGGGTTACGTACAAATATTATTATTAAATACCAGGCAGCCATCCGTAGTGACCGGTGAATACTTGTTCTCCCCTCCCCCTTGTTTTTTCGTGGGGTGACTATCCGCAGAAATAAAAGAGTGATCTTTCCTTTACTTCTTCTTCTCGTCCAAACTCTTGAGCGACGAAGAGAATTATATAGATAAAGATTAAATATACCAAAATATAGCGAAACAAAACGTATCTAGCTATATATAACAATGTTTTTTTCCCTATAGGCTATTTTCACCCAGTTCCAGTTTAGTGACCAGACATCGCTCCAGCCGGACAGTCTGAGGAAGGCGCTGGCCGACACCTTTGCCAATGAGCAACGATTCCAGCTGCGGCACATGGACGACGCTGCTGAATGTTTTGTAAGTATTGACTTCTAGATGTAGTCACGCCATTAATGTGTTCGGTTGAAGGCCCAGCTCCATTGTACTGTCCCACCTACTGATGATAATAGGCAAATGAAAAAGTGTGACTACAATTCCTTAAGTTGCAGACGATAACGAAACATTGACCTAGAAACGAAACAATACATTTAGTTCTTCATCGTCATATCGAACTGTTCTTTTAATAGAAATAAAACACAAAAAAAAATAAAGTGATTTTAAATTATTTAAAAAAAGGTTACACAAGAGGAAGAACTCCGCATTTACAGCCATCTATCAATAATGTAGAATTTATTTTCTTTTTACAATATCAAACAAAATACGTATCTATGGGAACTCTACAAACTTAGCATTATCTCTTAATACTGAAGGATTAATTACCTTTTTGGTATCATAATAGTTAATTACAAGTAATTCTTTTTATTGATTCATGTTTTGTTAGTTACAGTAAATAATTGTGGAAACGTTCAATTTGACCCAAGAAAGGGAAGTGTGTTAAAATTGTACTAGACAGAGTGAGTTGATGCAAGATTTGTAGAAAGTAATCAGTTATTGTGATGTCTCCGAGATGTGGCAGATCACGTGGTGTGCTGTCCGTCGCCCTCTCAACTTCTCCCGCCCCCGTGAGTGTTATTTAAATATAACGTGACACACTACCAAACACGGCAACAGTGTGTTCTCAGAAAAGGGGGGGGATGTTTCTGTGTTTGGTCAGACAGTTTCGAGGTAATGGCGGAACCCGATCTCTGACACTGTCCCAACTTGTGTTTTGTTGTGGGCCTGTGCTGGACCCAAACACTGGGCTTTGTTGTACTCTAAAAGGTGAAGAGTGCCACTCCGGGAGCAGACGATCAGCTTGTTGTCTCGAACCGATTCAACAGATCCAAACGGATGTGTCACTTTTGACGTCATGTCCGATTTGCTTAGCCTGCGACGTCACGGCGGACAGTCGGAAATGCGGTGGGCACATTGTAAGACTTCGCTAGTCTGTACCACAACAAAAAAGTTACATGTTTATAAACAGATGTACAGGTGTATTATGTGTGTAATGGAGACATTGTCATTTAGGCCCACTGTAATTTGTTTACTTAACAAACAAACAAAAAAAGACAAGCTTGTGATAGATTCCAGACACTGCGTTCGTGAAATAAAAATATGCAAATACAAAAAAAAAATTAAAATACATTTATGTGACAAAACCAATGATTTGGTTCGACATGGGAGTGTGCAGCAAACGTAAAAAAATATAGGATGGATTTTCAATGGCGTAGAAACTATGAGGTGACGGGTTCACTGTGGCCTAATGAAGACCTTTGTAGAAAGAAACAAATATATTAAAAATCTTTAGACCTGTGACTCCTTTTTTTTTTCTTTTAATAGCTTTTATTTTAGTGCAACCTTTGTCAAAGTTAAGTTTGTAGTCTAATAATAGCTGATGATTTAAGTATTGACATTTGACTCGCCCAGGTCGACTCGCCATGTTTTTTTTTTTTTTAAATTCCATTGAAAACCCAACATTTTGTGTAGAATAGTTTCGCCTTTGGTCAGTTCAATTGTAGATAGTTGTGTATGCTGATGACACACTGAGCGGTGTGACACATCAGAGGCTGGAAGGTAGTAGATCTAATCACACAATCTTCGTCGAAAGTAAATGAAACGCCTGCGGGGAAGGTGAAGGAATGGGGGTGGGATGGGTTCAGTCACGTGATGACTTCGTTCAGACGTCAGTCAAGTCTTGGCCACATCATGCACTGTGGTCCTTCGGTGACGCTACGCTCCCCTGAACATACCGCCAGATCTACGCAACGGAAGGTATTCCGAGTAGATCTAGTCATCTGGTATGCGGGAACGAAGATGATCAAACCGTTTTCTAGACTTTTTGTATTTGTGTTAATTCAATAAGGATAGTCTCCAATTTAGGCCCCCCCCTCCCTTTCACATTACCCTACACCAGTGGTTCCCAAACTTTGTCCTTAACGAAACACTTCGCACATTCTGAATATTTAGCGGAACACTTTGCTTATTTTTAGAGAGATTAATTCACGTGGTGTCCTACTAGTTAATTATTCCAGTAGTTCTTGGAACACCTATTGAAGTCTCGCAATCAAATACACGAATAATTGGATTGTAGAATTGGATGTTCAGTGTTACTACTTTATTTGCAAGATGTCACTCATTTCCTTGTGGTTTTTATGTGTTCATGTTTGTCTGCAGGAAAACATCTTACGCCGCATCCACTACCACATCGCCTACAACCACAATGAGGACACGTGCACCGCGCCTCACTGCCTGCCCCATCAGAAGTTCTCTCTCAGCATCGTGGAAAAGGTGAGTACCCGAGTTCTTGACATGCTGTCGTGCACTCATCCAGGCCTAACTAGTATATATAGTTATATATTAGTAAGTGGTTCGAGGATGACTACTTTGTCATCCAGGGGGATTTTTTTTTTTTTGGGGGGGGGGGGATGACTGGTGACTTGCGCTGGAATTTGGATTTAAGTGAGGAGGATTCGCGCAACACTTCGATCTCACTCTCTCGCTCTAAAGCCCATCATTTTCCGGAAGCAAGATTTGGTCAAGACGTCCGGGGACGAGTTTGGGTGCAGTGGATGACCAAAGACTTTCTGTGTGTCCTGTCCTGCTCTAGAGTGCTGTGCTGGTATTTGCCTTTCTGTCCGATTTGTCTTAGTTTTGTGACGTTACGCACGGGCCGCCAAGTCCAGACTTCACATGTTAGGTTTGCCATGGACACGTCAGATACCCTCTACCTGGTTTAGCCGGCCAGTCAAAGCCGTTTCTGGGTGCTACAGCTTCTGGGAGCCACAGGTGAGAGTTGGGTACCGAGTGGGGACCAAGAGTGAGCCAAGCTGCCTCAAAAAGAAGGTACGACTGCCTGTCCACTAGAGGTGCTACCCCTCCTAGATACCCCATACACCCCTCTAGGCCTAACTATGCGCTGCTCTGTCATTGTTGAAGTGGTCTTTTTCTGTGTCACACGTTTACACATGCATCAATGCATTGACTTGAACCTCGTGTGCAACAGCTGGCATGCGGTGACACTAGGGGGCGCTTTACCTGGCGAGACATCCCCACGTGACTACAGAGAAGGACAAATAGTTAACAGGAAAAACGTTGACATCACTAAAGTCATTACTGCACACGACACACAACATATTGAACATGAACTGGTCTGGATTGCATGGCACTACTCACTTAAACACATTTGTCCCAATAGTAAAGTAGAAAAGTAAAGTTCCCCTTTCAAACCTTGCGATCTATATAGGGCAGATGATGTAAAGGTCATCTGTTTCTGTGGCTCATGGTTAACGAGGGTGTAATGTGGTCAACTAATGCCAGGTACCCATTACAATTGGGTGGACTCAGAGACGCCTAAAAATCCCCTAATTAAAAATCCCAGTCTTCACCAGGATTTGAGCCCGGACCCCTCAGTTCGGAAGCGAAGTGCTTTACCACTCAGCCACCGCGCCTCCCATTTTAATTGTAACACTCACAAAATGTCGCATTTACATTTATCCCCATTCAGTTTAAAGACTGTTGATTTTTTATTTGCTTGAAGTTCTAATTTCTCCCACGACTATTGCTGACTATTGTTATCCATTGATTGAGGCTAGGGTTTGAACAAAGTTTCAACCAATAGACTTCCTAGAACTAGATGTTTGGCTTGAATAGAGCGACGTGAAAACTGATTAATGCGCTGTACTGACTTCCCTCCCTTGTGGTGTCATTGTTGACTCAAGTTGTTCCCGCTGCCCAATCGGTGCTAGATTAAAAAGCGGTTATTTACTGTCACTATTTCCACTTATCTCTGAAGTGACTCACAATGGACTTTTTTTTTTTTCAACGTAACGGCTACTTACCCAGCACCCACCTGTGTTGACAGTAGAGGTCGCTTTACTCAGTGACGTAATTGAATGAGTCTCAGCGTTGAAGTATATGTGTGTGTGGAGAGTTGTGTATTCTGTCATGCGGCGTCATCCTTAAATAGCTATTGAATCGCGTCATGTGACACATGGGTCAGCAATGGACATACCGTGCCCTATCTGTACACTCTCTCCTCCTATTCCCCCCCCCCCTCCGATGTCCTTCATTGCCTTGTTTTTAAAGCATACGAATTTTCCTAACGGCCTGTCAAACGTTGATGGATTAATGCACTATACTATCTTGTTTTTCTGCTCGGCCTTGTCGCGTCTGCAAACTATCCTGCATGATTACATTTAGTTATGCTTTAGACTAAATGTCAATGCTAATGTTTTGAAATAGTAAGCACATAGATCTAAAAGTGTGCATTCACTTTCTCCTGTTTTCATTTGTAAGTCAAACAAAGCCAGTTGAAGTAGAGATCTACCAATGTGTCACACAAGAGTTACTTACTTATATCATTGTGTCTGTCTGTCAGTCTTGTCTGTCTCTCTCATACACATAACCAAGCTTGAATAGGACAATTCTATCAAGCTTTTGTAGTCTTTTACCTCTGTAAACTGATTTAAGTCAAAGTTTTAAAAAGTTCTACTGTATGTAACAGAACAACTACACATGCTCTACCTATGCTCTACTACACACACTAAACATGTACTACATATGCAGTACTATAGTCTACACATGCACATCCATTTGTGAACAACACACCATTGGGATATTTGGTTGTTTCATCTTTGAACTCTGTCACTAAAGAGCACACTGTAACATGCTTTAACTGAAATGCACCTTGATATTTGTACAGGTCATGTGTCCTTGTGGGTCCAGTTCAGAGCCATTGGCCTTCAATGAAATGGTCCACTATATTTCTGCTAAAGCCTTGAAGTAAGATTTTGATTTCATGATAGATTGTATATAGATACTATAAATCAATACATATTATTATATTACCAGTAACAAACATAAGAAGAAAATATTTGAATGAAATGTTATGGTATTAACTAGTGTGTAGATAGTGTGTAGATAGTGTGTAGATAGCAGCACAAAGTCAAAACACAGTCTCTAGTTTATTTCAATGTCACCTCTAACAGTGCACAAGCTAGACAGATGCAAGAGACAGGAGACATGCTGCATCCAGACAGATTTGGCCTCTTACTTAGAAATGCTAATGCAGTTGGAGACATTAGAGAATGTCCTGTAAGTAGGAAATGTTTAGATCCACTGACTAAATCACTCCATCTGTAGACCTGTACTTCTGTACTCTAATTGTTAGAAATGTTTAGATTCACTGATTACATCACTCCATCCTGTTCTCTAAATGTTAAAAAATTTTATAGGCTATCCACTGACTAAATCACTCCATCTGTAGACCTGTTCTCTAAATGTTAGAAATGTTTAGATCCACTGATTAAATCACTCCATTCTCTAAATGTTAGATGACTTAAGTTCTGAATTACGCACTTAATTTATAACAGTGTTTACTTTGTACTGTAAAAATTTATTGCAGGGATCATGTGGTAAAAAAGTTCAAATCCGAAGAACTTTATTGAATTCCCCAGATGTTGGTAAGTTTGTTAGACTGCTGCTTCAAGTATTGATGTCAATAGCTGAAGTAAAAATATGTGATTAGTAAAGTTGTGTGTTTGTGGGTTGTTTTGTTTTCAACATGATCTATGTGCATTTCAGTGAGTATTGGACTTGTTTGGGATTCTGACCATCCAACTGTTGAGATGACCACAGAGGTGGCTAGAAACATTGGTACTACAATACTAATGCAAGATGTAAGTAGCATATCTTTAGATGATAGTGTTTAAAAAAACATCTACTCATACAGGATTAGTTTCTTGTTTCATACAAAACTTAGCAAATCAGTTCATCTTGTTGAATACAGTATATATATGTCAGGCATTAGGGTGAATCAACATGATTTTTAGGGTAACATATAACAGCAGCACTAAGACATAAAATATTTATTTAGAGAATATAATATACTATACATATGATATATTATAATGCAAATACTAGTGTGCTTAATTAGGGCTTCTATTCTATGTAACATGTCATGTTTATTCAGCATTTGTTTTAGCACTCAAGTTTCAAACTCCATTTATGATTCAAGCATTATATACATATGGCAAATATACTTAGAAAAACCAAGATATCTCTTTGTTGTATTCTACTAAGTTTGTGTGACACTGTTTTGTGTTGGTTTGGTTTCAGGTGTTTCATTCAGTCCAACAAGATCCATCCCTTCTGCCCAAGCTCCAACTTGTGGGTCTGGTCTGTTACTACGGGAAGCATTACTCCACATTTGTGTTTCACAGTAAACTTCAAGTCTGGATTTATTTTGACGATGCAACAGTTAGAGAAGTGAGTCACTCAAGTCCTATACAAAAAACATATTATAGTGTTCGTTAAGTTTATTAGACACAATCTAGGTTTAACAATCTTTATACAGACTAAGTTCTAGACAAGAATCTGTAATCTTTGTAATTTAAGAAGCTCAAGTTTATTTCTTTAAATGCTTTGACTATGTTTTAACTAGTTTCAGCTAGCATAGAAGCAATGTTTTTTTTTTATATTGTTTTCTACAGATTGGTCCCAGATGGGAGGATGTGGTTGACAAATGCAGCAAAGGTCGCTATCAACCTCTTCTCTTGCTCTATGCCAACCCTAATGCAACCCCCATACCTATGGAGACTGCTCCCAAGAAGCGTACAATGGCACCAGGCTATGGCATACCAGGTAAGGTCCTTTCAATTTTCTTTTTTAGAAATTCAAGTTTCTTGCTGTTATCTTTTTACCTGTGCAGGTTTTATTATGTGGATGTGATTAGCAGGAACTAGGAAGGAGAAAAAAACAACATGCAAATAAATAAATAATCTTTTTTTTCTCTGATAATTGTAGAACAACCTGTTTACCTTCTTGGTTTTTCAATAAAGTAAAGTACTCCTGTCAGATCTTGCAATCTGTATGGCAGATGAAGTAAAGGTCATCTGTTTCTTTCATAGTGGTTGGCAAGGGTGTAATGTGGCCTGCACAATGACCCAAAATCTTTACTTTCCCCATATAATTGTCAGTTGGGTGGACTCGGGGGTGAAATTCCAAAATTCACTGAGATTCAAACTCAGGATCCCTCCGTATATACGGACAATAAAGATTATTATTATTATAAAAGAGCGAGTATTCATTCTCTGGGGAAGCCAGGGTCGAGTTTCGTTAAAGGGAAACAAAATTCATCGTAGTCCCTTTATCAGTTTCCACCGAGGAATTTTCTGGTGATGTGGCAGGTATGCAGAAGTACCGCCCTCTGACAGGCAACGAGAATGTTCCTAGGAATGCCAAGGGCCTTGAAGATATCTGTGAGGTCAGTTGTTATTATTCCCTCGGTTGATATGACAATGGGGTATATTGTTATTTTAGATAATTTCCATAAACGCCTTATCTCCAATTATTATTTTTATTATTATTATTATTATAGAGAAGTCAAGCACTTACCACTCAGTCACCACGCTCTGATGGATTTTAGTCCTCCAATTCTTTTTTTTTTAAGAATCAATCTCTTGGGGTAATAAACTAGAACATAATCTAAGTTGTTTAAATAATGTATTTCCTCTTGACTTTTCAGGTGGCCCAGAAGAAGAGAATCCATTGGACAGAACACATGAAAGTATCTCCAGCCAACAGTCCTCGCAAAGATCAAGAACTCCTGTTGCAGAACTGACTCGGCAACAAATGAACAATTCTCCTTATCAGAGATCAGGGGAAGAGAAAGTCTCCGACCACACTAGACAGCAGAGTTTTATACTGGCCATGTCCAAACCAGACAAAGCCAGGCCACTGAGATATGGTGGTCAGTCTAGTAATCATGGAGGCATGCCTGGGCCAATGATGCCGGTAAGTGGAGCTGTTGATCAGACCACTGGTCAGCAGAAAGACACGTATTCTGACTACACTTTGTCTACAAGTGACCAGTACAGAAGACCAACCATGGCTAATTTTGAGCCCTCACAGCTGCCAGTAACGAACATAAAAAATTTTATGGATGGACAGAGGAAAGAGAGTTTTAAAAAGGACAAAGAGCCAGTTCGAGCGGATGTTGTAAGATATCCACAGGAGCCCAGCAAATCTCAGCTATCAAATAATTACTATTCAAATCAGGTTCAGCAATACCAAACTCATAACTATGAGCCGTCTAATGGTCAGTACTACCATCCAAATTCCAGACAAAGGTCAGTTTCCCAAGGCTATGATGAGGCCTATGCATCAGACACTTCCAATTATGAAGGCGGTACACAACATACAGTGGTTAAGCCCATGGTCAATTCTCAGAACTATGACTATGTGGACAGCATGAATCAGTCACACACACCTGTTCAGTCTGGACTGGCCACTCTGCCCAGAACCAAGAAAGAATCTTTTGTAGTTTCTGATAATTACACCAGCAGCAACAGAAAAAGTGGCAATCTTTTCAACCCAACTGGTCTACCACCTCCTGGTCCTGGCAAATTGGCTCTAGACAAATCTTTAGACTCGGATAAAAAGTCTAAAAAATTGAAGAAAGAGCTGAAAAAATCTGACAAGAAGACGAGCAAGACATCTCTTGGGAAACATCAAAGTGATGAGATGAGTAAAGCAGCATTGCACTCATACATTGTAGACAGCACCATGAAGCCAGAGGACAGCCTTGAGCAAAAGCTCTACATTGATCGTAAAATGGTGGAAAATGTCTTGAAGCAGCAGGGACTGCAGCGACAGCCTTCAACCCACAGCACAAACAGCCATGGCAGCTCATCGAGCATAGAGTCTGACAGCCTATTGGGTCGGCTGATTGCCTCAAGGGCAAGTGAAGGCAGCGTCACCACAGATGTTTCGTTCGATAATGTTTCCCTCGGCTCCCACAAGGATTCTGGCTATGGCAGCAGTGATCGAAATAGTTCCAGCTCTACGGGCAGCGGTACCATTGAACCTCATGTGCAGTACTTCATCAGCAAAAGTATGGTGGTGCCGAGAAATTTCAACCCACAGGTACCGCTAATTTCAAACTCAAAAACATACGTAAAATAAAACATTACTTTTAAGAGCTATTGTTATTGATAGTGTACATTATAAATAACTTGTATATTGAATTTCAGTGGCAACCTCAGCAACCACAGCCAATGGTTACAAACTTTGCCGCCATTGACCCTCAACCTTTTGAAGGGTCAACCTTGAAAGACGTGAGCTCAATGTCAAAAGAAGAACTGGGTCGACATCTTTATGAAACTCTTTCGAATAGAAAAGTAAGTAAGAGGGAAAACTAACTCGAGAAAGTTGAAACATGATTTTAATTTTAAAAAAGCACTTTGTTTTTAGTTGAATTCAAAAAGCTGTTGACCTTTGCATATTTTGTACATTCTATTGTTTTTGGTTACCAAGGTGATGCATCCAATCAAAGAAAGCAGCCAGGAAGACATTTTAAAGTTGCTTCCCAAGGAAGAGAACTGGAGAGATCAACCTTCACCTTACAATGGCCTTGAACCAACAGGAAGGCCACCACCTATACCTCCTAAAAGTAAGAATTTTCTTTTGTTGTTTTACCAATAATAGTGTATCCTTATTCTTTTTTTTAAATAAGAAATAAATATTTAAAATCTCTGTTAAGAACAAAAAAGAACTATAATATTAATTGAATGTTTCAGATTTTGCAGCTTTCCAAGTTTCGAAATCAGCCCATCAGAGAGAGGCTTCAATTGAAAGTCTCGACAAAAGTGGTAATTAATTTTATGTTTGATTTAGTCGAACTCAGCACTTTTGCTGGTGCGTATGTAAAAAAAACCCTATAGTTTATCAAATATAACTTGTCAACTGAAGTCAAAACATTAATATAGCTTAGAAAAAGGGAAAATTATTTATAAGTTTTTTTTTAAATTTATAGCTGAGCCAATGTAATTTATAGCTGAGCCAATGTAATTTATAGCTGAGCCAATTGAAATTTGTTTGCAGAAGTCAAGAATGAGTACTTTTTAAAAATGTGTGAGAAAGCTGATGACTTAATGGATAGGTGCGTGATAGCCGAGACTCAGGGTGACCTTTCTACAGCTCTGATATTCTGTGACAGTGCATTAG
The DNA here is from genome assembly GCA_036873155.1 of Biomphalaria sudanica. NCBI lineage: Eukaryota > Metazoa > Mollusca > Gastropoda > Planorbidae > Biomphalaria > Biomphalaria sudanica. Next base: position 515,856 of record JAZGLO010001580.1, read on the forward strand.
GTAATTATTTCTTCATTTGAACAAACTCTTTTTTTGATTATTGCCATCTTTGTTTTCTAATCTATCCAAGTTCAAAAGTTTTGAGGAATGTTCCAAATTGAAGACTTTTAATCACCTTTTGTTCTAACCTTATACTCTCAGATTGTTTGAAAGAAGCCATGAATCAGTCGGATATTCCACAAAAAGCTCAAAGCTATGCGGAGAAGACCCACAATGCATGTCTTCTGAAGTCTCGAAGTCTCTACAAGAGAAACTCTGAAGCTCAGGGAGGGAAGAGGTGAGTGACACTTGTTAGCAGAAAAATTGCTCATGGGATACTTGTTGCACTTAACTAGTTATTTACTTCTCAGGACAAAGTATATATATTTGAGATATCACTTTAACTATACAAACATTTCGATAAGAAGTTCTTAAGAAATAAATCCGCACGAAGAATTTGGCACAAATAGACAACTAAACTATTTGGCCTACAAGTATATTTAAAACTTACTTTAAAATTGGTGGTGCATCAAATAATAATAATAATAATAGTAATCTTTATTGGCCCGTGAATACCTGGGCCAAATAGATTTTTTGTATAACAAAAAAAGGAACTTTGTTGTTTTTCTTAAAATGAAATTGAATGTTTGCATGTATAATGTAAACTGTGAAGTCACTGAGCCTAGTTTTGTTTCTGTCAGGTCCAGCATTACAAGTAGTGATTCTGATAACAGTGACAGACCTGTCAGTAGAGTCACAAGAGAACGAAGGCCAGCCCTTCGAAATGGTCAACAGATGCGAACGACCCAATCTCAAGGTGTCAATCGAGGACCACAGCTTGATACATCAAGTGGATCCTCCAGAAGTTCTCCCCTCCCACCTGCTCTACTTTCTGCAAAAGAGGAAGTAGGTCACACACGCATGACATCATCATCACCTTTGACCTTGAGTAATGCTGACCTGCAAACTGCATCTCGTTACTCTTCTTCAGATAAAAGTGATACTGAAGGAGGACATATCAGGTCTGGAAGCAACACCTCCATAAGATCTTCGGCATCTGTGCCCAGTTCATTGTCCCAAAATGTCTCTTTGACAAATGTAACTATGAGCAGTAGAGCTCAGCAAAGTTCTCGTGGCAGTCCACCTGTTAACCAGCCACTTGACTCCTATGGGACCCTTTCTCGCAACAGGAAACCCAGAAGAACTTCAGATCCAACATCCAACTCTGATGCCTATCAAATGTATCTGTCTCGGCAGAAAGCTGTTCAGGGCAGCAGTGGGTTTGATCTGAGAGAGTCCGACAGCAGCAGTGGCGATGGAAGTGCGGGACAAAAGCTTCAGACTGGAACCAAACTTCCTGACCCCAGGACAATGCTAGGATCTAAAAACAATTATGATAATGCTGGTCAGCGAGGGAGCACTAGTAGTTGCGGCAGTAGTGGCAGCAACTTCAGCTCAGTTTCTCAAACCTCCTCTAGTCTGGCAGATAGAGCATTGCAATACAACATCACACAACAGCAGCAGGGCCAAGCCCCAACCAGATCTAGTCCTTCAATTGTTCAATCATCCTTTCAGCAGCAACCATCGTCACAGACTGTTGACCAGTCTCGACCTTCATTCGCTAATAGTCACCAACAGATCATATCAGGCTATAACCAGCCTCTGCCTGGTCATAGAAGCACATCAAATTCACAATACTTAGGTAATGGACAGTCTGCTCAACCATTAGCAACCTCTAATGGTCAGGTTTATGGTCAGCAGACTTCTTTCAACCCAATTCAGTCGCAATCGAGAGTGACTGAAGCCCAGTTACCTAAACCCCCTCATCAATTACGTTCTAGTCAGAGCAACAGTAACATTGCATCTCAGTACATGGTCAATGATCTGAATAAACCTGCAGCATCTCTTCAGCAGTCTGCAGCACAAAAGCTCAGTCACAGTGTTCAGAATCTCAGCATCGGTCGCAATGGTCCACCACCTCCACCTCCTACAAGAACAACATCCACTCTAGGACTCCGCTATTCACAGCAGCTTCAAGACGTGTCTCATCCTACAGCTACCAGCCCGCCCAAAAATGTCAGCGTGGCCAGGATTTTGCCCAACAGTCATATTACCCAGGGAACTGACAGCCAAATGTCAGGGTCTCCGACTCCACCTTACAGGCAGCAAAAGGCAGCAATACCCAGTTCTCAGTTGAAACATGCAGCTAGTACCACAGCACTTAATGTTCCGCCTTCAGTTCCTCGACCTTTAGAACGCTGCGCCTCACAGCTGGACTGTCAAAACCTGGTAGAGACTGTCTCCACCTCTTTCAGTAAATCAGGTAAAATCCTTTCTATTTACCATTCACTGTTTCAACCAATTAATCCTGTTGATAAAGTTATGTTCCTCATTAACACACTCAGCTTGCCTTAACCTACTTCAGAAACACAAACTGGCATACTAAGAAGGTCTCAAAAACCTGCATGTGTTTGTTGCCTTCATTTCTTCTTGTCTACAAGTTGAGCTGACAGATTTATAAGTTTATTCATAATTATTATTGCTGGTAACGTTTTGATTTTAAAAAACAACAACATTTTTAATGTGTACACAGCCTGAACATCTAATTATTATCAAATATATTAGTAGAATGCCACAACTTTAACTTGACAATTTACTGAACATTGTGAAAAGTAAATGAATTGTAAGTTAGTATTCAAAAGCTCAGCTCTCTTGTTTAATATCATTTTTTTTTTCTAACTACCACAGACGCTTTGACCTTGACTTCCACTTTTGTATCTGGCAATCAACAGAATACTTTGCCCACAGTAAGTATTGTTTAGTAGCCACCACTTGCTGCTCGCACTAACATAAATAATAATCTGTGATGTTCACTCTACCTTCCTGCCATCCCAAAAACATTAGCCTGATCATACATTTCAACATAAGTTTTAGTTTCAAGAAAGCAACAGGAATGCAAGTTAATCTTGTAACGGGTTTAAAACTTTTTTTTTTATCCTTCTAGTTTGGCTCTAGTATTCCTTTATTTTTTTATGTTGTATTTAACAAGTAGAAACAAAAGTTTATTTTTGGAATGTTTGTCAACTAACACTGCATTTGATTGAAATTGTTAAAATAATGTGGCATTAACCCTGATATTGTAACTTAACATTTTTTATTAAAAGTCAAGTTTCAAATTATAGACAAATTACTTAGCACTTTAAATTGAGCTGATGAAATGCTTTATTTTGATGCTAAATAATATTTCAAATATTTTTTTTGATCAAAGCACCAAGAACATTTGAGTACAGTCAAGAAAGTTCTGCCTACTTCTGATGACATCCAGAGAGATGACATGCTTCCGCAACAAAGTGTACGCTCGCTAGCATCACAGTTTGATAAACAAGTCGAGAAACCTGCCATCAAACCTAAACCTATCACTCTGATCAGAAGTCGCAGCAAGTCTGAGTCAGGCAACAAGAAACCTAAATCAGTCTTGAAGAGCAAGAAAAGTAAAGGTAAAACTCCCAGGAAATCTGTGACATTTGCTGACAATCTTTGTGACCTAGCATCTGGTTATGAATCTGCAGCAGAACTGACTTCCTTCTCTTCTAGAACTGTGGACAACGACAGAGCCTATTTTAGTGAAGATGACGATCTCTGCACAGCCAAGTCAGATAATGAGCTAGACGATGTGGAAGACAGTAGCAACAGTGATGACTATTCTCTGGTTAGGGAAGAATTTGCTTGCCATCTTTGCCGAAAGCGAGAATTTGAACCTGGAAGAAATTATTGTTCGAAGTGTTCCTTGTACATGAAGCGTCTGTCTGCTCAGCAGAGAGAACATCGGTAGAATTGAAATGAACAACTGGATGTTTAGTGTATAAATTTATGCAATGTAAAAATTTTTATTTGGAAAAATTTCTTAGAATTATGTGCTAGAATACATTTTTATGATAATCCTAAAAGTCTCAATTGTGATATTCCAATGTTCTAAAACAAAAATCACTATGGGGTCGTGTAAATATGTAAATACATTGTTCTGTCTCTACAACATTCCTAAAAAGACTGTCACATTCCATTCAAATGAATATTTTTCATACATAGATTTCAAATATTGCAAAATATTTTTATACTTAATTTTTGTATACTTGCATGTATTTTAATTTGTGTATCCTTGTTGATGATGTGCCATATATAATGTACTTTTATGCAATTGTATCAAATGTACATTCCAAGTTTAATCAACCATCTTGATTATTAGAGTAGTTTCCCCTGTGCATGGGCACAACTCTTCTTGACATACAACATTCCATCAACAACTTGTGTCCTGAAATGCTTGATGGCAAGTTTGTTGTCAAGGCCTGGTCCACAAATCCAAGAGACAAGGAATCGTGTGTTCAGTTTGTATCATTTGTCTGTCTGTCCATTATTGGATGTAATGATCCTGACAGAGTTGAACAGAAGATTTAGTCTTAAGTAAACACAACAGGCTGAGACATTTAGTCACTATTGGTGTTATGAACACTGTACTCTCTAACTAGTTAAAGGCAGCCTTGTCTTGGACCTAAATAGTTTAAAGAAGACTAGTCATGGACCTAACTAGTTTTAAAGGCAGCCTAGTAGAAAGTTGAAATATGGAATGCATCTATAACAATGTACTAAAATAATTTATAATAAATTGGTTATCGTTGAATTGTAGATAAATTTGTTTGACACTTAACAAATGGTTTGTTTAGAGTATCTTGATGTTTTGATGTGCATGATATTATTGTTACAGCCTTCACCCTATCAGACATTCCAATGTTCTGTTCATTTTGACCAAATTTTTAGTTTGGGGAAAACCTTATTTTCATATTCATCAATTGTTCTAAATTCTTGTTTGACTAATTTGTTGAGTCCATGAAATGAATTTATTGTCCTTGCAGTCATGCACACAATGTTTATAAAAGCTCTATGGAATTTTGTCAACTTCAAATATAACAAAATTAAAAAGAAAACCAAAATGTTTTGATCACTTTATTCCATGTCTAACTGCAGTACATCTTGTGTAGCAATACCAAGTCATAACACAGTCACATAGGGAGAACAAATAAATAACAAAAGTCATCCAGTCTGGAGCTTCATACAAAAAAAAAGGATATGTGGTTACTTAGTTTTATATATTTACAGCATGAGTTGAATATTGAAAACTAAAAGTTTAAAGTTGACAGGAAATAAATGTGGTTTTAAACTTTTTAATAGACATCAGCCACTAAGAGAATAATCAAATGTACAGAAAATACTTAGAAAGAACAAATATTTTGTCTTGAAAAGAACTGACATTCACTCAAATGAACTGGCTTTCAGAAACATTAAATTAACAGCTCAATTTAGACTTTGATTAACCTATTGGTCAGTTGCTGACAAAAATTCTATCATACAAAGTCACACATTTCATTAACAGAACACACTATATTTAAGGCATAAGTCAAAGTACCTACTGCAGTTTTTGTTAGGTGATTAGCCTAAATATAATCATTACTGCAGCACTAGAAGATGAGATTCTGACAAGACTCACACATTCTATATTTGCTTCGCTATTTCTCTAAAACAACTCTCTCTTCTAGTGATGCAATGTTAATATCAGTTCTAAGCTTCATAAATATGATTCTTGTGGTCTTGTCTTATTTACTTATCTTTCTCTTATGCCTATTCCAAGAGTCAGATTATCATACACCTCTTGTAGTTAGTTTCAGCCTAACCTGAACATCAAACCCCATGGACACTGACTTCCTTGTCATCAATATATTAACACATCAGAAACTCACTGGAAATGCTTCATTTTTTCTTGTTCAATTTTTCTTCTACTTTCTTAAATTCTTTTTCGGAGAGAGAGTCGAGTTCATCTGTTACCTGGCGCAATCAAAACAAACAAGGTAAATATAAACCCAATATGAACTTGTAAAAACACAAATATTTGTGTATTTAAACACACAAACACCAAGTTTAAAACAATTTGCCAGAAGCATTTAGTAAAAGGCCATAGAGCATTTTTTGAAATGCAGATTAAAAATATGTATAATCTCTTCAAATCTAATTACCTGTTCCACAGCCAAGACTTCTGGTATGTAAAATTGTAACATATTCTGAACACCATGTTTTAATGTGACTATAGAACTTGGGCAGCTACTACAGGACCCCTGCATCTTGAGTTTGACTACACCTTTCTCAAAACCCTGGCAGACAAGAATTGAAAATCTATTGAGTTTTTAATGTTCTCATTTAGTAGGAAACATTATTTTACTTCCTTTTCTTTCACTACCATTTGCTTTGATGCCTAGAACGTTTGTTTTTCTTCAAAAAGTGATAGCTCTTCCAACAGAAAACCATCTAGTTAAACAAGACTACATAAAGTCTTCTGTTTAAACAAGACTACATAAAGTCTTCTGTTTAAACAAGACTACATAAAGTCTTCTGTTTAAACAAGACTACATAAAGTCCTGTTTAAACAAGACTACATAAAGTCTTGACTAACTGACACAGGTATTGTAAATGTTTTTTTTTAACTTAAATAAAAAAAGTATACCATAGTAAATTTCCCACGCAATAGTTTAAACAGAAGACTTTATGTAGTCTTGTTTAAACAGAAGACTTTATGTAGTCTTGTTTAAACAGAAGACTTTATGTAGTCTTGTTTAAACAGAAGACTTTATGTAGTCTTGTTTAAACAGAAGACTTTATGTAGTCTTGTTTAAACAGAAGACTTTATGTAGTCTTGTTTAAACAGAAGACTTTATGTAGTCTTGTTTAAACAGAAGACTTTATGTAGTCTTGTTTAAACAGAAGACTTTATGTAGTCTTGTTTAAACAGAAGACTTTATGTAGTCTTGTTTAAACAGAAGACTTTATGTAGTCTTGTTTAAACAGAAGACTTTATGTAGTCTTGTTTAAACAGAAGACTTTATGTAGTCTTGTTTAAACAGAAGACTTTATGTAGTCTTGTTTAAACAGAAGACTTTATGTAGTCTTGTTTAAACAGAAGACTTTATGTAGTCTTGTTTAAACAGAAGACTTTATGTAGTCTTGTTTAAACAGAAGACTCATTAAACTACTTTGAAACATTTAGACAAATCAACATCAAGATTTCATTTCACCTCCAGCCTGTGTATCTGCATGAATATACTTATCTTCAGTCTTATTAAAACCAAAAGCTTTTAAAAGCTCTCTATATGAAGCTCAAATTCTCATCTTACAATCGATACTTTGTTTCATCCCAAGTTGCAGTTTATCTTTTGGCACAATTCTGATTCCTTGTTTCTAATGCCATCTCTGCACTTTTCAGCGTTCTGTCAGAGAAGCATAAATCAGCTGTTTGCATCTCAATTCCAGCTAGAAATGTTGACACAATCATCTTGTCACTTTGTTGAAGTTGAAATCGCTTACCATATAGACAATGTCTCCTCCATCCTCCTGGACTGTTGGCCTAATTCTGGTGTCGAGAAGTTCTTTGATTAATTGAACTGTTTCATCATCATCTTCGTGGATCACTGAAACATAAACATGACATAAGTACTGATAGAATTAGTTTCTGGCTCAACTCATGTACACACACCAATAGAGATTTTATTGGATTTGCTTTTGCTATCAGAAATATTTCTTTGATAGCAGAAAAAGATTATCATAAATATTTCATGAGGTCTGGTGTGAAATTTCTGCTGGTGGGCAGTGGAATTGACCAAGAAAGAAATTTAAAGCAATAGAATCAATGAAAGGTGTAAGAAAACAAAAAAGCGACCCATCTATTAAGCCAATACTTCCATTGAAAATATTTTCAGTGTTTCTGTGAAGCTCTATGTGAGTTAATAAACAACAAACTTGCTTATGGCCCATTGTTATTACCGGTCGTTGAGATTGTACTAAAAAAAAACTGCTGGTAGACAACTAAACCCTTGTTGGCGTAATGTATCTTAACTAATAAAACTTCAAATAACTTGAATAACTTCCATGTGGGTTAGGGTTAAAACTTTTATTATAATATAGATAAAAATCAGGTTGATATAAATTGTAATAAATATAGTAGACTTGAGTAATAATATTTTTTTTTAAACAAAATCTAACTCACTACAATAACACAATCTTTCAGTCTCACGTTCTGGAGTCATCTCCCCTAACTAAGACCAAATGACGACAATGCCATCTCTACTGCATCACTCACAACCATTCGCTAACCTCTTTTCTTCCCACCATCACCATAGCAGCATATACACACACTCACCATCACCATAGAAACATATACACACACCCACCATCACCATAGAAACATATACACACACTTCATAACACCCATGCAAGACAAAAACTCTAGACAGTTGCCTATTTGGTGCAGAAGATTTTGTCCATTCTTCCTACGGCACTAAAAACAAAACACTGCAAAGTCGCTGGATTTAAGGTGGACAAGCAATACAATAGTGTTTTTCATCTGCAATCTGGTCAAATGCCTGGATAACTCAAATGTATTAGCAAACATTCAATATAGGTTTACTTGTAATAGAATGCCGTTATGTCTCAGGGTATTGGGTCAAGGCAAGAGAGAGAAATAACTTCATGAAATCTCACAAAAAGGATAGGAAAAGCTACCACAGCATTGGCAAAACTCTCCAAGCGCGTCTGGGAAAATGGTAAATTGACCACAGCGACCAAAATCCTAGTCTACAACGCCTGTGTTGTGAGCACTCTCCTTTATGGCAGTGAAAGCTGGTCAACATACATGTACCAAGAGCACAGATTGAATAGTTTCCACTTGCGCTGCCTGAGACGCATAATGGGCATCTCTTGGAAGGACCATGTCTCCAATCAGGAAGTTTTGAGATTGGCCAATATGAACAGCATGTATGCTCTTCTGACACAAAGAAGATTACACTGGCTCGGACGTCACCCGCATGCCAGATGGTAGAATCCCGAAAGATATCTTATATGCTGAGCTTGTGGAAGGAGTCAGACCCAAGGGCCGCCCAAGACTAACATATAGAGATGTCTGCAAGCGAAACATGAGAGCCACAGGCATCAGCGAAAGTATGTGGGAAAACATAGCCAAAGACCGGAGTGCATGGAGACAGACTGTGCGTGCTGGGACAACCCTTGCTGAGAACAAAAGAATTGAAGCGGCCTTAATCAAGAGGGAAAAAAAGAAAGCTGCCCTGTCTGCTAGCCCTGAATCAGAGGCATACACATGTATGAATTGTGGCAAAGTCTGCCGTTCTAGAATTGGCTTGATTAGCCACACCAGATTCTGCCCCGTCTCAAGATTAAGCCAAAACCAGTGACTCATTTGGGCGCATCCATTGCCTTTCGAGACAAAAGGAGCCATATATATATATATTGGGTCAAGGCAAGAGAGAGAAATAACTTCATGAAATCTAAGTCTTGCTGGAAACAAACCTGAAGACATCAAGTTGACCAAGTGAAACCTTAAAGGTCAAGATAATAAAGATACCAACAACTGAGCTTGACAGGCCTTGCTGGATATACAATGAAACAAACCTGAAGACATCAAGTTGACCAAGTGAAATCTTAAAGGTCAAGATAATAAAGATACAAACAACTGAGCTAGACAGGCCTTAGAGTGGAGCCACCAGGGCACAAGAGGAAGACTAAAAAGAATGTGGCGACACAGTGTACTAGATAAAACCGAGAGACAGGAAAGACTGAGAAGCCATTAAAAAACTAGCAAGAGACAATGGAGAGTGGCATGTTTTTACTGAGGCCCTATGTTCCACGAGGAACGCAAAGGAAAGATGACGATGATGAAGATAATTCTTTGTGCTGGCCATATAAAGTATAAACCCTAATGTACATATTTACCATGGCCACTGTTAACGCAATAGTTTAACTTAAAAAAATAACATGGTGACCGTTCCCATCTCAGCACCACTTTGACAAGAACTGAACTCTGACAATCCCAACTATGACAAATGAAAAGCCAGTCCAATGCTCACCTGTGTCCCCAGAAGGCTTCTCATCTGTTAAAACTGGAAGCCCACTGGCAAAGAAATCCATGATGACAGCAAATATTTCTGGCTTCAAGATGTTCCAGTCAAGATCATCATCAGACTGCATAAGACATTAAAGCAAAAGTCATTTCCAACATCATATATTTAATATACAGTCTGCCAAACAATCCAATACTTAATGTCTTACTCTTGTGATAGTGACAGCATCTTTTGTTAAAAATACACCTTTTACACCTTCTATGCGAAACAGCATCCTGAAAATTAGAACAGAAAACTTTGTAAAAGTCCTTAAACCAATAAATGATCAAATACTAGCCCAATAATGACTTTCCAGAGTAAATATTGAAAAAGTGAATGACATCTTGAAAGTAACTACAATGAAACAAAAGATTTTTATCTTTTAAATGGCTCATTTGTTAACACTTCATGGCGTCACACTGCAAAAGCTGGTGCACAAATTGCAGAGGACAAGAGAACAGCGCTAGCAGAAGAAAAGAGTCAGAGAAAAAAAAGCAAGGCCAATGACACTAGCTCCAGGTAGAAAACCTGCCTAGAGTGCAGCCGAACATTCTGGGCTCACCAGCCACACGAGGAGGCACAAAACCCCCAGTGCCAAGGTCTCAGCCCCCTAGATGACAAAAGTGATCGTCATCAAACTATGATGGATGAACTATATTACTTAAGCCAATAGCATGTATTTATGTATTCATAAAAGCAATTGTGATTTTTATGGTAAAGTGCTTGAAAAAATATATTTCTGTGATAATTGTAAAAAGAAAGGTAAATACTTGGCAAGGGGAGAGCACTGAGCAGACTTGGGATTGGGAAAGTCAAAGGTTCCAGACTCGAGCACTTGTGTCCCAGGTATAAATTTCAAACTATTTGGGTTGGGTGTGTCCTGCACCTGTATAAACATGCGTCTGACTGAAACAGAAAAGTTTTAGTAACAGATGTTAAAACTTGCTTTTAATTAGAATGGGAATTAACAGTTCTAGTAAATAACAAAGATTTATTCAATTCAAAATGTCTGGATGTTAACACTTCTGAAATGGTACAAACACGATAAAAGTTATTTATGGGAATTGTTTTTGAAAATTGAAACATTTGATTTGATTCAATTATGACTCTCAATGGATCGTTATGGAGTCTTCTAAGAATTATTATAATACATGAGACTGAAGTCTAAAGCCTTCAAACTCAAACACAGAAAATGAACCTGGTCGTGCGGTTTGCGCGCTGGACTGTCGTTCAGATTTATCGATGGTCCTGGGTTCAAACCCTGCCCGCTCCCATCCCCGTCGTCCTGCAGGAGGTTTGGACTAGGAAGTAATTATCTTCAACTCTGAACGAACATCCAAAACATGTAAAACATTTTACAAACCAGCCCATTTTACAAATTTTCTTTTAATTTTTTTTTTTTTTGCTGGCCAATGTATTTGCTTACACAACTGTTCAAGGTCTTGACCCTAAGCTTCGCTGGACATCTGGCACATATCTTTTCTGACCTACTTAACCAATTCATGGACTGAATGTGCAGTCAAACATGATACTGCTACATTGTTTTAAAATCGAAGGTATATATTATTAATTATATATGTTAAGTTATAAACACAAAAGTTAATTTTATTTACACTCCAAACAAGTTACTTTACAGTTGTTGTTTTTTCAGACTCTCTCAATTTAAAGTAGATTACGAATGGCCAGTGAAGAATTAATACACTTTATTTATGTATATATAGGCACATACATTCAAACCACTTTGTTATCTGACCTGAGTTTCTGAGGTATGGAAAATGTTTCTGTTCCAACAGAGAAGTCTGAGAAATTCTGAATGGAATCTGACTGCTGATTGTACTGAAGGAACATCTTGTCGGCACATGATCATGAGTGTCTTCAACAAGGTTATTACCGAAAACTAGCAAATACCTGAAAAAGTTTCTAATTAAAAACATCATTGACCATATCATCATAGCATGAGAACGTATGTTCAGATAGTCCAGGGATAAGATCATATAAGTCTACCCTAACAATATTACAAGTCATTAAAGTCTACGCCCTATCAGTACAATAAAGAAAAAATATTCACACTAAGATCTAGAAGTATATCTAGATTATAATTGCCGAAATTGGGGGTGAAATGACAGGTCGCCCTAGCTTAGCTAGCTAAGAGTTGACTACTATCATAAGTTACTATCTAGATCTAGAATGTCTAGATCTAAATTTAAATCTAATTATTAATACTTTTATACTTACTAAATAATAATTAATAGTATAACTATAATAGTATAATACTACTTAAAATAGTATAAACTATAATAAGTATATTTATATATACTATAGTTAATTGTAAGTATAGTATTAGTTATTTAAATTAGTCTAGTATCTAATCTATTCTAATTCTTTTTTTTCTAGACTTGAACTTCTAGTTCTAGACTAATCTAGACTAGTCAAGTGACTAGACATTCAGAATGTCATTCTTATCTAGATTAGTCTAACCTAACTAGAATCTAGATCTATGCATCCTTCAATCAAGATGTTAATATTCTGCTTATCACCTTCTAAATAGTCTTGATCTAATTATAAATCTATATTAAAAGTACCGGCTTATAATTCTTGAAGAACTAAAAATCTTTTGAAGGTGTCGCGAACATTGTTTTGATATTGTTGCAGCCATTTTGTGAAATTCGGCACTGAAAATTTTGTAAACGCTTGATGCTTGCTAGATCTGTATTGAATATTTTTGTTTTAAAGCTTAAAAATGAAGCAAAAATCGTCAATTGCATATTCTATATATTATGTTGCTTTTTTTAAAAAATTATGTCAGGTTTTTTTTTATTACTGATAGTGATAGTGGTCAATGTGAAACTTTTGCTATGTAAAATAGACATTTTCTCAAGACTGCTGTGCGTCTCTTAGAGACACTTCCGTATCGTTTTATTTGCAAGATTTAATCTTGATAAAAATATAAATACTTGACATTTCGTTTTTTTTTAAATCAAGAAATAATTGCATTTTAAAAGATATTTTAACGATAAAACTTCTAGTCTCACTTCTCATTGAAATCCATTGTAAATATTTATAAAGTAAAGATCTACAATATATTTAGACTATAATTATAAACTAAATTTATGCTTACTCTAGACTCAATTCTATATTAGACTTATAGATCTATTTATATCTTTTCTAGACGTATATATTATCAGTCATTGAATTAGGCCAATTTAGGAGGCATCCATGACAGAAGTAACATCTGTTTCATAGATAAGAAGATAAGCTATATTAAATATCTAGATCTATGTCTACTATACATTTACATTAAGTTAAGTGCTCTGCTCTACAAACTCAGTATCAGCACGTTTAAACAATGATGCATTATTGTGTTTGCTGATCAAGTTATTTGTAATTTATTAGATATGATTATTAATTGCAGTCACCTGGATCATTGTGTTTTATTGTTTAAGATTTCCATAATTTTTCTACTATCTAGAGTGCTTTAGTATCTATCTATAGTAGGTCCATCGTGGTTTTGTCATCCACGGGGCTGAGGGCTTTGCATTGGGGTTTTGAGGCGATAAAGATTATAATTATCAGGACCCCAATGTAAAATCATATTTGTACAAATATCAGTGATCAACACGTTTTGACACCAATGCTATTCACTTTTAGTGTTTGATAAAAATGTCTTACCAATATACATGCAGGTTTAACAAAGACACCATCAACTTATTTTATAGACCATTTATTTTAACTATGTATTTTTACATCAACTGCCATTTCAATTAACATGCCAGTGCAGTTTTTCACATTTAAGCAGATTCACTCTATATTTTCTTTTATTTTGGTTTAAGTTGTTCACTAGTAATCGAGTGCATTAACTGATCTGACAAAATTAAAGAGATGAAAAAATACATTAGCAATATTGAATGAAGAGCACTGACCTAGGCAATGTTTTTAGTTTTTAATAAATTAAGAAGTATTTTGTAATTTATATTAATAATGAATGTGAGTCTGCAATTTTTTTTTTTCAGAACTAGTATTAAGTCTTTACCAATGGTTATAAAGTCTGTATAGTAACAATGCCCCTTTATGCTAAAGTATTTCTGTATTATGGACCTTATGAAGCTGCAGGCACAGTGGAGTATCGACAGTCTCGACTCCAGGGATTGAAAAGTAATTAAGTACACATTCCATTTATCGCAATATGGAAGCCACTCTAATAGATTTATATATGTAGTAAAGACTATGAATGTGGAGGCACGGTGGCTAAGCAGTAAAGTTCTTGGCTTCCGGTCCGGGGTTCAAAATCTGGTTAAGACTGGGACTTTAATTTCGGGATCTTCGGGTGCCTCTGAGTCAACCCAAATCTAATAGATACCTGACATTAGTTGGGGAAAAGTAAAGGCGGTTGGTTGTTGTCTGGCCACATAACACCCTCATTAACCATTGGCCACAGAAACAGATGCCCTTTAAAGCTGGGTGGATTCAGAGACGTCCAAAGATTCTGAAATAAAAAATCCCAGTCTTCACTAAGATTTGAGCCCGGGACCCCCAGTTCGGAAGCCAAGCACTTTACCACTCAGCCACCGTGCCTCCTATTACAGTTTTTAATTGTTTCTAATCCATACATTTCTTTCATCACATCTCACATTTTTTAGTTGTTTCTTATCCACACATTTCTTCTGTCACATTTTCCTATTTTAAGCTCTTAATTCAGGCATTATTATATGTTCCTATTTGTTTAGTATTTTAAGAGGAATTGATTTAAAATTTGACTGTTTTATCTTTGCAGCCATTTTAACCAATGCTGGCCATGTGGTGGAGTTAAGACCCTTCAAAGATTGGAATGTGGTCGAGCTGTGGGTTAATGGTGAAAAGATTTACAAATGTGATATTAGGAAACTAGATTATGGTAAGTACCGTATTTTTCGCAGTATAAGACGCTCCGGCATATAAGACGCACCCAATTTTAAAGGAGGAAAATCTAGAAAAAAAAGATTCTGAACGTACCGTATTTTTCGCCGTATAAGACGCACCAACTTTTCCCCCCCAGTTTTGGAGAAGAAAAAGTGCGTCTTATACGGCGAAAAATACGGTAGACATTTAAAGCATTGCAGATTTTTTTCACAAAAGCATATGCATAAAATATTTGTTAAAAGCTGATTATTACCATTGTGTAATAATCACAGATTAAAACTGAATTATTTCCATGGTGTGTACGAGTTATAGGTCAGACCTTGAAATCTAAGAGAGCAGATGATGTAAAGGTCTTCTATGATAAGGCTGACAGTTTACAAGGGTATTATGTGGCCAGAACAATGATCAATCTCTTTGACTTCTCCATTAGAGTTGGCTGGTCTAAGGTGCATATAAAAATCCTGAATTTCAAACTCCCAGTTCTTCATCTATATTTGAGTATAGCGCTGTTCTCTTGTCCTCTGTAATTTGTGCACCAGTTTAAGCCAGTTTTTACAGTGTGACACCATGAAGTGTTAACAAATGAGCCATTTTATCTATTAGTTAATGCTTGAAATATACAAGAAATTCTGGTAATATAATTAAAATAAAAACCCACACATTCTCATAATGAAATATCATATTTTAAACAAGAGTATGTTACTATCTATAGAAAAATCTGAAAGATAATTGCATCGTAATAATTCCATTCACAATACATATTTTGATTTTTGCAAAAAAAAAAGTCTTTCACCATCTTACTGAAATGATTATTTCTTACTAAAATCTACAGGAGGAGATGGTGACCTTGACCCACTGTGCCAAGAAGCCTGTCATACTGTTGCTAAAGCCTACTAGAAAGGGAATGAACTGTTCAAGCTGTTACTAAAGCTTACTAGAAAGGAAATGAACTGATCAAGAAACCTGCATTACACAATTAAAAAAAAATAAAAAATCTCTAAATGAAGCAAAATTCTCTGTTTATTACAGATGTGTCCAATCAAGTTCATAAATATTTTTACAAGCAGTTAAAAGAAAAGTTTTCACAACAAAAAGATTCTTACTCATTGCAGCAGTGACATTCAATATTCTAATAAATTTAAATACAATTCAATACTCACACAAATCAAAGACAAAAATCATTGCTGACAGTTTTCTGTAGGTATCATCTCATGAAGTCAGTTTACCCACAAGTTTAATCCACAATGACATGTTTTTATGAGCTCAATGACTGCTATATTTAGTTGTTGTTTTTTTTTAAATGTGGTGTCTAAGCAAAAAATACATTAAATATTAAAAATTATTTCTAAAAATTTATTTTAATAGAAAATAGAACAATTTGACTATTTTGAGAAAAATACTCTTAATACTTTTAGCATTTCATTGGTTGGATTTATCTATTGTGGTATTGATAATTTCATTAAAAATGCTTTCAGAAAAAAATAAGATCCACTAGCACATCTGTTTCTCATTAAAAAGAACCTACTTTTTTCTTTTCTTATTCTGAACAAGTCATACGGAGCTCTTCTTATGCAAAAGCTTAATAAAAAAAAAACTGCTAGTAACTATTACATTAGTAGTCTTATCATAAACACCATATTTTGTCACAATAGGAGTTATTGGGTTGATAATCATTCAGAAATAAATACAAAACTATAGCACAGCATTAAATCACAAAATAAAATTTTTCAATCTCAAAGTGTCATGGTAAGTTGGCAGGTTGGTTACCAGAAGTTCGTCACAGCTTCTCTAAACTGTCCACGACCTCTACTACCAACTCTTCGTTGATCGCCCCGCCAAGCAGCTGATGAACTTTGCCCTAAATTAGGAGCTGCACTCATCTGTCCAACACTAAACCCTCTGGGCTGAATGCCCTGGCGTGCACTGTATGCAGATAAAGTGCTAATATTGGCTGCTGTATTAACATAACTTCCAGACTTAGGACGCTGCAGCCTGACTGCTGTCTGGGGGGCATAATGGTAGTCAAGAGTTTCATCAGAAGCGTAACAAGTATCACCAAGAAGGTAGCTGTCATCGCTGTAACCAATGTTGTAGTTTAACTCTTCATCTTCCCAATCTCTGTTATTTAAAACAAAAAAGATATTAAAGGTTACGATAAGAAAAAAACAAAACAAAACTGTTACTGATAAGAAAAACGCAAAACAAAACTGAAAAGTGTAAAAGAATTGTTATATAATTGATCAATTTAGAATTGTTTTTTTTTTCCCCTCTTTAAAAAAAATGAATAAATGTGTAAATAAAAATTATAAATTTTCATTCAGTGTTTCTGTACTTATGAATGTCTAGTCAAACCTAAGACTATTAAATTAATTTATCAATGTATGTCTTGATATAGGATTGTTCTATTAAGCCCACAACTGAGCTAATATATTTCAGTTACTAATATTTTCAAAATCTCTGCTGCCTTGCAGTTACACCCAAACATGGGAAAGACTTTAAGACACATCAGCTGTGTGGGTGAAATCATTCCAAGCATAGCTAATGCCCAGGTTATCATACATTTCTATGTGAAATTGCAACCGAAGGAGACCATAGACAAATTTCTTTCTGCTGATCCTGATTTAGATTGAAAGCTTTATTTTGGCTTGGTTTAAACCATTTATAACTTTAAAATAACTGAGCTTGCCATATATGGCATAAACAACTAAAAGTGTGATTGAAATTACTTTAAATGTGGTTAAAACAGTTTTTAATAAGCTTTGAACACCTATCTAATTGTTAGTAAATATGATTTATGCTGCACTTGTTTTTAACAACTTATGTTTGTTTATCACATCTTTGTACTAGACCAGCACAACAACCAATCTGCCTTTACTTTTCCCCAACTAATGT
This sequence comes from Biomphalaria sudanica, assembly GCA_036873155.1. Lineage (NCBI taxonomy): Eukaryota > Metazoa > Mollusca > Gastropoda > Planorbidae > Biomphalaria > Biomphalaria sudanica. Next base: position 533,612 of record JAZGLO010001580.1, read on the forward strand.
AAGGTACCCATTAGAGAGCTGAGTGGACTAACATGTGGCCTTAAGATCCCCCCCCCCCCCCCCCCCCCCCCCCCAAAAAAAAAAAAAATCCCAATCTTCTCCAGAATTCAAACCTGGGACCCCCGGTTCAGAAGCCAAGCGCTTTACCACTTAGCAACCACGCCTCCCAATGCTACTCCATAAGTAAGTATCAACACATGTTGTTAAGACTTCAATGAAATAAAAAAGATGTTAGAAACATAGGACATTGGTGCAAAAAGTTGTTTGTGTCATTGAATGGTTAAGGTTTTAGCTTGGCGTCAATGACACGACAAGTGAAAAACATGACTAGAATTTGCGGTGTAATGAAAGTAAACACAGAATGCTTTTGGCTGCTGTAGTGAGAGGCAGCTTTTAGTTCTAGTTTATACCAATACATTACTGTTCATAATGACCTAACAAAGTCAACTAACCCTTCAGTTAGAATGTTTCCATGGTAGTAAGCTGCAGCCTGGGTGCTTTGTTGTTGTAACATGGCAATCTTTGCCTCAAGAGCCTGGGTACTCTGTTCCAGTTGGTTCTGCAGGGACTCTAACTCTAGCTTAAAGGAATTGCCTACTGGATTCAGCACAGATCCCCTAGAATACATATTAATTGACAAACATGTCAGTCACACAAATAGAACATGTTAATAGTTGAAACCAATTGGAATTCACAACGTAAAATATTTGTTCTGAGTCTCTTTTGTCCAAACCTCCTTTACTAGCTCTAAAAAACTCAGGGAATGGCAAGAAATTAGAAATAATAGCCTTAATCTTTTGCCAAAATGAATCACCCTCTACAAAAGTTAGATTAAAAAAAAATAAAAATAAATAAATTTCTTCATTTTAAGTAAATCAGATCCCCGGTTCGGAAGCCAAGCGCTTTACCACCCAGTCACAGTGTCTCTGGAAATAACAAAATGTTTGTTGAAATGTCAAAACAAAGTTCTGTTAATAGTTCAGTTTTAGTGTCACATTTTCATTTTTAACAGCTATGACTTTATATAATGGCATTCAAAGCATTACAAAATGATTTGGAAAAAATATTAAAGTAAGAAATGTGTGTTTTATCACTAAAATGTTAGACGTTATTTACTTATGAATAGAGAAAAAAAAAATCTCCTTGTAAAGCACCTCCCAAAGCATGAAAACATGGCCTTCAAACAGAAAATGTGAATTCTGTAGAAAATATTGGACATTTCAGTGAGTTTTTACTTATTCTGTTATCCAGTTAGCAGACAGTCACTGACCTGTTCCCTACTGTTCCAGGAGTTATCAACAATCCAGTACCAAGAGCAGCTGTTCCAAAGTTGTTCCGCCTCAACTTCTCATTCATCTTTTGTCTCCCTGTCATAGGAACAGGCATCCCTGGCCCAGCTCTCTACAGAGAAGAACATTAGACTCAATTCAATACAGGGTAAACAGTTGACCACAAGCCTCTGGAAGGGTAGGCCTGTAGGTAGAACCAGTAAATTGTTGGTATGTCGCAAGTGCAATAGATGCTGGATGTGCCCACCTGTTTCCAAGCTATTCTTTTCTTTCCTTCCCTTATAAATGTCAGCTACCTAGGGGACATAAAATTATGCAATGTGTCTAGGACAACTGTGCCACAATCTTTTCTTTACTTAAATGTCATCTACCTAGGGGACATTAAATTATGCAATGTGTCTGGGACAACTGTGCCAAAATCTTTCCAAGCTTTTCTTTACTTAACAAATGCCATCTACCTAGGGGACATTAAATTATGCAATGTGTCTAAGACAACGGTGCCAAAATCTTGCCAAGCTTTTCTTTACTTAACAAATGCCATCTACCTAGGGGACATTAAATTATGCAATGTGTCTAAGACAACGGTGCCAAAATCTTGCCAAGCTTTTCTTTACTTAACAAATGTTAGCTAACTCAGAGAGACTGTAAAACTCAAATCAAGGTTTTCAACCCAATTCAAACTAATGACTTCTGTTTCCCTTCACTATACAAGATGAAATGGAAGAACTATGCTTCTTTTGATTTGAGGCCAAGAAAAAAAAGAAGATGTAAACAAAACTGTATGAAGTATATTTTAAACACATTTACATTCCCTGCTGACCACTGTCGAAAAATGTCAACTCAAAATTTATGGTCATCATACAAGGTCGTCAGGGCTTGTAAAGGCCCTCCTTCAGGGTACAGTACCAGGAAGAAGAAGAGGAAGACAGAGAAAGCTATGGGAAGACAAAATCAAAGAATGGACAGACCTGTTAGTGAATGAAATTCTATCCAAGGTAAGGAACAGAGAGGAATGAAGAAAGACAGTTGACAGTTCTTGTCCGGTGCCCCAACGGTCCAACAGACTAAGGGATAGGTGAAGGTGACATTCCGTTTCCACCATTACTTTAAGTCGTCACACTCAGCTTTTGAACTAGATTTTTTTTTGTGAAACTTCTAAATATATCTACTTATAATCATAGTAACTGATATGCTTGAGAGGTATAGAAAAAAAAAATGTTATGTTCAGGGAAAAAAAAAATCTTTTTTAAATAATAAAAGTATTGCCAAATCTAAAACTCTAAAAAATAAATTTTATTTCCAATCAGCATGACAACATTGATCCACTTAAACTGCTAATTTGAAATTGACAATGGTTGAGTTGGCCTAAAGACTGTGACTATTCATTTTGTTTTTCTCAGCACAATATTTTCACTGAGAGACAAAAATACGGGATTCAGAAATGTTTAAATACACCTAAAGATCACATATTGGCAATAATAATGAAACTGTAACTTCAGGTCCTGGTAAAGGTCCAACAGGTTTAATGGCGCACAAAGGTAACGTTTGTACAGGATAACAAAAACTATCAATACAGTTACAAAATAGGGAAAACCAACAAATTACACTTCATATGTAAAATAATTCTAACATGTTTGTTATGCTATAGAGCAATTAAGAATTCTGAATAATTACCTTTCTCCCCCCCCCCCAAAAAAAATCATTTAACATATGCTAGACAATGTTATGATATTTTTGTTCCATTTTAACCCTGATACAAACATATTTATAATTTGAAATATTTCCTTAGCTGTCACTATCCATGTTAAGCAGTAATGTGAAACTAGAAGTATTGATCTAATGTAATCAAAGTATTTTGAGATATTTACAATGAAGGAAGCAGTAGCTGGTCGTTGTGGCACCACCGAGGCTCTCCCTCTGCCTCTGAAATTATTGGGGAAAGTATCTTTTAAAACGCAAGGTATCATTGCAGCCTTCATTAGTCTAACAGGCTGACTGGGACCTTGACTTTTTGCTGAGGTAACTCTTGCTTTGTTTTGAGCAGCATTGAAATCAGGAGCTGTGGCCTTGACATCTGGTTTTGTACTGGTTTCTGCTAGATGATACAACGCTTTATTAACATCAAGGCTTTAATAGCCAAGACCAAGGGGCGGCCAGCCTTGAGAACTGTGTTTGAGAAAAAACGTCTATGATAAGACCTACCTAGCTCTAAATAAAGACATCGTAACACAAGTAGGGCAACAATTAAAACAAAATTTAATGAAAAAAACAACAACATTTAAATATCTTCCATCTAAAGTTTCTAAAACTTGTTTGATCTTTTGTACCTAAAATATTAGATCATTTTTCTTTCACTAACACAGACCTTTTTTCCCTCTCTTCTAGTCTACATTGAGAAATATCTTGAAAACTCACTAAAAAGACATGTTGAAGTAATTACTAATTTATGGAAGAACATTAATTCCCATGACAGATTTTAACCACTCAGCATTTCAAGTGTTCTGCTACTAATGAGGTTAATAAATGCAAGGTGCATAGAGGAGGAAGGGGAAGAGTCTCACTAACCATTTCTGTCCTACCTAACCAGTGAAAGTTGCATCACAATATTTATAATCTCTTTTGTTGAAATGTTTCTTTAAAAGATGTGCTGTATCACCAATGAATGGTTTAAATTACTGGGTGGGTTAATCAATTAAAAGAAGACAAAGTTAAGCTTTCAAACTAAGAGTTTCGCAAACGTCTGGAAAAGAAACACAGAAGGGTATGGGACGTCCTAACGGTCAGAGGGCGTCTCCTATGATTCAGAGTGAACGTTACTTTGCAACGGGTGCCCGCCCAATGCGGAGTGGCCAGCCACGACTTGGCTGACCACCTCGCGAAAACCACGGTCGCAACGGCGCTCGAGCATGATGAACTGTTGACTTACCAAAGTATGCGAGCCGTAGTCTACAAACGCTTGTTGGTACTTTGGTACGATGGCTGGGATTCTTCGGACAAGGGACGTGAGCTTTACCGGGCATTGAGTAGACCAGACAAAAGAGATGCATGGTGGCAATTGAATCTTACTGAACAGGCGGTCCTAGCCCAGTTCCGGGTCGACACTGTCCAATTGGCACTTACATCAGACGGTGGAAGGAGAATTACGACACACTGTCGCCATTGCATGGAGGACGACGAGACAATAGAACACATTCTTTACGAATGCAGAGTTCTGCGCGAAAGACGATTGGGACAAGAATTTGATAGAGAGATAACTGGTTCATGGCCGACACAAAGGCTGTCCTTGTACGGGGACAAGGCAACCTTAAAACTCACTGCTCGCTTCCTCTCACGTGCTCTAAGGGAGTAATTCCCAGCATGTTTTTTTCGCTGCCAATGGGGTTTCTGAATTGGAAAAGAAACAAAAAAATCCTAAATTCAAAAAGTAGAATAAAAACTTTTTCCCGTTAATGTTGTAAACAACTGCACTCTTTCTTTTTCTAGCCAGCTTTTTGCTGCTGAGCTGTAAGCTCTTTTGCAGTCTGTGCCAAGGAAAAATAGTGTGCTGTTTTCTTCAGTTGTTCAGCACCGCCGTACAGATTGCTGTTGAGCTGTAGTAGTAGGTGCCTAAGGTGGATTTAGACTGCACTCCTTCAAAACTGTCAAAACTCAAAGAGAATGCCTCACTGTTGGTGTGAGATTTACATTCAACACTTCAAAGTAGTAGGAAAAAATATGTCCCACTGAGTAGGCTTGACCGAATGAATGGATACAAACTATCCTGATAAGATCAACAGTTGTTCCCCTCACAATAGAATCAGACAACACATGTTCTGGAAGCTGATTATTGAAACAAATAAAACGTCTTGAGGAGTGTCACTGGAGAATGAAGACCATGTCCTCTAAAACTGTACACTTGATTGAAAGATCTGGAAACCATTGCGCAGTTCATCTCAGATATTAAAAAAAAGTTCCTCCTCCAGACCTATTGATCTAAAGTCAGATAATGCTAAGGTCATACTGTTTCTTTGGTCAACGGTTAACAAGCAGGGTGTCAGGTGGCCAGCACAAAGACCAACCACCTTTACATTCTCTAACTAAAGTCAGGTACCCAATAGAGTTGGATTGACTCAGGGTGCCCTAAAAATACCAAAATCCAAGTCTTCACTGAGATTTGAACCCAGGTTCGGAAGCACCACCCTTATCCCAGATATAAGAATGGTTATCTGAACTCTTAATAATGAAAACATAGAAGAAGAATTAATGCAAGCTAATCCAACAAGTTCACACCTAATCTAACAAGTCCGTACCTAATATGTATCTATGGTGGATAAAGGGAAAACATTATAAGCAAACAAAGATAGCAAATAAATAAAATATTCACTATTACAAACTTTTAGTGTTTATCAAATTTAATATGTATATTTATTATTTACAATAGTTAATGAATTGCAATAACAGCCCTTTAGAATCAAATGTCAAGGGCTCTGCTTTTGGCCACCCCTGATCTAAATGTATTAAATAATTGCTTTAATATAAATGAAATACTCAAATATAAAATAAAAGAATATTATTTTTTGGTTGGAATGTTTATGAATATCTGTCCTTTATTTCACTCACCTTGTGTAAATGGAGGCACAACTGAAAAACAAAAACAAAATTAAATGAGTGACTGTTTTAAAAGATTTTCTATGTCTGTACATGAGAGATGACAACATACAAACTAAAACATCATCAACTACACATAGTTAGCCACATTTGTAAGGACCTAATACTAAACTAGGAAGTTAGTATAATTTAATAGTGTTCTACAACAAAAAAAATTATTGTTTTAGAAGTTTTTGTGCTGCCTTAAGCCATTCATCAAACACAACTAAGCTTCAATCATGGTTAAACTCAAGTCCCCATGATAAGTAGAAGTTTTTGCCACTCAGCAAAAATATGAATGAATGAGTTTGTTCTATTTTAAGAAGGACATTCAGCACACAAGAGCATCACTTCAGCCGAGACCAACAGTCAGATAAGGCCTGAACGCTGAACTGTAACATTGCAACATGTGGGCAGTGGAGACCAATAGCCACACTGTAAACACTGACCACAGGTTGTGACATGGCACGTCAGTGTTAAGGCCAACAATATCGTATGGTCTCGCTTCAGCTGAGTTGTCAACACAAACAGTAACACAATTATTGTTTTTCAAGATACTAAGAAAGTTTCCAAATGTAGTCTTCAAACCAACAAATTAATAAAATAAACTTCAAGAAATGATTATTGCCATTAGATGAGCATCTACCAGGATATTCTCAAAGGCTATTATTAAAACCAACACATAGTTGATAAAGTGCTAGCAGGTATACCCGATGACAAAATAGCCAAGCTGCAACGTATTCAGAACAATGCCGAACGAACAGTCCTTAGAAAAACAAGACGAGATCCTGCTACTACGCTCTTGCCCACGCTCTATTGCCTTCCTGTGAAAGGGAGAATCGATTACAAGGTCGCCACACTTTGTCATCAGTGTATATATTACAATGAGATGCCCTTGTACCTTAGCGAACTGATAACTCCATATGTTCCCCAGAGAGCCCTGTGCTCAATGAACTCAGCGCTTTTAATGGTGCCATGTTTCTCCCTCAAAAGGTTTGGAACTCACTTCCCCATTGATCTAGGGACACACAACATGCTACACCACTTTTAAGAAGAACATTAAGACCTATCTGTTTAAAACTTTTTTAGATTATTTGTCACTTTAGCTGTCATGTTTGTGTTTGTAATGTTATTACAGCGCCTTGAGCCTACATTTTGTTTGTTAACAGCGCTTTATAAATAAAATTATTATTTAAGTATCTACTATTATATTATTACAAGTGGTGGGGCATTAGATACTACACAAATGGCTATTATTATGACCAAATACCATTTTTAAAAAAGACTCCATAGATGGGGTAAACTGCTAAAATTTATTAATTAATGTCTGCTTGGTCATTAGGTGAACGCTTAGGACTGTCATGATGGTCTGGGTTTGAACCATCCACTTCTGTCTTGCAGCAGGTTTGAGCCAGGACAGAATATTCCTCATTTCTCAAGGAATGTCAAAAAACTTGTGGTCAAAGTCACAGAAACTACCAAAATAAAACAAAAACCAAACAGTACCCATGGTATCCTTGTCATTGGCTTCAATAGATACTTTCTGACCATTGATGGTGACACTCTTGTGAGCCAGGACAAAGGACCTGCAGCTGCCTCGCCCAAGACAATCAAAGTCCATCCACCTAATTGTAGAAATCTTGTGCTCATTAAAACAATTTTCAACTGTTATGAACTTGGACAATAAAAATAAAAGGTTTGATTATTTAAAAAAAAATTAAAATGTAGAATAATCAATAATCAATCCTCATTACAAAAAAAAATTGTTTTATATAGTCAGAATGTACAATAAAAAAAAATAACTTATAAAGCTCTACATCAAATTTATTACATTTCAATGAATCAACAAACTATTTTTTTTTCTAAGATGAGCTAGCCATGCATTATCTGACAGCACTTTGACTTAACATTATAGTAATTCTTTAAATTATGCTTCATATTTATCATTTTGGTTTATACTTAAAGCAAAATTTCTTTAAGGAATTTTTTTTTTCTTCTTCAGTGTCACAGAAAAATTCTGCAACACCAAAAAATGCTTTTTATAATGTGAACAATTTTCTCTATTGTTCTTACCCATTAAAATCTTTTAAATCAAGAAGTCTCTGCTGCGACTTGCCTTCCTTCTCTTTCAAGTACTCCCTGATTGTGGTGCCCTCGACCACAGCGTACGCACGACTGAACACCACATCCAGGAATTCCCGAGAAATAGTTCCCGGGAGGTTGGATACTTTTGCTGATCGATCTTTTAACTCACCTGAAATGCATCCCACAATCCCCACAATTGTGTGTGTGTTTGTTCATAGGAGAGAAATGAGAGAGGTTAGTTTTGGAACAGTGTGTCAGCAGTCAATAAACTCAACTGTTGACAAAGACGGAAAGAAAACCTAAATTTAACTTTAGGCTTTCATATAATTTTGAAACAAATTTCATTAAATATTTTGCCAAACGACAGTTTTGTTTTTTTTAGTACTGGGAACAAAAGGGAATCATTGGAAAACAATGAAACAAAATATTTGAAAAATTATTTATAATTGGAAGCAGCAACGTTTGATCAATATTCATAAGTAAACCTTTTATAAGAAAGTATTAATAAAGCCAAACTCATAATGAAATGATGGTCTAAAATATCTGACAGAACTTGATTTAGAACCATTTTTTTTTTAAAAGTCAAAATTTGGATAATGAATAAAGGTGATCAAAGGCAGGTAATCCATGTCCAACATAGGTTGAACAAATAGTTTGAAAGCAAAAAGAAAAAGCTGGTTCTCTACCTTTAGGCTTATCTCTGAATCTTGATTTGCTCACCAGGTAAGTGTCAACTTCTAAAGTAGCTACAGAAGAAGAAGAAAAAACACAAATTAAACAAAATGATGTGGATTTAAAAGAAGAAGTAATTTAACGTAACGTATATAAATATATAGATAATCAACTTGTTAATTGTGAAGCAAATCAACTTCTAAAATTTACTACCAATTACAAATTATAATTACTGGCAATATATTTCTTTGAATAGAACCTTAATAAGAAATTCATTTCTGCATCAAATACTACAATGCATTACTAAGTATTTCTTATAAACTATTTTGAATAAAACTAAGTCTGCAATGTCTACAAACACTGAAGAAATACCCCTCCCACATGTTTACATTCTTAAACAAGACAGAAGTGTAAATTTCTATCAACTGGATTTATTTTTTTAAAATGTGATCTCCATTGTTTAATTCAAGATGTAAGGAACTATATCTGTCCATATATGAGTGTGTAAAGAGTCAGCATAGATGACACTGGCCTGAGTACTGCAAAGCAGTCAACTGTGAAGAGTGACGAGGGGGGGCGCTCCAGGAAAGTATTTTGTTTTGAACACTACGTATATAAACAACCCATGATATGGTCATGTAATCATCTAGAAAGAACTGACATCACATCAGTGGCATTTCTATCCCAATCAAGAAATATTTGGGAACCCTATACAAACCTATATAAAGAGTGAGAGTGTCCGAGTCAAGGACAATTCAGTTCGGTACAGTTGAGTCCAGTGTCAAGTAGGCCAGGTACAAGTACAGGATGAGGCAGACAGTCCAGTAGAATTTAGTACAGCAGTACAGTTACTTGTCAAGTTCTTGAGTTGGTTGTGTTGCATTATGCAGTAGCACTATTATTAACAAAATGTTTAGCATTGAAATATCGACTGCTTCTTCTTTTAAAAAAAAATATGGTCCCAAATACTAAACTTTTATGCAGGGCTTAAAGGCATGTGAAAAAAAAGGAGAGCATGGGTGGAAAGGGAGACAAGAATGATTAGGTAAGACTAACACAATGTACGACTTTAAGAATGAGAAAAAATTGTAGGGGGCTGGCTACAAGACATTAGTGACAGCCTGACAGACTAGTGGCTTGACAAAACATCCGACAGAAAGAAAAAAAAGTTGGTCCTCACCTGTTTCCAGCTGCCCTGGACTAGGTCCTTGTTTTGTTAGTTCAAAAACCAACTGCTTGGCAGCCATTGTCTTCCAAGTAGCACTCCGCATGATGTTTTTAGCATTCTGACTTGTGTCCGTGTATAAATGCAAACACCTACAGACACAGTAAATAGAATATGTCAGGTAGGTTAATATAAGAACTCTGCAGACAAGATGCTGACATTTTAAGAAGACCATGGCAAGTCAATACATAAACACATGACTAAATGTAGCAAATTAACAATTCAACTATCTGATATAGACATTTCACATTTAACTTTTGAGTGAATCTGGTTTTGTTTTCTATAGTTATATAATCTTTGTTTGGTGTAATGCACAAATTGTAAGACGAATTTCCTTATAAAGATAATGAAGATTATTATTATTAAATTATTGTCAATGAAACTTTCAGAAGACTGAAGTGATGACACAATAGCAAGCACAAAGTCAACAAAACTTGTAGTATCTAGCCTGCAATGTGTCTCAAGTGTCATCAGCCATTCCTCTCTGTTTAAAACCCTATGTCTAATACATCCCTTCTATATTGTTTCGTTTCTCTCTCTCTCCTAGTCAGGCCTTCTGTAACACTGCTCAACACACAACACGTCTAACTCAAGAACTTGACAACAAAAGTTCAAAATAATCTGGTCCTTTAATGAGTAAATAGAAATAGCCAATACGACACAATTGGCAACACAATAAACTAATACAAATGTTACACTGTACATCACTGTACTGCCGTTCTAAACTCTACTGTCTCTCTATCTCATCCTGGACTCGTACGTTTCACTCGATGACTTTACCACTTCATGGCTGATTCACAGTCCCAGTCTCCTCATTGTCCTGTCTTGAACTACCCTGCCTTACACACTATGTCTCTGGGCACAAGGGCTTTTGATCACATGACCATAACATGGGTTATTTTTACGTGCAAAGTTCATACCAGTATTGTCCCTTGTCCATCGACATAGCATACTAAACTGTATTACTGGCCTGTTTCACATGTGTCAGCTGATCATACACAGTTAACCCTATCGCGGCGCCAATAGGGTTACAACAATATAAATAGTTTCCTTGTCATAGTTTGTGTATTACAACAGTCAACATGTAAGACCCAGTGAGACAGAGATCACAATGAGAAGGACAAACATTACTAATTTTTGTTTACCCTATTCTTAGTCTTCCAGATAATTTGTCATCTGCTTTTTCTGAGTCGTCTGTTTCTTTGCCCACCCCTTTCTTCCTCAAACAAATTTGTGAAAACTGTGCCAATTTAATTAGACGGATAAAGTTTTCTGTCATATCATCAGCATTCCAAGGGTAAATCTCAATATGATACAGCCAATTGAAATCTGTGAAAATATCAAAACATTAAAAAAGACTTGTATCAGTGCAATTTGCTCAAATGAGCATGAAAAATGTGCTATATGAAATTATAAAAAAAAATAATTCAAGACAAAGTTGAAATTAATAAAAGTATGTATGGTAAAAGGTGTGTTAACTCTTTTTCTCCGTAATTATTTTCTACATTCTGACAGAATTATTCATTTTGCTCATATATGTATTTTACTACCATGTTATGATTAAACTTTAATAACTTTTTGTTTGTTATCAGAAAATGTTATATTTGATAAAGAAGGGGAATGCACAAGCCACAGAAACAGATGACCTTTACATCATCTGCCCTATAGACCACAAGGTCTGAAAGGCACGGGGAACTTTACCCCTTTTTTTTTTTACTATGTTATTCATGTCACATACCAGGTTTGTCTGATCTGACTTCATCTATTTCATCTTCTAATTTCATGTCTGTCATCATATCCTCTGCAGTATTATCAAATTCTGCTGGATCAGTTTTGATTTCGTCCCTTTTGTCATCCACGCTGACAGAATCCTCTGTTTCATTCACAAGCTCCATTTGTTTTGGCTTTGTATCTGCTTCAATTCGTTTACAAAAAAATCTTAAAATATGCTTTTATACTTTGATTGAGAAATAAATAAAAAAATTACTTAGAATTAGATCTAGAAGAACTGAATAGTAATAAACTTTTTTAAAAATAGTACTAGAATTAACTAGAAGAATTGAATAGTAACTTAAGACTTAAAGGGAAACTCCGATAGTTTTTCAAATTTGAGTTATTGACATATTTAAATTCTGCGTAAAAAGTTGTAATAGTAAACATTATATCATTTTTTATTTAAATGCTTAGAAAATTTTATATTTAATAAATTAGTCAGTAAATTCTTGACATCTCAAAAAAAACGGGATTCCTTGAGATTTTTAAAAAGTTATTTCATGCGTCACTTCCCAAAACAATACTGAAAAAGAAACTTGATTTAACCAATCATATCGCTTCATTCTTACAGTAGCTGTTAAGCTTTTAGGCTTAGTGATGGCCTAGTCCAGAGCTATGATACAGTTATATATATAAACATGTATAGATAGATCCAAAAGCATTAGGATAACCAACTCCAGAAAAAAAAGTAACATTTTCATCTAAGCCTCTCCCTATCCCAAGAAGTAAATAGATCGTGTGTCTGAATGATTCGAACAAGCTGGTCAGTGTAAGGCTAGTCGAGACTACGTGTAGTCGGTCATGACAAGAAAGCCAAGCGATAGTGTTTGTTGTGTGTTGAGTGGTCTGGCGAGAAAATACACACTGCCGTGATTAGTCAAGCATGTAAATCTACTTTTAATACGCATTTTTTCTTTGCTTACAAGATCCTAGATCTAACTGCATAGACAAAGATATATTTCTTTACGAGAATGTAAACTTTGCTGTATGGTCTCCTGTTATACAATAAGTCAATAGATTAAAACACTTTGTGACGTCACATAGAAACCCGGTGCAAGTCTGACTGTTTTGGATGCGCAGGAAAATTACGTCGGAAAAACATCAATTACTAAGTTATTATTGCAAATTAAAAAAAAAGAAGAATATATTCATTATCTGTAAATCAAAACACATATTAAATGATATTATATAAAAAATTGTCAAAACCATCGGAGTTTCCCTTTAAGTGTTTGTAATATAGGCTATGTCTATGGTTTTAAAATTTAGCTATCTGTTTAGAAGTTTATTAGGTCAAGATATAAAGATTTTCTTGTATATAAATATTAGAGTTTAGTAGATCTAGAATATCTTATCTTTATTAAATTATTAAATCTAGTATAATAATAATAATTAAATTTTTGTTTTATTATATTTTATAATAATATAAAATAAATAATTAATATATTAATTAATACTAGATTCCAGATCTTCTAGACTAGATCGAGATTCTAGCTGAGTCTAGATACATAGAATTGTAGATCTCTTGATCTAATCTATTCTGAATCTAGATATATATATATAGAAGTAGATATAGATCTATCATATGTATCTATAAAACTACACATTTGGATATCTCATTGATTTCAACTCAGAACTGTGTACTTTTGTTTATGAAGAGAACTTGGGACCTGTGGTCTAATCTTATTTTTCAGGATCTTGGTTTATTTTTATTTATGATCTAGTTGTATTCATTAGTTATAGAAATCTTTTAACTATATAAATAGCAAATATTCTACACAATTCTGGGTATTTTAGTAGATCTAAAAAGTATTTCTGTAAAACCCTGTTTTGTATCTACATCTAGATCTATCTAGTTCAGTGACAGTTTGTGTATACTGCTAAGTGCAGCTAGCCTAAGCAAGGTAACTGTTAAGTCTGAGTTGTCAAGAATAGTCTATTTGTTTTTAAACATAATTGTCATAATCATTCAGAAAACTAAGTATGCTCACAGTGTGCATAAAAGTAGATCTATATTGGTCATGGCTTTATTGCCAAAAAAAAAATTGAATCGAATGACAATGTCTAGACTAGACTAGGGCTAGTCTGGTACAGTCAATAGTGGTACTGACTACTAGAGTCTAGTAGTAGCCTAGGCCTAGGTAGGCCTACTACTGGAGACAGTGGAGTGGTAGATTTACTCTTGACTCTCTTCGTGTTAGTCTCTGACTCTACTACTCTACTGACTCTGACCGACCCAGTGACGAGTCGAGTCAACTGTTTTTTTTTAGCTTAGCTGTCTCAGTCAGTGTCTGATTATTATGATTATTATTACATTTTGATTGATAATCATCTTCATTTCTTCAAATTACAATTTCAATAAATAATCAGTTCTTCTTTGACTTCATAATGATTTAACTGATAATGATCATGTCTCATATCATAGTAATTCATGGACTCATTGTCTGACACACTCACAGTCAGTGAGTTGGTGACACAGTCTGACTGGTCATTGATTGATCAATGCATTACACTTACTTACAGTTCTAGACTAGTTGACTAGTCACTAGTACTGCTACTGTCGTACTGTCAGTACAGTTGAATGTACATCTGATCTAATCACATAATATATATATATATATAATATATACTAATATAGATCCAGATCTTTACTAGATCCTGTAGAAGAGCCTATTTTATACTTTAACTTCAAAATGACTATATCTAAATATATCTAGATCTAGTTCTAACTAATCTAATTTATATCAATTATTTCTAGTTCTAGATCTTCATCTAGATTTCTAGATTAAGATTTAGAATATTTAGACAGTGAGCCGCTGGGACGACTGAGGGGGTTTCTTTATTCTATCGATTCAATACAAGATCTTATCAATTATAAATAAACAAAAAATTAATGCAGTTCTTGAGTCGGGAATCTAAACCTAGATTATTTGAAATGTCTAGATCTAGGTCCCTTAAAAGGGCATATTTGCACCAGGCTAGGGCAAAATTTTCAGTTAATTATTAAAAAATGTATTACTCATAAGACATTACTTGGTACATTATCATTGATGTCATTATACTGCAGTAAAAGGGAGGAAACTCAACAGAACATCACAAAGACAGAGCTTATCAGTGTCTTTAGTTTAGCTTCTTCTCAAGCTCCTCAACTTAGAGGCAGAACTCGAATGGAGTTTGATGATGATGATTATTTTTTTCTCTAATGTCAACATTCATCTCTATAGTTCCTAACAGTGCACAAAGTCTGCAGAAATGAGATGTCAGTGCAAATCACAGAGTTATGTTTTGTAAAATGTTTTACATGTTTCGGATGTTCCTTCAGAGTTGAAGATAATTACTTCCTAGTCCAAACCTCCCGCAGGACGACAGGGGATGGGAGCGGGCAGGGTTTGAACCCTCGACCATCGATGAATCTGAACGACAGTCCAGCGCGCAAACCGCACGACCAGGCAGCCATCCTATATAGTTATAACGATGCCGTCATAGCTTCCCGTATCATCACACATAATATTTACCCCTCTTTGTCTCCCGTCATCTAAAACCTTTTATCTCCACTAGGTGACACAGCTGCAACTACTGCATTTAATTTAAATAGGAAGATTGTTTCCTTTTTTTTTTATTCTTAACTATTTGACTAATCATTGTACTATTTTTGTTTCTATCTATAGGCATTTAATGTAAACAGTTAATGAAGTATTCATTCAGCACTAATTTGTAGGTGATGAATAAAGTTAATATAATTACAATGGATTTGATAATGATGCAGGTTTTATGACCAAAGTAACATCTATAAACACATATCCTTGTACTGTAAGGTATTCAAAGATCCTCGAACACAATGTTGATTAAGGAGTACAGAATATGTATGCCATTGACTGTGGAGGAGGTAGGTATTGTATTAACTGGTCTATTTAGATCTAAGCTTTAATTTTCTCTTATTAGTATGAGGCACAATAAAGAGAATAATTAGCTTTCAAGTTTTCTCTTCAGTGTGCCTTTCTAAATCTAGACCTCCTCAAGATTTCTATTTGTCCCAAATAATTTTAGCAGCAAGCTAGCTTTCTGAAGGCTTCAACACATGCACTTTTTTTTTCACGCCATCCCTTGGCTAACATAAGGCTGGGATAATAACATTATTCAATTTGTTAATTTTACTGTGCTAAACACTCATCCAGCCTATTGTGATGTCAGGTTAGTCACCTATCTAATTTGACAGCAATGATAGCTCTCTTTAGTAAATACAAGTGGAAGAGATACCATTTTGATTTCAAGTAAACTCAGAATTTTTTTAAAGAGAAAATTAAATCTAGCCCTAGAATGACTGTAAGGCTCTTTCAGTTATGTTTATATCATAGAGATAAAAAGAGGAAGAAAAAACACTAAGTTGATATGCACATTCAATTTTCTTAATATTTTAACCATGTACAAACCTCTCAGTAAAAGTAATCAATCTATAGAAAAGTTAAGTAGCAGTATCATCATCATCATCTTTTTTTTTCGTTAATCATGGAACATAGGGCCTCAGTGAAAAACATGCCACTCTCCATGGTCTCTTGCTAGTTTTTAATGGCTTCCCAGCTCTTTCCTGTCCTCTTGGCTTCATCTAGTACACTGCGTCGCCACATTCTTTTTGGTCTTCCTCTACGTCTTGTGCCCTGAGGGTTCCACTCTAAGACCTGTCTAGCTCTGTTGTTGGTATCTTTTCTAAGAGTGTGACCAATCCATCTTGACTTCCTCTCTAAGTTCTGCACCTGTACATTTTTCTGCCCACTCATCTCCTACAGTTTGGTGTTTTCTACTTTGTTGTACCAGTGTATTTTTAAGATATTTCTAAGACAAACAAATATACCCCTAGAAATTGTAGTCTGGGAAATGTCACTTAAGTTTATTTTTAATGATGAGTTAGGAATGTTAGAGATAGATGACTGTATTAATTTGTTTGTTTCCAGTACCGCATAGGTCAGCTGTACATGATCGCCAAACATAGCCATGAGCAGTCGGAGAAAGGTGAGGGTGTAGAAATAGTCAAGAATGAAGTGTGTCATGACCCAGTTAGAGGTGTTGGACAGTACACAGAGAAGAGAATTCATTTATCAAAGTTGGTAACACTTTTACATACATTTGCAACTATTATTTTATCTATGTGTATAAGTTCTTAGATGATTTTACTATGCGACAATACAAAATCTGCTAACAATTGGAATAACTTGTTGGCAAGGCAATGTTTCATCTAATTCTAAACTGTTGTGCCACTTAGACAACCTTATAAAAAGAGCATCAAAAACCACATGCACAGCACTACCATATTTTAATAAACTTTTAAAACAAAAATGTCTCAGCAAAATCGAAAAAATCTTGGAAGACAACAGCCGCTAGCTCCATCCTAACTATGCCAAGTTGTCGTGAAGTGGGCGACTTCTGTCAATCAAGACTAGAACCGAGGGGTGCAAAAAATCTTTCGTTCCTTACTCAGTCTGTATCAATACCACTCGTTGCCTAGGAAACACAGGATGTCTGTGTAGTCGCCCAATGAACTCGTTATGTTTGTGTCTGTTTTATTTAGATGAATGTTTTTGTTGTTTCTATTTTAAGAAAAAGTGTCCTTGACCTTGTAATCACAAAATATTTCCATAAGGATCAATAAAGCAGTATTAGTCTTAGTCTTAAAAGTTGTGAAATTATATGTTTAAATTTAGGAACTTACTTGAGTATGAGTTAAGGATTCTCAAAGACTACCATGAAAGGCTTAAAAAATGTTGTTGGACACTCATTGAATTGTATTTGTACGAGAGTTAATATTTATATTAAAACTCAGCATTGATCCTGGGAAATTACTTGGTTTTATTCGGGAAGTAGGACTGACGGATACAATTTAAGAGAGTTTATTCAGTATATAGACTCTAATTTACTTAACAAATTTTTTATACATGAATTTAAAATTTATTTTAAAACTTAAACAGTAACCTGTATAGCTTTTAACATTCCTACATGGCCTAAATTGTGCCAATGTGCCATAAAATCTAAATCATATTTATATCATGTTGCAGTAGAGAAAAAAAAAGGTGACTTTAAAAGCAAAGGATATAAATGTTAGATTAAAATCTATTTTCAAGTTATTTTATTTGAATATTTGTTTTAAGTATTTATAAACTGTTTTTTTTTTGTATAGTCATTTGCCATCATGGATTCGAGCTTTAATACCCAAAGTGTTCTATATAACAGAGAAAGCATGGAACTATTATCCCTACACTATAACAGGTAATATGCTAAACAGTCAATCTATAAAGTATGAAAAGGATGGTACCAGCATATTCTTATTATAAAAACTTTCTTTTCGTATTCTTTTCAATGTAATCTTTTTCTTCTTTTGCATGATCCATCGCACCACTATGGGAACTTCTGAATACAAGAGTACACAGTAAGTTACTGTTACGTTGGTTAGAAGTTCAATTTTAGCAGTATTAGTGTTTATAAAAGCTTTATTTTAAAAGAATGTGCTTTTTTAGAAAACATTAAATTATAGAACAGTTTCAAAATATATCCTATGTTTAATATTTTTTTTTTTTTGTTGTAAGCAGTACTCTGTTCTTTTTATTCAAAAAGCTTTACCTGTCAACTATATCTGATTTTACAGTGTTCATTTTTACCAAGGTTCAACATTTACATAGAAACTCGCTATGAAGATAATGCTGGGATATCAGAAAATGTAATCTTTTGCATATTGTATTAATAGCTTGTAGTTAAGTTAAAACATAAATAAATTATGAATACACATTGCTAAAAGTACGAGAGTTTTTATCTTGCATAATTATGTTTCAATGATTTAAAATTGTTAATGTTGTATGATTATAGTTTGTCATACTTAATCAGTAAATGGTTATACAACCACCCTACGTTTCACATTGTCAGTGTCTCCAGTTGTCTCGAGAAGAGTTGGATAAAAGAGAAATTGACTTTGTTGATATTGTACTGGACCCACTACCAACCAAACATTATAAGGAGAGTGAGGTAAATTAGTTAGACAGAAGAGAAATATGAGGTAAATTAGACAAGAGAAATATGAGGTAAATTAGTTAGACAGAAGAGAAATACGAGGTAAATTAGTTAGACAGAAGAGAAATACGAGGTAAATTAGTTAGAAGAGAAATACGAGGTAAATTAGTTAGAAGAGAAATATGAGGTAAATTAGAAGAGAAATATGATGTAAATTAGTTAGACAGAAGAGAAATACGAGGTAAATTAGTTAGAAGAGAAATATGAGGTAAATTAGTTAGAAGAGAAATATGAGGTAAATTAGAAGAGAAATATGATGTAAATTAGTTAGACAGAAGAGAAATATGAGGTAAATTAGTTAGAAGAGAAATATGAGGTAAATTAGTTAGAAGAGAAATACGAGGTAAATTAGTTAGAAGAGAAATACGAGGTAAATTAGTTAGAAGAGAAATACGAGGTAAATTAGAAGAGAAATATGATGTAAATTAGTTACACAGAAGAGAAATACGAGGTAAATTAGTTAGAAGAGAAATACGAGGTAAATTAGTTAGACAGAAGAGAAATACGAGGTAAATTAGTTAGACAGAAGAGAAATACGAGGTAAATTGGTTAGACAGAAGAGAAATACGAGGTAAATTGGTTAGACAGAAGAGAAATACGAGGTAAATTGGTTAGACAGAAGAGAAATACGAGGTAAATTAGTTAGACAGAAGAGAAATATGAGGTAAATTAGTTAGACAGAAGAGAAATACACTGATTCTGTTTATTTATTTTTATTGGAAAATAGAAAAGTGGTAGTTTGTTATTGGGCTGGGCACTTGTTGAAACAAAAGAACTTTCCTTAGCCTATTCATGCAGGGCACTTAATTTTTTTTGGTCTCTTTTATTTGATGTGTATATCGAGGTATACTTTTGTTTTCAGGATTTAACAATGTTCAAGTCAATAAAAACAGACAGAGGACCCTTGCAGAAAAACTGGGCAGTAAGTTTAGCTTTGTTTAGTCTCATTGAATGTTTCAGAAACAGCTCAAGTTACTTTAGGTTAGTCTATATTTAGACAATCAATAGCTGGCCATTGAACTGAAACATACAATCCTTTCTCATTGATCCAGTAACATCCTAACCCTATATTTATATTGATTGACCTACATTCTTGCCATATGTTGTTTTCTGAGTTAAATTTGTATCTTTTTTCTGATCATATTTACCCTGGCTTAAAATGGTTGTACTTTTAGTAAATTTCTTGAAATGAAAATTTATTATTGCCTCGGTAAAGAGAAGCTTATGTCTTACAAATTCTTTGTAGTAAATTGATGATAATGTAACTAATTAATTTTGTTAATGTCATGAGAAAAATAGAGAGAATAACAACTATGTTGGCTTTAGTTTGTCAGTAATGTTAAATTTTGTATATGCAGTACTACAGAAATCTCTGAAAGGTTCTTGTAACAGTTGATATTCACTAGATGCCTTCTCACTTGGTGTTGTCTTGTCCATCACCTCGTCTGACTGTTTGATCTTGTTGTCTTCCCTTGTTTTTCAAATTTAAAAAATTCCAATGTCTTCCCTTGTTAGTTTAAGGTAAAGGAAAAGAGATGATATAAGCAAAAGTTTCTAATACAATCAAATCTTTTTTTTTTTACGGGAAGGCTATATTAGATTTTAGATCAGGGGTTCTCAACCTGTGGGTCGCGACCCCCTTGGGGGTCGATTGACGATTTGCCTGGGTCGCCTAAGACCATCAAAAATAATAATTGTTCTTGTCTATTCTTCTATTGCTGTGTGTGTCTATGGGGGGTGGGGTTGCGGCAGAGTGATATATTGTAAAAAAGGGTCGCCGAGCTTAAAAGGTTGAGAACCGCTGTTTTAGATGATCATAGCTCCAAATACAATGTCAGTGTGTTTTCTTAGAGTAGTGGTACACGGTTTCTTCTTTGTTGTGCTTAGATGTTACCTATGTTTCTTCAGAATTGAAGATTATTACATCCAAGCCCAAGCTTGCCGCAGGACAGTAGGAGATAGCAATGGGCATTGTTTGAATCCACAAAAATGACCAAGCAGCCATCCATTGTTACAACAGAAAACTAATGTGCTTCTCAATTTTCTCTTTGTATTCCCCCCACCTTCCCATCATACAAACTTGCATCCATGAACATATTGAGGACACCTGAATATTTGTTCAGATGTTTTTATGTTATTTATAAAAAGGTTTAGTTAAACAACTTGCTAAATACATAGTATGCATTTTTTTCCCAATTATTACATTTTTTTATTTAGCTGTTTGATTTCTTCTACTGTTATCTATTCCTTGTGCCGTGTAGGCCGACAGTTCTCCAGTCATGTGCTCTTACAAGTGTGTGAAAGTGAAGTTTGAAGTGTTTGGGCTACAGGGTAAAGTCGAGTCCTTCACTCACAAGGTAACTGTTTGTGTTGGAGCTTTAGTTTTTGTTTCTAGATTTTTTCCTTTTATGAAAAAGAGCATTACATGAATACATGATGGCATAATTTCGTGATATAGAATTTACTAAAGTGTGTTACTGGTTAACTGTATTGAAATTAGAAGGTTTACAGTATTAAGTTATAAAGTTGGTTAAGTTTATTGCATTAAAATTCTAAAGTAGGTTAGGTTTACTGTATTGAAATTAGAAACTCTGTCAGGTTTACTATATTAAAAAAAAAGATAGGACAGGTTCACTGGATCTTGTTGAAATGCTAAGTACCTTTGTTTTTTTTTTCACCCCAAAAAAATTTCATAATGGAAAAATTATTTTTTAGGCTGTTCGTGACATTCTTCTATTGGGACACCGTCAAGCTTTTGCGTGGGTAGATGAATGGATAGGTAAGTAGTTTAAGATTACATGTGGCTTTTTTTTTTTTAATACCTTAGAAATTATTCAACATGGGTACTGTCATTGTTTTTCAAATAATCATTTTGTGACATTCTATCAGATAATCATTTTTTGACAGTTTATCAAATAATCATTTTGTGAGTCTATCAAATATTTGGGTTTGAAGCAGGCTTCAGTACTTGTGACGTAAGTGTCCAGGAGTACATCAGAAAGAGTCTTACTAAGAACTTATAACTTTCATCTGATATTTGTCTTGTGAGTCATTACAATTGTTCTGTTGACTTGTTAACTTAATTATTTCTGTTATCATTCACTCTTACTAGACGATCAATCATCTTACCGGAAGATCCATCTGTTCCTATGTCTCCCATTATTTTGCATGATTTACTTCTTTTTTTTCTGGTGCTGTACTCTGTAGGAAAATAATTGCAAATGATCTTTGTCTTGAATGGACAGATGGTCTTGTCCTTGTTTTACATTTTTAAAACTGGGATCAGGTCGTTATGGGACACTTAATTCCAAAAATTGATTATTTATCTATGGCCTTTAAATGTGTGGGCATCAGCAGTGGTCAGAACGATGTCGCCCACACAGCTGATGTATCGAAAGGAATGGCAATAGCTCTTGGTTCTAGAGGCACCTAGTATCCCAATTCTCAAGTTTTATAAAAAGCAGATCTACAGAGGTTTGTGCCTAGGCCACATAAACAGGCCAGATGTTTTTACTTAGTTGGCAGAGTATATTTGAGGTACTTGTTTTGTAAGAATATTCTATAGACAAGAGGAGCTGATCTTTCAACTACAATAGCTTGACACTGAATAATATTGTACCAACACATTTTCTGTCTTTGTGTTTAACATTGAGACATGTTATGAACAAATTAATTTTAAAAAATATAAATGCTGATTACCTTAAACGAATCTGTACTGTATAGATTTTGATGTTAAGATATTAATATTGTTTGTTCTAGAAATGTCCATGGAGGATCTGCGGAATTATGAAATGCATACCAATGAAGCTACCAATAAAAAAGTTATGGAGTCTTAGCATCATTCCTTCCTGTTGCGATTCCTCTCTGACTCATCAGGGAAAAAGCTGATAAAATAACATTGTCCTCAATGTTGTGTATTTTAACGAAGCTCTCAATTAGTCCCCAGCAACATGGTAGAGTAGATAGATTTTATAAAACCAAATTTATTTTTTAATTGTAAATGCACCATTTAATTTCTTTATTTTATTTTGACAAAATGTTTTTAACCATGTATTGTTGACGATTTTATTTCATATAAAGTAGTTTGTTATAGTATTCATGAAAACTTTATAAAATTTTATTTTTTTCACATACAATTTAAAAGGTGATCATTTTGATCATAACTAATTTAAAAATGGCATTGAGTTGACATTCAACTTATGATACCTTTTTGTTGTTGTTTTTTTTCCTAAGAAAATTCTCATTAGCAAATTTCTGACAAAGAATTTTGACTGTGATAGTCCCTATGTGATAATTGTTTTTCCTATAGCTTTTGTTTCATTAATGTTTCTGTTTAGTTCATCTCAATTCTTGTTGCTGTGGTCTTTTTTTTTAATCTTATTTCTTATTGCTATGGTCATTTCCCCCCTTATTTCTTGTTGCAGTGGTCATTTTTCACTTTATTTCTTATTGCTATTGTCATTTTACCCCTTATTTTTTGTTGCTATAGTCATTTTTTACTTTAATTCTTGTTGCCATGGTCATTCTTCACTTTATTTCTTGTTGCTACGGTCAACTTATTTCTGATCTCTCAACTTGCAGATACTGGTGCAGCTCACCCATCATATTGTTTTATCTATAAATACATGCACTGACCTATCTGTCTTGCCAAAACTTACAGTGTTACATAAGTAATATTTTTTGTATGTTGGCATTTTGAAAGGAAATTGGTTAGCTGTCATTGTTGCATCTAATTTTGTCTGGAGATACATGAGATGAGACTAGTCTGTTCATGTTGGTGCTGTGTACATTCCAGCCCCATTTTAAAAGTCAGCCTGGGTTTAAGAGACTAGTCCTGGGTTTAAGAGACTATTCTGTACATATTGGTGCTTTGCACTTAGTTAAGGCATATTTTGAAAGCCAGCCTGGGTTTAGCTGATTGTTTCATGAAATTGATGTGGTGCTTTTAATAATCTCTATAACATCTGTTTCAATGCACTTTGAACTTTGATATCAATCTTTAGGTAGATTTGTTATTGGTACTTACTTCAACCGTCAGTGTATTCTCAGTGGTTGGCATATAAGACTGAGGGCTGCTCATGTTTCTTGGATTGTTATTATGGCAGTATTACTTCTCCTATCACAAGTTTAGTGCCACTAGCAGGGTGATGTTTACTTCTGTGAATATAATGGCTCTTTTCCTTTTATTGTTTTCAACTATAAAATGTTCATGACTATATCCAGGCGCCTCTCAGGACCTTAAGATAGAAAAACAACCAATGATTTAATATTGAATCATTACTGTAACTATCAGTATTAATGGAACTGATGTATTTTGTTTTACTTTTGAACAAATTAATCTATTGATCAAATCATTTTGAATCATGTAACATTTTTTTTTACCCAAATTGTAGTTGGCAACATTTTACTTGCATTTTAAATAGTTTTATATTTTTAACCCACTTCTGGTTAGGGAAAACCCTTCCCACACCTTAAGCAGAGGGATAACTCTGAATAAAAGAATCCTAAAAAATAAATATTTTGAAAAAATAATCAAATTTAAGATCTAATACTAATAAATAAACAAACAACTTAAAAAAAAAATAGAATGTCTATTTTAAAGAAATATATACTTTTAATACCTGTACAATATTTTAAAAAATACTCATTTTCCCAGGTGGGGTCTTACATACTGGGGCTATGGGCCTTTTCTTTTAAAAAATTATTTAAACAATAAAAATCTTCCTGATTTTACTTAAAATCAGTAACCTCCAAATTGATTTGTAATTACGCTTGCAAGCATTGAAAAGGGGATTTTAGAAACGTTCTAGAACGGTTTAGGACAAAAATAAGAAAACATTTTTGACTACAGAAGGAGCTAATGGGTTAATCTGTAATTTTCTTTTCTTCAATTTTTACTTTTCTAAAAAAAAAAACTGAAACTCTTCACTATTAGTAAATTTCTTTGAAGTTTCGTGCTACATTAGAAATGATTGTTTGATGCCTTATTACCCAGAAATAGTGCAGAGGTCACCAACATGTGGTGCCTAGCAGCAGATATTTCATAGAGCTTTAGAATGTATGCTACTTAGAGCAGCGGTTCTCAACCTTTTAATCTCGGCGACCCTTTTTACAATCTCCCACTCTGCCACGACCCACCCCCCCTACACACACATACAGCTATAGAAGAGTAGGCAAAAACAATCCATAGTTTCGATGGTCCTAAGCGACGTCTGGCAAATGGTCAATCGACTCCCAAGGGGGTCGCGACCCACAGGTTGAGAACCCATGACTTAGAGCAAAATGTACATCCTAACTTTGGCTTAGGTCAAGGGCATTGTTCTTCAGTTGGATAAGAAAGACATTGTTAGGATTGTTTTAAAGAAAAACTTAGATGTGAATATATAAATTAATACTCACATTTTCTATAATATTTCATAATGTATTTCAATACATAAACAAACCCAGTAAATTACCTTTTATGGGTATTCTACAATTTCAATGTTCATTATCATTTTAATTCTGTGTAATTTCTTGTCCTTTTGTTTTTAATTTGAAAATACACATTTCTTAACTTTGTTTATATTTGTTAATGGAAAAACACATTTCTTAACTTTGTTTCTATTTGTTAACGAAAGATTTTATAGAATTTTTAGAAGTTGTTTTAATTTGAACAGAATCTCATCACAAAATTTCTTGCATTACTCTCATGGTAGTTCTAAAGTTGTGATCTTTCTAGAGCTAGGATAACCTTAGATTTTCATTTTCATCCCAAGTGCCATACAAGCAAAGTAAAGACTTGCCAGGAAAACTAATGACTTTTTTATATCTCTACACATTAGAGATTGTTTAATTGTAGAAGTGACTCTCTGTTTGACTTCTTTAGCAAACTCAACTGTTTTTTTTTTTTTTTTGTTCCTCCCATTTTAACTCCTGTGACAGACCTTTTTTTTTTGTTTTGTTATCGTTCTTCTTTTTAAGCTTTTTTTTTTTTTTAGAATACCTCTATTCAGCTCATAACTTCACGGAAACAAAAACCTTCAGGACACGGATGTCGAAAAGGACTCTAATGATTTTTCTAGAAATTTGACAGTTGCTGTATATTGCTGGGAAAAGAATTACTAGCTCGTTGGCCTCACGAGGAAAGCTCTAGTTTGACTGTTAAAAGTTTTTTTAAAAAAAGTTTTAAAAAAAAGGTTAAATTTGACAAGGAAATGAGAAAATATTTTATCTTGAATGGACTAAATGTCTTCGGGTTTTCCAAATTCATCAAACGGTATAATAAATTAATGTTCAAGAACATTTTGTGCATCATCTTCTAAGTCTAGATCTAAAAGCCTATCAATATTATAAAGTCTATACGTTTGCTTAACCAGGGGGAAGGGGGAATGGGCGATGTACGAAATATCCCATTGTTTTTTAATGTAACAGTCAATAGTTATTAGGAAAAACAAACGCTCTATAAGTTGTCTTACAAAAAAAAAAGTATTTTTAATGTTTTTTCTTGTTTAAACTTAGGCGTCTGCTTAGATTTGAATTGAGTACACAGACCTCTGTTTGCAATCATGCATGAATGATTTTGTATGCACTTCTTCAGTATTTTACCATGGTTGACTTGCTTTAGAAAGGTTCTATGGAGTCCACATCTTTTGAAACTTTTCACTGGTACAGCGGGCTGAAGGAATTCAGTTCACTCCTACAGTATAAATAATGCAGCTTGTATATAAAGTGGTCCAATGAGAGCTTTAAAACGGATAGGCAGTTTTTACTTTTCTATACTTTAAATAGCAGCATACTAGTTTTAAAATCACTCATTGAATTATTTGTTTCATTTCTTTTTTTTTTAACCTTCTGCACATTCCCAGTTTTCAATATGATCAATGTAATTTATTCTGTTGTTTGTTCCTGGTGATTTTCATCTCAAATTTTTATTTGTTCTATTTTCTTATAGATTAACATTTTTACAGTATTTTTAAAAATTAAATTAAGTTTTCATTAATGTATTTTTTTGAACAAAAGGAAAAGATTGATTTTGTAAAAATAAAATAGCATCTAATATATACTCAGAGCTTGTCTCAGGGCTTTATACATTGTATGAAATATTTATAATAGTTTTAGGGTTTTATTTTGTTGGTTAACCTACCCTCATCTGGCCCATAACTTTTGCCGAATTTACAGGGTATGCCTACAAGACAAAAACTTCTCACACAATGATGAAGAGCTGACTCATTTTGAAACTAGAAAAACTAGCAGCATTGATTTGTTGTTCTGTAATTCCAATAGCCACTGTCTATTTAAACAACTTTTCTTTCATCTGAAAATATTTTACAGCCATCTGTCAAATGCTTTCACTTCTGTATTTATATTGTATTTAAGAAGTGCATGTTGAAACCCTTACAAAGCCAGAATTTGTATTTCTCAGTATCACTATATAGCTGACATCTGTCTAATCCTTTTATCTCTGTGTTAATAGTGTACTTAAGAAGTGCTTGTTGAAACTCTTACAATGCCAGAATGAGGTATTTCTGAGTATCACCATATAGCTGACACTATTTTATTACTCTAGGGCTTATTGTTTTGACCATGACATACGAAATACTGTTGCTCAATCTTTATGTCCGTGCGTTTATTTTATCAGTGGTTTTAAAAAAATGTGTATGTGATTTTGAAATGTTTATTATTTTGGTGTGTGGTGATCCATTCAATTAGTTATAGCCCAGTTTTCCCTTACAAGATACATACAGTTTATCCCTTAGAAGATAGCACTAGTGAGAGGGGAAACTTATAATTAGCTATTGGAAAAAAAATATATAAAAGAATGAGCCTGTTTGGTAAATACATTGTGTTCAACTAGATCCACTGTGCACCTTGAGTGCAGTGTCTTCTCTGTTGTCTCATCCTTTTATTATATGGTAAGATTTGTATTCACTTTGAAATGGCAACTATAATCATATGTGTGTGTGTGTGCTCTCACTATAACAGAGTGTGTCTTGTGTGACACTATGATACTGTCACTGCTATGGGAAAAAAATTAAATCTAGATGTTGCACACCTTTACAGTTTTGTTCAATGTTTTGAGATGCTAGAGGAGGAGTGGGGAATGCCGGAGGAGGGGGAAGGTGATGTCAATGTTGTTGACAGGAATGTTTAGACTGTACTTTGTACTAGGCTATAAAAAGTTCTATGTATTCTGAAGGTCTTTGTGCATCCTAGTATTTTGATTATTCAGCAGTGTCAAGATTCACATATCCTGTATTAGAACAACTGTCAATTTTTTTTTTTTTTGTGTGAGCTGAAAGGTAGTTAGCATAACAGAGATGCCCACTGAAAACCCTTAAAAGACCAAGCGCCAAATTTCTTGGACTGATATAGTGGAGAACACTTGGCAGCAGGCAGCTTCCGAACATGAAAGCTGGGATATCTTACAAAGGCATCATGGGATACGCATTTGAGACCTTAAGAAAAGTTACTGCACAGGACAGGTGTAGACAGCATAGCAAAAATAGAACTTTAACTGACAATGGGTATGTACGTCTCAGCTGGAATGGCTTAGCCACCTGAAATACTGCACTCCTGCTTAATCTTCTTACTGGAAGACAAGCTTTATAAGAAGCATTCACACCAGTAAAGAAACAAAAGAAAATATTTTGAAACATTTTAATGAACAATTTAGAACTCAGGACAATTTGTGTTGTCATTCTCTACTATGCATGACTAAATGCATGACGCGTAGGACGTAATCATCTTCTTTTTTGAAGTAACGTCTGTATTATATAAGATAAGATACTAATATCTTGAGTGGAATCAAAACCATTGACTGTCTTAATATGTGTGATAAACATAATATTTCTAAATCAAAACAACTTCATTTATTTTTTTTAGTTACAATCAACTTAAAACTTCTCTACACAATATATTTTGATTTCAAGATACTTATACAAAGCAGGAATGTACTATTATGAAACAAGGAATGTATTTTTATCTTAAACACATGACACAAATATCATTAACTTTATGTCTAGCACATTTCAAACAAATTCTGCCTTGATGGCTTATATTTATAAAAAGCAATTTAAAAAACTCAATTCAACACTTCCCCCTTAAAGAATCTGCCTAAAATTAAAATAATATTTTTTTTTTAAAGAAAGGGAGATAATAAAGAAGAGAAAATAAAGCAGACACAGGGATGAACATTTTGAAGCATGTGAAAACAGAGTTCAATCTCTTCATAAACAAGTAAATGAACCAAAAAATTTGATGCCAAAAACAGAAACTAAAATTGTTTATATAGACAATACAATTTTTTGTTTCGATAGTTATTTACATACTCATTAATGGTGACCTGAGACAATCCATCAAGTGTAGTGCTTTTATCTTTTCGGTGACATTAGGATAAATGTATTCTTACTAATCTGTTATTGCACATACAAGAAAGAAAATTTGCATCAGACAATCTAATTTCTATCTAATAATTGTTCATCATAATAGTCTACCATCTATTTTCCTGTGACAATAGGTTTTTCTGGTAAAGGTTAACCTGAAAGTAGTCTTTAAAAAAATCTCTTTAGCACGCAAACAATGATTGATGAGACTTTGTGCAGCAGCACTGCATGATGGGATACAAGAACAGTTTGGAAGATAAAAAGAAATGAGGTTAAAATAAGACACACAGAGAAGCAAGTTAAGCCGCAGATGCATCCTGCAACTAATACACAAGTCAGTTAACAATGTTTCCATGATACTGATTTCATCTCATGAGCTGAGATAGATCTGATTGAAACTATACTTGATATGTGTGTCAGCTCCGAAACAGATCATACTTGATAATCTCGTCTGACAACTGCAAAGCAATTAGAATACACTCACATAATATTCTAAAGTGATAGTTCAAGTATGTAGAGTCTAGTCTAGTGTGCTCACTTTGGGTCTAACAATGAATGCAAGCCATAAGAAAGATTCTGAAATAAAAACACTTGACTAAAAACATTTACTTCTCTTAATGTAAGAAGAAAAATCTCATTCTTGAACTAAAAACTGTTTGTGCTATGGGGGATTTTCATAAGTAGAAGCAAATCTATAAATAGCTAGCTTTACGACATATCCGATTTGCCAAATAAGGAAGCATTGAAAAGCTATGCATTTTAAAAAAACATACTGATATGTTTTTAGCATCATAGAAACACATTCCTAAGCTTGTAACACAAAGTAATTTGTATTATTTTGTTAGCAACAAAGATCTTTCAAAATTGCTTATTTTGTCAATTTATTTCAAAATCACTCCCAAGTTTTTCTGTTTCATTACATTGATAATGATCCCACATTGTCTCTGCATTTATTGCTTAAAGAGATGTATTTGAAATGTAATTGGGGTTTTAAAACTCACACTGTGGTTAACTTGGTTATGAAAATTCTTTATTAGGTGGATTTACTGTCCCTTGTTGGGCTGAATTCCCATGAAAATATTTGACTAAGTTTCATAAGTCTCAGTCAAATGTCTTAAAACTGTTAGAAAAAAACAACAAACTAATGAGGCTAAATGTTAAAATAGCAGCAACAGACAAAAAAATAGATCCACAAGAACTTTCAACCCAAATAACTTTCTATGAAACCTGATCTAGTAGCTATTCGTTTCTACACAACTGAAGTAGGCTGACTAGGAGACGCAATAAAAACACTTTATACGTTTTTCCTTTGGTCTTCAAACACACTAGACTAAAAAGGATTTCTCAATGATTGTTTCAAGCTAAACTTGGGCTTGTATATGAAGTGAGAGCAAATACACAAGACACAATTATTTGTTGGACCCAGACCAGCTAGGCTTTCCTATTTTTGTACATAAGAAAATAATCAGCAATGTTAATGAAGATTTGGTCAGACATTTTCCAAACTAGACGATTGGACACTTTCAAACATGAGTTGAGGGTTGACTTCCATTCGTACAACATAAGGAGAAGTCAAACGCTGTGATCAATCTGATAGAGTCATATGAAGGCCAAGTTACAGACACATCTGACTAGTACATTGTCTGATGAGCTTCACAAGTCAGTGAGCCTTTTTATTGTTCAACCCAAAGGGAATCAGATTTGAATGAAAAATACTTTCTCATAGACACAAACAGTTACAGAAGATGAAAACATACTTACAGTAACAATCTACATATTTAAGTGCATCAAGTTTATACAAATTCTACAAAATATTAATTGCAATGTACGAGTACCCAATCTGTATTTCAACAAATGATTTTTCCCCCTCAGTTTTGAAGATTAACATGGCTGAGAATATTATCTTTTAACATTTAGATGAATTTGTGAACAGAATGGTTTTGGATATGTTGAGATAGTACCTTATTAAACGTTGCCAACTTTCTTTTTATGTTAACAAATTATTTGCATTCCTGCTCAAGTTGTTCCCAATTTAAAGTACCTAGTGAAAGGCACCTATGAAATTAAAAATAAATTGTCTGTGTAAAAAAAAGTACAATTTCACTAAAGAATCTGGAAAATAAAATTGAAAAAAAAAAAGATTAGTTTTTCACATCCCTAAATGTCTTTTTGGCACCCCCCCCCCCCCCAAATAAATACTTAAATAACACACTTAAAAAAAAAAGCAGCAAAATTAATATCTGAATGGCAAAAATGTAGAAATCTGTTAATTTTTTTTTTTAGGTGTATGCCCCTGATGTCTTGTTAATGATATAATAATAAGAATACACGAGTATTATTTGTTGACATAAACCCGCTCATACTAGAACACCCACAATGCAACTATTGGGCACGCACTAAAATCATTTAAAATCTCAGACAGATATATCACAAAATAAATACATTGTGTCACTAACTGATTGGATTATATTTTTATGTCTTATTTACAGCCTTATCCTTAAAATGTATTGACCAAGACAAGCCAAAAAAAACTTCACAAAGTATTATACAATGACAAAAGCAATTAGAAAACTGGCCAGAAAATTGCTGTGTTTGTGGCCAAATTGGCAGTGTGAACACAATTGACTCAAAGAAATATCACAACAATTATGTACACATCAACACAGGCTGGCAAATGCATTGAATCAATGTCTCGACTAAGTAGCAATAAGACACGAAGCAACAGTAGCAAATAATAGATCACAACTGAACAACAGAGCCATAATAATAAATAGTTCACAAAAGTTTAGGTGTCACTAAAATAGAACAAATGTGTAAAAATCTTTGAAAAATAAATCTGTGAAATATAAATAAAGATGAAATTTGATGACATCAGAAATTGAAAATAAACTAAGAAAAAAAAAAAAGGGGCATCCACCCTCCATGTTCTTACATTGATCGTATACACACACAAACACACACATACAAGTCCGTACAACTTTATAGACTGGTAACGATTAGTTATCCCATAAGATATCTCTTATAGACTAGAATTACATTCCTGTGAATCTTTGTAAAACTTGGTCTTCCAAAGAGTCGGTTTCACTATTTCTTTGGTATATCTCCAACTTTTCACTTTTCAGACCCAGTTGATTGGGTTCTGTGAATCCGTTTCACTACAAATACTTTTAGAACACTTGAACATTTTGTAACTCAAGTGGATCAAATATGATCCAAATCACCCAGAACTTTACATAATTTGATCAATAATTTATGGGAAAAAATTTCTCCTACTGTATTTATAGACTTGCAAAGTACGGTATTCAATGAATTCGAATGTACTTAGTAAAACTTTGTATTTCTTAACAATATCAGTCAATACTCTACAATTGCAATGACACACAGACACAAACACATAAGCCTTGAACAAATTAAAATGTGTGCAGAATTAGAAAGAATGATATAGTGCATCAAGTTTGTCTCCGGGGGATTAAGGGTTCAGTCTCCATCCTGTTGCCTTTGCTGCAGTTGTCACAGTAGAGTTCATTGAATTTATATGAGGAATTCACAGCTCACTAAAAGATACACAACTTCATAAGCGTGCGTGCTTCCAGCATTTTATTCAATGTAAAAGTTTTCCCATCTTAACTCAGCTTGCCGCTATTTTTATTTGAGCTCTGGGAACAGTTCTTGTACTACAATATCTAAAAGCACATAACTCAGCTGTCCAGAAACAAAAAAAGTATAGATTAAAAAAATGGTAAAGTGATAAAAAAAAAAAGTATTGTCTAATGCTTTGATCACTTCAAAACCAAAACATTTTGCTAAAATTCTGCAAATAATTTTGGAAAATTATATTTTATAATATTTTGCAGTAAAATGTTGAGAAAATATAATCTGCACATAAAATTATGCTTAAAATATTCACCTGTTTATTGAGTTTTGGCTGCTGGAATATCTGTAGTAGCAATTCGCAGCCTTCTCTTGTGTTGGAGTTGCCAAGGGCAGTGTGCAGTACATCTTGGAGAAGGGTCAAACACACATTGAAATTCAAAGCCAAAAAAAAATTACAACTAGATAATACTTAAAATTACAAGCCACTTATTAAATTACCTGGCAGAAAGTCCAATAACTCTTTGTAAGCTGAAGCATATCTGATTCTCTTATCTTCATCACTTCTGTAATGAAACAACATCATATAGAACTCAAAACAGACACAAAGTGTTTTGGGACAAACTGAGTTGTTGCTATCTCATCACTGCAATAAATTAAAAGACCAGCTTAGGCACCAGCTTGCTTCAACTTGAGAGCACCTGGTGGCTTCCAAAAAAGTCAGCAGGAAATCTCTTACAGAGGCAGCGGGATACAGTGGAAATCTACTGCTGAAGACAGGCCAAGATGGTGAAAAGAGAACTTAAATTGGTCACCGCCAAACAATGGCTATGTCTGCGTTAGATGTGAAAAAGATATGTAGATCACAGCTAGATGTGTAGAAGCAACATGAATTACTGCCCTCCCCCTTTAATCTTTGGACAGGAAGACAAGCCTTAATATTATTAATATTGTAATAACTGAAGGGAGGCAACTCAACATAGATGTTTATTTACAGGACATCACAAATACATGTAGAACAACATGTCTAGAGCACAGCATCTTTAAATCAGCTCTCACTTGGGCGGAAATCGTTCTCTCCCTAATGTCAACATCCGACTTAGTCTTTTCACTAATAGTGCGAACCTTCTTTCTGCACTAGCCTGGATTGCAGTGCGCATGGCAGAGTTATAACAGTATATTCATTTTTGAGAAGGTTTCTTCTGTTTGATCTTGTACATATTTATTGCCAACTAAAAAACTCTCTATTGCGACCACTTTTACTCAAAAACAGCATTGTTACTGATTACAATCAATCATTTCTTAAGACATGCAACAAGTATTTCTGTGAAACTCAAAAAGAAAAATCCCACATTTAAGTTACCATACATATTTTGATTGGGATACAATCAATGTTTTTTAACGAAAAGTTTTACCTTGGTGGGTCATCATCAAAGAAAAGAATTTCTGAAACAGAAAGTTGTACAATTACAGTTTTATTAGAGACTGTAACAGCACATAACCTAAGTGATTTATATATACTATCCAATGTTTATATCTTTTACCTTTCAACAAATTCACCAATCCAACAAGTCTATGCTCCTGAGTCACCTGACTCAACTTGTATTCTATGTGGTAGTCTAGATAGTTCTCTACAGTCTCCTTCAACAAAATTCTTGCACTGAACATCAGCCTCATGAACCACTCAGGAGCTCTGAACACATTTTTGACTGGAAGAGACACCATTGTATTTTCATGATGAAACAAACAAACTAAAATTAAGTTTTAAACAAAGAGTAGATACATATGTTTTTGATCAATTTTATGTATGTAAAGTAAGTAAAAAAAAAATCAATTTTATGTGTGGGACAAGAACTAAATAATTTAAACCTGAGTCATTGGCATTGAGTGTGTTGACAGACCTAAGAGACAAACTTTTATGTTAACTTTTAAAGACCAGAAACAACAGAGTCGCATGACACATAGACCCAAAGAAGAAACCTTGACAGAGACAGGCGCAGATGATAAAAAGAAAACTTAAATATACCGCCAGCAGACAGCGGCTTTGTATTCAAAATATGCAGGTCGCAACTGGGTTTGCATTGTCATGTGAAATACTGCACTCATCCTTAATCTTCAAAATCGAAGACCAAGCCTTTAAAAGACCTAACAGTCCACAGTGAGAATAATGTCAAATTTATGTGGTGAGATAAAAATCCAAGAAACTTTCCTTAGAAAAATATCTATTAGAGCTAGATGGATGTCTTTAAATCCTGAATTTAAAGTCGTTGCCTAGACGGCAACTGATTTGCGAA
Organism: Biomphalaria sudanica; assembly: GCA_036873155.1. Lineage (NCBI taxonomy): Eukaryota > Metazoa > Mollusca > Gastropoda > Planorbidae > Biomphalaria > Biomphalaria sudanica. The sequence goes on from JAZGLO010001580.1 coordinate 568,578, forward strand.
ATTTCTTTATATATTTCAAGTGGAAAATATCTATCCTACTAGATGATTTTAAGTGCTTCTATTGAAAGGCTGTGAAATACTAGTAGTCTTTCAAAACATAAGCAAACCCAAAACCAGTAAACAAACTTACATAAAAATAAAAGGTAATCAAAGGCACCATCAATGTCCTTGACCTGGTGAGGTAGATCTCGCTTTGAACTGGGTGGCTGGAACCCAAAGTTCATATTGTTGTCAAAGTGTGTACCTGACAACTGGAATGAACATGAACAATGAAGGCGAATATTCTATTATAAAATCTAATTAAAAATACTTAAACTACTTATGTATTCTAAAGTAATTACACTTATTGGAAGAGTAAAAAAAAACAATGTAATCTCATCATAAACATTGAAAACATCCTGGAAACTAATTATTAATTTAAATTTATGAGAAGTGATTAGTATGCAACATAAAAGACTTTTCTTACAAAATTTATCAACACTATTTTCTAAAACAGTTTTTGGTATGAGATAATTACTTTAGAATCTGTGAAGTTATCCCATTAATTTAATGACATTGATGACAGTTTTTTTTTTCAAGAAACAACTGTCATAGCCTTACAAGTTCTAATTTTGATTCACCGACTAAATTTTACACCAATAGCACTAACTGAAATATAATTGAGATTAATTTGAAAAAAAAAAAAAAAAAAAAAAGTCAACTGATTTTGTACTGACATTTTAAAAAAAAAGGAAAAATGCAAATACTTTTACCTTGTCACTGGATGTTGACATGAGGGAAGTATCTGAGCCACGACGGGACAGTTTGCTATGGAGATAAAGAAACAGTGAAAAACTAATTGCAAAGGGAATATAATAACTTATCTTATTATCTTATCTATTACAGATGTTACTTCAAAAAAGAAGATAATAACGTCCTACACATTTCATGTGTCAATCTAGTCATGCGTGTTAATAAATGACTTAAACTCTGCCAAGTCGTTGGTTTTCCTGGCTGTTTCAGGTAACCCATTCCATTCTCTAATGACACCTGGGAAGAAGGAGCACTTGTAGGATTTTTGTTTAGTGTATGGAAAAAGAAATGTACCTCTATCCTTGTGTCTTTCTGGGTATTTTATTATGTTTTGTTTTTCTATTTGTAAGTTATGGTTAAGTGTCTTATGTATTATAGTTACTTTAATTTTTATTCTTCTGTCTCTAAGTTAAGTGAATTTACTAATGGTGTATGTACTCTATTCAAATTAAAATATTCGTTAGTTATAAGTCTTATTTGTATTTGTTCTAGTTTCTTTGATTTCTTTAGTTGAGGGATCCCAAACAGAGGATGCATATTCTAATATTATCCTAACTTAAGTTAAATAACATTTTAATTTTATGTTTTTGTTTGATTTGTAAAAATTTCGTTTACAATCCTGATGCAGTCCCAGCTGCAATGGGCAGGACACATCTGTAGAATGGAAGACTACCAAATCCCTAAACGACTCTAGTATGGCCAACTAAGCGAAGGAAAACGCTTACAAGGTGGTCAAAGAAAACACTTCAGAGTGTTCCGGGCTCACATAGGTCTCACCAGCCACATGAGGAGGCATAAAACCCCAGTGCAAAGCCCTCAGCCCCCTGGATGACAAAGCGGTCATCATCAAACCACGATGGACAAACTATATATTTAGAAATTTCTTTTAATAAACCCTAATATTTTGCCTAATCCCTAATATTGGGATTTCATGATAACTTTTCATTTCTTATTACATCGAGCTATTTTGAGTCATTTTTTATTACACCGAGCTATTTTGAGTCATTTCTTATTACACCGAGCTATTTTGAGTCATTTCTTATTACATCGAGCTATTTTGAGGTTTTAGTTTGTGTGAACTATAATATAACTATTCTTCATACTTGTTTAATGTTATGACATGATTAGGATTTAGTTATTTGTTTCGGGAATAGGGAGAAAGTTTTACTTAGCGACGATGATGTAAAGTTTGTTAAAAAGTAAGAATGCTTTAAGTTACACTATCAACAAGACGCTTTTCAGTATACAGACGGCTAGTAACAGAGGACACTAGACGGATCCCTTCTTAAGTAATAAAAGTGTTTATTGTTTAATACTAGCTTCGACTCCATTTATCGATTGTTGACCTTTCGTCTGTGTTTCTGAAGGTTACCTCCTGTTTGTTTAATTGATTTTATCGACAGCGCAGAAGAGCAAAACAATGCCTAAATGTTACTAGGATAATTAATCAACTTTAATATAGTGTTATTGGCTATGTTAACATGTCTGTAGATTGATGTTTTCAGTTATTAAACACACATGTTATTTGAGTATTCTTAAAAATGCCTGTAGACAGTTTTGTTTGTGATTATTGTAATGAAAAAGTCTCAAGACCTGTCTTTACTGAAGTGCCTGAAGACCAGCTGTATATGTGATTGTTGTAATGAAAGACTTTAGCGAAGTGTCTGTAGACCAGTGTTATCAATTACCTGGACTTTGGTTTTGAAGCTTCTGTTGATGTTGCAAATGTCACCAAAAACTCATCCAAATGTTGTCCTTTCTGTTGATGGAAATAGCAAAACATCCTCGTGTTAGATCCCATTTCTATTCAACAGAAATCTCTTAGAGCAACAAAATATAAGAAGAGAGGAGCAACAAAATATAAGAAGAGAGAAGCAACAAAATATAAGAAGAGAGAAGCAACAAAATATAAGAAGAGAGAAGCAACAAAATATAAGAAGAGAGAAGCAACAAAATATAAGAAGAAACAAGCAACAAAATATAAGAAGAGAGAAGCAACAACAAAATATAAGAAGAGAGAAGCAACAACAAAATATAAGAAGAGAGAAGCAACAAAATATAAGAAGAAACAAGCAACAAAATATAAGAAGAGAGAAGCAACAAAATATAAGAAGAGAGAAGCAACAACAAAATATAAGAAGAGAGAAGCAACAAAATATAAGAAGAGAGAAGCAACAAAATATAAGAAGAGAGAAGCAACAACAAAATATAAGAAGAGAGAAGCAACAACAAAATATAAGAAGAGAGAAGCAACAAAATATAAGAAGAGAGAAGCAACAAAATATAAGAAGAGAGAAGCAACAAAATATAAGAAGAGAGAAGCAACAAAATATAAGAAGAGAGAAGCAACATAATATAAGAAGAGAGAAGCAACAAAATATAAGAAGAGAGAAGCAACAAAATATAAGAAGAGAGAAGCAACAAAATATAAGAAGAGAGAAATTAATTACAAGACAAAGTAAAGAACGTCAACAACTATATATTAAAAGATCACTGATACAAAGTTGGAAAAAATTTTCTTTGTCCTACAAGTAAGAGCTTAGAAATTAGAGTTGGAAGTACACACAAAATAACTTGTTTTTTAAAAATACACACACAAAAAAAACTAGCTATTTATAGATGTGTTTCTATTTATAGAAAACAAAACATAAAAATAGACTTGAAAAAAAATTAATTAATCATTGATACAAATATTTATATTTTTTTATAATATTCAATTTTTAAATTTTTTTTTCCTACCTCTTTAACAAGTTTTGTTTTAACAAATTTTCCTGAAAAAAAAAATCAAGAAAAATGAACAATTATTTCTAGTATCAACATACAATAGACTATAATTCGTTATCTACTTATAATCCAATCTAGCAGTTATACTGTTAATTGAAATGTTTTTTGTTTGTAAAAGTTATACCTAATTTAATGCCAGGTAAAAAACTGGTGGAGAACTCATGCTCTGAAGTCAGAAACTGGTAAAGTAGTTCACTGTTTCTTAAGTGTGGCTTGGTCAGCAGTTTCTGAAACATAGCCCCATTTGTTTGAACTGTCTTTAGCACTGCAGGTATTTTATATTTGTTAGCAGCACTGACCACAATAACTGGGTGCTAACTTTCAATGATTTTCAAAGTAGAGAAAGCAGCAATAAATCTATCACCACTGAACTATAGTAATGGTAATAATGTAACATAGAATTGCTGTCTGGCCAATAGGAATGTGCTTCAGTGTTTGAAGTAGTGAACTTAGGGCCTACGCCTCAACTGAAAGTTAATAGCAGTTGTTTTTTTTAACTCTCACATAAGAAAAGCTCAACAGGTATTGATGTATTTTTTCATGTGACATCTGGATTCACAGGTGCCTTTAAATTTATAAAAAAGCACTGCTAGGATTCACTGAAGAAACAATGCGAGGAATATATTTTCTATGAGTTTAATGCCTTCTAACTTAGATCAACAAAATAAATAATCCAAAATATAAAACTTGAATAGAGTAACTAAAACAGACACAATAGAGATACAGGTATGGTGATATAATCCAATAGTAAAGAAGGACATTAAATAATCCACATGGAAAATTGACTGATGACTTGTGACTATCCCCCTGCAATAGTTACTTTGACATCTTCTTAACTTATATAATACAGACGTTACTTCAAAAAAGAAGATGATTACATCCTACTCGTCATGCATTTAGTCATGCATATTAACCAATGACCTAAATTCTGCCAAGTCACTGGTTTTCCTGGCTAGCCCAGGCAAACCATTCCATGCTCTAATAGCACTAGGGAAAAAGGAGTATTTGTACAAATGTGTCCTAGCATATGGAACGATGAATGCGCCTTTATCTTTGTGTCTTTCTGAGTATTTTATTAAATTTTTTTGTATTTGAAGATTATGGTTCAGTGTTTTATGTATAATTGCTACTTTACTTTTGAAGGCTTTCTAAATTTAGCGATTTTACTGAAGGCGTCACTCCAGTCAAATGTGAATATTCATTTGTTATGAATCTCACTGCTCTATTTTGTGTCTGCTTCAGTTTCTTAATGTCCTCCTGAGTTGAGGGGCCCCAAACAGAGGATGCAAATTCTATTATTGGCCTAACCAAGGTTAAATAACATTTAGTTTTATATTCTTATTTGATTTATAGAAATTTCTTTTAATAAACCCTAATGCTTTGTTTGATTTTTTGATAGTTATCTATTTACATAGTAGCATATATAATTATATTTATAGACAGTTTCTCAGAACTAAGGTAATAGTATGACACTACTAGCTACCTGTAAATAATTCTCAGAACTAAGGTAATCTTATCTTATATGATAAAGACGTTACTGCAAAAAAGAAGATTATGTCCTATGACACCACTAGCTACCTGTAAATAATTCTCAGAACTAAGGTAATAGTATGACACTACTAGCTACCTGTAAATAATTATCAGAACTAAGGTAATCTTATCTTATATGATAAAGACGTTACTTCAAAAAAGATGATTACGTCCTATGACACCACTAGCTACCTGTAAATAATTCTCAAAGTCTGATTTTTTTCCTTCTGTAAAATCATGTTTGTTTGTTCCAAAAGATTTCTTGGCTGGAAGTTGACATTCTAACAGTTCACCTGAAAACGAGCCATTACACACTTCAAGATTACAAGATACTTTCCTGAGAAATCAATTTATATAAATACTTCTGATTAATCTATTTATGCTGTGGAAAAATATGCAGGTCGCAACTAGATTTGGGTAGTCATGTGAAACACTGCCCTCATCCTTTATTGTTGGAATGGAGGATATTGCAATTATTTATTCTGTGATTATTCTAGACAATGCCTAATCCACATTGCCTGTTCTCCAAGACCATTAGAGAGTGTATCCAGCTCACCTCTCCCAGACTTAAATTGAAGAAATGATTGTTACTGAGCTTCTTTACGCAGATGTTTGCGTCCTTCTTGCTGTTAATGAGTTTGCTAATGCTGCTTCCTTGTTACATCTATCTTTCCATATAAAAATGGAGTCATGCTTCACAGGTCCACAAATGGAACTAAGCTTTCCAAATCAATGCGAATGGTCACCTCCTTAATTTTGTTGACCACTTCATGCACCTGGGCAGCACAGTGTCCAAAGATGTATCACTGCCAAGAGAAATAGGCCAGTCTGGACAGTGTAGAAGAACTACTTACCTCAATCATACTGGATCAGACACCTATCCTGTATGGGTCATGACAAGGGTGATCTTTATAAGAGGATGATCTTTATAAGTGAGCTTGAAGGAGGACAGTGTAACAGAGGTGCCTCTTGGAAGTGTTATAAAGATTGACTCAGGCAGCGTTAAATCTGCATCAGATGTGGCAAAATATGCAGGTCACAACTGGGTTTTTGCACGATCACGTGAAATACTGCACACATCCCAAATCTTCAGAATTCAGACAAAGCCTAATTATGTTAGCCAAATGTATTACTAATCTATGGTACCAGCAGGGTATTATTAAAAACAACCCTTCACAAAACAAAAGATTATTACTTCTTATGCATAAGAATGTGTTTTTTTAGTACATCATATTCATGAGTAATTGTATTTAATTAAAAACATTAAAGACAATCTGAAACCTACCATGGAATTCTGTCAACTTCTGCTCAAGTACATAAAACTCTGCATATCTCCTGCACACAAAAGGATAATAACTTTTAAAAACATGAAATTGATAAGACTGTTAAAAAAAGTATGAATTGTGTACTGGTCAAATAAATAATGAATGGAATGAGATTAAAGGAAAATGTCTATAATAAATAGGTTATTAATTACCAACATAAAAAAACAACAACTAACCTGGCCACAGTCCATTGCTGTTTTCTTTCTTCCCCTGATTAAAACACAAATAAAAACATCATTCAATATTGTGCTAAACAAATGATAATTACACTGCATCTAATATATGGCCTATCTGGGAAAATAAATATATAAGTCTGGAGACAGATCCAAAATCCTCAACCCAACTATTGTCCCAACAAAATCCTCAATCCAACCATTGCCCCAACAAAATCCTCAATCCAATCATTGCCCCAACAAAATCCTCAATCCAATCATTGTCCCAACGAAATCCTCAATCCAAAAATTGCCACAAGAGCCACCTACGCTTGCAAGACGTGAAAATCTTCCATAAAGGTGGGGGAAAAAAGGCTAGCTTGACTCAGCAGCGATGATGATCCTGTCACCAATAAACAAATCCTTTCCTGTACTTCCCTTGCCCCTAATTGAAGTGATGACCAAAATATGTAAAAAAAAAAAAAAGGTTTTACATGTTTCGGGTGTTCACAATTTACTTCCTAATCCAAACCTCCTGTAGGACGATGTGGGATGGCAGTGGACAGGGCTTGAACTTGGGACCATTGATAAGTCTGAAGGACAGTCCAGCTCGCAAACCTCATGACCAGGCAGCCATGCTTATCAAAGACAAGCATAAATTGGAGGCTGAAACCCAGTAACCGTGTCTCAACAGTCTAACATAGTGTTGCACCCTCTTAGAAGAACTAAAATCTGTAGCTGGGAACGGATATATATAAAAAATATATATATAATTCATTAATCTTTACCTTCCTCCACATCTAGCCTCCTAATATCAATGATGAAAACAAAATACTGTTTTCTAGGGTTTTCTGGGTCTGGCCTTGCACCTATTCTGGGTATAGTAACCCTCCAGGAGCTGAGGTCATGCATGGAGTGATCACAGTCTAAGCTTGCATCCTCAAGTTCCTCTTCAACACATACAGATGGCTGCTATTGAGACAAAACAAAACATGATGGTACTTTGTAAAAAAAAAGAGTATTAAGAAAATTTTTTTTGAAATTGTTAAGTACGTGACTTCATGCTAAATGAGTACAGAGACTTATTTTACAGAAACTGAACACAGACTTACTTAGAGATACTGAACACAGACTTACAGATACGGAACACAGACTTACAAATACTTAACCAAACTTACAGATACTGAACACAGACTTACAGATACGGAACACAGACTTACAAATACTTAACCAAACTTACAGATACTGAACACAGACTTACAGATACGGAACACAGACTTACAAATACTTAACCAAACTTACAGATACTGAACACAGACTTACAGATACTGAATTTAAGGACATCCCATCTAAAGCTGGTTCGATGTTATTTGACAATCTTTCATCTGGTGTAAAAAAAAAGTTTTATTTCTATAATGGAAAGGCTTAAAAGAAAATAAAAATACTAGACTACTTACTATCTAGCCAACTATGGAACAAGTTGATTGATACGCTATATTTTATGGCAGATTTAAAAGAAAAGATACCAAACATTATAAAACACCTAGCAGGAACATCCTGGGGAGCCAAATAGAAAACCTTAAGACAGTTATGCACTGGATACGTCAGATCTGTCATGGATAACTGTCTTTCCATAGAAATAGCAGCCAGCAAAACCTATCAATCATCATTAGATACAATCCAAAACCAAGCCTTGCGGCTAATTAGTGGAGGTATAAGAACTACTCCCACAGCAGCCTGTGAAATAGACTCCAATACTGAACCTCTTAACAGAGCAGCATTAGAAGCTATTGAGAGATACAGAAGGTTGGAAGATGACTATCCTAATAAACCACTGACACAGAAAAAAAAAAGAAAAAACAAACAAAAGATGCAAAGAACTCTGATACACCTTACTGATGAAGTAGCCCTAAAACACCATCTACCCAACAACAGAGAAAAAAATTACAAGATTTTCGAACATAGCCTCTGGACATTCACTACGTTCATTTATAATAAAAAATCATGATTTTCAAAGAATCAAAAGAAAAATAATGGTTGATTATTAGACCATCAGAGTTAACTACAAATCTACCTGCAGATTAAAAAAAATCTTTAAGCTAACTACAAAACTACCTGCAGACTTGAAAACATCTTTCAGCTTATTTCCGAACTGAGCTAATGTGAAATCTTTTTTCTTAGTTTGCCTGAAAAAAAATGAAAGCAAAACTAGACATGAATTCATAAACAAATTTACTTGATAAATTGGTCACAATATATTTGGTGGCAATAAACTTGAAAACAAGTTAGATTCATATGTATACAGAAATAGGATCTTTTTAGCATTTATATGTTTTAACATTCAGATTTTCATTAGATGAAATATGTTTTCTGAATCAAGATTGCACAAAAATCGTTAAGTTATTAAGAAGAAAAAAAAACTAGACAGAACTTTTCAAATTATGTTAAATGTAATACTCAACATTTTCCAAGTGCAAATCAAAAGTCATGAATACATTGTGTTAGTCAACTCTTCAACAGAAATAAAGAGAAACCATAAAAAGAATCAGAAAACATTCTCACATGAAAGATTTGACAAGTGACAGGTAGAATCTGTGTAGGTTAGTGAGAGAAAGATATTATACAATTGAAAGGGTTGTAGCCACATTAAAGTTTACAAACTAAATCTATGCAATCTTTACAAAAATATCAATCCTACAGAGATTAACATTAACAATATCAAATCCAACAGAGAACAAAAATGACATGATAAAAACTCTAATGAATGGTTGTGGAAGCACACCAATAAACTACACACTAAATACTAACTTCAAATATATATAAAAAGAATATAAGCATATGAACTATGTTTTCTAATATGGCCAAAGCACAAAAATGTGTCCATTTTATAACCTTGAATTTAGGAAAAAAAAAATATGTCCTCTTATTTTTCCTGCATGCCTGTGACGTGGTATAAATTAAGCTTGTATATAAGTAAATGTGCTGGACTTAGTTGTCAGAGGCTATTTGAGACGCATGCCATTAGAAGTATTTTATAGACAATGGGAGCTTAACCCCATTGACACCCCTGGCCATGACAACCTTTGAAAGTAAATATGGAAATTTAATGTTAGACATCTCTATGTAATGCTCTAGCTTACAGGGCTCTGGTTATTTATAAACATTTTAATTTTACAAAAGAACTATTGCTTATTTTTTTATTTTTAACAAGATGAAGGTTCATACAAAATGATAAATCTATGATCAATTATAGATGACATTATTCTCATGTGCTCTAGAAAAAAAGAAGAGGTTTCTCCATTATTCATGCATTCATGAACATGACATGTAGCAACATCTTTTTCAAACCAAAATGTCTAGTGAAAATTTCACACCACCAGTTTCAATTAGTTTTGGCTCCGTTGAATGGGTTAATTTTTAGACTCATGATTACAATAAAGAAAACAACACACACATTATCAAATGATCATACCCAAAGGTTTAGAGAAACGAATGTTAGCTTCGAAACATCAAAGAAAACTAGTGTTACAACACTAAGGACAGACATACTTCAACACTGCTGACATCTAATGAAAGTAGTCGAACCAAGCTATATTACCAAATATTACAATCAATGTTCCTATGTGTTGTTTATATATATATATATATATATATAAATTAATTCAACTAAAAAAAAGTTTAACATAAATTTACCCCTTAAAAAAAATGTGTCCCCTTAAAAAATTGTGTCATAGGCAAAGCTTACACCCCAAAATATGTAGGCTACATTAAGAGATTTATGTTGTCAAAAGTTGTAAATAGAAGCTTTAATATTTAAGATTAAGCCTTTTAAAAACCCTTGAATCATAATTATATAGTTTCTATTGTCCAAATAAGAAACTTCATTATTCCCTCCATTATGTACTTCCAGCTAAAAAAATGAAATTTTTCTATTCCAATGCCAAAAGTTATTATGTCAGTAGTTTAAGAATAAAATGACTATTTAAACAATGTAAAACATTAAAAATATTCAGACGTCTGCTGGAAATAAAAACTAGGAATGAGAAAAAGAGTCATTCTCTGAAAGAAATGAAACAAAACATGGAGCAACATAAACACTGTCAACATTACCTAAGACTGTTCAGTTTACCACCAAAGAAACTTAAAAGAGAAGAACAGATATGCAGATTATATTTAACCAAATTATTGATTCCTTTTATTTCAAAAAAAAATAAATTATGTAAACAAATATGATAAGTGATATTGATTAGTAATGCTGTTAGATAAGGTTTTTTCTTTATCATTTCATTAGCATTATTGTTTTGTTTTGTTAATTATAATGCAGTATTGTATAACAAATTTATGGCTGCCTGGTTAGGTGGTAACAGCTCTGTTCAGATTGTGTTGGTCCAGGGCTCAAACCTTCAAACTCAAGCCCACAGCCACCTCCCTGCCATCCTGCTTTGACATAATAATCTTCATTTCTAAAGGAACGCCTGATAACTTACCTACCAAGTCCTCTAAGGTAATAAAGCTAATTTTATCAATGGATGCATAAGACACTGACATGTAACCTAATCTATGTTGGAGTTCAGTGACACTATAATGAGACTGACAATAAATGTTTCAAAAACATTATCTTTTGGGTTCTCTTTAAAGACAAAAAGAGTTATCTGAGAATAGCTTTTCCCATTCCCAGCATGCATCCAAAATCAAATAGCAAAATGATTCAATATGTAGACCAATGGTTAGCAAAATATGTCAGTTGGTCAACATGACATGATAAGGCACATTTGCTAGCAACTCTCTCAAGAGTAAAGAGAAGATAACTTCCTCTTTACCAATATAGACTACGGAGCTTTACTTACATCTCTTATCAACATAGCGGAGAACTACCCCTACAGAATAACATCATCTCTTATCAACATAGAGGAGAACTACCCTTACAGAATAACATCATCTCTTATCAACATAGCGGAGAACTACCCTTACAGAATAACATAATCTCTTATCAACATAGCGGAGAACTGCCCTTACAGAATAACATCATCTCTTATCAACGTGGCAGAGAACTACCTTTACAGAATAACATCATCTCTTATCAACATAGGGGAGAACTACCCTTACAGAATAACATCCTCTCTTATCAACAGAGAAAGATGATAGTTTTACTTACATCAGGGGGAAAAACTCCAAAACCTATCTTATAAATTACAGGTGTTCCTTCAAAAAAAAGATAATTATGTCCTACACCTTTAGTTGTACTCAGGCAACCCATTTCTGCTCTAACAACTCTAGGGAAGTAGATGCACGAATAGAAGTGTCTCCCAGCATAAGGAATAAGAAATGTGCCTTTATTTTTTTTTTTCAGTGTTTTAAAAGATTGTTTTTTTTTGCATTTGTAAGTTATGATTCTATTTTGTATGTATTTTTTCTAATTTATTTTTTAGTTTTATCTCTTGAGTGCCTATAAATTTAGAGATTTTACTCAACTGTAAACTATGGGAAATAACTCTCAAACTATAGGTCTTATAACAAATTAGAGAAAGGTATTTTCAGGCAAGACTATCACACCAACCTTGACATTTGTTTAGTCAACAGTGCATTCGGTCTGTCCCCACATATCATACTGTAATACTGAAAAGAAAAAATTCAGTTTTGACATTTTTTCCATACAATTAAAACACAAAATGCAGACAAGAGTTGCAATCAGTTTGAAATTGTAAAAAAAATGATTCAATGTTAGAAGCTTACATCGTCGCTTTGATGGAACATTGGGAGGAAATTGTTTTCTAGAAGATTGTAGGCATGTTCATAGGCTCTGGACAAAGAGAAGCATTTATATGAATTAGATTTGTGATCCCTTTTTTTGTACAAATTCACACATAAAAGTTATCCATTTATAAACAATACACAAACACTGGTAGACTAATGGAGATTTTCTTGATAAACTAAGCAATGTCAAGGACACTCAATTAAACTTCACTGTTGCCAAATAAAAATAAAAGAACTGAGACGTACTATTAGCAATATCTCAATGGGTAGCATTAGTACCTTAGTAACAAATCTCCTTTAGCTAGTTTCCATTTGTTTTTAACTAAGTTTTGTCATAAAGTGAAAGTGGGAATCGTGGTTGAGAGGTTAAGTAAGCTTGAACTTGGCTTGGCTACCTATGAAGGGGGCTCAAGGTTCGACACCCGACTCCAGCAGAGTTGTGTTTACTGAGCGCCTAAAGGCAGCACAGAAAACCTTCTCCCAGATACCCCCCCCCCCCCCCCCCCCCACACACTGGTCCACAAATGAGATTGGACCATAGTGCTCTGAACATGCTATAAGCATGAAAGTAGCGCTATATAAAAGTTATAATTAATTAATTAATAAAGTCTGATCTTTTTCTATATTGGAATTATTTAGTGCTAAAAATTTAATACTGAAGCATTAAAAAGTGCATAATAATTATCATGCACATTTTTTTAAACATAACGTATCAACATTTCATTCTGTACACCAGATACACCAAAAAAAGCTAGCTATTTATAGCTTTTCCCCCATAATGGAAAAAATCTGTAATAAAAATCTCTTTTGAAATTGTATATATTTGGAAAACAAATTAATTAAACAAACAAACAAAAGCTAACTTGAAACAATAAATACAGCTCAAGTGCAATGACTTACTTAAACAAAGGCGCTGATGTCCTTAGTTTAATCACCTGATCTGGTGGACCTTCCACAACTGTATTGTCAATTTTAAAGAAAAAACATAAATGATAAATTAATAGTCATAAAAAAACAGCACATTTTTACTATCAATCTTAATCTCGTATAAGATTCCTTGGTAAATGAATGAACATCTTTTCTAGAGCTGTTTATTGGGACACAATCACAAACTTATGAGGAAAAAAACTTTTGTGAGAAAAAATTTAACATACATATGATTAAATGTTTCTAAGGGCATAAAGATTACAAATATTTTTAACTCAAATACCTTCACGTAATGTTTCTATAATATCATCATCAAATTTGATTCGGTCCAAGGCATTAGGTGCACAGTAGACATTATATAAATCTTTGACTGTACTATGCAGATCTGAAAACTCACTCTGGGAAGCATCAGGATTTAATATGCGGCGATTGAAATCACCTGAAAGTAAAAGGTGACAACTTTGTAACAGGTTACATTAAGTAACAATTAACACGTTGTTAGCTGGTAACAAGTAACAGGTAACCACCAGGTAACAGATAAGTAGCGATTGGCCAGAACGAGGTTAAGGAGGGTGTCAACCTCTCCAACTAATGTCAGGTACCCATGAGATGGGTAGGAGGCGTGGTGGCTGAGCGGTAAAGCGCTTGGCTTCTGAACCTGGGGTCCCGGGTTCGAATCCTGGTGAAGACTGGCATTTTTATTTCGGGATCCTTGCGTGCCTCTGAGTCCATCCAGCTCTAATGGGTACCTGACATTAGTTGGAGAAAAGTAAAGGCGGTTGGTCGTTGTGCTGGCCACATGACACCTTCGTTAACAATAGGCCACAGAATCAGATGACCTTTACATCATCTGCCCTATAGACCACAAGGTCTGAAAGAGGAACTTTTTTTTTTACATGAGATTGGTGGGCTCAAAGGCACCCAAAGATCTGAAATAAAAGAAATTCCAGTCTTCACCAGGATTTGAACCCAGGACCCCCAGTTTGGAAGCCAAGCGCTTTACCACTCAGCCACGGTGGCTCCATGAATGGTTATAGTAGTTGACAAATAAGAAAACTTATTACCCTAAAAGTGTCGAAACCCAAACATTTGTGTTCTGTGTAAGGAGAAGCGATCACAGAAACTGAGAAACAAAGTCTTAACTCTTCCTCTTCTAATTAACATAGTATCGTTGATTTGACCCCACTAAATATAAGTAATTTTTGGATTTATAAACATTAATTTGTGTTATATAAAAAGAACATGCATTCTCCTATAATTCTATACCAGAAACTAACGCTTTCTGATGACAAACAATAATGTCATTGAAGTTTGAATCATGACTGGACAGAACGCACAAATTGGAAAAATGAACAATCGTCAGAAAATAATTACAGAGAGAAAGAGTTAAAAACAGACATAAATGTTTACTTCCAGAAATATTTTGACACATCTCACAAATACATAAAAACTAAATATTTAACCAGAGACCTATATTCGAAAGTGGGTAGTTAATTTGGAGCTCGAAGAAAACTAAGTGAAATGATATGTTTGAAATAATAAATTTTTTTCTTTTATGAAAATCTGTTAACCACAAGATTAAAAAAAACAGAAATGAAAGAGAAAAAAAAAGTGCCTTACTGCAAGCTAAACAAAACTGTAAAACATTGACCGCTGCCTCACTCTTCAGGAACTGCATGAAGGGATACAATAGTTCTGGGCATTCTGGGTTGATCACATCTTTTAATTCCAGACGCAAACACTGCAGTATACAGTTGAAAATCTAGTGAAATCTTCATCTTGTAAGTGTAATGTAAGTGTTAAATGATTCAAGTGGCCAGGTGGTAGTTAACAGTATAAGTCAAATCATAGTATGATATTTCATAAAATAAGTTGTTTTGTTTCAAAAGATTTTAATTATTTTTTTTAGGCCAGTATGTTGCATCGCAAGAAACATTCTTATAAACTGAGCCTTTTTTAAAAAAGAAACACAACAAACAAGTATATGACAACCTGGCCACTGTAACAATCAAATAAAGTCATTGGCCTTACTTTTCCTTAAAAGATAATTGTATTGGTCTAAACAAAAGCAATTTCAGACTTAAATTGCCCACCTCAGAATACCACTTTGACAGTAACAATATAGATGCAAACATGAACAACATTCACATATGTAACATATGCGCACTGTCACAGTCTTAGTTGACATTGCCTGATCTAAAGTTCACGTCATGTTAAGAGCTTAAAAGACACGTGGAATTCCTGATGTAGAAAACAGGAAGTAGAATGAATGAAGTTGACTTTGAGTCAGTTAAGTCAAGCAGTCAAGTTAAGTCAGTGAAGTCAAGTGGTATTCTTTGGACCGAGTGGTCAAGTATATTTTGGTCCGGGATGGACAGTAGCGACTTAGAAAAGTCTGTAGTAATTTCAGTTAGAAAGTAACTTGTGGGCAGTTGTTGCCAGTGGTCTTTTTGAGACATGTATTAGTTAATCTATATTTCCGCACAGTGTTACCCGCTGAGATAAGGACGTGTTTTGTAACTAACATATATTGGATACATTTGATACCGCTGTCATGCAGATAGGATTGTTTATTATTTCTTGACTTGCAGCACTAACAAGGAGTGCAGTATTATTATTATTGTGCTGTAAAATAAACTTCATATTTGTCTGCTGAAAACGGACTTAGGTCAGTTTATAGTATTTGTCTTGTCACATGTCAAGAGTACTTCAGGAAGCAAGAACCCAGCATTGCACGACATTCGCATTCTGCAACATTACACCATTCAACATTCATTTACACGCCCACACACACACATACAACCAACACTTTACGAATAAGGCTTCTATGCACTTCTCGGTGACAACAAATGACCTTGAAACACCCCCGACTGAAAGTGGGATAAAGAAGTTTTTCAATCTCTCTGTTCTAAGGCAAGAGCATTGAATAAAAATAGATTCACATAGACCAGCGGTTCTCAACCTTTTATGCTCGGCGTCCCCTTTTTACAATCCCCCACTCTACCTCGACCCCCCCCCCCCCACACACATACAGCAATAGAAGAATAGACAATAAAAATCCATATTTTCGATGGTCTTAGGCGACCCCTGGCAAATCGTCAATCGACCCCCAAGGGGGTCACGACCCACAGGTTGAGAACCCCTGACATAGGCTAAAAATAAACACAGCAAAATTTAAAAATTAAGTAAATTACAATGATTCAACATCTAAGAGGGGTTCTCAGTACACTTTAGATTTTCTTTTAAAGGTGCAGGAATATATTTTCTTTAGATAGTAGAGCTATAAATTTTAGATAGTAGAGCTATATATATATATATAATTTTAAAAAAGACAATTTCTTCCCCCCACACTAAATTCCAGCTAACTGATTCTCTTAAAAAGCAGCAGCTTTTCCTTTATGCTTTACAATGTGTCCACTGATAAGTGTCCAGTCACTTAACCACCTGGTCATTTAACTCTTTCTCTCCTAATTGACGATACCAATGTTGGGTTGACCTCGTTAAATTAATGTTTAATGTTATAAATCTTATTTTGTGTTCTATAAAAAGAGCATGCATTCCCCTTGAAGTCTAGACCAAATAAAACATGTTCTGGTAGCAAACGAAAAAGCTATTGAAGCTTAATCATAACAGGGGAGTGAAATAGTAAGGAGCAAAATGAAGAATTCTGTCAAAACGTGGGAAAATAATTACGGAGGGAAAGAGTTAATCTGTTACTTAATCAGCAGTCAGTAAATCCAATGCATTGACTCTAGGTACATCTCCTCCACCCATTTCACCCAACAAATGCACCAACCTCCTCTGCAGTGAGTCAAAAGAGGATGGTGTTGGCATGGTGATGGCAGATGTACTTTTGTAAAGAAATTCTACAAACAGTGTAAATGACGAGAAAATAATCTAGATAATATATGCTAATTATTCATACTTTAAACTTGTATATCTCACCACCACCAACCCCTTTTCTATCTTCAAATAAGCATCGGGCAGGCCTACAACAGCTTGAGAACTTGAAGAAACTTTAGCAAACATACAATGGAGTGAGGAAGAGGAAACACTTGTTAAAGAAGTCGAATTACGCAGTACAACTAAAGATACGACAAGGACAATTAAACAACTCTGTCGCTCTACTGGCGGTCCTCTTTTCTCATTGGTCAATGGATATTTCTTTTCGCCATTATCACAATTTCTGTGTGCATGGTAAAATAAATCTTTTTTTTTTTTTCAATTAAAAAAAAAAGAAATATGACACTATTAAAAAGTAATAGCCTGTATATATTTATTTCTGTAATTCCCTTTCCAAGTTTCTAGATCAAGTTTTTTTTGTGGGACATTTTATAGCTCACTGATTAAGTATAAAATTTAGCCCTATTTTTAGGTCCTATGCGATTAATACTTACTGACTGGTTGCGAGCCCTGGCCTGACTAAACTGACCTAGAAATGGCACCATTGGAGAAGGTGGTTCAGTAGCTTGAGGCGGCTAAGAAAATTTAAAAAAAAAAAACATTGGTCAAAAATGTTATTTTAAAAACTATTTTTGAAATGTATAAATTCAGATGAAGAAATTTTCAAGAAGAATCAACATTTCTTCACAAAGTTTTCCTGCTATTTATCGAACGACATTTGATGGATCTTTAAAAAGGTTCATTCTTATAATTCTAAAACTATCAGCTTTTCTAAACTACCATTTTAAAATCTATATCAAAATCTAACAGTTTCATGATGTTGACCAATGATCTATCAGGTCCATGTTATACTCACAGGCGTTTTATCAAAAAAGACTAGAAGTAAATTGTTGATTAAATCCTGAAAAGAAAAAAAAAAACAACAGTTCAACAAGATGACTTCAAGACATGTGGTCTACTGAAAAAAATACAAAACTATTGTTTCCAAGTCATCAGACCAAGGTTATATCTACAATGGAGTTTGGACCACATCTTATAACTAGAATGGAGTTTGGACCACAGCTTTTATCAAAACTGTAACTTGGACCACAAACTGATTTTCTTATATCTACATCTGAGATTCTCGGCTATCTACATTTGTTGAATTTTATGTAAAACTCAACCCATGAAGATCAAAAAGATTTTTTAAGCCAACAGCATATATTGATCATAAAAAAAAACCATGCTTTCATAAATTTATAGCTTGCTAGCTCAACATATTTGTCTAATTTTCTATGTTGGCTAAGATCATTAAGAATCTGTACTTTTTTTTTATCTTATGCAACACCATGCTATTAATTTCATAAAAGAGGAATTAAGTCAGAGAAAGCAGAATGCAGGTCATGGGGCGCTTGTACGTTACAATAAAGTCAATCATCCCAGATGCAAACCAAGCTGCTGGCATATAATAAATGTAAGAGACACTACAAGACCATTGAGAATATGATGTAATGGGGAAAAAAGGGATAAAACAGAACTTTTTCTCCTAAAAAAATAAGAGAAGTAAAAGAATTGAGTGAAGTTTTTAAAAATATTAAAGAATATCTTTAAGAAAATTGAGTGAAGTTTAAAAAAATATTAAACAATATCTTTAAGAAAATTGAGTGAAGTTTAAAAAAATATTAAACAATATCTTTAAGAAAATTGAGTGAAGTTTAAAAAATATTAAACAATATCTTTAAGAAAATTGAGTGAAGTTTAAAAAAATATTAAACAATATCTTTAAGAAAATTGAGTGAAGTTTAAAAAAATATTAAACAATATCTTTAAGAAAATTGAGTGAAGTTTAAAAAAATATTAAACAATATCTTTAAGAAAATTGAGTGAAGTTTAAAAAAATATTAAACAATATCTTTAAGAAAATTGAGTGAAGTTTAAAAAAATATTAAACAATATCTTTAAGAAAATTGAGTGAAGTTTAAAAAATATTAAACAATATCTTTAAGAAAATTGAGTGAAGTTTAAAAAATATTAAACAATATCTTTAAGAAAATTGAGTGAAGTTTAAAAAAATATTAAACAATATCTTTAAGAAAATTAAGTGAAGTTTATAAAAATATTAAACAATATCTTTAAGAAAATTGAGTGAAGTTTAAAAAATATTAAACAATATCTTTAAGAAAATTGAGTGAAGTTTAAAAAATATTAAGCAATATCTTTAATAAAATTGTGTGAAGTTTAAAAAAATATTAAAGAATATCTTTAAGAAAATTGAGTGAAGTTTATAAAAATATTAAACAATATCTTTAAGAAAATTGAGTGAAGTTTAAAAAATATTAAAGAATATCTTTAAGAAAATTGAGTGAAGTTTATAAAAATATTAAACAATATCTTTAAGAAAATTGAGTGAAGTTTAAAAAAATATTAAACAATATCTTTAAGAAAATTGAGTGAAGTTTAAAAAAATATTAAACAATATCTTTAAGAAAATTGAGTGAAGTTTAAAAAAAAAAATTAAGCAATATCTGACTTGTAGACTGTTTCATGGACCAGGATGCTAACCTATACAAAAGTTTGCCTATATCTGTCAACATTTTTCTTAGGATAAAAGTTATAATCTGACTAGCAAAAGAAGACTGGTAAAGTACGTAGAGCTACTCACAGGATTAGCTATGGCATCTAGAGTTGGCAATAAGACAGCTCCTGCCAACAGCTCTCTCACCAAAGCACAAGTACTCCTGTCAAGAAGGACAACTGATTTAAAAATAAATTAGCATCAACAAAATAATGAGAGAGAAATTACAGGTTTAGTGAATGAAATAGTTTGATATAGATTTTGTTATTTATTTATTAAAACTAATAATTGTAAAATTTATTTACTTCGTAAAAGCAAAAACTGGAACATATAAACCAAAGGAACTAGATAACAGAATACTTTTATCTTATTATTCTATACAAAATAAATAATCTAAAACCTATGAAAATGTTACTGTCTCACACTAAATCTCACATAGGCCTATACTATAATTTATTATGTTCCAATGACTTTGACCAAAAAATATGTGCTGCCATAACTTTAGCATGATATAAAGCTAATTTGATTTTAAATTAATATAAAAAAAAAAAACAGCATGATTATTATTTTTCTTTAGAGATGACGCTATTGAAAATAAAATTCTATTTTGTTCAATTCCATATTGAAATGTATACAAGCATTTGCTGCTGCATAGAAAAGAAAACAAAAGAATGATAAAAAGAGAAAACCTTTAGAAATGTGACATAAATTTAAAACCATCTTGACACAATGTGTTACTTTTGCAATTGGTAGTTGTGCACAAAATATTTAAACAAATAAATAATTATTCATGTGTAAGGGAAATCCAAATAGAAATTTGATAAAATTGAAACGAAATCAATGTAAATAAATCCTTCTAAGAGAAATTCAAGAAAAATAATAGATGTTGAAAAAATAAAAACATACAAACTAAATTTTTTCCCCAACTATTACATTTACCGTATTTTTCGCCGTAAAAGACGCACTTTTCCTTCTCCAAAACTGGGGGGGGGGGGGGGGGGGGGGGGGGAAGTTGGTGCGTCTTATACGGCAAATACACATTTTACATGCATTAAAACTGCCCCCAACTTTGTGTGGCGCTTACTCGCAGTCCTTTCCTTATGCAGTGTGTGCTGCGGGCTGGATTTGGGGCACGTACTGCGGGCTGTGGTGACTTCTGTGACCCTCCCTGCACGGCCAGGCTGTGTGTGTTCGGGCTTCCCTCTCCCTCCTATAGCGCGCCATGCCCCCCTCCCGACAGTCTAACCATGTGCTGCACGGGCATCATGCTGAGCTTACTGCCGGTACACACCGCCCTCCCTACGTCATAATGTGCCGTCTGGGTAGATGACAGACAACGTGTATGGTGTATGTGAGAAAGTGATCAGGCGGACCAACTAGTACAGTATTTGGTTCAAAATCTTTTTTTTCTAGATTTTCCTCCTTTAAAATTGGGTGCGTCTTATATGCCGGAGCGTCTTATACGGCAAAAAATACGGTATATTTCTAACACAAGAATTAATTACTTTTTTAAAAAATGTGCGTCTACTGTAGGTAAAGAAATAAATTGTCTATAAAATAAATTTGTAAAAAAGGTGAGAAAGGGAAAGCAGGAAATACAAACATAAAAACATTTTTTAAAAACTGTGAACACAAAAGCTTAGAAACAAAATTAAATGTTCCATTATGAAAACAAAAAAAAATGCTTAGAAATTTAGTGATGAAAAGAAACAAAACAAAATGCAACAACAAAATTTGTCTGGGTAATTTTTCTTACTTCAACACAGGGACAAAATTGTCCATGTCATAATCATCTGCTTCAGTAAAGCAAGCGCTAGTATACAGAAATCAAGCTTTTTAATGCATATGATTTACATTAATCTTAGTATTAATTAAGCATGACCTATACAAATTACAAGTTCATATTTGTACTCAAAAGAACACTTTTTAGTAAAACTAAGAATAATTATTTGAATAATAATAATATCTTTGTCTACCACTCTTATTTTTTATATTTATAAAAATCTTGAATATACAAGCATTAATAACTGCTCATTTAAATAGGAGACATCAGCACATACAAAAAATCATCACAGTCCAGAAAGGGTAAAAAGCACAAAACTTAAAGGCCGTAAACTCAAAGGGAGTATTCATTGTTTAAAGATGGAAATCTCATAAAATCTCAAGTACAAAGCAATCTATACCTGGAGTTAAGAGCCTGAGGCCGAAGGATGTAAGGAAACAAAGATTCCACAAGCCTCCTCAAGTATTCCAGCTCAGCTTTTCGACTCCACATTGCACAGTGAACATTGGAGCCCATAAAATCCAAAACAATTTGCTGGATGTCCCCTTTATAGTCAGCTAATGAGACAAACAAAAAGAATCACAAGTCAGAAAAGTGTATGAATAATGTGTTTACAACATTAGAAAATATGGGATTTAACTCTTTACTAATTTAATGTTAGATTTAGATACGAAGACAATGATAAATTATAAATAAAGTTAAAAAAAACAACAACTGTGAGGCAGATTCTATACAAAATATAGTTCATACAGATTTGTATGTACATATTTTAGTACAAAGGTGGACACAGGCTCTTTTGTTAAGTAACAGTACTTACTTTGTAAGCCTGGACACAAGTCATATGCTGCACACTAGTACAAAGCTGGACACAGGCTCTTTTGTTAAGTAACAGTACTTACCTTCTTTGTAAGCCTGAACACACAAGTCTATATGCTGCACACTAGCACGAAGCAACCTTTTTGTGACAAGCTCTGGGACATCCAACTATAAATGGAAGACAAAAAATATTGTTCTTACTTCCATATTCATTTTTGTAAAGAGTGTTTGTTATTCTACTTATTAATATTTCTATAAAAACCTTTTTCATCCTCCTAAACATGACAGATGCTAGAAATCTAAAATTTGTTCTCAGTTCATCCACAAATTCGTCATCTTCAGATAGTTCTCTGAAACAAATTTTTTTTACTGCTATCAAATAATGGTCAAGATATTATAAAACATACCCTGATAAATATAAGAATAGGAAGGTCTATATAAAAGCTCACAAAAAATGTGCAAATATTGTAAATACCTGTACCAGGTGTAAACAAACTCTTTGAGTACAATGTTGAAAAACTGAAAGAAAAGACAAATTAAATTCTGTCATATGACTTATCAATGATAATCAGTAACTTAAAATCTGTAACAATCTGAATCCTTAAAACTCATATAACAGCACTTTCGAAGGCATCTCATTTGCTGCTGCTGCGGCATTTCACGTCTTCTCATGTGACTAAAGAGGCCAATATTTGATACACAGCAGAGGTCACAGGTTGGGCGTCTGTAATCACAAGGCGCAGTTGCACTTCCACCTCATTTCATCTACAGCTTTGAAATGCCAGTATACCAATAGGCATCAGGTTTTATGAACAGCACATGTACTACTAGGAATTAAAACTATAAATAAATGTCATGTTGGCAGATTATCAGGCTCTCTAAAACAGTGACAGACTATTATCAATGAATCTGATTGTAAAATGATTTAGATCTAAAAAAGTGTTCTAAAACAGTAGCAGATATTATCAATGAATCTGATTGTAAAATGATTTAGATCTAAAAAAGTGTTCTAAAACAGTAGCAGATATTATCAATGAATCTGATTGTAAAATGATTTAGATCTAAAAAAGTGTTCTAAAACAGTAGCAGATATTATCAATGAATCTGATTGTAAAATGATTTAGATCTAAAAAAGTGTTCTAAAACAGTGACAGACTATTATCAATGAATCTGATTGTAAAATGATTTAGATCTAAAAAAGTGTTCTAAAACAGTAGCAGATATTATCAATGAATCTGATTGTAAAATGATTTAGATCTAAAAAAGTGTTCTAAAACAGTAGCAGATATTATCAATGAATCTGATTGTAAAATGATTTAGATCTAAAAAAGTGTTCTAAAACAGTGACAGACTATTATCAATGAATCTGATTGTAAAATGATTTAGATCTAAAAAAGTGTTCTAAAACAGTGACAGACTATTATCAATGAATCTGATTGTAAAATGATTTAGATCTAAAAAAGTGTTCTAAAACAGTGACAGACTATTATCAATGAATCTGATTGTAAAATGATTTAGATCTAAAAAAGTGTTCTAAAACAGTAGCAGATATTATCAATGAATCTGATTGTAAAATGATTTAGATCTAAAAAAGTGTTCTAAAACAGTAGCAGATATTATCAATGAATCTGATTGTAAAATGATTTAGATCTAAAAAAGTGTTCTAAAACAGTGACAGACTATTATCAATGAATCTGATTGTAAAATGATTTAGATCTAAAAAAGTGTTCTAAAACAGTAGCAGATATTATCAATGAATCTGATTGTAAAATGATTTAGATCTAAAAAAGTGTTCTAAAACAGTAGCAGATATTATCAATGAATCTGATTGTAAAATGATTTAGATCTAAAAAAGTGTTCTAAAACAGTAGCAGATATTATCAATGAATCTGATTGTAAAATGATTTAGATCTAAAAAAGTGTTCTAAAACAGTGACAGACTATTATCAATGAATCTGATTGTAAAATGATTTAGATCTAAAAAAGTGTTCTAAAACAGTAGCAGATATTATCAATGAATCTGATTGTAAAATGATTTAGATCTAAAAAAGTGTTCTAAAACAGTAGCAGATATTATCAATGAATCTGATTGTAAAATGATTTAGATCTAAAAAAGTGTTCTAAAACAGTGACAGACTATTATCAATAAATTGGAATGTAAAATTCTATAAAACAAACAGCTGTTCTAAACTACTGAAAGGAAATAGTCTGTTGAGTGTTAAGAGAAATGTCTTGCTAAGGCCAACAGCGCTTTTGGCCACCTTCAAAGAGTATGGTGGTGTAGGTCTCTTCACCGAGCAACAAAAATCAATGTTTATGAGGCAGTGGTTCTCACCACACTTTTATATGTCTCTGAGACTTTTTACTATTGAAAACATTTAAGACTCCTCGAATATTTCCTCAAAGGTGCCTTTGTTCCATAGTGGGCATATGTTGGCAAGACTACATTACAAATAGCCATGCTCTACTGAAGACAGGTGTGGACAGTATAGAAGCACTAATTACATAGCTGCACTAGGTCAGCCACTTATCCCACAAGGGGACAACTGCATGCCAAATGTGATCTTCTTAGGTGAGCTTAGGAGGAGGAGGAGGGCATAACATAGGTGCCCCTGTAGGTGCTATTAAGATCCACTCAGGCACCATTTTGCCCTCAGTGGCATAGAGGAAAGGGGTAGATGGCCTAAAAAAGAAACAGACAGCACTCATAAAAGCTTGAACCACACATTTGAGACCCAAAGAAAAACTTTTGGTAGAAGATAGGTGCAAAAAACTAAAAGAAAACTTAAACTAGACCCCAAGCGCCAATGGCTTTGTCTGCTTCAGATGTGGAAAAATATGCAGGTCACAACTGGATTAGCATAATCATGTGAAACACTGAAATCATCCTTAATCTTCAGAACCAAAGACATTGCCAATCATTGTGGGTGCACTTGTGAAACAAAAAGTGTGAAAAGCTAGGAAGCAGTTAAGTTACCTCATGTAATGCATCATCCACACTCTTGTGTATATCTAAGTTTGTCCAAGGCTGAAAGGCTAAAATGTTCAACTCAGGCCTGAAACAACGAAACAATACATTAATAATAGTAATAAGTAAGGTGTAACTACTTAACTACCAGACAATAAGTTGTTTAATATTAGGCAGACCGATCTTATCTAGAACATTATTATAAAAAAATATCATAAGAAGTTACACTCACAGCATTACCACATTTAAAGGAACTTTTTGAACAAAAGTGTCTAAGAAAAATCAAAAAAAATCTTGGAAGACAACGGCCACCCACTCCATCAGAACTATGCCAGGTTGTCGCGAAGTGGGCGACTGCCGTCAATCAAAACAAGAACAGAGCGGTGCAAAACTCATTCGTACCTCACTCAATCAGACTATATCAACGCCATTTGTTGATCAGGAAACATGAAAAGGACCAAGATGCTTTTGTGTGGCAGCTGAATGAACTTTTTATGTTGTGTCTGTTGTATTTATTTGTATGTTTCTGTTGTGTTTTCTTTATATCAGAAAAAAGTCCTTGTAATCACAACAAATTTCCGTAAGGATCAATTTAGCAGTCTTAATCTTAGCTTTATATTAAAATTTTTAAATGTTCCTAAAATAAACCTGAAAAACAAATTGCTACCATATAGCTCTGTGTAATTTATGAAAATATTTTCCATGTTTTTTAAAAGAGTTACAATTAGTACATGATATATTAAATGAAACAGCATAGTTGAAATTTTAAAAATTTTCCTATGAAAACTATGACTATGAAAACTATTAAAACTATGACTATGAAAACTATGACACTAGTCATACTACAAGATGTTAAATGTTTAAAGTTGTGAACAGGACAAAAAAAAACAACACAAGGGATGAATATAAAAGAGGAGTTTATAAAGAACAACAAATTTAGATCCTCATTAGGAAGCCATATCCAAAAAGGTATAAACCACTCACCTGTGCCGTGGACATCTGCGTAAACCACACACTGTGCAAACTGTTTTCATCAGTGTCAACTCATCATCGCCAAGATTTTTGTGCTAAATAAAGAGTGATTCGAAACAATGCAGTATAGTAAAATTCATGCTACCTCTATTTTCAGTCTTTTATAAATTGAAAAACTCATCAAATTTTTAGGGTTCTGTTTTGAAATTTTTTCTTAAAATCCAAAATGAATATACATACCTTCGATTTTTTTGAGTAGACTGGAAGCAAATTTGGTAATACTGAGGTTGGGCTGCAAGAAAAGTAAAAGATCGTCATTTTCTCTATAGCTCATTAAGATATTAACTTCAGTTCAGTATAATTAAAGTTCTGAGACCACCACATAAAAAATCAAATAGTAGTGATTTTTTTAAAAAAGTTGTTTTTTTTTATAATTCTTTATGAAATACAATAAGTCTAAAGACATGGAATACAAATGAATTTTAAGTTAGACACTGAAAGTGCTTCATTACTTTCTACCCAGAAAACTCAAGTACCAGCAATTAGTGAAATATCTGAGATTGGGGTGGGAGTTACTTATTGATATGAAATAGAAACATAGGCATACCTAATATAAAAAAAATAAAAAAAATAAAGATAGTCCAGAAAGAGCCTGCAGTCATCATGAACTAAGCCTTTATGTTACATGTGTAAGTAATAATTATTTATAATCCTGTTTTTATTCTTATTGTAGTTTGTTGATCGTGACCCTTCTGTTACTATGTAAATGTGAGTGTCAAATATCAGGCACATTATTGTTTATAAGGTTATGAGGTGATTCAGTGTATTTCAGAGCCATTGCACAATGATGCATTATTAAAACAGGAGCCATGCTTCTCAACAATAAATTAGCCTCAAGAAATAAAAAAAATAGTAAAGTTCCCCTTTCAGACATCATCTGTGGCCTATGATTAATGTGGGTGTCAAGTGGCCAGCACAATGACCATCCACCTTTGCTTTACCCCAGCTAAGGTCAGGTATGCATTACAGCTGGGTGGACTCAGAGGCACCTAAAGACCCATTAAATTAAAAATCAAAGTCTTCTTATCACCCCCAAAAAAATGTAAGCCACCCTGTTACAAGAAAGGCATTAAAAAATACTTTAAAAAAAAACAAAGCTTATATTAAATGTTATTGTGTCAATTAGTTTGGATCAGTCATGTAATTGTACAGACAACTGACCTAGACATAATAAATCTGTGCGATTAGAAATATTTTTACCAACTGTTTTGTTTAGCTTTCTCAGTGCACTATGATCCTATTACTTTTCTGGACCAGTAGTGAAAGGGGGAGGGAAGAAGGGGGTATCTTGGTGAATGTTGACATGATCATTTTTTATTGCATAAAAAAATTTTCTCTTAGGGCTCCATTCAACTTATACCACATCTGTCAAGTATGATTTATTTCCCTAGTTCAAAATACTTAACAAAATTAATTACCAATAGTTAATTAACTAACTGGTTGATTTATTTTATTGATTCTATTGTTGTCAGGTAAAAGAAATAATTTTGCAAAAATTTCAGCTTGATCTGAGATTTGGAGTGGGAGAAATAACGTGTACAAACTTTTTACCAGACAGACACAGTGAGTTTATATAAGCTTTGTAAAAAGATAAGAGATCTATTTTAAAAAAATTAACAGCTTTACACTTACCCAAGTAAGCTATAAGCAAAAATAACTCCGATTATAAACACCCATAATATCAGAAAAATGTGAAAGAGGCTGAAAATGAATTTAAAATTTAAAAGTTTATTTTTTTTGGCATTTAAAATGACCAATAAACTAAAACAGGCATAAGATCTTAAGCATAAGCTCTAAGCAATTACAGTCTTAGTATTAATCTAGGTCTATAAAATCCTCTTTTAAATCTAGCTCTGCTCAATTACTAGATCTATCTCATCTATTAAAATATTATCTAGGTCAACTAGGTCTCTAGTACATTACTATGTATAGCCTAAGTCTAGAGTCTCTTAGTGATTCTAGGACCATCCTTAATCTCTACTCTATGCTCTTGGTCTATACTCTGACTCTCTAGAAATCTATTTAGTCCTAGCTTCTATTCTACTAGATCTCTTTAGGAGGAATATCTCAGCATCTGTAAATAATAGATCAAGATCTAGTCTAGCTAGAATCAGAAAAAATGTAAAGTATGCAGATCTAGAGTAACAGAAGTATAGATGAGGTCACTAGACTCATACTAGATGATCTAAATCTACATAATTGTCATAAGTATGACATAGATTCAGTCATAGATCTAGATTAAACTTTTTTTTTATTAAGACTTTTTAAAAACTCTATCTAATAACTATATTTAAACAAAACTTTTGAAATTATTGATTATAAATATTTAGATCTAGATTATATATATATACTGACTTGACTAGAACTAGATCAATATTAGATTATTAGAGTATTACTATTAGAGCTATCATATGATATGGTCTCAATTGTGTAACCCTCAGGCTTTATATTTATAACCTCTGATGTCGAGGACAGACACAGATGGCGAAAAAAAATCTTAGTTGATCACCAGCAGACAAAGGTCTTGAATGATGTGGCAAAATATGTAGGCTAGTAGTAGGTCACAGCTGGGGCTGCGTAGCCACAAGAAATACTGCATTCCTCATTAATCTTCGACTCGAAGACAAGCATTATTATCATTATCATATGGTTTGATAATGATGATCTTGTTGGTAGTTAGATTATATAGATGAAGATGATCTTATTCATTATTGATAAACAAAATGATACATTCTAACGATCCTATCTAAGAATATGAGACCTATGATTCATAACTATAACTATAGTATACTAATAATTAATACTACTACTGGCCGTACTACTATATTTAATAGAGACCTTAAGTTAAGAGAGTTTTAGTAGTAATAGTCCATATAAACAGTGTAATATCTAAAGATAACAACAAAAACCTATGGTCATACATTAAGTCTAAGAAAATGGAAGCAACAGGCATAGCGCCATTAAAAGATGAACATAACATAATACATAATGATAATGAAACTAAAGCAAACATCCTAAACAAATACTTTGCATCAGCATTCTCAGCCCCAGGAGACAAAGACATATTACTGAATTTAAACCAAGTAGACAACATAGAAGATATAGTAGTACAAGAAAATGGAATTAAAAAACTATTAGCCAACACCAAACCAAATAAAGTGTCTGGACCAGATGGTATTCCAGCTAGATTACTCAAAGAACTAAGCAATGAGCTAGCTCCAGTGTTCAAAATACTCTTTCAGGCTTCACTTAACCAGGGCAGAGTACCAAAGGACTGGAAAGAAGCTAATGTCACCCCCCTATTTAAAAAAGGAGAAAAATCTGACCCAGGAAACTACAGACCAGTATCACTTACCAGCATCACATGTAAAATCCTAGAACACATAATATGTAGCAACATCATAAACCACTTAGACAAACAAAATGTCCTCACACCATACCAACATGGCTTTAGGAAATATAGATCATGTGAAACACAACTAATAGGACTAATTGATGATTTTTCTAAAGGTTTAGATAATAGTGAACAAAAAGATGCTATCTTACTAGATTTTTCTAAGGCTTTTGACAAAGTTCACCACCATAGTTTGCTTAAAAAATTAAAATATTTTGGCATTAATGGTCCACTGCATCAGTGGATTAAAGATTTTCTGATAGGGAGAGAACAAACTGTAATAATAAATGGCTCTAAATCAACACAGATAACAGTAAACTCAGGTGTACCTCAAGGAACAGTCTTGGGTCCACTACTATTTTTAATTTACATAAATGATTTACCAAATTGTATTACTTCAGGAACAAAAGTCAGATTATTTGCAGACGATTGCATAATATATAGAACAATAAAAACAACACAAGACACAGATATTTTACAAAGAGAATTAGATGAATTACAGAAATGGGAATCAAATTGGAGCATGTCTTTCCACCCAGAAAAATGTCAGTTGTTAAGAGTAACAAAAAAACTAAAACAAATTAATTCCACTTATCTTATTCATGGCAAACCAGTAACACAGACTAAAAACGCAAAATATCTAGGTGTTATAATAAATGAAAAACTGTCATGGAATCCACATATTGATGAAACTATAAAAAAATCAAACAAAGCATTAGGATTTATTAAAAGAAATTTCTATAAATCAAATAAGAACATAAAACTAAAATGTTATTTAACCTTGGTCAGGCCAATAATAGAATATGCATCCTCCATTTGGGACCCCTCAACTCAAGAAAACATTAAGAAACTGGAACAGACACAAAATAGAGCAGTGAGATTCATAACAAATGAATATTCACATTTGACTAGAGTAACACCTATAGTAAAATCACTAAATTTAGAAAGCCTTCAGGACAGAAGACTCAAAAGTAAAGTAGCAGTTATACATAAAACACTGAACCATAATCTTCAAATACAAAAACAAAATTTAAAAAAATACTCAGAAAGACACAAAGATAAAGGCACATTCCTCGTCCCATATGCTAGGACAAATTTGTACAAATACTCCTTCTTCCCTAGTGCTATTAGAGCATGGAATGGGTTGCCTGAGCTAGCCAGGAAAACCAGTGACTTGGCAGAATCCTTTAAGTCATTTGTTAATATGCATGACTAAATGCATGACGCGTAGGACGTAATCATCTTCTTTTTTGAAGTAACGTCTGTATTATATATAATCTTATCTTATCTTATATAATATCTGACTGTGTATTTTATCTTTTATCTGACTTTTATCTGACTGTGTATTTTTATGATCTCATGGTCTGATAGACCAGGGATAATATCATAATCAACTACTAATCCAGGTCTGTTGGTTAAGAAGAGATCTAATGTGTTGTTTAATCTAGTTGGCTTTTTAATGATTTGATCTAAACTTAGGTTGTGTAAAGTTTCTATGAAAAGCTCATTTATGTCCTTAAGGTTTTGGTGTTTATCTATGGTTAGTGTTTTCCAATTTTTATCAGGTAGGTTGAAGTCACCCATAATCCAAAAAACTGCATTTTTATTTGTCTCTTTAAAGTGTAGTAATCTGATTACATAGTTCCTGCATGTATTCTAAACTAGAATATAAGTTAAGATACAACATATTTTACAATTTTACATAGAGTTCATAGAGTCTTTGGACTAAAATAGATTTCTAGATCTATGTTATGTATAGATTGAATTAGATCAAGACATCTAGACGTAGATCTAGATTTTCTAGATCTTTTTTTAATCTCTCGTTCACATTCTGATCATTCTCTGCTTACTAAAAACTTACTTGTAAAATAATAAATTAATAATTAAAAGAACTATGCAAGATGCTGTGAATTTCGAATGTCTCTGGGCATAGAATTTTAGCAGATACCAAGGAATCATTTTGGTACATGCATTTGAAAGCTAGATGTAGACTCTATAGCTAGATCTACTCTAGATCTCTGTATAACAGTGTATAGAATAAATACGATTATAAACAAACTCCCCTCCCCTACGCATCATTTTTCTCAGCCTTATCTCCCTTGTTCTTAAAATCTCCGGAAGTTTTCATTTTAGATCTAGCCTATATATTTATTTGTGGCTAGAATTGTAAAGATGTTTTTTTTTAACGCGTTGGTGAAAGATAAAAAAAAAACCACACACACATAGAAATATCACAATTAGGCAAGGCCGCTAAAATGAAACATTTGTATATTTTTAATACAAATTAAATAAATCTAGATCTTTATCATCATATGAAATACAGATGTTAGTTTAAAAAAAAAAGATGATCTAAACTCTGCTTTATGTTCTACGGTAGGCCTACCTTCTTAAATAGGCCTATAGCATTTTACTCATGGTCATGGACATAGTTGTCTAGTCTGGACTGCCGTCTCGATGGTTTCGAAACCAGCCTGCCACCATAAGAACACCCCCCCCCTTATCCCGCCGTCTTACGGGTGGTTTGGGCTGGGATCTTTTTTTTTTTTTGTAAATTATTTGCTTCACGTGTCTTATCTTATCTTATATAATACAGACGTTACTTCAAAAAAGAAGATGATTACGTCCTACGCGTCATGCATTTAGTCATGCATATATATTGACCAATGACTTAAATTCTGCCAAGTCACTGGTTTTCCTGGCTAGCTCAGGCAACCCATTCCATGCTCTAATAGCACTAGGGAAGAAGGAGTATTTGTACAAATTTGTCCTAGCATATGGGATGAGGAATGTGCCTTTATCTTTGTGTCTTTCTGAGTATTTTATTAAATTTTGTTTTTGTTTTTGAAGATTATGGTTCAGTGTTTTATGTATAATTGCTACTTTACTTTTAAGTCTTCTATCCTGAAGGCTTTCTAAATTTAGGGATTTTACTAAAGGTGTTACTCTGGTTAAATGTGAATATTCGTTTGTTATGAATCTCACTGCTTTATTTTGTGTCTGTTCCAGTTTCTTAATGTTTTCTTGAGTTGAGGGGTCACAAACAGAGGATGCCTATTCTATTATTAGGATAACCAAGGTTAAATAACATTTTAGTTTTATGTTCTTGTTTGATTTATAGAAATTTCTTTGAATAAACCCTAACGCATATCACAAGACCATGAGCAGCCTGAAGAACGTCCAAAACATATGTAAAACAAAACAAAAATAATAACAATAACGTCTTCTTATTATAAAATACAGACGTTACTTCAAAAAAGAAGATTATTACGTCCTACGCGTCATGCCTCTAGTCTTAAGTTCTTAAATTCTGCCAAATTCACTGGTTTTCTTGGCTGGCCCGGGCAACCCATTCCATGCTCTAATAAATGGCACAAAGGAAGAAGGAACCTCTGTGATTAAAAATTGAAAACAAAATGTTGCTCCTCATGTTTTACAAAAGCGTTTTCTGTATAGAGATTAGTTTAGCTATTATTATTTTTGCCTCCTCCCCCCCCCCGATTGTGGGAGGGACATTAAAAATTAAAATATACTACGATTTCCGCCATTATCAAGGAACATTATTGCTAAGTTTTATCAAGAGCTGAGGTAGGTACTGGAATGACATGGGAGCAGATGAAGAAAGCTGCTCAGAACCGAGTTCGGTGTAGAGGTGTGGTTGCAGCCCTATGCTTCCCTAGGAGTACACAGGATTAAGTCAAGCAAGTCAAGTTTATTAACTCTTTTCTCTTCATAATTATTTACCACATTCTGGTGGAATCAACGCTGGTATCGTCAGTTAGGAGAGAAAGAGTTAAGATTAAAAAAACTAAAACAAATTAATTCCACTTATCTTATTCATGGCAAACCAGTAGCACAGACTAAAAACTCAAAATACCTAGGTGTTATAATAAAGATGATTACGTCCTACGCGTCATGCATTTAGTCATGCATATTAACCAATGACTTAAATTCTGCCAAGTCACTGGTTTTTCTGGCTAGCTCAGGCAACCCATTCCATGCTCTAATAGCAGTAGGGAAGAAGGAGTATTTGTACATTTTGTCCTAGCATATGGGACGAGGAATGTGCCTTTATTTTTGTGTCTTTCAGAGTATTTTATTATATTTTGTTTTTGTATTCTTATGGTATTCAGGTGATATAAAAGTTTACAAGATCTATTAGTGCGCACAAAACTCCATACCAACATTCTGAATGAGCCTGGTACTTGACCATGTGAGTGACGCACCTGCCACACGCACCATCACTTATCCTAAAATGACCCTCATGATCAGCGGTCAAGTCAACTTTATCTATAGGGTATAGGTGGTATATGCGATGACACGTTCAGGGCGCAAAATGATTTACATCAGAAACACTTTGAGACATTCAAATCGTGAAACTAAGCCTTTCTCTATTCATTTAATAGCACAATATATACGGGTACCACTGATCACCGCCATACAGCAATGCTAAGACAAACACACTGAGAAAAAGCGTATTTACATGTCGGGCACTATCCACCTACACGCGATCAACAACCAACACACTTTTCTTTAACGGCTTGGAATTAGTCTTTTCTACTTGTTACACCTGTGTGTAGTCGCTGAATGAACTCTCTATGCTGTGTCTGTTGTATTTATGTGCATTTTTCTGTTGTGTTGTCTTTGTATGAGAAAAGAGTCCTTGTAATCACAACAAATTTCCGTAAGGATCAATAAAGCAGTCTTAGTGCAGGTCTTCGTGATCAACAACCAACACACGTTTCTTTTATAAGAGATGATGACACACATTCCGCCTTTTCTCATTTATCTTAGTCAGACCACGCCGCCTTCTTCTCGCTTACTTCCCGCCTACTTCCGCTTACTTCCCACCTACTTTCGCTTACTTCTCACCTACTTCCGCTTACTTCCCACCTACTTTCGCTTACTTCCCACCCACTTCCCACCTACTTTTGCTTACTTCCCACCTACTTCCCACATACTTTCGCTTACTTCCCACCTACTTCCCGCCTACTTCCCACCTACTTTTGCTTACTTACCACCTACTTCCGATTACTTCCCACCTACTTCCCACCTACTTTTGCTTACTTCCCACCTACTTTTGCTTACTTCCCACCTACTTCCCACCTACTTCCGCTTACTTCCCACCTACTTTCGCTTACTTCCCACCTACTTCCCGCCTACTTCCCACCTACTTTTGCTTACTTACCACCTACTTCCGATTACTTCCCACCTACTTCCCACCTACTTTTGCTTACTTCCCACCTACTTTCGCTTACTTCCCACCTACTTTCGCTTACTTCCCACCTACTTCCCGCCTACTTCCCACCTACTTTTGCTTACTTACCACCTACTTTCGCTTACTTCCCACATACTTCCCGCCTACTTCCCACCTACTTTTGCTTACTTCCCACCTACTTCCCGCCTACTTCCCACCTACTTTTGCTTACTTCCCACCTACTTCCGCTTACTTCCCACCTACTTTTGCTTACTTCCCACCTACTTCCCACCTACTTTTGCTTACTTCCCACCTACTTTCGCTTACTTCCCACCTACTTCCCGCCTACTTCCCACCTACTTTTGCTTACTTCCCACCTACTTTCGCTTACTTCCCACCTACTTCCCACCTACTTCCCACCTACTTTTGCTTACTTCCCACCTACTTTCGCTTACTTCCCACCTACTTCCCACCTACTTCCCACCTACTTTTGCTTACTTCCCACCTACTTCCCACCTACTTCCCGCCTACTTCCCACCTACTTCCGATTACTTCCCACCTACTTCCCGCCTACTTCCCACCTACTTCTGATTACTTCCCACCTACTTTCGCTTACTTCCCACCTACTTCCCGCCTACTTCCCACCTACTTCCGATTACTTCCCACCTACTTCCCACCTACTTTTGCTCACTTCCCACCTACTTCCCGCCTACTTCCCACCTACTTTTGCTTACTTCCCACCTACTTCCCGCCTACTTCCCACCTACTTTTGCTTACTTCCCACCTACTTCCCACCTACTTTTGCTTACTTACCACCTACTTCCGATTACTTCCCGCCTACTTCCCACCTACTTTTGCTTACTTCCCACCTACTTCCCGCCTACTTCCCACCTACTTTTGCTTACTTCCCACCTACTTCCGAATACTTCCCACCTACTTCCCACCTACTTTCGCTTACTTCCCACCTACTTTCGCTTACTTCCCGCCTACTTCCGCTGAACGTAAGTAAAAAGTAAAGTTCCCTTTCAGAACCTTGCGATCTATGGGGCAGATCTGTTTCATAATTGGCCAACACAACGACCAACCGCCATTACTTTCCCCCAACTAAAGTCAGGTATACCCATTAGAGTTGATTGGACTCAGGGGCGCCCTAAAAATCCCGAAATTCAAAATCAAGCTCTTTACGACGTGTCAACGAGTTATTGGTCTCCATTGCACACAGGTTTGGGACGTTGCAGGCCAGTGTTGAGGCCTTCTATGACGAACAGTCTAGGTCAGCGGTTCTCAACCTTTTAAATTCGGCGACCCCTTTTTTAGAATCCCCCCACTCTGCCGTGACCACCCCCCCCCCCAACAGCAATAGAAGAATAGACACAAAAAATACATATTTTCGATGGTCTTTGGCGACGCCTGGCAAAGAGTCAATGGACACCTAAGGGGGGTCGCGACCCACAGGTTGAGAACCCCTGGTCTAGGTTATTGTCGCTTGCGACCGATCTCCGAGGAAAGTGCTTGCCGCCCTATGCGGAGAACAGCGAGGAAAGATCTAATTAAGACTATCATACTTTTGAACCCTGGCCC
The DNA here is from genome assembly GCA_036873155.1 of Biomphalaria sudanica. Taxonomy (NCBI): domain Eukaryota; kingdom Metazoa; phylum Mollusca; class Gastropoda; family Planorbidae; genus Biomphalaria; species Biomphalaria sudanica. Next base: position 605,067 of record JAZGLO010001580.1, read on the forward strand.
ACGAGTACCGTGTTACGCCTCTGCAAAAATAAGTATATTGTATGGCATTGACAAAAAAAAATTTAAATAGAAAAGGTATTGTTTTCGATTCCAAGATTAAAGTTAATGAGAGAGTGCAGTATTTCACATGGCAACTCCACACATCTGATGCAGACACAGTTAATTTTTATTTTTAATGTCTGTGCCTGTTTTCGTGAAGGGCTTTTTTTTTTTTTTTTTTTTGGATCTCAAGCTATCATGGGCAGGTAGCCGAGAGAGAATGTGTTACTTCTGTGCTCCTATTTTGGTATGAAAGAGTTATATCCCTTTGTTTATATTCCCAGATACGAATGTGAACAATATACACGGGATGCTTTTGAATGCTTTTAGTTTTCTTTGAAAGAGAGAGAGAGAGAGTTTAGTTAGTCACTCGTTTCAAGTTGTTTTCTGTGAGTAGAAGATAACTGGCGTTTGATGTAGCCTACTATCACGCAATATTCTGCCATAATTATTAAACTTGTTATTTCCTTCATAGTTGGAGTTTTTGTGGTTTATTTAGTGTATAGTGATCCAAGTTAGTGTTCCTAATTACCCTTCTGTTGAGCCCGTTTTGTTAGGGTCAACATCATAGAGATTTAAGTACCTCTTGAGCCAAGCAAAAGTACCTGACATCAGCTACTTTCATGTAGCTAGTGAGGGCGAACTAACCATGCTCTACTAGAGGCTGAAGTAAGCACTTTAGACAGTATAGTCGAAGCACTACCAACGGTACCATTCGACGGTTGCGCTGGGTCGGACGTGATCTATCCCGTATGGGGGATGACCGAATGCCAAAGGCGATCTTTTTAGGCGATATCAAAAGACGGCTTAAAAGTACACTGATATTGTGGCAAAAACCTAATCTAGACAATACTGCTTTTAAATTGTAAATATCACTGGTATATATATTGTTTTTCAAAGGAACCGGAAACATCTATTTGCGCAGGGAATTTTATTTGTTGTCACTGGAAACAGGACATTTATTGTAATGTGACTATTGACACTATCGTCAACATGCTTACCTTTTGTAAGAATATAATTTACATCTAAAAGTTGCCATTAATATTTCTGTGTTATTTTAATTAGATTAATCTAAATATTTGCTGGATTAACAAATTATATAGAACTAATAGGACTAATTGATGATTTTTCTAAAGGTTTAGATAATAGTGAACAAATAGGATGCTATCTTACTAGATTTTTCTAAGGCTTTTGACAAAGTTCACCACCATAGTTTGCTTAAAAAATTAAAATATTTTGGCATTAATGGTCCACTGTATCAGTGGATTACAGATTTTCTGATAGGGAGAGAACAAACTGTAATAATAAATGGCTCTAAATCAACACAGATAACAGTAAACTCAGGTGTACCTCAAGGAACAGTCTTGGGTCCACTACTATTTTTAATTTACATAAATGATTTACCAAATTGTATTACTTCAGGAACAAAAGTCAGATTATTTGCAGACGATTGCATAATATATAGAACAATAAAAACAACACAAGACACAGATATTTTACAAAGAGAATTAGATGAATTACAGAAATGGGAATCAAATTGGAGCATGTCTTTCCACCCAGAAAAATGTCAGTTGTTAAGAGTAACAAAAAAACTAAAACAAATTGATTCCACTTATCTTATTCATGGCAAACCAGTAACACAGACTAAAAACGCAAAATACCTAGGTGTTATAATAAATGAAAAACTGTCATGGAATCCACATATTGATGAAACTATAAAAATATCAAATAAAGCATTAGGATTTATTAAAAGAAATTTCTATAAATCAAATAAGAACATAAAACTAATGTTATTTAACCTTGGTCAGGCCAATAATAGAATATGCATCCTACGTTTGGGACCCCTCAACTCAAGAAAACATTAAGAAACTGGAACAGACACAAAATAGAGCAGTGAGATTCATAACAAATGAATATTCACATTTGACTAGAGTAACACCTATAGTAAAATCACTAAATTTAGAAAGCCTTCAGGACAGAAGACTCAAAAGTAAAGTAGCAATTAAACATAAAACACTGAACCATAATCTTCAAATACAAAAACAAAATTTAATAAAATACTCTGAAAGACACAAAGATAAAGGCACATTCCTCGTCCCATATGCTAGGACAAATTTGTACAAATACTCCTTCTTCCTTAGTGCTATTAGAGCATGAAATGGGTTGCCTGAGCTAGCTAGGAAAACCAGTGACTTGGCAGAATTTAAGTCATTGGTTAATATGCATGACGCGTAGGACGTAATCATCTTCTTTTTTGAAGTAACGTCTGTATTATATAAGATAAGATAAGATATATTATAAATAAGCCGCCCTTCAAGTGCAAAATATCTATGTTTAAGTAAGATTATCTCATTCAGACCTATTCAAGTAATTCTAATCATTCTAATCTAGATCGACTACTCAGACTACTGACTCAGTCACTGACTACTGTCACAAGAGATCTCATTAACTGTTCAACGGATTCGCATGAAATTTCGTACACATGTTCCTTTTATCTCAAATTTTAATGATAAAATGAAACAAATTGAGATGCATTATAATATTTTCATTTGACACTTTTAATAAATGAATGTTACAATGTAGATTTCTTAATTCACTCTCAGATGTTAAATCATTAATTAATCCTTATAAATGTTAACATCATGAAACTTACTTTTAGTAACTTGGAGAACTTATCTTATGTTATTCAAAAACAAATTCAATTTAGATTTTGCAAATTGAATGGGCTCCCGAACAGCCAGTAAATTAGCTAGTTATTGCATTTTGAACAAATTCAATTTAGATTTTGGAAATTGAATGGGCTCCTGAATAGCCAGTAAATTAGCTAGTTATTGCATTTTGAACAAATTCAATTTAGATTTTGGAAATTGAATGGGCTCCTGAATAGCCAGTAAATTAGCTAGTTATTGCATTTTGAACAAATTCAATTTAGATTTTGGAAATTGAATGTGCTCCTGAATAGCCAGTAAATTAGCTAGTTATTGCAAAGTCAATAACTAATTGACACGAAGAACAAAATTTGCACAAGAATATGCTGGAGATTTAAGATTTAATTTTTTTTTAAAGAACTCTGTACATGAAAATATCAAATTTATTTCAGTCACTGGAAAAAAAAAAAAAAAACTTACTAGACTACACAAAGTTATTATTGAAATTAAAACAATTTTTTAGACACTTTTCTTTAGTTTCTTAAAGCTGAAATTAAACAATTACTTAGTACATATGAATATTAGTCCATTCGTTTCTTTTTTTTTATTCATTATCATTATCTGTGTTTGGGACAATGTTTTGAACCTAGGAACACTAAAACTTGTCAGAATGCAAATCATTTATTGTTTTTACAAAATGTTTTCAAATTTTCATATTAATATTATAGAGATAAAGATCTAATATGAATTAATTGAGTTATGAATTAGCAGTGGCTAACATCAGGAAAATATGAGATTACACTTTTTAAAATTGGAATTATGTAAACGTATCAATTGAAGTAGTGATATTTTTACATTACTCACTGGTGATTGAAGGTCTCAGATTTGGAATCTGGTAAAGACTTGTTGTTGTTTTTTTCCTTTGTGATGCAAGATGTATGATTTTTGACCGTTAATCATTTTTTTGGACCATGTCATCCACAAGGATTTTGTAATGTTCTTTAGTTTAATTGATTGAAATGGGTATGTTTTATTTGTTGAAGAAATCTCACAGCAGTTGGTGGTTCTTCTATTCTCATGACACTCTTGTTTAATGTTGGCTTGAGAAATGGATGGTTGCCTTGTCATGTGGTATGTGCTCTGGACTGTCATCTCAATAGTGTTGTAAAATGTTTTGGATGTTTCTTCAGATTTGAAGACAATCTACTTCCTAGTCCAAACACTCACCGGATGACTGTGTGATTGCTGCTGGCAGGGTATAAATCTGGCATCATTGAAACAAACAAATGACTGTTCAGCACACATACCACACAGCCAGGCAGTCATCTATTTCTCAGGGTTTGAACCCTTCCCGCTTATATCCCCCACCATCTTACAGGAGGTTTAGGCTTGGATAATCTTCAATCTTGAAGGAACACCCAAAATACATAAAACAAATTAATTAATTAATTTTAATTGGAAAGATTTATTTAGGCCGAACATCATTTTAATTATATAGATCTTACAGTCTTTTTTTTTTTTACTTTTGCATTTTTACATTATTAGTAAAAAAAAAAGAAAAGGTCTTCCTGATTCAACCTCACTTTTCCTCCACCTTTGACTCTTTCTCTCCTAATCGATGGTACCATCGTTGATTTTGACCTCATTAAAATAAATTAATGTTTAATTTTATAAGCTTGACTTTGTGTTATATAAAAAGACTATGCATTTCCCTTTAATTCTATACCAAATACAACATTTTCTGATAACCAACAAAGCTATTGAAGCCCAATCATAACAGGGATAGTGAAATAGTAATGAGCAAATGAAGAATTCCTTCAAAATGTGGACAAATAATTATGGAGAGAAAGAGTTAAAAAAAAGAACAACAAACAAACACATTATTTAATTTATTTTTTACTTTTTCAGATGGATGTACATGTAAAGGTCATAGGTAGTAATGGACTAAAAAATCAACCGTAAACCATCTTAGGGATGGAGAGATATGAGAACCTGGGATTAGTCGGAGAGGGCAGTTATGGTATGGTGTTAAAATGTAAACACAAGGAAACAGGTCAGTTAGTGGCCATCAAAAAGTTTCTGGAGTCAGAGGATGATAAAATTGTTCAAAAAATTGCTCTCAGGGAAATCAAGATGTTGAAAGTAAGTTGATTAATTGTTCAATTAGATGATGATATAAGTATATAAGACCATACAGGTTTAGGAGAGTTCACCTTGTAAATACAAATATTAACTCCAAGATTGAAGAGTAGAAATATTTACTGCTGCAGGGGTGAACAACTGTACTGGTATAGAAAATACAATAAACATGCATATAGGAAACCCTTTTAGACCAAAGAAAAAACAAAAAAAATAACACAAAATATAACTTAAGGTTAACAATGTTGTTGTTTATCATGGCACAAAAGAAATAAATTGTGCTAATGTAAAAGTGTGGGAAATTGGGATGAGGTGGTGTGTGGTCCAACTTTGGGTATCTGCTAACTTTGTCAAGATGACAATGACTTCACAGAAAAAAACACTAAAATGTTTGACTACCCACAAGCTGTCTTAGATAAATCATTATCATGAATGAAGAATGCATTTTCCTATAGATGATAGCCATTATATCTTATTATTAAAATATGTTATCAGTTATTTTTGCTACAATAGAACATATTAACAACATTACAAGAGTTTCCTATTTCTTCTTCTAGTCAACTTTTTGCTGCTGATCTGTAGGCTCTTTTTAAATTGATAGTATTCAGTTTGTATGGTGTGGTTATTTCTTCGTACATTATATATATAACATATATATAACATAGCTATATGCCAATGCTTCTTGGTGTCCATGGGTTAAGTCACTCCTCTCACTTTCATGATTGCGAGCTTTGAGAGTGAAAACATAGCAGCTCAACCCTGTGAAAATGTTACTGGATTTGGATTTGCAGTAGCCAGCAATCAAACTCCATGACTCGCCTGAACAATTACTCCACTTCTATATAGGTGTTAATGACAGGATGTGACATTAAAAAATGAGAGCTTAAATGTCTACTCTTAAAAATATGAAGCTGTCTCTTTTGATTTATTATTGTGTTTATTAGTCTTCATTATTTTAATTCTCTGTAGAAACAGTACTATATGGATATATGTTTTGATCAAAAGCACACACATACATGCACAGATGTCACAGCCTCAATATAATGCTCAGTATATTTAATATATTTAATTTTCAGCAATTGCGCCATGATAATCTTGTAAATTTAATTGAGACATTTCGAAAGCGCAAGCGGCTCTACCTAGTTTTTGAATTTGTTGACCATACCATCCTAGATGAACTTGAAAAATGTCCCAATGGGCTGGATGAAAATACTTGCAGAAGAATTTTATGGCAAGTACTAAAAGGGACGGAGTTTTGCCATTCACATAATGTAAGTTATCTTCTCTTGTGTGTCATCCTGTGGTTTTATATGATCTTTTACTCATGTCATAACTCTTTAACTGCAATAAGAATTTTGTGTGTGAATATCGTGAAACAAATTAGTCTTAAAGCATATAATCATCAAATCAAGTCAAATTCAATAACCATTTGTCTTGGTGCATAGCAATTAATTCTCTTGGAGTTCCTAAATAGTTGATTGATAAAAGTAAATAAAAAGTAACAGTAAAGTTCCCCTCTCAGACATTGCAATCTATAGGGCCAATAATGTAAAGTTCATCTGTTTCTTTGGCCCACGGTTAATTAGGGTTTCATGTGGTTAGCATAATATCCGACTGCCTTTACTTTTCCCTAACTAATGTCAGGTACCTATTAAAGCTGGGCGGACTCAGAGGCACCCTAAAGATCCCATCTTTTTTATTGATGCAATGGGGAAGTAATTTAGTAGGTCTTTTGTCAGTAACAGTAACTAGTGAGCCTAGATGGTTAACTGGCCATGCATTTTTGCTTTGGAGGGCCTCTTGTGACAGTCCCAAGTTTGAGCCATGCCCAAAGGCAACTTCCCAGTCCTGTTGAAGTTTTGGTCTAGGACATAATAATCTTCATTTCTTAAGTTATGTCCAAAACTGATATATCAATTATACTTCCAAAGTTCTAAGACATTGTTATAATAATAATGAAAAAGTTCAATTAAAGATTAAGTCAACAAAGTCAATTACAACTGCTTCATTAATTAGATTTCAAATTTAATTTTTATATTGATGGCAAAGCTTCAATAAAAACTGTTATGGAATTTTGTAGTCCTATATTTTTAAAAATGTTTTGATTGTTTAGATTTTAGAAATTAAAAAAAAACTATAATGAAATTTTATTGTATTTCTTTTAGATAATTCACAGAGATATTAAACCAGAAAATTTGCTAATCAGCAAGAGTGGAATTGTTAAAATTTGTGATTTCGGTTTTGCTCGGACATTGGCCCAGCCTGGTGAAGCTTACACAGATTACGTTGCTACTCGTTGGTACAGAGCTCCGGAACTTTTAGTGGGAGATACTAAATATGGCAGGTATGACAATCTATTATTTTTTATTAGAAAAACAAGTAAAGTATCCCTTTCAAACCTTGTGGTCTATAAGGCTGATGATGTAAAGGTCATTTGTTTCTATGGCTAATGAGGGTGTCATGTGGCTAGCACAACGACTAACCATCTTTACTTTCCCCAACTAATTTTGGGAACCCATTAGAGTCGGGTGGACTCAGTGCATCCTAAAATCCTGAAATTCAGCCTTTACCAAGATTTGAACCAGAGACCCATTGGTTTGGAAGCCAAGCACATCACCACTCAGCCACCACAATCCATTATTTTTTATTTGGAGGTATAAAAACTTGTCATGTATAAAGTAAAGCATTTTTTTTTTAAATTCTCTTTCCTTTACTAAAATCTAAAAAAAATTAATGAAGAAAAAACGTTGAGTCAAATATGGTCTACGTCTATGATATACCACAAAACATGTTTATAATTATTCTAAATGCCCTATTTCTCTGCCTCATATTAATTAATGAAATATTTTCTTGTCTTCTTTCAAGGGCAGTTGACATATGGGCTATTGGCTGCTTGCTGTCAGAGATGTTGACCGGTGAGCCTCTGTTTCCAGGAGACTCAGACATTGACCAGCTGTATCACATCATCCGATGTTTTGGTCAGTTTGATTTATTATCTTTTCTTTGAGTTGGTGTGATGAAAAAGATATAAAACTTTTGTATTGTAAATTAGATTGAAATCGGCATGAAGAAAAAAGATAACTGAAAGAACGCATCTCTTACTTCTTATCAGGAAATCTACCCACAAGACACAAGGAAGTGTTCCACCGAAATCCTCTCTTTGTTGGCATGCGCCTGCCAGAGGTGAAAGAGGTTGTACCTTTTGGGAAAAAATATCCTCGTGTTTCTGAGGAGGCTGTAGATGTTATGAAGGTAAAAAGTGAAAATAAACAAACACATTAATCATTATGTAAACGTATTTTAATATGTCTTAAGTGTTTTAATTAAGCCCATTTGTTTAACAATGAGCTATTGCATTGTTATGTATATCCATTTTAATGCTATATTGGCCTAATGTATATAACCTACGCTCAATATTGTTACTTTAGCACACAATTAACTCAGTAATAAGGATGCTGAGTTTCAAAAAAGCATTTATCTGTAAGGTATAGATGAACAGTTTTGTTTTCCTGAGCATAGAAAATAGATAGGACTTAATCTTATGTTTTCTTTTAATCTTATGTTTTCTATTAATCTTATGTTTTCTTTTAATCTTATGTTTTCTTTTGGTCGAAAGAGAAAAAATTGCTTGTGATCAAGTCTTTGTCATGTGTGTGTTGGGACCTTCATCAGAGCTCTCCAGCAATTTCTTGCAGAGACCATCTGCTGCTAGCTGCTTTTTTTCTATGCTGCTGATGGTGAAATAGCACCTGATAGGAGGCATCCAATACTTCTCTAATGCTTCCATCAAAGGGGCCTTTGCTCCATATTGGGCATACGGTGGCAAGACTACCTTACAAATAAACAATAATTCTGCTGAAGGTGTAGACAGTATAGAAGCACTACTTACCAGTCAACAGCTGCGCTGGGTTGGACACCTATCCCACAGGTTGGACACCTATCCCATAGGCCATTTTTAATACCTTGAATTGGTTAACATAATAATATCTGGCATTTTGTATCTTAAGCAGATAATGTTCTTCATTAGCAACTTCTTGTGTGAATAAATGGGCCAGTCTTAGATGCACATCCATGATCACAGGTTGAGCAACATTTTCAGCCTTCTTCCTTCTTCCTACTTCTGCTGTGATCATCTGCTTTTCAGGGCCCCTTCTTGTATCCCATGTGGATCTGTCCTGTACTGCTTCTTCCTCCCAACTCTTTGTGTTGATTCTGAAGAGCTTCATGTCCCGCTTGCATACATGAGTATATCTTATAAGGGAATGCCCTGCAGCTCTCTGTTAATAATGTAGTCCTTATTTGTCAAAAAATATTACTGTGATCCCGATTGTGTATTTCAGCTGTGTCTTCAGTTAGACCCAGATCAGCGTCCTACCTGTACAGATCTATTAAAACATAATCTTTTTACCAAGGATGGATTTGGACCTCGTTTTGTTATAGAGCTACGCCAGAAAATAGCACAAGAACACTCAGGCAGCCACAACCCTAGGGGAAAAGAAACGTCCAGAACTCTACAGCGTTCTTTGGAAAATTCCAATGAAACTTTGGAGAAACTTAAAAACACAAATGAAAATCACAAAACAATAAAAGCAGCTGTCAAGAAAAAGAAAAAAACAGACATGAAAGAAGTGAGTTCATTCCTACCATGTCTCATTCTATCATATTTTAAAACTGTCAATAACTACCATGCCTCATTCTATAATATTTTAAAACTACCTATAAGTCTTACCATATTTGAGACTCCAAATGTCTGGGGTCATTTCTTCATTTGACTCATTGCCTTTAGATTGTACTACACCAACATTCAGACATCACAAAGATACATTTTGTACATGCTACTTGGCAGGGCTTGTATTAATTACTAAAGGGAGTCTTATTCATTGTTTCTTTTTAATTATTATGCACGAAAATATTGTTCAACTTGATGATACTAAACTCTTAGGAACTGTACAACATGCCTCCTGACTTGTGTACAACATTCACTCTGACATTCTCACTTAGAACCCTAACCCTTGTGTACAACATTCACTCTGACTTGTGTACAACATTCACTCTGACTTGTGTACAAAATTCACTCTGACATTCTCACTGAGAACCCTAACCCTTGTGTACAACATTCACTCTGACATTCTCACTGAGAACCCTAACCCTTATTTGCAACATTCACTCTGACTTGTGTACAAAATTTCCCTTAACTTGCGTACTGCATTCATTCGGTCTTGACAATAGTTTACTCATACTATAAACATGCTAAAAGCTGATACAATTCTCTAAATTTTCTTCCTTTGTTATAAAATTCTAATATCAAAGCTTCACTAGAAAATAAAAGTAAGATTCCTTTTGTACAAATTTTATATGCACAATAATAAGGCTTGTCTTCAAGTCTGAATATTAAGTAGGAGTGCAGCATTTCATGGGGCTATGCAGTCTTAGCTGTGATCTAAATATTTTGCCACATCCAGTGCAGTTAAAGTGAGCTAGGGCCTAAGCTTTAAAGTGTTTTCTGGGGCCACCTCTGTTGTGCCGACCATCTTTCAGCACACCAAAAAGACTGCCCTAGGCATATAGTCATATGGAGCATAGAAATCTTTGGTGAAAGCATTCAAGAAGTCTTGTTTGCTTTCTGTATAGCACCCATGTCTCGGATCCATATCTATGCATAGATTTTATATCATTAATAATATTTATTGTAGCAGAAATGGAGACATTGAAACATTGGTAAAATACTATGATTTTTAGTCTACTAGAGGTTAGAAAAAAATTATCAGAATATACATTTATTTAAACTGTGAATCACAGAATATGATACATTTATTTATACCATGAATCACAGAATATGATACACTTATTTATACCATGAATCATAGAATATGATACATTTAATTATACCATGAATCACAGAATATGATACACTTATTTATAACAATATCAGTCTCAGGAATCAATCATTGATGATAAAGCTAATAAAAAGTCAACAGAGACAAGCTCCAAGGTTCCTGCTAAACAAATCCCGCTCAAACCAGTTTCAACAGCCTCAGTTGTCAACCAAAGCAATCATGCCATAAGTTTACCTCCAGCGACCACTGCCACTGCAATTATCAATTCTAATGTCTCTCACACCATTTCACAAGGGGAGGTAACCATTGAAAATCATGAAAAGGAGAGTAGAGAGCATGTCCCAGAGAATTCCCATCAGAATGGAAGCAGCATTCCACCAATAACAAGTAGCCATCAAACACGGTAAGAAAACCTACTTCCTAGAAACTTGTTTTCACATTTTATTTGAACAAAAATCCAATAAAGAAATAGGTTTAATACAAACATTCTCAGTTTATTATGTATAACTTTACATGACCTTAAAAAAAAATATTTATTCTAACAACTGGTACATATTTTTAATGAAATACTATGCGAAGTGTTGTGATCAGTCCTACTTAAACTATTTTAAACATGAAAAAAAAAGAAACACTAAACTTTGTTTACTTGCAAATTTAAAGCAGAGAAACGACCTAAATATTGTATCCATGTTACCCAGATTTGGCAGATGGTGTTTTTTTTTAATTTTTATTTTAATGTCAATTTCATTATTAACAGTCAATTTTTTTGTGTGTAAGATTTATAGTCACTTTTGAGATTGTAATTGTTCTTTTTGAAATGATTTTAAAAAAAGACCTGTCTCTTTTGACTTACTGTGCCTGACTACATCATCTGTTGTAAATAACACCCCAGTACATGCTAATTTTTAAAATGTGTCAATAAATTAAAACTTGACTTTTGAAAAGTTTTATCCCCCCTCATTGGCCTCCTTCAGTCGTAGAATGACTATGGTTCATCTCAAAGCACACTTCCTCATGTGGCTGTGGAGCCCTATTTTTGGAGAGACACTCCCATTCACAGATAGCGCAGGTTAAGGTGGCTTTTACTTCAGTGGTAGAGGAGCTGGCCATTTTTCGGATTGTACGTTTTTCTTCTTGAGCTGAGACCCATGTACTTTCACTGTCCATAGATTTTTTGGTCACTGTCTCTCTACATCTGTTGCGGTCTAGAGCTATGTCTTCCCAATTGTCAGTATTGATGTTCACTGATTTGAGGTCACGTTTTATTACATCTATGTAACAGAGGTGGGGGCGACCAGTTTTTCTTGTGCCAGTCGCGAGTAGACCATAGAGGATGACTTTAGGGATGCGCTTGTCCTCCATCTGGCAAACATGTCCAAGCCAGCGCAAACGGCGTTGTCTGAGGGCTGTAAAGATGCTGGGAATACCTGATCGTGCATAGATCTCAGTATTGCACACTTTTTCTTTCCATGTGACATTCAAGATCCTACGGAGACATCTCAAATGGAACGAGTTCAGTTTTCTCTCTTGCTTTGTGTAGGTGGTCCATGATTCACTGCCATACAGCAGTGTACTCATAACGCATGCCTTGTAGACTTCCATTATGGATTTCCCAAACTCTTAGTCTGAGTCTAGCGAAGGTCAAGGCAGCCTTCCCTATGCTTTTTTCCATCTCCTCTTCTAGAGACAGGTCATCTGTAATTGTGGATCCCAGATAGAAGAATTCGTTTACGGCGTCCAGCTTGTTATCATCAATGTCTCTTCTGACTTACTGTGCCTGACTACATCATCTATTGTAAATAACACCCCAGTACATGCTAATTTTTAAATGTGTAAATAAATAAAAACTTGACTTTTAAAAAGTTTTATATGTTTTAAGAAATGAAATTTTCACTAGCCTATAAATTCTATAAAATTACAAAATCAATTTTCTGTGAAGCAACATAGGTTTGTCTTTTTTAAAGCACTTCAATTTGAAATTTTCAAGAATACATAATTTTTTTTCAGAATGCCAAAATTGCATACTACATTTTTAAGGTGATCCACCTCTAAACAAAAATTATTTATTTTATTTTTGCTACAAACTTTTGAAGTGTGAAGCACTATGCCACGCTAACTCAACACAAATTATTTCACTAAAACCTTTTGAACTCTTATCTTGTCTAAACTTCAAATATATGGTTGATTAATTTTAATCACATTTTTAATAATTCTCTAAATAAAACGTTGAGGCTAAACATTTGTGTATGCTTTACTTTGTTATAAATCTTAGCTTAGGGCTTAGAGTTGAATTGCAATCTTGAATTTTTATATTGCGCTGATTATAAAAATAGTTTCCAGTAGATTCACATTCTAAAGAGTGTTTAATTTTATTTTTTTTAAATAATTGACCATATCATATCTCAATAAAGTATGCAGCTTTGGTGGACATGGTCAACATTCTCTAGTGACATTCCAGAGGGGCATGTTTTCAATCTTCAGCTTCCCAAATATATGTTGTCTCATTTGTTGTTCAATAGATATGTTAGTATTGTTGTCACACCAGCCATTGAAACATGAAAAGGACCAAGATGCCTGTATGTAATCGTTGAATGTTGTGTCTGTTCTATTTATGTGTATGTTTCTGTTGTGTTGTCTTTAAATGAGAAAAGAGTCCTTGTAATCACAACAAATTTCCATATGGATTAATAAAGCAGTCTTAGCCTTAGTTAACAAATCTCTTAGTGCTGGTGTCAACAAATCAATGAGTGAGATCTATGAGTGCTGTTGCATCTTAAGCCACCAAAACAGGAATTCTTTGCTGATGCTAATATAAAGGAACCAGTATTCAGAGAGAAAGCAGAGATGAGTTGGTCACAGCCTTAGAAAAGATACCAACAGCAGAGCTAGACAAGCACAAGATGCAGAAGAAAACCAAAAAGAATGTATCAATGCAGTGTACGAGACGAAGCCAAGAGGACAGGAAGGAGCAAAAACTAGCAAGAGACTGTGGAGAGTGGCGTGATTTTACTGAGACCCTATGTTCCATGAGGAATGCAAAGGTGAAAATGATAATTGGTCTGAGTCAAGCAGACTGGTTCCTCTAACACCCATATAAGTGTTAATTTGCTAGTCAAGAAAAAAAGTCAAAGTTGTTTTAAAATGAAGGTAGCCAGTGATTCTTGGGCTTAGGGAAAAAAAAAGACTTGTTTAAAAATTAATTCAGACTTCAAATAATCAGAGAGCAGTTCATAGAATTATTTTTAGGTTTTCAGGAAACTTTTTAAAACTTTTTAATAAATAATTCAACTGCTAACAATTTGCAAATATACAAATTACACAGACTATATCTTTAACAGTCTTATTGAAAACTCTATATCACATTTTAAGTTCTTGATAAATTCTACTACATACTTAATGATTTCATTTCCAAATAACATCTAAAGCTTTAATACCACTACGGACACAATGTCTTGATGTATTCTATTGACTTTATACTACTTACATACTATAATTGATTATTTTTTTAGCTTCATCTTAACAGCCAGGTACTTGTCTGCATCAAGAATGGCCCATGTAATTTTCTTTCCCATTGATACCATTCATTTCACCTCAGTCTTCTTGTAACAAAGTAGATGTAACTCTTTAATATACAATCATATTCAATAATGACTACGTACTAATATTCTGTTGTCTTATAAACTATTATATAAAGAAAATTATCACTATTGTCTCTTAATTCTTTCCAGATAACAATTTTTGTTGTGTCTTAGGTCAATATAGTATGCTAGTAATAAGTAACATGCAATTCCTTTGTGAACAATGTATTAATTTTTATTTTAACAAATCAATTAGCAACATAAACTGCATTTCTTTTCTTTTCAAAGATTAGATATTTCTCCTGTGTAGTTGCTTACTAGTGTGTTGCCATCATTATTAAATCAGTCATTAATTGAAATCTTTATTAACATAAATTAACATTTTAAATTTGGTTCTGTAAATTTTTTTTGTCAAACTTTATTACTTGTTATCTATGATAAATATCTTTTAAGCTTAAGGAAATCTGTAACTAACCATAAACAAACAAAGATATACATCAACGGGCTTATAGGATAAGGCAATATGTTAACATTACTACATGCTTTCATGATCAAACTAGTTCTGTGGGTGACGGTTATTGGAATGAATTTCCAATTCTACAAAGGTCTAACTAAAGGGTCTATCAAGAAGTGTACTAAGAACCAGAAGTGTGAACTACTCAAGTATTTCAGCGGGAAATAGTTCATGCTCTTTAATATAATAATTTAATTTCTATAGTGCAGTTAACAAACATAATGTAACGCCAAGCTACCTTGAGAACATTACAGACATTAAGAAAAAAAGAGGGGGGAAAGAATGCATGTGTACAAGCATTGAGTCATTTAGTCTGACAAACACATTTTTTTTTTACTATATTAACTCTTTCTCTCCGTAATTATTTACCACATTCTGGTGGAATCAACGTTGGTATCGTCAGTTAGGAGAGAAAGAGTTAATTAAAATCTTTACTGTTAAAGTTATGTGATTAAGTAAAAGGTGTCTTTTTAAGTTCTCTATATTTCTACATTTGTATATGTTCTAAACTATTCATGTCGATAAGAACAGAATAAATTTTCTAAAAGTATGTTCTAGCTGTTAACAGAGGAATTTTTCTGATTGTAATCATAGATAATGGAAAGTTATAATCGTAAAGAAAAAAGAGCCTTTTCAATTCAGCTTATTTTAGTTTTTGCTCATTTTTAGTAGCATCTCTGTTTCAATTAATTTTTCTAATTAAAAACAACAGCAAAATGTTTAGTCACATGGTAAACATTATAGGGTTTGTTGAAACAATTTTTTTTTCATTTATTTATTATTTAGTTTTTGTAATAACTCCACAAAACTAGCAGAAAGGATATTTTCACAGCATTGCTTTGAAATGTATAGATTTAAATTTAAAGCAGTAATTTTAAAGAAATTATACACAAAATAAGTGTTTCTAAGACATTAGATGTTTAACTTTTTAAAATTACAATTTTAAGAATAGCTAATAGGAAAAAAATGTGTTTGAAATCTTTTGTTCTCTAGTCCTGCCGTTGTGAAGCTAAAGAGTGATGAGAAATGGTCACCTCGCAATCCACTGATGAATGGAAACAGAACATCTACCTTCAGGTCTTTCTCTTTACTATGTTCATATATTTCATCAAATTCAGAAGTTGTATATTTATTTCAATTGTTTAAAAATGCTTTGAGTAATTAGATCATCAAGGAAGCTTGCCAACAAGGTATTAGTCAGAACTGACTAGTTTGTATTCTTTTGTCATCATGTTTCATTTAGTTGTTTGATGTAACCTGAAATTCAAGTCCCCCTTAAAAAGATTATTCCTTAAATTTTTTTTTTTCTAAGTCAGTTTGTTATATTCTGTGAAAATTGCGGCTGCCATTCTGCTGAGGCTATACATTATACTATTCATTGTAGCATTGTGAATAATAAGACATCAATTAACTATATCTTGTTTTCCTTTGTTAGGCATTTTACCACTGAATTCATCAAAGGTGTTACAAATAAAATGAGGTTGCTTGTAAGAGTACCCCATGTTACATAGTAATGGGGATTGATCCTAAAAGAGCACCTCACTCAATATAAGAAAATTTTGATCAATTAATTTACCTATAAGCGGGTATAGCTAAAGATATTCAATTAGAATTATAGCTAGACTTAGGTACTTTAGATCAACAGATCAGTGTTAAAAGTGTGCTGGCATGTTCGTCCAGAGGTGTACTGGTCCCTTCTTGTACTGCCTAGGTTATTAAGTATAACCTCCAGGTATACAATAAACTAATGTATGCAACAAAAGACTTTACAAAGTCGCAGGTAAACATATTTACAAAGTTTATTTACATGAGTAAAATAAATGTGTAAATAAAGGGCCATCAACTCACAGGCCGACACAACAAAAAGTAAACAAAAGATACTCAAAAATAGTATGGCACACAGCCCTAGTCATATGTTACATTATCGTCACATTCTGGAGAATAACACATTTACATGAGTAAAATAAAGGTCACAAACCTAAGGTCTAGTTTAGGTCCATTATTTATGGTCCTTATTTTATTCATGAAAAAATATATGTATATCATAGTATTGTTTGTGATTACAAAAGTTAGACGTACACGTACGGTGCAAGAAATATACTTTGTTATGTTGGAAGTCTTTTATTTCTCAATCTTGTCTAGAAGCAATGAAAAGTTTAAAAAAGTCAGCCAGTTCCCCAAGAAAAGTCCTTCTAAAACACAATACAACTACAGCGCCTCCACCTCGCCACAGTCAGTTCTGATAGAGAGAAGCTCAGTTCAGGAGGATAGTCAGGAGAAACTGAAGAATAAAAGTCAAGTTAACCTTGATAAAAGTCACGATGACCGGCCGGGTCTTAGTTTGCCAGAAGTGAAAAGAGCTGCTGATGGTAAGGTTGTTAAGGTTGTTAAGTACTTCAATAATACCTGGACCTGGAATGGGTTGCCTGAGCCAGCCAGGAAAACCAGGGACTTGGCAGAATTTAAGCCATTGGTTAATATGCATGACTGAATGCATGACGCGTAGGACGTAATCATCTTCTTTTTTGAAGTAACGTCTGTATTATATAAGATAAGATAACTTAACTATCCATGAAAACATTTAGAAAATATAATGATAAAAAAAGAAAGTTTAATGTCTCATTTCTATATGGTAAGACTTTTTTTTTTCTCTTTGTCATATTAGGTATATTTAAGTAGATTTAGGTAGCTTAGGGTCTGGTAAATTTTTCTTAGCAATTCAATCAACAGCTTGTAAAGTAACTAATAGTTGATTTAGTGGTAAATCATGACGATTTTAAATGAAGGCACATTATAATTCCATATACTAGGACAAATTTGTACAAGTGCTCCTTCATCCTTAGTGCATTTAGAACATAGAACAGGTTGCTCGAATCATAGAGAAAAATCACTGGCAGAGTTTTTCTACTTAACATGTATGACTAGTTTAACACATGGATATGTGTAGGATGTAAATCTCTTTTTCAAGGAACATCTGTAATATACAAGATATTAATAGGTGAGGAAATATGACAGAATCAAATCATTGCATTTGTTAAACAAACTAGTTTTTTTTGTTTTACATGTTCCTTCAGATTTGAAGATATTTTATCATCCTAGTCCAAACCTCCCATGGGGATGGCAGTGGTATGAACCTGGGACCATCTAGACCTTCCGAACAATAGTCCAGTGCATCTACTGCACAACCAAGGCAGACATCGTTTTTCATAGAACAGGCATAAAGCAGAGATATATCATCAATATGAAGTTCATAGCTATATAGTTACATAGATCTTAGTATTAGAACACTAAACTACCACCCCCGACCATGATGTCCCATGCCACTCTTCACAACAAATCATGTCAGCCATGTCTCCTGGTCAGGCCCATTATCTACCCCCCAACAGGTTGAAAAGGAGAGCTCCCCAATGTTTGTGCTTTGTTTTACTTGTACACATTGACTTTCTGATACTTTCTAGAATTATGAAGGCCTAAACATCTCCCATACATCCTTTTGAAAAATTCCAACCCTATACTTCATTTACCTTTTACCTTTACCTATCCCTTAGTCTGTTGGACCGTTGGGGCACCAAGCAGGATTTGTCCACTGTCTTTCTCCATTCCTCTATGTCTTTTGTCTTGTTTAAAACCTCTATCAATGGTAGGCCCATCAATTCTTTTATGTTGCCCTCCCATCGCTTTCTCTGTCTGCCTCTTCTTCTTTTTCCTGGTACTGTTCCCTGAAGGAAGGTCTCTGCGAGCCACGTAGATCTTGTAATATGGCCATATATTTTAAGCTTGCATTTCTTTACAATAGTTAGCATACTATACTTCCTAATTCACTTTAAAAATCTAATTCTATTTGATAATTAGTTGTCTACGATTGGATGGGACTACGCCCCTATTTATAACTTTGTACATGACATAGATTATACATTATTAGAAACACTTTTGATTCTCATATGTAAGTTATATTTTTTCAGTGAACACCAAGGGCAAGGACAAGCAGCTGAGTCCTTACAAGAAGTCAAGTTTCTCCAGCATCCCTCACATAAACAACAATGAACCTTTGACCTCAAGCAGTTCGCAAGTAGATATGTTTATTTTTTTCCTAAACTCAGTATTTTTCCTTGACTAATTCAATAGAGATCTAATGTTAGTCAGACTAAAGTATCTGCATAATTTGCCTGAACACGTGCACAAATTAATGGCTGGTTGGTTTGTTTTATTATGTTGGACTGTTTATTTCGTAGATTCAAATGTCTTAGGAAACCGGTAATACAAATAGCCTTATCTGTATTAAAATTAGTTTAGATGGCCAATAGGAACTCTTTAGTTTAGTGAAATGCATTTTATTTGATTCCGAAGATGAAGGATGATTACAGTATTTCATATGAATGACCAGTGAAACCCTATTTGCCACATCTGACTGATGCAAGCAAAGCCATCTTCTTCCTGATGCAAGCAAAGCCATCTTCTTCCTGATGCAAGCAAAGCCATCTTCTTCCTGATGCAAGCAAAGCCATCTTCTTCCTGATGCAAGCAAAGCCATCTTCTTCCTGATGCAAGCAAAGCCATCTTCTTCCTGATGCAAGCAAAGCCATCTTCTTCCTGTTAATGCCAGTGGTTAATTATTAGCTTCAAACAGCTAGTTAACTGTACAGCTAAACCGATGTTGGCCTATTGTATTGTTAATGTACAACTTTAAATAAACCTGAACAAGTCTCTTGTTTAAACAAAAACTCAATATAATTTTTATTAACGTAACACACAGATTCAACTTCACAAGTAGAGATATGTAGAGACACAAGGGAAATAATAATTTTGAAAACGAATGACTCACGAAAAAATATTTGTCTCTCCCTTCTATGACATTTACTCCATTATTTGTTTCCTGGAACTACCGTAGACCCCAAGTACTTTGCTCAGAGCCAACACAACCAAAAACATCCGTCCTACACACAAAAGCCTATTTAAGTTTTCTTTTTTTGTTGTCTGTGCATGTCTTGGGCAAGGGCTTTTCTTTTGGGTCTCATGACTGTTACAGAATACTCATTTAGTATAGTGTTATTAGACTCAAGTTCTTTTATGATATGGGCGTTGTGTTGAGAGACATGAGGTTGAACAATAAATAACTTGGCCATTTCTATGAGAGGATAACTAGTAGTCAGCTATGCTTTTCTTTCTTTCACCTTAACCTATCCCTTAGTCTGTTGGGGCACCACACACAATTTGTTGGCCATCTTTCTCCATTCCTCTCTGTCTTTTGCCTTGGATAGAATCTCTTTCAATGGCAGGCTCCTCCATTCTTTTATGTTGTCCTCCCATCGCTTTCTCTGTCTGCCTCTTCTTCTTTTTTTCCTGGCAATGTTCCCTAATTAAAGGTCAATGCATGCCCCAAAGACCTTGTAATATGGCCATAGAGTTTTAGCTTGCAATTTTTTACAATATTTAGCAGGTCATTGTGGGGTCCAATCGCTGTAGTAACCCTGTCTCTAATTTCTTCATTTGTGATGTGGTCTTTAACTGTGATAATGGTACCTAGGATCCTTCTGCAGCATCTCAATTTCATTGCTAGGAGCCTCTTTCTTTCTTTACCTATTTTTTTTAACCAAGGCTAAAGAAACTAAGAGAAAGATGAATAGAATATCATGAAAACTGACGTTTTACAAATATTTTCCATAGAGAAGGTAGAGCTGGTGAAACAAATTTTTTCTCTTGATTTTCAGATGGAGGTCACCACAGGTCATGAGAGAGAGGGTCAGAGTTCAACTCTTCCTAACGTTTGATGCCTTCATATCCATTGGTCCGACATTGATCCATATTAATATCACTTAAGTCAAAACAACTCAGGCTGCAGCTCACAGTTCATTTTTAATTGTTTAATTATTATTTGTTTGTTGCTGAGCAGATTCTGTTTTCCTGTGGATTTAACATGAAATCTGAACAAACAAGGAACTTTTTTTTTAACCAAAATAATTTAAGTCCATTTTTTTAAAATAGGAGACGTGAACAAAATTTGTATTCCATAATTTATTTATTCTCATGGAAAAGCACTCAGATTAGTAAAGTAAAGTAAAGTTCCCCTTTCTGACCTTGTCATATATAGGGCAGATGATATTAAGGTCATCCATTTCTTTGGCCAATGGTTAACGAGCAGGCCAGCACAACGACCAGCGCTTTTTATTTTCCCCAACTAATGTCAGATATCCATCAGAGTTAGGTTTAACTCAAAAGCGCCTTAAAAATCCCAAAATTCAAAATCCCAGTCTTCACCGAAATTCAAACCCAGCACCCTAGGTTCAGAAGCCAAGCGCTTAACCACTCAGCCACTGCGCCCTCAGATTTGATTGATGAACTAGAAACATGTTTTAATATCTCCATAGTTTAAATTCAGCATTTAAAATAATTCTCTGTTCAAGTAAATATCTCATACCAACTTAACCGACAATCATAACTTGAACATGGGAGGTAACTGTTTGTGAGAAGTGACTTGCCTACTTATGTTTCAAAAATACTCAAGAGTGATATTTTATATATAAAGTTTCTAAACATATTTTTCTATGCTAAGAATTTCAATGATTAAGTGAGACTGATGTCATTATTGGCCTTGTTATTATTTGCTAACTTTAGTGGTTTGCATCAACCTACTGGCCTTCTTCTGTGATTGATATCTTTTTTACCTACAGGCCTAATTATGTGATTCTATTATTATAGGATTGTATAATAAATATTATAGGGATAAATAAAATAAAGTTTAATTATTAAAATATAAATGTTTTGACAGTTGAATGAACTTCTAATCACCCATTCTACATGTATTTGTATCTGCTGTGCATGATGGGGAGCATTTAATACATCATCATTATTGATCATTAACCTTCATTGTAATTAATCAAGAGTTTTTAATCATTTGATTTAGTCAAGAAATAAGCTGAAAAGTGAGTGAAATGTTATGACTAATACAAGATTTTGTGTATAATATTTTGTATCTTAGAAGTCAGAAATTACTTTCAGTTGGTAATATTGACTTGTAATATGATTGAATGATTGAAATTTTGAAATGCCTGCTTCATTATCCTAATTAGCTCCCTTTTCAAATGCCTGCTATAAAATCCCAATTCTGCTCCCTTCCAATGCATAGAAAGTATTGCATTAGTTAGGGTTTTTTGTGGGTTTTTTTTACAACAGCATTTGGGGAATGTTAAGGGAATGTGAGAGATGTGAAATTTAGAAGAGTTGCCATAGCAAATATCTGAAATAATAAGCCAGTTCTAAAATATATATTTTACTGCACTTAAAGGAAATATTTCTTAACCAGCTGAAGTAGTTTTAATTTTAATATTGTGATCAAGATTTTTTTTGGTATATTGCAAACATAATTATTTTCTTGTGCATTTTTGGGCGGTTTCATCTGTGTTTATCTCTAAGCTTTTTTATGATGTATATAGTTCAGTGATCACTCTTTCCTTTCTCTTTATGGTTTTCACTGACATGTACATGTTACCACTTGTATAAACTTCCAAGTTCTCATTATAAGTGCTAGCTTTTTTTTTTTTTTAAATGTCTAGTGAATAGAATAAGATGTCTGTCAATGTTGGTTATTGTTTCTAAGTCTGCTAAAGGTTTTCTAATGTAAGCTAACAGAAGTAGAAGTTAATCTAGCCCTAACCCTAATCTGAAAAATGGTTTTCAGTGCTAGATCAAGTCCCAAAAAGCCTTGGGCGTATAGGAGCAAGTAGGGGGACCTGACCATGCCAGCTAAGCCCTCAATCAAGTGTAATTTAATGATGATGATCATAAATAGAATGTCTGCTGAGTTTTTCTGTGGTATTAGCTTACATATAAGCTTGTGCAATTAGATATTTATTTCTTAAACCAACATTTTTCATAACTATAGAGCAGAAAAAAATATTTTATTCAACCAGCAAAAGGCACAATATAAATCTCTTAAAATATATAATTAGAATCTAGACAGGGTTGGGACTTGAAAGATCCTTAATGAAGGAATGTCAGTTGAATGATATGATAATCATGAGATTCACTCTAAGTTCCTATTTTCTGTTGCACTTCTCACCAGTTATATATGTTTGCTGTTCTGAATGACCCATCTTTGAAAGTATTTCAAAAGGCATGTTTCCAATAACTCAACTTTAAAAGTATTACCTTGCAATACTACATTTATCTTGATGCTGTTTGATTAGTCAGCACTGCGTACACTACAAAAGCGTTTTAATGTTGTCGTCATGACATTGTCACTATTTAAACCAGGACGTTGTTTGTTTCATAATAAAGTAAATACTCAGGTAAAAACAGAACTAGCATTGAACGGAACTGAATATTTATATATGATTTATAACTCTTATTGTGAGATACTGCGTCTAGTGATCACTAATTTCAAGAAATGTAAATGACATTTTGTTGTTTATGGTAAAACTTAAATACAAGTAGTTTTATAATTGAAGTTGACTCATTTTTATTAAGTGCTTGGTTGGAATTATTTTTTTGTTTTAATACTGTTCATTTTTTTCATTGCCAAGAGTAGGCAAAGGGACTACAAATTACCTTGTGATAATACGGATAAGGGAATTAAATATGCTAAAATGTCCTAAGATGTTGTTAGATCTAGATCTAATTGTCATCAGTTAGCTATTATGTTGACCAGGTAATGTTAAATTATGATATAAAGCTGCCATGATTTGTTTAAATTGGAATGAATATTGAATAAATATAAAAGTTAGTTAGGTCTTATTTCTAAAATAATCTAACAGTAATCCATCATTGTGTCATAATGGTAATGATAATACAATAATTTTCATATTTGCCATATTTTTTCACATCTCAAATTTTTTTTTAGAGAACTTCTAATATAGATATATTGTATTTCAATTCTGATTTGGAACTAATAGCCAACATAGGATATTATATATTATGCTTACCAGATTAAGATTAATTATTATGATTTAAAGTTACCAAGTTTTTTTTTTATATTACAATGAATACTTTTAAAAATATATAACACTTAACTTTCATATAATCATCGTTCTCATAAAGATTGTCATATTGTTTCACATATCACTGGGTTTTGTTTTTTTATATTTGTGTGTGCAATATAATAATAAAACTAAACATACAATTTTTTTTTTATTCATCTACCTTCTTAATGAATGCATTCAAACCAACCTGTTCACTCAATTACTTCACGATTTTTTTATGTCTTTATGCTGCTTGCAGTGAAATCAAATCAACAGTATTAATTGTTCACATTTTGCAGTATTCATATATGGTTTATTTTTTCACCTAAATTTTGTGGTTTGATTATGACTTTTTTTTTTTTTTAAGCTGTGTTAATCAAAATGTTAAAAACTTTAGTACATCTATGCAGAAACTAATAAAGAATTGAATTCTTTGCTTATTATTGTAGATGGAAAATGATTTTAGCATCCAGATTTGGATTATAGTAATTTCCTTGCCAGTTCCATTTGGCTTTTAAACATTTCTATGTTTTGGTATTTAAATGCATTTTTCTGTTTAACATTTGCTTTTTGTAATTATTGTTTTATGAAGGTTCACAATAAAATTGTGTCAAGTATGTTTTACTAAGCCAAAAAAAACAACAACAAACAAACTGATTTTGGTTTAAGTTTTTTTTTTTATTTACAGGTAACTACTACCATATTTTAATTAAAATGATAATCAAATGCATGTTAAAATAAAAGATGTCTGCTCTTATAAGTAGTTAAGTTGACCCTCATGTCTTTTATTTGTCTAGCAAATTTAGCTACAATATACTGCTTCATTGGCAGGTATTGAATAAGGATAATATGTGAATAAGGATATTGTGTGGCCAGCACACATATTGACAACCTTAGATTTCTTCAATAAGATTCAGCTTACCAGGGCATAGAGCCTGGTGGATTTGAGGACATCTTGTAAACCAAACTCTTAAAGTTTAGCCTTCACCAGGATTTGAATTTGTATGATGTATGATCTGGATAATGAGAACTTAACTACACGGCTACCATGGCTATCCCCCCCCCCTCCCCAGAGATACAATCAATGAATTATTCTTAAAGCTCAATTCAAATAAAAACAAGCAAAAAAGATTTCCTTAAAAAAAAAAAAAAAAAGCAAAGCTTATCTATGGGGGAGAACGCCACACTTACAACTATTTATCTCAGTAATGTAGAAGTTATTGCCTTTTTAAAGTATCCAACAATTAAATTAATTAATTATTAATTAATAAAAAATTTATTTGTTATTTTTTTTAAAATTTCTTCATGCTTTGTTAGGTACAATAAATGGATCTGTAAAGTTTCATCTTGGTCCTAGAAGGGGTGTGGGAGAAATAACGTGTACAATTATCTAACCGTATTTTTCAAGTTCAACAACAGGGCTTGCATCATTCTTAGAATTCAACATCTACATACACAGACTAGTTGGCTTGACTAGAAGACAGTGGAATACTTTTGAATTAGTTGCTTGTGGCGGTCTCGTTGCAGTGGATTGATCTAGGGCTAGTTGTCAATGAAGTTTTAAACCCAAATGCATTTGTATGGCAATCAACAACGCCACCTGTTGGGTGTGTCCGTCTCTGCGTATACAAAGTATAGGAATTCGTTATCAATTGGTTAACATTGACCGTACCAGTAATACCACCTATAGCTGTAACTTTATGCTAGCAGATAGAAACACTAAAACATTTGACACAATTAGGATATTTTTTTTATATTTATTTTAAAGTATAGTCTTATTTAAATATTCTTTGCGTTCTAGAAGGAATACAAATGGAATATAAATTTACGTTAGTCCTGTCTATCTCATGCGTGATCTGATTTCGCCTATACTTTGGTCTCCACGCTCGACAACAAGATCTACATGTACATGATTTTTCTTCTTCCCAAATGTTTCGTAATGATATGACAAAATGTGTTGGTTACGCTTGACCTGCTGCAGAAGTATAGAATAGGTGTCGTTGAAGGAACATTATTAAAAAAAAAGATTTCACCGGATGACTGGGTCTGTATAATCCACTTTCTTTTTCTTCCATTCACCGGATGTGGTTATTTTTAACTTCTGCTGTTGGTAAAAAAAAAAAATATTAAAAGATTTCATTTTCTTATGTGTACAGCTTTGTTATATTAGGCACTTTGAACTTTCGTTTCCTTCCATACATTATTAGCTTGTAGTTGACAACATCCTAGCTGACCTAATTCAAGCAGAAGTCACCACGAACTGTGTGCTGTAGAAAATATGCAAAAATGTCCATCTTGTTGTATGCGGACTCTCTACAAACTTTATCAGAACTATCGCAACGCCATCTATCTTGACCCTAACCATTGATCGTGCTAAGCCGCAACCATAGACTTATATATGCCGCAACATTTACTTAGGTTACATAGCGGGAAGCAAGTGAAAATTATCCGATAAACGCAGAATTCGAGCAAAACAACACATTTTCATTAGGACTAATCCACAAATCTTCCTCGGGACAAATTAACAAGCCTCAAACCACGGATTCTTTCTCTACACATTCTCTCAGAAGTAGCAAAAAAAAAGACCGGACTTCCAATTAACAAAAAGAAAACAACATATAACTCGAATCCGAATCAAATGACAGACAATAGAACCCAATTATACTTCAAGGGGAGAACATCCTTGATACAGGCCACTTCACTTATCTGGGAAGTAGAATTAGAAAATTAGCAATCTGGAGATCCAATTAAGGCACTGTCTCTACTCAACAAGATACGATTCTGTAACACAAAAGTCGGTCCTTCTTTACGGTTCAGAGACATGGAGAGTCACTAAAATAAATATGGAAAAACTCCAGTCTTTTGTTAACTGACTCCTATGCCGGATAGTGGGGATAAGGTGTCAGGAAAAGATAACTACTATCAATTATTGGGAGAGAACTAAACAAAAGCCCATATCCAAAGATAATAAAAATCAAAGTGGAGCTGGATAGGACAAACAATGCGAAAACCAGCTACCAATGCTGCAAGGCAGGCACTTGATTGAAATCCGCCTTCCTCCCCCGCAAAGAACAATCTACAATTTTCCAACTAAGAACAGGACACACACCTCTATTTAAATTACCATCTGAACAAAATAAACTCCACACAACTCCCCCTTTGCAGACACTGCTCCCACCCTTATGAAACCTTAAACCATATCCTCTTTGAATGCCCCTCCCTAATCCACCTTAGGCAGACCCTACTTCCACTACAGCCCAACATAACCAACAACCCTGTACGGCAGAGCTGAACAACTGAAGAAAACAGCACTTTTTTTTTTTCCTTGGCACAGTCTGCAAAAGAGCTCAGCAGCTCAGCAGCAATAAAGCTGGCTAGAAGAAGAAGATTGGAATCCGCAAGGAAAAAGGAAAGTGATAAGGCACAATCAAACCTGGTCATCAATTAAGCTGAGGAATGACATGGCAGCAGATGAAGAAAGCTGCTCAGGACCGAGTTCACTCCTAGCTGACGATACCAACGTTGATTTGACTCCATTAAATTACATTCATTTTTGCTTTTATAAACTTTAATTTGTGTTAAATAAATAAAAAGTATACATTCTTCTATAATTATATACCTAATATAACCTTTCTTGATAACATACGGAAAGGTTATTGAAGTTCTATCATAACAGGATAGGAAACACAAATGAGCAAAATGAATTCCATCGGTAGGCTACGTGGAAAATAATTCCGGAGAGAAAGAGTTAAAGCCCTATGCTCCCCTGGGAGCTCACAGGATTAACACCAACAGAGTCTATACTATGAATTTGTTTTTGAAAAAAAAAAAACTATGGAAATATAAAAAAAATACTTCAAACAAAGTATAAAACTTTAAACAAAGCATAAAGCTTCAAACAAAGCATAAAGCTTCAAACAAAGCATAAAGCTTCAAACAAAGCATAAAGCTTCAAACAAAACATAAAACTTCAAACAAAGCATAAAGCTTCAAACAAAGCATAAAGCTTCAAACAAAGCATAAAGCTTCAAACAAAGCATAAAGCTTCAAACAAAACATAAAACTTCAAACAAAGCATAAAGCTTCAAACAAAACATAAAACTTCAAACAAAGCATAAAGCTTCAAACAAAGCATAAAGCTTCAAACAAAGCATAAAGCTTCAAACAAAGCATAAAGCTTCAAACAAAGCATAAAGCTTCAAACAAAGCATAAAACTTCAAACAAAGCATAAAGCTTCAAACAAAGCATAAAGCTTCAAACAAAGCATAAAGCTTCAAACAAAGCATAAAGCTTCAAACAAAGCATAAAGCTTCAAACAAAGCATACAACTTCAGACAAAGCATAAAGCTTCAAACAAATCATAAAGCTTCAGACATAGCATAACACGTAGGCCTAGTTCTTTTAGCGACCGTGTCCTCTGTCCGACAGCATAGGCCCAACGTGTGAAAATATCTGCCTTTTACCCTGCCGCCTGGTGCTATTGCGTATTATCCGTCAGTCGAAATGTAACCCTAATATCTTTCTGGTTTAAACAGGTAGCAGAAAATTTACTTGTTTTTGGATATTTTCCAACAACTGGTGTTCGTAGGCTTTATTCTAAAATGTTCAAAAGAAACATGATATTTACAGTTGACCAAGATTTTTTTTTTCTTTCCCATTCCAATGTTGTGGAGCATTAATTATTATTGTTTTTTTTTTTGCAGTAGAAGATTACATTGCCAAAAACATATACGACAAAACCGTATAATAATAATAGAATATGTATCCTCTGTTTGGGACCCCTCAACTCAAGAAAACATTAAAAAACTGGAACAGACATTAAATAGAGCAGTGAGACTCATAACAAACAAATATTCACATTTGACTAGACACCTTTAGTAAAATCATTAAATTTAGAAAGCCTTCAGGACAAAAGACTCAAAAGTAAAGTAGCAATTATACTTAAAACACTGAACATAATCTTCAAATACAAAAACAAAAAAATGTAATAAAATACTCAGAAAGACACAAAGATAAAGGCACATTCCTCGTTCCATATGCTAGGACAAATTTGTACAAATACTCTTTCTTCCCTAGTGCTATTAGAGCATGGAATGGGTTGCCTGAGCTAGCCAGGAAAACCAGTGACTTGGCAGAATTTAAGTCATTGGTTAATATGCATGACTGAATGCATGACGCGTAGGACGTAATCATCTTCTTTTTTTGAAGTAACGTCTGTATTATATAAGATAAGATGAAAAGAATGGTAATTAGAGCTTCGTGTATTTAGCTACCAAATATCAGGTAATAGAGATGTGTAGTCAAACACGTCGTTTGTGGCCCGAATGACTGTGGCCATAAAGTCTCTGCAGTTATAGTATGACGTAGGACGTAATCATCTTCTTTTTTGAAGTAACGTCTGTATTATATAAGATAAGATAAGGTAAGTTCCATGTTTTCACAGCAATTAAGGTTAACATTGTTCAGAAATTGTTTAAACTTGATCATTAGGCTGTCTGTTGTTCTCTGTTGTAGGAACGTACACATGCGACGTGCATACTAAACGAACGAAGTCCTTGACATTGGGATTCTTTCAAACGGAACTGTCTTTAGTTTCTATGGAAGCCCAAAAATTCCGCGAAACATAATGCTACATTTTTGTTGGTTCGTTTACCAGCTGACAAGCGTGATTCCTATTGTAAAAAGTCTTTATGTCCAACAATGTATAGGCCAACTTCGAACTGGGCTAATAAATTAATTTTTTATTACTATTCAATAGAAGATTACATTGCCAACAACACATAAGACAAAACCATAAGCTGACGTTAAATGTATGTATAGGCCTACTTCGAACTGGGCTAATAAATTAATTTTTATCACTATTCAGTTACTTTAAAGCAGTGACCTATAAAGGGGACTAATTCAGCTTATACCATCACTTCAGTCAAGTAAAATGTCTTTCCCTTGTTCGAGATAAAAGATAAGAGATAAATTGTTATAACTATTCAGTTGAAGATTACATTGCCAACAACACATAAAGCGAAACCGTAAGCTGACTTTCTTCTCACAAATTACAAATAGAGACATAAATGTGTATGAAATTTCGGTTCACAGCTTTGTGCATATGATAAACTAATACGAAAGGTCGCTATGTCTGATAAGTTGAAAACATGTTGACATATTGACATGTTTTAGCTAATACGCTCTAGGACTAGATTGTAAGATTGTTTTCCCCTTTGTTACAAAGCTCATATCAACTCATGCTGGTAAAAAAAGTTTGTACACGTTATTTCTCCGACACCCAATCTCTGACTAAGCGGAAATTTTGCGCAATTATTTCTTTAACTTGACAACATAAGAATCGTGTTTAAAAAAATTAACCAACTAGTTAATTAACTATTGGTAATTAATTATTTTGTCATTATCTCAAACAAGGGAAAGACATTTTACTTGACTGAAGTGATGGTATAAGCTGAATTAGTCCCCTGCATAGGTCACTGCTTTAAAGTAAGTCTGAAACAAACAATAAATAACTATACAGTCTTCTATTTTCATAAGCACTTCGCTAACAGAGTGGTTAGTACGTGGGCTTGAGGAGGCGTGATCCATAAGCTTGTATTCATGTCGTTCCCCTATT
Source organism: Biomphalaria sudanica (assembly GCA_036873155.1). NCBI lineage: Eukaryota > Metazoa > Mollusca > Gastropoda > Planorbidae > Biomphalaria > Biomphalaria sudanica. The sequence goes on from JAZGLO010001580.1 coordinate 635,393, forward strand.
TTATTATTATTATTATTATTTTGTAAATGCTTTTAAAAAGCGATTTCGGTAACAATCACACAGATATTCCTTTCTTTCTCTCCCCCTCTTTCCATTTTCACAGCTGGTCCAGCTAAGTGATAGGATCATAGCGTACTGAGAAAAAACAATGACATCTTAACATCTAAAGACGTCTAACACTTAACCGATTTCATCACTTTGACCTAGATCTTTTTCAGAGCGAGGACACGTAACAATGAGACGATTAAACACTTTATTATGTAGGTCCTAATGTTTTTACTTATTTATGAGTTTACATCGCATCATTAGGCCCATTAGATTCTTGGTTTCGACTGAATGTTGTATGCTTGGGGGAAAATTGTGAATGGCTGTCTGGTGGTCATGTGGAAAGCTCCCCTGGACTGCTGACCGGAAAAAAAAGAGGAGAATTTGGTTATGCGAACTGTGACAGTATCACTACGACAAAAGGGACAGATGATGATGATGTTAATAATCAAAACAAAACACACACACACACACACACAAAACAACATAAAATCAATATTTAACCTGACAATTGTATTTATTTTTAATTGTGCAGGATCTACACAACACTAAATAATTAACAGGTATTCGGCTTTATGTTTCTCTATCCAGATCTTCTTAATTCCAAAAGCGAAGAATCAAATGACATATTGATCTACGTCAGTGTGTAGGGCGCTTCCGCGCTGTGTCTTATGGAGGTTAACTCTCAAATAACTAAATCAAATAACAGAGTCGAAAGGCTAACACTAGAAGGTAGTCGACGCTGCTATTGAATATCGAACAAGAAGTTTAATAGTAATGAAGGGAATTGTCGAATGTCGTCAAGTTAAATGTATACGTCCATAAAAATTGTCTCTCTCTAAAGCCGTCTATAGCAGTGGTTCTGAACCTTTTAAACTCGGCGACCCCTTTTTACAATCCACCATTCTGCCGCGACCCCCCCCCAACACACACATACAGCAATATAAGAGTAGACAATAAAAATACACATTTTCGATGGTCTTAGGCGACCCCTGGCCAATCGTCAATCGACCCCCAAGGTGGTCGCGATCCACAGGTTGAGAACCCCTGGTCTATAGTGTTATGTTTCAAGAGAGGATTTGAGCCTCTCAAGCCCTCACTCAGATGGAGTTTGATGATGATGGTGTTATGTTTAGGCTACATTTCGCTATTCTTCATAAATTCCTAGTCTTGTTTTTTACTAGTCACGCCATTAACAGTGGTGGGCATACCTATGGCTCACTCATATTGGCTCAATGTATTGACGATATCTGGAGTCACTTTAGATGTTCCAGACAACAAACATGTTCTATTTGCCAATCGACTAGTTAAAAAGGATTCACACATTTCACGAGGTTAAATTCACTGACTGATACGCAGGAAGACTGGCTTAGGAATTATGATAAAAAATGTGTAAACTTGAAGAAATGTGAATTTTTAAGGTTTCAAAATTTCAAGGGTTTTGACTAAATCCAGTTTACCAAATTTAATATCGCATGCTCAGAGAATGTGTGTACTGTTTATCATATATATGATAGCAACTTATGAAATTGGATAATTTCAGTAATGAAACCTTCATAAGACTGTCAATAAATAGCTCGAAATATGAACATTTTAATTCACTAATAATAACTGGGAGGCTCGGTGGCTGAGCGGTAAAGCGCTTAGCTTCCGAACGGGGGTCCCGGGTTCGAATCCTGTTGAAGACTGGGATTTTTAATTTCGGGATATCTGGACGCCTCTGAGTCCACCCAGCTCTAATGGGTACCTGACACTAGTTAGGGAAAAAGTAAAAGCGGTTGGTCGTTGTACTGGCCACATGACACCCTAGTTAACAGAAACAGATGACCTTTACATCAGATAGGGGATCTTTTTATTAGTATTAATAAATACGTCGTAATTTGAACCAAATCTTTTAAACCTCTGTGTTTAATTTGTACAAAAATATTTTCTTTTAAGTTTTTGACCCGGTCCAAAGTTTGCCCACATCACTGATAAACGTTGTAATGTCGTTGTTGTTGTGTGTTTTTTGGGGGGAAAGTTTGAAGTAACAATGACAATTTCATTCATAGTTTTAGGCGTCTAGATGATCTAGATCTTGATTTTAAAACACAGACTTCAGTTCACTGAAAAAAAGATTGAACAAGAAGACACAGTGTCAAAAGGAAGTCGTGGTGTGATACTGGCGTGACCTGTGAACTGCAGGGAGGCTAGTTATTTGAATCTAATCATGCGTAAACTTCAATTTATGTACATGCAGAGATTGCAGACGTGCTATAAAGGGACACTATAAGCCAGAAGGGACAGTAAACAGACACACCTCTGACGTCTGCACATGTTCGATGCCTCAATCATCTATGCAAGAATTCTGGGATGTCTTATCGGAAATTGCGCGGACCAGACTTTAATGGCTCTCTAACATCAGCCCTAGTTAATGGAGTCAGGTAAGTGAGTGAATCATTGGACATTGTATAGTAGATAGAAACTGAGCTAATGTGTTTACATTGAGCCAAATGTACAGGCAACGGTTCTCTATTTATAGCCTTCGAATCCTGGTGAATTGTGGGATTTTAAGACGCCTTTACTCTGCTTTAATGGGTACATGCCATTAGTTGGGGAAAAGTAAAGGTGGTTTGTCGTTGTGCTGGCCACATGACACCCTCGTTAACCATAGGCCACATAAACAGATGAACTTTACATCATCTGCCCTACAGATAGCAAGGACTGAGAGATGTTACTTGCTTTACTTAATTTATACGAAAAAGAATCCAAATTACATTTAGTTTCTAATTTTCTTTAATAAATTTTGCGTTAGCCTGTTTATTTCTCAACTCTTTCTCTCCGTAATTATTTTTCCACGTTTTGGAAGGAATCCTTCATTTTACTAATTATTATTTTACTACCCTGTTATGATTGGGCTACAATAGCTTTGTGGGTTGTTTTTTTATCAGAAAATGTTGTATTTGGTATAGAATTAAAGGGAAATGCATGCTTGTTTTATATAATTCAAAGTCATGTTTAAAATGTAAACATTAATTTAGTTTAATGAGGTCAAAATCAACGATGTTATCGTCGATTAAGAGAGAAAGAGTTTTAAAAAAAGCCTACGGGCGGGGGTGGGGGGAGTACTGTTCGGTGTGTGCAATGTGTGTGAGGACCTTTGGATGTGGATTTTTATTTGTTCTGGATCAGACCTTCATTGAACACTGATTGTGTATTGAACAGAGCGATAGAACTGATAAGGTGGGCAGCGATGGAAGGCGGAACAGGAAGTACACGCGGGCACTTAGTTTATTTATATACTCTCTCTCTCTCTTTCTCTCTCTCTCTCCCCTTGAAATTAAATGCAATGCTGAGTAAAGGCAGAACGGTAATGAAATGGTATCAGTGAACAGTGTTTGACCAGCCTGGCCAGGGAACCAATCTGTTCATTTGTCCCCATTTTACTATTGGAGAAAAAAAGTTGCCTCGTTACGACTTCAGCAAAAAGTGTGACTAAACAGTTTGTTCGATTTACGAACAATACTGTGTTAGGTCAATATTTTAGCTACCAGCGATACCAATCGCACACCTACAGACCGTAGCAGTGAACAGATTTTACTGACCTGTACATTATTTATGTAAGTTATTGTTGTTTTATATCGGTGTTGATATGTTTACTCTTACTCTTTACTGTCTTGGGGATAATAATTTTATAATGAGAATAATTTTAGTTATTGTTAGTTATTAGTAACATGTGAACACGTTAGTTACAAGTTGTGTGCAAGAGAAAAAAAAATTATCAGAACTTAACTCTTTCTCTCCGTTATTATTTACCCCATTCTGGTGGAATCAACGCTGGTATCGTCCGTTAGGAGAGAAGGAGTTAATATAAACTCCTCGTTTTCTTCTCCGATTGCATTTATGGCCCACACTCTATAGAGTCCACACTTGAGACATAAAAAAAAGAAATGCTATTTCTCCCTTCTTTACCGTCTCAAAGTTTCTTTATTTCTTATTTTATCTTATAATATACAGACGTTACTTCAAAAAAAAAAGAAGATGAATACGTCCTACGCGACATGCATTTAGTCATGCATGTTAACCAATGACTTAAATTCTGCCAAGTCACTGTGGTTTTGCTGGCTGGTTCAGGCAACCCATTCCATGCTCTAATAGCACTAAAGAAGGAGCATTTGTACAAATTAGTCCTACCATATGGAACGAGGAATGTGCCTTTATATATATAAAGAGAGAGAGATGAATATATAGAGATGAATAAATATATATATATATATTCATGTGAAACACTGCACTCATCCTTACTCTTCAGAATAAATTCTGTGTGCATTTTATAAATAAATAATCTTTTTATCCGTGAGGAAATTGGTTTTACGATTGTGCATTAAAAAAAACAATACATAATTAATTAGAGCGAACATTTAGAATGACAGCACACAAAATATACTTTTCATACCTACAGAAACTTTTAGTTTAACTAAAAAAAAATTAGTTAAGGCCATTGTTTAACTAGAAAAAAAAGTTAAGTTAAAATCGTAGTTTAATTTTTTTTTTTTAGTTACTAACTAAAAAGTTTAATTAAAATTTGTACAACTTTTCAACATGTGGTCAGGGTTGAAACACACATCCCTGTTTTCGGGTCATGTAATATCAATAACTTTGATTATCAAAAAAATGATGCAGTTAACAATTATCTAGTCAGTCTGCATTTGAAGAGGGTAAAGTAAGATGCCGGTAGAAGTCATGTGATTAAATATTTGCAACTGAAAGTAGCTGTATAATAAAATGTTGTTAAGCAATTTTTGCTAAAAGCTTCTTTGCAATATTATGAATGGGAATGTTCCGAATGTTTTTTTTAGGAGTCACGTGGTGGTGTTTACTTTCTGTTTCTAGTGGGAGTCTGATTAGTGAGTTAGGTCAATATCTAGTGGTTTTGATCAATTCATTTGCGGCAAACAATAATTTATGAACTGCAGGAACATCAAGTAAACCCTTTTTATAGTCTTAAGACTTATTATTGAGATCTAAGAATCAACCGTTAGGCCTATATAGATCTTAAAGCATTAGGATAACCAACTCTAGAAAAAAAAATTAATCCACACCCTCTCTTGACCATAAAGTAAATAGACTGATTTTAACGTCTGGTCAGCTAGACATACACACGTAGGGCTAGTGTACTGTATGTGTGTAGTTGATGATACTACAAGACTAACTTGCACTTTTTTTCATTACGCGTTATGCAATAGTGTTTTTGCTTAATGTGGAGTGGTCAGACTAGGCATGGCTAGTCAAGCATGTTCTTTACACTAAAATAGTTACACACCCTCCCATCCCAGAAAGTAAATAGAATGTACGGTGTGTCCAACTGATTTTAACAACCTGACCAGATAGACGTACACATGTAGGCCTATATATTGTACTGAGTGTGCAGTCCACAAAAGACCACCCTGTTTTTTTTCCCTTGCGCGGTTAACAGTTATGCATTAGTGTTAGTTGTATTTTTAGTGGTCAGACAAAAAATAGCACATCGGCATGGTTAGTCGAGCATGTATTTTACACTATGAAATAGTTATACGGTCAAATGTTCTTAAAACTCCAACAATTTCGTTTCTATTTCATTGGTTACTAGATCTAACTTTTAAACTCTAATTCAATGTTATTTAATGAGATTTTAAACTTTACCGGTATAAGTCATTAAAATTTTCCGTCATGTGTAATATAATTTAAAAAAAAAAGAGTACCATTCTTTTCTAAAGGTTTTAATTGAATTACAAGCACACATATTTATTTAGGCATCTTTTTTTTAGGCTAAATTTTATTGTGCATTAACGTTTATGTAAGTAACATATTTCTTATTACTGAGGTTATTATGGAAAAAAATTTCTAGGTCAACCACGCCTCCCCTCAAAAAAGTTTGTTATAGTTTAATTATTTTTTTTTTAGTTTAGTTTAACTATATTTTGAAATTCGTGATAAACTAATAGTTTAACTACTTTATTTTAGTTGATAACTAGTTTTAGTTTAACATTTAAAAGTGAGTTTAGTTCCCATCACTACCTACCGATAGGCCTATAATCAAACTGTATCCTGCAGTGAATAGATCAATCAGTTGAGACGTTGGCAGTCTTCATCTTACCTCACGTGTCAGAAATATGGGGGGGGGGGAGGGAATACAATATTTACAACTGAATCATCTAGCCAACATTTTTAAACATTAAAACTTTATATCTCAAGCAGGTCCTTGTTTCAGAAGTTCAAATGCTTCTGAAGAAACTGCGACAAACCGTTGAAGTCTCTTTTCTTCAGATGAAATTCGTTTTTGTCAATGTCGTCATGAGCACTATCGAGTTCGATCTGAGGATTAACTTGTTGGGATGGTGACAAAAAATCATATGTTTGTTTGTTTGTTTTACATAATTCGGATGTTCCTTCAGAGTTGAAGATAGTTTACTTCCTAGTCCAAACCTCCCGCAGGACGACGGGGGATGGGAGCGGGCAGGGTTTGAACCCTCGACCGTCGATAAATCCGAACGACAGTCCAGCGCGCAAACCGCACGACCAGGCAGCCATATAGGCATATCTACCTATCACATCATGATATGGCTCATATCAGGTTGTTATTTCTTGAACTATCCCGTCCGAGGAAGAATACATTTCCATCCTTATCTCTTTCTTGTGTGTTAATACAGAATCTTCACCTTTTTCGTCTGGCATTTTGTAGCTAACACGTCTTTGAGATTCTGCGCTAATCACCAAATCTGAGCACATGCATTCTGTAAAGATAACACTGGCTTCAGCGATGTTCTCCCGATTAGTCATTAAGAATGTTTATATACTTCTTCGCTTAAGTGCGCAGTCTCGAATTGGCAATCTCTTGTTTTTGAAGGTAGACTTACACGTCGTGAAAAAATGCAGACTGCATAGCAACTAACAATCCGCCTGCTTCAGACCTAGTAGAAGAGTATTCATCTGTTCTAGTCAATTTCTCTAGAGTTTCTATAATGTTTGAAAAGAAATCCATAACTATCTTAACGACTTCTCCTCTGGCGCTCCAGCACGTTCTAACTAAGCGCTTGAAGCTAGTTTCAGTTATTTTGCTGAGGACGTCCTAGCGGTGTGCTGAAGTCGATAAAAAAGATGTCTAAACGGTCCAGTGTACCAAAATAGAAATACCTGAATAGATTTCCGCTTCAGTCAAAATTCCAGCCAAACTCTGAGAATGGTTCGAGCAGATAATGAATGAATTAAGAATTTGTAACCCGTCAGTATCCATAACAACGTAACCTCAACATTTGGAAAACTTAATCCAGTATTGTAACGTCAGAAGAACTGTTTCAAAAATCGAAAAATATTTGGCTCATTATAGTAAAAAAAAAAAAGAGAAGCCTATTAATTATTTAAATTCATCAACAAGCTTACCAAACATACGTACAACATGAAAGACTGATAACGGTGGAGGGTGCAAACAAGGGGTACACTGACAACGATTACGACAAGAAATTTCATCGCATTGTGAATGTTAGTTTTAACTTAAGCAGGCAATGGACCATCAATTTTTATTTTTTTTACGCAAACTATGGTGGTGAACTTTATCAAAAGCTTTGGAAAAATCTAGTAAGATAGCATCTATTTGCTTACTGTTATCTAAACCTTCATCATCAATTAGTCCTATTAGTTGTGTTTCACATGATCTATATTTCCTAAAGCCATGTTGGTATGGAGTAACGACATTATGTTTGTTATGTAACTTTATTTTGCTATCTGGGTAAAACAAATCATTAGACCTTCACTTTTTCTTCTGCTTTTGAAGTCTCGCTTGAGTCCAGCTGCTATTGACACTTACTAGCTATTTTATATAGATACAAAACAGCCTATTGGATTGAAATGATTATCAATACTTTTATTTTTTTATTTGAAAGGTGTATTGATTTACCTTGCTAATGCACCAGTACGATCTAGACACGCACAAAAAAGTCAACACTAATTCACCATTGCTGAATGGTTTAATATATAGGCCTACTTTGTCTGGTGTAATCTTCTGTTGAATTATAGATCTATACAAGATCTGCGTACTACACGACCCTGCAACTAATGCTTTGTCTTTTCAGCAGTTGCATTATTTAGTTCTTCAATTAAGACTTCTGCAGAAAAAAAAATTCCTACACATGACATGAAACATAGGAGAGGAGAGGACGGGGGTTGATCTAGTATGTTTCACTAGTGATAAAAATACTATCAATTATAAGATAAGATAGTTCATGTTTTGAAATGATTATATTGAGTGTAATATGTATAATGTGTTACTCTTTTAGTTTCAGGTGAATCAAATGCTTTGGGTGCAGACGTCACAGGAAAATATGGCAGACCGGAAGAGACCTATCGACTTTTCAAATAAATGCATAGATTCAATGTTTTCAACCTCTTCATAGCAAAGTTGGGAGAGAGCTTATGGCTGGACTATAGCATGGGGAGGAGATTTTTAAAATGATAGCTAAAAACACTATCTGTAATCCAACAAAAAATGAGGTCATAACTCAAGGCTGTGTACAAATATGGCAGACCTTGGTCATAACTCCGTTGTGTTCTAAGATGACAGGAGCATATGGCTTCACTGTGTTTTGAGATGAATAGGTGCACCAATGCCACCGTGCAGCTATGCTCCAAGATCCATCACGTTCCAGCGGCCATGATGTGTGTTTTTCTCTACATCTTGCAAACTTGTGTTCTAGACTACTACCTTATTAATTTCCTAAATTTCTTGTATATCTGCTTCCTGGTTGCAGATCTCTTCATCCTTGTTGCTCTGGTAGTCAGCATCATCTACGGAACCACCAAGATGGATCGGCAGAGGTCTGCGAAGCTGGCACAGACTCGAACGATGTTCAGCTTGTCTTGGGTCTCCTGGCTACTCATTAACATTAACGCAAGTGTCAAGATTATAATCATTATCGAATACAACGCATGGCCTGTAGAGAAAGACCCTTCCTTTTTTGGGCCCAACGTCTTCAAAACCGCCATCGCTCTAAGTAGCTGCATCTTTCTCTTTCTGTTGACCACACAGCACGACGCTCCTCTGGGAAGTGACAGGCGGAGCTACATCTCAGATCTGACGGGCACTGTCGTCTTTGATATTTTAGACACCGTGGACATCCTGGAGGTTTTTTTCACCAACGAGGACCGAGACCAGCTCTGGAACGGGCTGGAGGAGGTTATTCTGACCCAAGCGACCATGAACCTTATTTTACCCACCGTTCCTCTTATCACCCTCAGCCTCACCCACTTCGGGCTGGACAAACCAAAAAGGCCGATGATGTATCTTCATCGTCTTCTGGTGATACTGGTGGTCAACCTTCCCAATCTTCTGACCAGGATGGTTCTCTGGCATGGTCTGAGCGTGGGCATCTCTCCTTTCACTCTCAAGAACATCATACTGATCGGCATAGCCATGTATGAGTTTTATGAGCACAAGAAGGAAAAACTGGAGGATTCAAGGCTGAACTCTCTAGAGATTGGAGATAGGAACTTTCAGCAGAAGGATGTTCAGAGATGGAATCTAGGCTCCCTAACAGACACTTCCACACAGCCTCGTTCTAAAGTGCCAGAAATTAGCATCGAGCTGGAAGAGACCGCGGGAAAGCAAGTATCAGAAGACAATTTAGAGCCTAAAATATATAAATGTGTTCCAAGAGTGAGTTTGGTTTAAGACTTCATACGAATTATAACACACTCTCCTTGACATTGTAAGACTCGGAAGTCGGAGATGACGTAATTATTGTGGTTATTGCATTGAATTATAATTGAGTGTATCCAGTTTTTATAAGTCTTTAATGTGTTGTTGTTTTTTTGTGATTCGTTTTGATATTTGATAACTGTTTTCATACCAATTTTTTATAGTTATATATAATAGATCTGTTTAATTTGTGTTGCTAACAGTAACCCGCAATGCAAAAAAAAATAAAAAATTTTATCTTTTCTCATCTCATTTCAATAGTTCTATTCACATGAGCTGCCATTTTTTAACGGAGCTATTTTATTTTTTTTCCCCAATTTTTTTTCCCTGCCAATATTAGAGATTTTTACGATAAAATTTTAAGGATGCTAAATTGAACATCAGTATTGCCAACTAAGTTACATCAACACTTCCTTTATTCGTTACACCGGATACACCAACAAGACAGCTATTTATAGTTTTTTCCGAGTAAATGCTTAAAGTCTCTTATCTTATCTTATATAATACAGACGTTACTTCAAAAAAGAAGATGATCACGTCCTACGCGTCATGCATTCAGTCATGCATATCAACCAATGACTTAAATCTCATTATCGAATATTACATCGGAAGTGACGCGGGAAGTTAGTAAAGAATTCGGGCACTTCTGTCTGCAGTCGCTAATACCCACATCTGTTTTCATATAAATCATTAATAGTAATAATAATAATGTTGATTTTGTTAAAAAGATTCATAGCGTTTATATAAAGTTTCCCTGTTATATGTTTGTGGACACTGGAATTATTCCTTTCAAATGTCGCTATACAAAATGATATTTACTTTTATGGTGGGTTGTTTAGAATAGAATGAAAAGGAAAGGGTATTGTCCCAAATATTAATTACATTGAAATACATCGAAACGTTATAACTTCGTGTAAAGAATGTAAATAAAAGCTTCATTCGAAGTTTTTTGTACAAACATGTCAAGCATAATACACTGTATGTGACTAATATGTCAAGCATAATACACTGTATGTGACTAATATGTCAAGCATAATACACTGTATGTGACTAATATGTCAAGCATAATACACTGTATGTGACTAATATGTCAAGCATAATACACTGTATGTGACTAATATGTCAAACATAATACACTGTATGTGACTAATATGTCAAACATAATACACTGTATGTGACTAATATGTCAAACATAATACACTGTATGTGACTAATATGTCAAACATAATACACAGTACTATAAGAGATTGTGAGTTTTGGTTTCTAGGAGCGCGCTTTTGTTGATGTCATTTTCGCTGACTTGTTTTGCTGCTGTTGTGTGATGAGGCTAGATCTCTTGTGGGTTTTCTTCCCCAGTATTGGGTAAGTTATTTAGTTACTGTATTAGTCTTCGTGGTGTAGCTCGAAATTCGTTGTGCCTATGATCGTGTGGACGGCGATCTCAAGGAATATGTATTTTCTGTAATAGGGACGCAGGCTTGGGACTCTGTTGGAGTCAAGCTTAATTCACAGTGTTGTTGGAATGGCCCGTGTATCTAAGGCCTTGAGTGTAGGATGCGTCGTGATTGAATTATGGCCTCGAGTGAAGGTGTGATATATTTCGTTGCCTAATATGTATACGTTGTGTTTCCTTTGAACATACTATTGACTTTTATTTATCACTCATGTCATCATATTTCATACATTCAATAAATTGTTAAAAGTACAACCTTGTTGCTAATTAATGGCCATTAACTTACGTTAGCATTAATATCATTCACGTTGAACAACTATTGGTATTGACTAAATGTTCAGTTGAATAACTTTTATTCAATGTGTGTATTTTGCATGCTATTACCTTTATGTTCTTGCGTTACTCTGTTCAGGTTGGGGATACGGGACCATAATAGCATACCCTGGCTAATCTGAAATCACACCCTGACAGAATGTACTAGCGCGTCCCACATAATACATACATCTCTTTCTCTCTCTTTCTCTCTCTTTATTCTCTCTTTCTCTTCTTCTGTCATTTCTCTCTTTCTATTTCTTTCACACGCACTCTCTTTCTCTGTCATACTCTCTCCCATTCTCTCTCTTTCTCTTTTTCTCTCTCTCTCTCTCTCTATCTCTCTCTCATGTGTGGACACATTCTGACAACAAGTTACATCTCCCATTCTCTCTATTTCTCTAGTTCTCTCTTTCTCTCTCTCTCATGTGTGAACACATTCTGACAACAAGTTACAAACACATCTCCGCAAAAGAACCAATACATTTCGCAGTAATCTCACAACTGACTAAAAAAATTAGACGCAGGGCCGGATTTAAGGGAAGGCAGGCCTCGACAAAAGAGATAAAAATAAATCCGAATTTCGACAGGTCACAAACTTTACAAGTTTGTTTTTTTTCTATTTTTTTTATCTCATTTTTTACGACTAAACTAAAGCATGCCTATTAAATTTTTTTTTAAGGAAAGTGAAACTATAAGAATTCGATTTCTTCTAAATGTATTTTCATTGATAAGTGTATCTTTTTAAAAGGGTAACTCCGGCCCTGATTAGACGACAATATTAAGGAGAAATCTTTTTAACTTGACTGTGCTGTATCGTATGCAGCTTGTCAAGTTTGACACTTAAAAACTGACAAACAATTATAGATTAAAATGTTAAAAAGTGGAGATTGGATATAGAATGCAAATGAATTCTTTAAAATACATCTCATGTTGACCATGGTTAATAAAACGAATTTATAATAAATCGATCATTAACTTCCTGTATTCTATGTTTACTTACGTGCAGCCGGTGACTAGACCATAGACTGGCATAGAGTATAAACTATATATATATATATATATATATATACTCTCTGATCTAGACATATTTGATTCACAAGAAAAGAGAGAGAAAGAGAGAGAGAAACTGAATCTACTGATATACTGTTCAAACAATTTCGCTTTTTACATCAATAAAAAAGATATTTATTATTGAATTATCATGTTTTGTATTGTATTAATGTAATTTCATTTGATGTTCTAACTGTGTGTCCAATTATTGATAAAAGTCTTCTGAAATAAAAACTGTGGAATGGAAATTTAGCTCCATTGCGGACTAAGCGGCATAGATCACCTGGCCAAGTTTCCTCTCGACCAAAGCTTTTGTTTGCCGAGTGCTTAAAAAATGCAGGAAATCCTTCTCCTGGAATAATATTAATTATTATTCATATTAGTAATTATTATTTATTAATTATATTATTAATAATAATAATAATTCCAGGAATTCAACAAAATATACCTTCAAGGCCCTTGGCATTCCTAGGAACATTCTCGTTGCCTGTCAGAGGGCGGTACTTCTGCAGACCTGCCACATCACCAGAAAATTCCTCGGTGGCAACTGATAAAGGGACTACGATGCGCTCGTGACTTCTATTAATATCAATTATGACAGACCAAGTCGTGGTTTCATCAGAAACCCGTCAGACAAAAACAACCACGTCCATTCCTCGTTGATATCTTGGAAACACACACGCACATACACTCGATAACAATTGACCAATCAAATATTTAGTCGAAAGTTTGACCAGCAGGTCGCCTACCTGTCATGGCCCCATTTGCAACTCCTAGGGTGCTTAAATTAATTGTCGCTTATCTTCTTATCTTATATAATACAGACGTTACTTCAAAAAAGAAGATGATTACGTCCTACGCGTCATGCATTTAGTCATGCATATTAACCAATGACTTAAATTCTGCCAAGTCACTGGTTTTTCTGGCTAGCTCAGGCAACCCATTCCATGCTCTAATAGCACTAGGGAAGAAGGAGTATTTGTACAAATTTGTCCTAGCATATGGGACGAGGAATGTGCCTTTATTTTTGTGTCTTTCAGAGTATTTTATTAAATTTTGTTTTTGTATTTGAAGATTATGGTTCAGTGTTTTATGTATAATTGCTACTTTACTTTTGAGTCTTCTGTCCTGAAGGCTTTCTAAATTTAGTGATTTTACTAATGGTGTTACCCTAGTCAAATGTGAATATTCGTTTGTTATGAATCTCACTGCTCTATTTTGTGTTTGTTCCAGTTTCTTAATGTTTTCTTGAGTTGAGGGGTCCCACACGGTGGATGCATATTCTATTATTGGCCTAACCAAGGTTAAATAACATTTTAGTTTTATGTTCTTATTTGATTTATAGAAATTTCTTTTAATAAACCCTAATGCTTTGTTGGATTTTTTAATAGTTTCATCAATATGTGGATTCCATGACAGTTTTTCATTTATTATAACACCTAGGTATTTTGAGTTTTTAGTTTGTGTTACTGGTTTGCCATGAATAAGATAAGTGGAATTAATTTGTTTAATTTTTTTTGTTACTCTTAACAACTGACATTTTTCTGGGTGGAAAGACATGCTCCAATTTGATTCCCATTTCTGTAATTCATCTAATTCTCTTTGTAAAATATCTGTGTCTTGTTTTGTTTTTATTGTTCTATATATTATGCAATCGTCTGCAAATAATCTGACTTTTGTTCCTGAACTAATGCAATTTGGTAAATCATTTATGTAAATTAAAAATAGTAGTGGACCCAAGACTGTTCCTTGAGGTACACCTGAGTTTACTGTTATTGGTGTTGATTTAGAGCCATTTATTATTACAGTTTGTTCTCTCCCTATCAGAAAATCTTTAATCCACTGATGCAGTGGACCGTTAATGCCGAAATATTTTAATTTTTTAAGCAAACTATGGTGGTGAACTTTGTCAAAAGCCTTGGAAAAATCTAGTAAGATAGCATCTATTTGTTCACTATTATCTAAACCTTTTGAGAAATCATCAATTAGTCCTATTAGTTGTGTTTCACATGATCTATATTTCCTAAAGCCATGTTGGTATGGGGTGAGGACATTATGTTTGTCTAAGTGGTTTATGATGTTGCTACATATTATGTGTTCTAGTATTTTACATGTGATGCTGGTAAGTGATACTGGTCTGTAGTTTCCTGGATCAGATTTTTCTCCTTTTTTAAATAGGGGGGTGACATTAGCTTCTTTCCAGTCCTTTGGTACTCTGCCCTGGTTAAGCGATGCCTGAAAGAGTATTTTGAACACTGGGGCTAGCTCATTGCTTAGTTCTTTGAGTAATCTAGCTGGAATACCATCAGGTCCAGACGCTTTATTTGGTTTGGTGTTGGCTAATAGTTTTTTAATTCCATTTTCTTGTACTACTAAATCTTCTATGTTGTCTACTTGGTTCAAATTAAGAAATATGTCTTTGTCTCCTGGGGCTGAGAATGCTGATGCAAAGTATTTGTTTAGGATGTTTGCTTTTGTTTCATTATCATTATGTATTATGTTATGTTCATCTTTTAATGGCGCTATGCCTGTTGTTTCCATTTTCTTAGACTTAATGTATGACCATAGGTTTTTGTTGTTATCTTTAGATATTACATTGTTTATGTATTCACTCTGCAGCTGTCTGCTTACTTTTTGGGTTAGGTGTTTAATTTTTATATACTTTTTGTAAACTCTTTCTGCCTTGGTTTCTTTAAATTTTCTATATAGGTTTTCCTTCTGTTTACAAAGCTTCTTTAGTCTATTATTAAACCAGCATTTATTTATTTTGTTTGATGTGTATTTAGTTGGTATATGATTTTCTATAATGCTTTTAAGATGGTTTTTAATGAAATTCCAGAGGTCATCGACTGGTTGGTTAATGTCTTTTTCTAATAAGAATGTTTGTTGAAAGTTTAATGCAGCTTGGTGTAGTTGTGTTAGGTTACATTTATTCCAGAGTAAGATTTTTCTTTTGGTTTTTGTATTGGCTACTGCTTTTATCTGACTGTGTATTTTTATGATCTCATGGTCTGATAGACCAGGGATAATATCATAATCAACTACTAATCCAGGTCTGTTGGTTAAGAAGAGATCTAATGTGTTGTTTAATCTAGTTGGCTTTTTAATGATTTGATCTAAACTTAGGTTGTGTAAAGTTTCTATGAAAAGCTCATTTATGTCCTTAAGGTTTTGGTGTTTATCTATGGTTAGTGTTTTCCAATTTATATCAGGTAGGTTGAAGTCACCCATAATCCAAAAAACTGCATTTTTATTTGTCTCTTTAAGTGTAGTAATCTGATTACATAGTTCCTGCATGTATTCTAAACTAGAATTTGGTGGTCTGTAAATGCTGCCTATTATAAGGGATGTTGAGGTGGTATTAATTTTACAAAATGTAGATTCTATGTTTTTTGAGTTAGGTAAGGTAATTTCTTCAGCTATAAGAGTGTTTTTTATTGCTAAAAGAACTCCTCCATGATTATCAGCCCTATCTTTTCTAAAAATTTCATAATTACTATTGAAAATTTCTGCATTATAAATTTCAGGATGTAGCCAAGTTTCTGTTCCTGCAATTATGTCTGGTTTCTCACATTCTAATAAAATTTCTAAGTCTGCTGTTTTGTTCCTAATACTTTGAAAATTTATTACTAAGGTTTTAAGGTATTTTGGTATTACTTCTTTAGGAGGTTTGTTTAGTGAGGCTGTTGTATTAATTTTAGTAGATTTAGGTTTAACAGGAGTGGATCTGGCTAGTGGTTGGTGAGTTGGTTTTGGGATGGTGTTTAAGATGTTGTATGGGTTAGAAGTGTCCGCATCAAAGGAATCAAACAGTCCTGATGTAAACTGAGGTAACCCACACGGTACACAGTGCCATGATGCATCTTTGTTGCCTAAGGCATAATACACAGGTGTATTCATATGGAGACATGATGCATGGTACCATTCATCGCAGGTGTCACATTGAATGGCTTTCTGTTTCATGGTGCATACTTTTTTGCAGATGTTGCATCTATCTTTAGATCTAGGCCCTGGATTTGACTCTACATCTCCTGCTATTAATATTAACAGTGAAAGGTATTTATTTCTACTGTGTCTGATTGAGAACTTCCATTTGTGATGGGTAATCTTCTTTAATGTTATTGATGTGTATGTTAGGTTATTTTTGAAGTTGCATTGATCTAAAGTGTGATGATTGATTATGACTGTTGTTTCATTTTTAAGTTTAGTGTTGACTGAGGTAGATCTAGTTCTGTGTTCAGCTAGTGTGTATTTAGTAATTATTAGGATAAATAGCCAGAGCAATTTCATGATGACTGTTGTTGATTTTAGTTTTAAAAGGTCTAGTCTAAAATAGTTTAAGGTTAAAAATGCCTAAGATGGCCTAAGCTAAGTCTAAAGTGATAGCTAATTTACAATGACAATCAAATGGTTTATTCAAAATATAGACCTAGACTAGATCCAGATCTAATTCAAGATCTAGATCTAATTGTAGATCAATATATTTATGTGTTTAACTAACTTTAACTAACTATATAGAGTATTACTATTAGATTATAATTAGTAGTATTTGTAGATGATTAGTAGATCTAAGGCCTTAATTAAAGTCTAAGTCTAAGACTGACTAGATCTAAAATCTAAGAATATAAAAATACCTAAACTAAGAGTTGTTAATTTGAATTAATTAGTGGAAATAATGCTAAATTAAGTTAAATCTATAATTTAAAGATATTAGTTTATTAGTTGAATAGCTTTTTAAAGGAATTTTATTTGGTTTATATACAACAAAACGAAAATTTAACTCATCTATGATTACTGTAAACAGGGAGCAGCCATCTTGTCAAGAGCGCGTAACAAACACAGAAATAAACCTGGCTGAGACGCCCGTTCCTTTTATTGCATTATCTTGTAGTATTAAAGCTCACCATTTGTGTTTCGTGATCATTGTCTAGCCGCTATATTTATACTATTAAGCACTTCAAATTCGAATTATATGTGATGCAGCTGGTTGCTACTGCGACAGATGTCGTGAAATATTCTGGACAATTTAAAGAAGTTTTAAATACCACATATACGACTGTCACAGATTCCTTATTATATTTATAATAATAACTCTATAGAATCTACCAGAAGTCTCGATACGTCAAGGTGTCCCTGGATTAGTTCTAGTTAACCAAATAAAACAATGAAACCACTAGATCTAACACATACACTTTAATCAGCTTTACTGCATATCACACACGCTGGTCTCTGTCTCTGACAACAAAACACACTTCCGGTCATTCGCGCAGATTGTAAAAATAGATTATACATACATACACACATTCATCCGTGACAACGACAGATAACCGACAACAGAAAAATCCTGCACAGTATGTGTACACAGACCCCTCACCCTATTAGGACCGGCTCTTATCTTACTTTAAAAAAAAAACTTGCGGCGGCAAGAGACAAGTAACAATCAATACTGTAAGATTTATTTCTCTTAATCTATATCAAGAAAAATTAATACATCAACTCTAGTTAATTAACTAATTGATTAAGTTTTTTGATTGATTCATTTTTTGTTACGAACAATTAATAATTATGCAAAAGTTCCAATTTGATCCCGGAATGGAAAGTGAGAAAAATAACAGACAGACAGACATGTGATTTGATAGAAGCTTAGGAGCAAAATGATGCACGCAGATAAAATTGTTTTTAATAAGACGTGACCACAGTTCGCCCTATGCAAGGTAAAAAAAAAATGAAAGGGGGATAATGTTAATCCAGTACCGTAGCAAGTTACCTTTGGCCCCCAACATCCACCATCCCGGGGGATACCAGATAGTTGAGTGTAACAAAAAGAAATTGTCTTTCTGCATAAATCAGTCAATATACAAAGAGACATTTCAATGCAAGAGCTTAAACATAATAAATGATGTTATCTTATCTTATAAATTAAAGACGTTACTTCAAGATTTTACGTCCTACTCGTGTGTCAATCTAGTCATTATTATTAATCAGTCGTTGGTTTTTCTGGCTGTATTCGGGAATCCATTCAATGTTCTAGATGGGGGGGGGGGGGGTCGAATTGTTAAACGCATGGCTTCCGAACCTGGAGTCCTGGATTTGGGAACTTCAAATCTCGGTGAAGACTGGGATTTTGGATTTCAGGTCTACCCTTATTCTAATGGTTACCTGGTCTTATTTGGTGAAAGGCGGTTGCTCGTTGTGGTGGCCACATGACACCCTACTCGTTAACCGTTGGCCAAAGAAACAGATGACCTCAACATTATCTGACCTATAGATCGCAAGGTCTGAAAGGGGAACTTTTAGTGGCACTAGATATATAGCAGTTTTTTAATTTGCCATTACCCCAGCATTGATTTATTTTGTTTGACGAGTATTTAGTTGGTATTAAACCAGCATTGATTTATTTTGTTTGACGAGTATTTAGTTGGTATTAAACCAGCATTGATTTATTTTGTTTGACGAGTATTTAGTTGGTATTAAACCAGCATTGATTTATTTTGTTTGACGAGTATTTAGTTGGTATTAAACCAGCATTGATTCATTTTTTTACGAGTATTTAGTTGGTATTAATCCAGGTCTGTAAGTTCTGACTTATCAAGGTTGTTAGGCCGCTAAACTGAAGCAAACATCTTTCTCTTTTCAGTTAGTATAAATGTTACAGATTTCAAATACACACACACGGACAGCAAAACAAAGACAACAGACACACACTGACAGTTGACACACAAGCGCGCGATCATACTCAGACAGTTGGCACATCCACACAAACAGCAGACACACACGCTTACATCGACTGCAGACATACACACAGTGACAGCAGACGCACACACAGAAACGCTATGATATCAGACTCGCAATGAAACAAAATATTTTGTGTGATAAAATGTGTCTCCACATTGAATGACTTTTTTTTTTTAAGCTTTTCAGACAATTAGTTGGCGGTTTAATTGTTTAATTGCTTGTCAAACAAGAGCATTGCTTTCTGGCACTTTGTTTCAATTGGCCGCACGGATATAGACAGACTGATAATGTGTGGGATTTGTGTGTTCATTAACTCTTTCTCTCCGTAATTATTTACCACATTCTGGTGGAATCAACGCTGGTATCGTCAGTTAGGAGAGAAAGAGTTAAACGTTGTCATAAAATATAGCGGTCAGCTGTACAAGTCTCTCTCTCTCTCTCTCTCTCTCTCTGTCTTATTGTTTCTCTCTAGAAGTCAATACTTTAATAATGAAAACAAATTATATATTTAATTATTTTAACAAAATGATTGTAGCTTACAGTTTGTTTAGATGACTAGAGATAACTTTCAGGTGTTCTCCGAAAAAAAAAGCGACACAAAAAGAGGATTTAAAAAAAACAAACAAACAGAAAAGTGCCTTTCTTCCATCTGCCACACGTCTTGACAGCGATGTTTATAATCAAGAACCTGCTATACACTAAAATTTTATTGATAAAGACGTATTCTGTTCAACTAGTTTCACAAACATATGGGGAGTGAAATCTTTTTTCCCACATAGAAGAATCAGTCATATCATAGTCATATGCAATGCAGAGTAAGGGTAAAAAAAACAGATTCTGCTTTGAGAGAATAGGAATGATATCCAAGATTCTTTTCATTATCAGATTTTTACCTTTAGAACCCTTTGATCACTGCCGTCAACCATTGTCAAGACTCGTTTCCTCTCTAATATACGTATGTGTATTACTAAATGTACCCAAGTCCTGGGCAATACCATAACGACACATACAACGACATAATACAGATTCAGAATGCCAATCCACAGACATATAACACGTTTATTAGATTATCTGTACTATAATACAGAATCAGTTCAGACAATTGAAATATCCAGTATCAATTATCAGCTTATATTCCATAGACTGAATAGTGACAACACAGAAAACTAATTAGAGTCTACACTTCGACTATATCTATATCCAAAAGTCCAACTGTCCTGGACTAGGAACAAAACCACACTGCCTTATTATGAGTTACATTATATTCAGCAAAAACATCTCACTAAGTAAAAACAATCCAAAACAATACAAGTTTTGAAGTCAACAACCTGGATTGCCCCCCTTCTCCTCTACAGTAAACAGGCGACCCAGTCTGACCAGAACTTAGTCCTGACAACCATTTAAACCAGAGAAGACAATTTCTCCGCCTGAGCTAGCACTATGAGCGCCAGCCAGACTTATCAATCTTGAGCAGCTTCCATAATCCCATAATACTAACAGAGTGGCAACATAAATAAATGTTTAAATCAAATATAGTAATTAATGTTTGTTCATGTATGTACAAAGTGTGCAATTTTTACTGAGAAATTTTGTGCTCAGTTTGATGCCCCTCATCACTTGATGCCCCGTGCAGTCCGCACCACCCGCACATGGCTAGCTACGCCACTGTATCTAGACTGGAAATCGGAAATAATTTCTAATAATTACTTCTAAGATTGATTGGAGCTACTCAGAGTCTAAAAAAGAGTTTACGTACATAAAATCTCTTTCTATATATATATAGGTCTGTAAATCGATCAGTCGCGGAAAAGAATTTATTTCCGGTTTCCAGTCGAGTATAATAGATAAGTCTATGATCTAGATCTAGCAAACATGGGGAAGTGACGCAGCAAAAATGGCTTTCCTAGTCTATGATAAGAGATGACATTAAATCTGGGAAAATCTTCAAATCTAATGAATGTAATCACTTTAAATAGATATAGATACAACCATGTAGCAATACTTCAGTATTTGTAAAGTCTAGAGTACAAATACTTCCTTGATCTCGGTAATAAGTGCCAAAAGTCAGAGAGAAGGAAGACACGGCGGCCATTGTTCTAATCTAATCTAATTTATATCTTATCTTATATAATACAGACGTTACTTCAAAAAAGAAGATGATTACGTCCTACGCGTCATGCATTTAGTCATGCATATTAACCAATGACTAAAATTCTGCCAAGTCACTGGTTTTTCTGGCTAGCTCAGGCAACCCATTCCATGCTCTAATAGCACTAGGGAAGAAGGAGTATTTGTACAAATTTGTCCTAGCATATGGGACGAGGAATGTGCCTTTATTTTTGTGTCTTTCAGAGTATTTTATTAAATTTTGTTTTTGTATTTGAAGATTATGGTTCAGTGTTTTATGTATAATTGCTACTTTACTTTTGAGTCTTCTGTCCTGAAGGCTTTCTAAATTTAGTGATTTTACTAATGGTGTTACCCTAGTCAAATGTGAATATTCGTTTGTTATGAATCTCACTGCTCTTTTTTGTGTTTGTTCCAGTTTCTTAATGTTTTCTTGAGTTGAGGGGTCCCACACGGTGGATGCTTATTCTATTATTGGCCTAACCAAGGTTAAATAACATTTTCGTTTTATGTTCTTATTTGATTTATAAAAATTTCTTTTAATAAACCCTAATGCTTTGTTGGATTTTTTTTATAGTTTCATCAATATGTGGATTCCATGACAGTTTTTCATTTATTATAACACCTAGGTATTTTGAGTTTTTAGTCTGTGTTACTGGTTTGCCATGAATAAGATAAGTGGAATTAATTTGTATTAGTTTTTTTGTTACTCTTAACAACTGACATTTTTCTGGGTGGAAAGACATGCTCCAATTTGATTCCCATTTCTGTAATTCATCTAATTCTCTTTGTAAAATATCTGTGTCTTGTTTTGTTTTTATTGTTCTATATATTATGCAATCGTCTGCAAATAATCTGACTTTTGTTCCTGAACTAATGCAATTTGGTAAATCATTTATGTAAATTAAAAATAGTAGTGGACCCAAGACTGTTCCTTGAGGTACACCTGAGTTTACTGTTATTGGTGTTGATTTAGAGCCATTTATTATTACAGTTTGTTCTCTCCCTATCAGAAAATCTTTAATCCACTGATGCAGTGGACCGTTAATGCCGAAATATTTTAATTTTTTAAGCAAACTATGGTGGTGAACTTTGTCAAAAGCCTTGGAAAAATCTAGTAAGATAGCATCTATTTGTTCACTATTATCTAAACCTTTTGAAAAATCATCAATTAGTCCTATTAGTTGTGTTTCACATGATCTATATTTCCTAAAGCCATGTTGGTATGGGGTGAGGACATTATGTTTGTCTAAGTGGTTTATGATATTGCTACATATTATGTGTTCTAGTATTTTACATGTGATGCTGGTAAGTGATACTGGTCTGTAGTTTCCTGGATCAGATTTTTCTCCTTTTTTAAATAGGGGGGTGACATTAGCTTCTTTCCAGTCCTTTGGTACTCTGCCCTGGTTAAGCGATGCCTGAAAGAGTATTTTGAACACTGGGGCTAGCTCATTGCTTAGTTCTTTGAGTAATCTAGCTGGAGTACCATCAGGTCCAGACGCTTTATTTGGTTTGGTGTTGGCTAATAGTTTTTTAATTCCATTTTCTTGTACTACTAAATCTTCTATGTTGTCTACTTGGTTCAAATTAAGAAATATGTCTTTGTCTCCTGGGGCTGAGAATGCTGATGCAAAGTATTTGTTTAGGATGTTTGCTTTAGTTTCATTATCATTATGTATTATGTTATGTTCATCTTTTAATGGCGCTATGCCTGTTGTTTCCATTTTCTTAGACTTAATGTATGACCATAGGTTTTTGTTGTTATCTTTAGATATTACATTGTTTATGTATTCACTCTGCAGCTGTCTGCTTACTTTTTGGGTTAGGTGTTTAATTTTTATATACTTTTTGTAAACTCTTTCTGCCTTGGTTTCTTTAAATTTTCTATATAGGTTTTCCTTCTGTTTACAAAGCTTCTTTAATCTATTATTAAACCAGCATTTATTTATTTTGTTTGATATGTATTTAGTTGGTATATGATTTTCTATAATGCTTTTAAGATGGTTTTTAATGAAATTCCAGAGGTCATCGACTGGTTGGTTAATGACTTTTTCTAATAAGAATGTTTGTTGAAAGTTTAATGCAGCTTGGTGTAGTTGTGTTAGGTTACATTTATTCCAGAGTATTATTATTATTATTAATTATTATTATTATGTCAGAAATGAACGAGTAGTCATTCTCTGGCGCTGCCAGGGTCGAGTTTCGTTAAAGAGAAACAAAATTCATCGTAGTCCTTTTAACAGTTTCCACTGAGGAATTTTCTGGTGATGTGGCAGGTCTGTAGTAGTACCGCCCTCTGACAGGCAACGATGATATTCCTAGGAATGTTAAGGGCCTTGAAGGTATCTGTAAGGTCAGTTGTTATTATCCCCTCGTTGTAATTTTGGACAATTTCCATAGACGCTTAATATCCAAGCCAAAGTTCCCGTATTTTCTTTGTTTTTCTATCTCAGTTTTTCTTTAGTTATGAGACAGTGTTACGGCAATGTCGATAATGGTAGCGGTTTTTTCTTTTTTTTATCAACAAACAGAAGATCAGGACGATTGAAATCTACCGTTTTGTCGGTCAGAATAGGTCTATCCCAGATCAGCAGATGGTCAGTAGACTCGAGAACCTTCTGTGGCAAGTATTTATAATAAGGAGGAGTGTCCTTATCGATCAAGTTGTGTGTCAAAGCTAAGTGTTGGTGTATTAACTTTGCAACTTGGTTATGGCGACCTATGTAGGCTGATTCTGATAAGGCTGGACATCCTGCCATAATGTGCTCAATTGACTCACCCACATTTCCACATTTTCGGCATTTCTCGACAACATTGAATTTTAGGATATGCTTCTCGTAATTTTTCGTCCTATTATTATTATTATTATTATTATTATTATTATTATTATTATTATTATTATTATTATTATTATTATTATCCTAGTTTTGTCTTCCGTGTTGTGTCTCTAAAAGATAATTCAAGGCACAAAGTTGGTGGAGATGAAAGGTCCATTATTATGAATAATAAATGAAGCCTGATGAGTGTAAAGACCAATTAGCTAATGTATGTTTTAATGGAGCAGAGGCTTTCTTTTTTGTTCTATAACTCGCTACCATTAAAACATTAGAGATGGTAGTTCTCCAAATGTTTGCTCTGTGAAATTAATTTGAAGTCAGTGATGGCTAAACTACGTGTCTTTGGGTCCGCAAGCCATTTCTGTTGACAGTGCCTATTATAACTGCAGAGACTTTATGGTCGCAGTCATTCGGGCAACAAACGGCGTGTTTGACTGTACATATCTCTATTATCTGATATTTGGTAGCTAAATACACGAATCTCTAATTACCATTCTTCTTATCTTATCTTATATAATACAGACGTTACTTCAAAAAAGAAGATGATTACGTCCTACGCGTCATGCATTCAGTCATGTTTATTAACCAATGACTAAAATTATTCAAAGTCACTGGTTTTCCTGGCTAGCTAAGGCAACCTATTCTATGCTCTAATAGCACTAGGGAAGCAGGAGTATTTGTACAAATTTGTCCTAGCATATGGGATGAGGAATGTGCCTTTATCTTTGTGTCTTTCAGAGTATTTTATTAAATTTTGTTTTTGTGATTTAAGATTATTGTTCAGTGTTTTATGTATAATTGCTACTTCTTTTTGAGTCTTCTGTCCTGAAGGCTTTCTAAATTTAGTGATTTAACTAAAGGTGTTACTCTAGTCAAGTGTGAATATTCGTTTGTAATAAATCTCACTTCTCTATTTTATGTCTGTTCCAGTTTCTTAATGTTTTCTTGAGTTGGGGGGGGTCCCAAACAGAGGATGCATATTTTATTATTGGCCTAACCAAGGTTAAATAACATTTTAGTTTTATGTTCTTATTTGATTTATAGAAATTTCTTTTAATAAACCCTAATTGCTTTGTTTGATTTTTTGATAGTTTCAGCAATATGGGGATTCCATGACAGTTTTTCATTTATTATAACATCTAGGTATTTTGCATTTTTAGTTTGTGTTACTGGTTTACCATGAATAAGATAAGTGGAATTAATTTGTTTTAGCTTTTTTGTTACTCTTAATAACTGACATTTTTTTTGGGTGGAAAGACATGCTCCAATTTGATTCCCATTTCTGTAATTCATCTAATTCTCTTTGTAAAATGTCTGTAACTTGTGTTGTTTTTATTGTTCCATATATTATGCATAATGAATAATCTGACTTTTGTTCCTGAACTAATGCAATTTGGTAAATCGTTTATGTAAATAAAAATAGTAGTGGACCCAAGACTGTTCCTTGAGGTACGCCTGAGTTAACTGTTATTGGTGTTGATTTAGAGCCATTTATTATTACAGTTTGTTCCCTCTCAATCTTTAATCCACTGATGCAATGGACCATCAATGCCAAAATATTTTTATTTTTTAAGCAAAAAAAAAAAGTCAACACTAATTCACCATTGCTGAATGGTTTAATATATAGGCCTACTTTTTCTAGTGTAATCTTCTGTTGAATTATAGATCTATACAAGATCTACGTACTACACGACCCTGCAACTAATGCTTTGTCTTTTCAGCAGTTGCATTATTTAGTTCTTCAATTAAGACTTCTGCAGAAAAAAAATTCCTACACATGACATGAAACATAGGAGAGGACGGGGGTTGATGTTTCACTAGTGATAAAAATACTATCATTTATAAGATAAGATAGTTCATGTTTTGAAATGATTATATTGAGTGTAATATGTATTATGTATTGCACTTTTAGTTTCAGGTGAATCAAATGCTTTGGGTGCAGACGTCACAGGAAAATATGGCAGACCGGAAGAGACCTATCGACTTTTTAAATAAATGCATGGATTCAATGTTTTCAACCTCGTCATAGCAAAGTTGGAAGAGAGCTTATGGCTGGACTATAGCATGGGGTGGACATTTTTAAAAAGATAGCTAAAAACACTATCTGTAATCCAACAAAAAATGAGGTCATAACTCAATGCTGTGTACAAATATGGCAGGCCTTGGTCATAACTCCGTTGTGTTCTAGGATGAAAGGAGCATATGGCTTCACTGTGTTTTAAGATGAATAGGTGCACCAATGCCAAAGTGCAGCTGTGCTCCAAGATCCATCACATTCCAGCGGCCATAATGTGTGTTTTTTTCTACATCTTGCAGGCATCTGTTCTAGACTACTACCTTATTAATTTCCTAAATTTCTTGTATATCTGCTTCCTGGTGGCAGATCTCTTCGTCCTTGTTGCTCTGGTAGTCAGCATCATCTACGGAACCACCAAGATGGATCGGCAGAGGTCTGCGAAGCTGGCACAGACTCGAACAATGTTCAGCTTGTCTTGGGTCTCCTGGCTACTCATTAACATTAATGCAAGTGCCAAGATCATCATCATTATCGAATACAACGCCTGGCCTGTAGAGAAAGACCCTTCCTTTTTTGGGCCCAACGTCTTCAAAACCGCCATCGCTCTAAGTAGCTGCATCTTTCTCTTTCTGTTGACCACACAGCACGACGCTCCCCTGGGAAGTGAGAGGCGGAGCTACATCTCAGATCTGACAGACAATGTCATCTTTGATATTTTAGACACAGTGGACATCCTGGAGGTTTTTTTCGACAAAGAGGACCGAGCACTGCTCTGGGACGGGCTGGAGGAGGTTATTCTGACGCAAGCGACCATGAACCTTCTTTGGCCCACCGTTCCTCTTATCACCCTCAGTCGAACCCACTTCGGGCTGGACAAACCTCAAAGGTCGATGATGTTACTTCATCGTCTTCTGGTGGTGCTGGTGGTCAACCTCCCCAATCTTCTGACCAGGATGGTTCTCTGGAATGGTTTGAGCGTGGACATCTCTCCTTACACTCTCAAGAACATCATACTGATCGGCATAGCCATGTTAGAGTTTTATGAGCACAAGAAGGAAAAACTGGAGGATTCAAGGCTGAACTCTCTAAAGATTGGAGATAGGAACTTTCAGCAGAAGAATGTTCAGAGACGGAATCTAAGCTCCCTAACAGACACTTCCACAGAGCCTCGTTCTAAAGTACAAAAAATAAGCATAAAGCTGAAAAAGACCGCGGAAAAGCAAGTATCAGAAGACAATGTAGAATCTGAAATAAATAAATGAGTTCCAAGAGTGAGTTTGGTTTAAGACTTCATATGAATTATAAAGCATTATTCTTAACATTGTAAAGCTCGGAATTCGGAGAGGACACAAATGTTGTAATTATTGCATTTAATTATTTTTTAGTTTTTTTTCGTTTTTATAAATCTTAATTTTGTGAGTGATTCGTTTTGATAACTGTTTTTATAGGGTTTTTTTTATAGGTTTATATAACATCTGTTTAATTTGTGTTGTAACAGTAACCCGAAATGAAAAATTATTAATTATTATCTTTGCTCATGACATTTCAATGAGTTCTGTTCACATGAGCTGCCAGATCTGGCCATTTTTAACGGAGCTATTGTTTCTTATTTCACCGATATTTTTTCCCTGCCAATATTAGAGATTTTTACGATAAAATTGTAAGGATGCTAAATTAAACTTCCGTATTGCCAACTAAGTTACATCAACACTTCCTTTATTCGTTACACCGGATACACCAACAAGACAGCTATTTATAGTTTTTCCGCTATTGATGAAAATTTAATTTAAAAAATACGAGAAAATGCTTGAAGTCTCGTTAGCGAATATTACATCGGAAGTGACGCGGTAAGTTAGTAAAGAATTCGGGCACTTCTGTCTGCAGTCTCTAATACCCACATCTGTTTTCATATAAATCATTAATAGTAATAATAATAATGTTGATTTTATTGTTGGATTTATATCGCATATATAATGTTTCCCTGTTTATGGGTTCCCTGTCAGGCCTTTATGTATGAGGACACTGCAATTATTCCTTAAAAATGTCGCTATATAAAATGATATTTACTTTTATGGTGGATTGTTTAGAATAGAATAAAAAGGAAAGGGCGGTGTCCCAAATATTAATTACATTGAAACGTTATAACTTCGTGTAAAGAATGTAAATAAAAGTATCATTCGAAGTTTTTTTGTACAAACATGTCAAACATAATTTACTGTATGTGACTAACAGGTCAAACATAATACACTGTATGTGACTAACATGTCAAACATGATGCACTGTATGTGACTAACAGGTCAAACATAATACACTGTATGTGACTAACATGTCAAACATGATCCACTGTATGTGACTAACAGGTCAAACATAATACACTGTATGTGACTAACATGTCAAACATGATGCACTGTATGTGACTAACAGGTCAAACATAATACACTGTATGTGACTAACATGTCAAACATGATGCACTGTATGTGACTAACAGGTCAAACATAATACACTGTATGTGACTAACAGGTCAAACATGATCCACTGTATTTGACTAACATGTCAAACATAATACACGGTATGTGACTAACATGTCAAGCATAATACACTGTATGTGACTAACATGTCAAACATGATACACTGTATGTGACCAACATGTCAAACATAATACACTGTATGTGACTAACATGTCAAACATTATACACGGTATGTAACTAACATGTCAAGCATAATACACTGTATGTGACTAACATGTCAAACATGATGCACTGTATGTGACTAACATGTCAAACATAATACACTGTATGTGACTAACATGTCAAACATGATACACTGTATATGACTAACATGTCAAACATAATACACGGTATGTGACTAACATGTCAAGCATAATACACTGTATGTGACTAACATGTCAAACATGATACACTGTATGTGACCAACATGTCAAACATAATACACTGTATGTGACTAACATGTCAAACATTATACACGGTATGTGACTAACATGTCAAGCATAATACACTGTATGTGACTAACATGTCAAACATCATGCACTGTATGTGACTAACATGTCAAACATAATACACTGTATGTGACTAACATGTCAATCATAATACACTGTATGTGACTAACATGTCAAACATGAAACACTGTATGTGACTAACATGTCAAACATAATACACTGTATGTGACTAACATGTCAAACATGATGCATTGTATATTACTAACATGTCAAACATAATACACTGTATGTGACTAACATGTCAAACATGATGCACTGTATGTGACTAACATGTCAAGCATAATACACTGTATGTGACTAACATGTCAAACATGATGCATTGTATATTACTAACATGTCAAACATAATACACTGTATGTGACTAACATGTAAAACATGATACACTGTATATGGCTAACATGTCAAACATAATACACGGTATGTGACTAACATGTCAAGCATAATACACTGTATGTGACTAACATGTCAAACATGATACACTGTATGTGACCAACATGTCAAACATAATACACTGTATGTGACTAACATGTCAAACATTATACACGGTATGTGACTAACATGTCAAGCATAATACACTGTATGTGACTAACATGTCAAACATCATGCACTGTATGTGACTAACATGTCAAACATAATACACTGTATGTGACTAACATGTCAATCATAATACACTGTATGTGACTAACATGTCAAACATGAAACACTGTATGTGACTAACATGTCAAGCATAATACACTGTATGTGACTAACATGTCAAACATGATGCACTGTATGTGACTAACATGTCAAACATAATACACTGTATGTGACTAACATGTCAAACATAATACACTGTATGTGACTAACATGTCAAACATGATGCATTGTATATTACTAACATGTCAAACATAATACACTGTATGTGACTAACATGTCAAACATGATACACTGTATATGACTAACATGTCAAACATAATACACGGTATGTGACTAACATGTCAAGCATAATACACTGTATGTGACTAACTTGTCAAACATGATACACTGTATGTGACTAACAGGTCAAACATAATACACTGTATGTGACTAACATGTCAAACATTATACACGGTATGTGACTAACATGTCAAGCATAATACACTGTATGTAACTAACATGTCAAACATCATGCACTGTATGTGACTAACATGTCAAACATAATACACTGTATGTGACTAACATGTCAAACATAATACACTGTATGTGATTAACATGTCAAACATAATGCATTGTATGTGACTAACATGTCAAGCATAATACACTGTATGTGACTAACATGTCAAACATGATGCACTGTATGTGACTAACATGTCATACATAATACACTGTATGTGACTAACATGTCAAACATGATGCATTGTATATTACTAACATGTCAAACATAATACTCTGTATGTGACTAACATGTCAAACATGATACACTGTATATGACTAACATATCAAACATAATACACGGTATGTGACCAACATGTCAAGCATAATACACTGTATGTCACTAACATGTCAAACATGATACACTGTATGTGACCAACATGTCAAACATACTACACTGTATGTGACTTACATGTCAAACATTATACACGGTATGTGACTAACATGTCAAGCATAATACACTGTATGTGACTAACATGTCAAACATCATGCACTGTATGTGACTAACATGTCAAACATAATACACTGTATGTGACTAACATGTCAAACATAATACACTGCATGTGACTAACATGTCAAACATGATGCATTGTATGTGACTAACATGTCAAACATAATACACTGTATGTGACTAACATGTCAAACATAATACACTGTATGTGACTAACATGTCAAACATGATACACTGTATATTACTAACATGTCGCACATAATACACTGTATGTGACTAACATGTCAAACATGATGCATTGTATGTGACTAACATGTCAAACATAATACACTGTATGTGACTAACATGTCAAACATAATACACGGTATGTGACTAACATGTCAAACATGATACACTGTATATTACTAACATGTCGCACATAATACACTGTATGTGACTAACATGTCAAACATAATACACGGTATGTGACTAACATGTCAAACATGATACACGGTATGTGACTAACATGTCAAACATGATACCTTGTATGTGACTAACATGTCAAACATAATACACTGTATGTGACTAACATGTCCCACATAATACACAGTATGTCACTAGCATGTCCCACATAATACATATATCTCTTTCTCTCTCTTTATTCTCTCTTTCTCTTGTTCTATCATTTCTCTCTAACTATTTCTTTCACAAACTCTCTCACTCTCTCTGTCTCTTTATCTGTCTCACTCTCTCCCATTCTCTCTCTTTCTTTCTCTCTCTCTCTCTCTCTCTCTCTCTCTCTCTCTCATGTGTGAACACATTCTGACAACAAGTTACAAACACATCCCCACAAAAGAACTAATACAACATTTTGCAGTAATCGCAGGCTTTTTATGTAATCTCAAAACTGTATGTAAAAATGTATGTAAAAATTCCAAAATAATAATTATGAGACGAGAGTACTCTTATTTTTTATATTAAATTACTAGATCTAGATCTAAAAATTAAATTATATGTTACATAGGTTAGGGTGGAAAAAAAACATTTTACTTTTTTTAACTACTTTACAAAACAACGCCTTGATCCAACTTTCTAAAAAAAATGTTGTAGTGTTAAAAAATCTTCATGTCCAGTCTAGAGTTAGAGTAGTATATATAAGTCTATGAACTTTTCTAAGATTGATTGGGGCGACTCGCCTTAGAGTCTAAAAAAGAGTTAACGTAATAAAAAAAATATATATACATATATAGGTCTGTAAATCGATCAGTCGCGGAAAAGAATTTATTTCCGGTTTCCAGTCGAGTATAATAGATAAGTCTATGATCTAGATCTAGCAAACATGGGGAAGTGACGCAGCAAAAATGGCGTTCCTACTCTTTGATAAGAGATGACATTAAATCTAGGAAAATCTTCAAATCTAATGAATGTAATCACTTTAAATAGATATATATACAACCATGTAGCAGTACTTCAGTATTTGTAAAGTCTAGAGTACAAATACTTCCTTGATCTCGGTAATAAGTGCCAAAAGTCAGAGAGAAGAAAGACACGCCATAGCTTCCGGCGGCCATTATTCTAATCTAATCTAATTATTATTATGTCAGAAACGAACGAGTAGTCATTCTCTGGCGCTGTCAGGGTCGAGTTTCGTTAAAGAGAAACAAAATTCATCTTAGTCCTTTTAACAGTTTCCACTGAGGAATTTTCTGGTGATGTGGCAGGTCTGCAGCAGTACCGCCCTCTGACAGGCAACGATGAATTTCCTAGGAATGTTAAGGGCCTTGAAGGTATCTGTAAGGTCAGTTGTTATTATCCCCTCGTTGGATATAACAATGGGGTATATTGTTATTTTGGATAATTTCCATAGACGCTTAATATCTAAGCCCAGGTTCCCGTATTTTCTTTGTTTTTCTATCTCAGTTTTTCTTTAGTTATGAGACAGTGGTACGGCGATGTCGATGATGGTAGCGGTTTTTTCTTTTTTTATCAACGAACAGAAGATCAGGACGATTGAAATCTACCGTTTTGTCGGTCAGAATAGGTCTATCCCAGAACAGCAGATGTTCAGTAGACTCGAGAACCTCCTGTGGCG
Organism: Biomphalaria sudanica; assembly: GCA_036873155.1. Classification (NCBI taxonomy): domain Eukaryota; kingdom Metazoa; phylum Mollusca; class Gastropoda; family Planorbidae; genus Biomphalaria; species Biomphalaria sudanica. The sequence goes on from JAZGLO010001580.1 coordinate 668,392, forward strand.
AGTATTTATAATAAGGAGGAGTGTCCTTATCGATCAAGTTGTGTGTCAAAGCTAAGTGTTGGTGTATTAACTTTGCAACTTGGTTATGGCGACCTATGTAGGCTGATTCTGATAAGGCTGGACATCCTGCCATAATGTGCTCAATTGACTCACCCACATTTCCACATTTTCGGCATTTCTCGACAACATTGAATTTTAGGATATGCTTCTCGTAATTCTTCGTCCTATTATTATTATTATTATTATTATTATTATTATTATTATTATTATTATTATCCTAGTTTTGTCTTCCGTGTTGTGTCTCTAAAAGATAATTCAAGGCACAAAGTTGGTGGAGATGAAAGGTCCATTATTATGAATAATAAATGAAGCCTGATGAGTGTAAAGACCAATTAGCTAATGTATGTTTTAATGGAGCAGAGGCTTTCTTTTTTGTTCTATAACTCGCTACCATTAAAACATTAGAGATGGTAGTTCTCCAAATGTTTGCTCTGTGAAATTAATTTGAAGTCAGTGATGGCTAAACTACGTGTCTTTGGGTCCGCAAGCCATTTCTGTTGACAGTGCCTATTATAACTGCAGAGACTTTATGGTCGCATTCATTCGGGCAACAAACGGCGTGTTTGACTGTACATATCTCTATTATCTGATATTTGGTAGCTAAATACACGAATCTCTAATTACCATTCTTCTTATCTTATCTTATATAATACAGACGTTACTTCAAAAAAGAAGATGATTACGTCCTACGCGTCATGCATTCAGTCATGTTTATTAACCAATGACTAAAATTATTCAAAGTCACTGGTTTTCCTGGCTAGCTCAGGCAACCTATTCTATGCTCTAATAGCACTAGGGAAGAAGGAGTATTTGTACAAATTTGTCCTAGCATATGGGACGAGGAATGTGCCTTTATCTTTGTGTCTTTCAGAGTATTTTATTAAATTTTGTTTTTGTATTTGAAGATTATGGTTCAGTGTTTTATGTATAATTGCTACTTTACTTTTGAGTCTTCTGTCCTGAAGGCTTTCTAAATTTAGTGATTTAACTAAAGGTGTTACTCTAGTCAAGTGTGAATATTCGTTTGTAATAAATCTCACTTCTCTATTTTATGTCTGTTCCAGTTTCTTAATGTTTTCTTGAGTTGGGGGGGGGGGGGTCCCAAACAGAGGATGCATATTTTATTATTGGCCTAACCAAGGTTAAATAACATTTTAGTTTTATGTTCTTATTTGATTTATAGAAATTTCTTTTAATAAACCCTAATTGCTTTGTTTGATTTTTTGATAGTTTCAGCAATATGGGGATTCCATGACAGTTTTTCATTTATTATAACACCTAGGTATTTTGTATTTTTAGTTTGTGTTACTGGTTTACCATGAATAAGATAAGTGGAATTAATTTGTTTTAGCTTTTTTTGTTACTCTTAACAACTGACATTTTTTTTTGGGTGGAAAGACATGCTCCAATTTGATTCCCATTTCTGTAATTAATCTAATTCTCTTTGTAAAATGTCTGTAACTTGTGTTGTTTTTATTGTTCCATATATTATGCATAATGAATAATCTGACTTTTGTTCCTGAACTAATGCAATTTGGTAAATCGTTTATGTAAATAAAAATAGTAGTGGACCCAAGACTGTTCCTTGAGGTACACCTGAGTTTACTGTTATTGGTGTTGATTTAGAGCCATTTATTATTACAGTTTGTTCCCTCCCTATCAGGCAATCTTTAATCCACTGAAGCAATGGACCATCAATGCCAAAATATTTTTATTTTTTAAGCAAAAAAAAAAGTAATCTTCTGTTGAATTATAGATCTATACAAGATCTACGTACTACACGACCCTGCAACTAATGCTTTGTCTTTTCAGCAGTTGCATTATTTAGTTCTTCAATTAAGACTTCTGCAGAAAAAAAATTCCTACACATGACATGAAACATAGGAGAGGACGGGGGTTGATGTTTCACTAGTGATAAAAATACTATCATTTATAAGATAAGATAGTTCATGTTTTGAAATGATTATATTGAGTGTAATATGTATTATGTATTGCACTTTTAGTTTCAGGTGAATCAAATGCTTTGGGTGCAGACGTCACAGGAAAATATGGCAGACCGGAAGAGACCTATCGACTTTTTAAATAAATGCATAGATTCAATGTTTTCAACCTCGTCATAGCAAAGTTGGAAGAGAGCTTATGGCTGGACTATAGCATGGGGTGGACATTTTTAAAAAGATAGCTAAAAACACTATCTGTAATCCAACAAAAAATGAGGTCATAACTCAAGGCTGTGTACAAATATGGCAGACCTTGGTCATAACTCCGTTGTGTTCTAGGATGAAAGGAGCATATGGCTTCACTGTGTTTTAAGATGAATAGGTGCACCAATGCCAAAGTGCAGCTGTGCTCCAAGATCCATCACATTCCAGCGGCCATAATGTGTGTTTTTTTCTACATCTTGCAGGCATCTGTTCTAGACTACTACCTTATTAGTTTCCTAAATTTCTTGTATATCTGCTTCCTGGTGGCAGATCTCTTCGTCCTTGTTGCTCTGGTAGTCAGCATCATCTACGGAACCACCAAGATGGATCGGCAGAGGTCTGCGAAGCTGGCACAGACTCGAACGATGTTCAGCTTGTCTTGGGTCTCCTGGCTACTCATTAACATTAATGCAAGCGCCAAGATCATCATCATTATCGAATACAACGCCTGGCCTGTAGAGAAAGACCCTTCCTTTTTTGGGCCCAACGTCTTTAAAACCGCCATCGCTCTAAGTAGCTGCATCTTTCTCTTTCTGTTGACCACACAGCACGACGCTCCCCTGGGAAGTGAGAGGCGGAGCTACATCTCAGATCTGACAGACAATGTCATCTTTGATATTTTAGACACAGTGGACATCCTGGAGGTTTTTTTCGACAAAGAGGACCGAGCACTGCTCTGGGACGGGCTGGAGGAGGTTATTCTGACGCAAGCGACCATGAACCTTCTTTGGCCCACCGTTCCTCTTATCACCCTCAGTCGAACCCACTTCGGGCTGGACAAACCTCAAAGGTCGATGATGTTACTTCATCGTCTTCTGGTGGTGCTGGTGGTCAACCTCCCCAATCTTCTGACCAGGATGGTTCTCTGGAATGGTTTGAGCGTGGACATCTCTCCTTACACTCTCAAGAACATCATACTGATCGGCATAGCCATGTTAGAGTTTTATGAGCACAAGAAGGAAAAACTGGAGGATTCAAGGCTGAACTCTCTAAAGATTGGAGATAGGAACTTTCAGCAGAAGAATGTTCAGAGACGGAATCTAAGCTCCCTAACAGACACTTCCACAGAGCCTCGTTCTAAAGTGCCAAAAATTAGCATAAAGCTGAAAAAGACCGCGGAAAAGCAAGTATCAGAAGACAATGTAGAATCTGAAATAAATAAATGAGTTCCAAGAGTGAGTTTGGTTTAAGACTTCATATGAATTATAAAGCATTATTCTTAACATTGTAAAGCTCGGAATTCGGAGAGGACACAAATGTTGTAATTATTGCATTTAATTATTTTTTAGTTTTTTTTTCGTTTTTATAAATCTTAATTTTGTGAGTGATTCGTTTTGATAACTGTTTTTATAGGATTTTTTTTTATAGGTTTATATAACATCTTTTTAATTTGTGTTGTAACAGTAACCCGAAATGAAAAATTATTAATTATTATCTTTGCTCATGACATTTAAATGAGTTCTGTTCACATGAGCTGCCAGATCTGGCCATTTTTAACGGAGCTATTGTTTCTTATTTCACCGATATTTTTTCCCTGCCAATATTAGAGATTTTTACGATAAAATTGTAAGGATGCTAAATTAAACTTCCGTATTGCCAACTAAGTTACATCTACACTTCCTTTATTCGTTACACCGGATACACCAACAAGACAGCTATTTATAGTTTTTCCGCTATTGATGAAAATTTAATTTAAAAAATACGAGAAAATGCTTGAAGTCTCGTTAGCGAATATTACATCGGAAGTGACGCGGTAAGTTAGTAAAGAATTCGGGCACTTCTGTCTGCAGTCTCTAATACCCACATCTGTTTTCATATAAATCATTAATAGTAATAATAATAATGTTGATTTTATTGTTGGATTTATATCGCATATATAATGTTTCCCTGTTTATGGGTTCCCTGTCAGGCCTTTATGTATGAGGACACTGCAATTATTCCTTAAAAATGTCGCTATATAAAATGATATTTACTTTTATGGTGGATTGTTTAGAATAGAATAAAAAGGAAAGGGCGGTGTCCCAAATATTAATTACATTGAAACGTTATAACTTCGTGTAAAGAATGTAAATAAAAGTTTCATTCGAAGTTTTTTTGTACAAACATGTCAAACATAATTTACTGTATGTGACTAACAGGTCAAACATAATACACTGTATGTGACTAACATGTCAAACATGATGCACTGTATGTGACTAACAGGTCAAACATAATACACTGTATGTGACTAACATGTCAAACATGATCCACTGTATGTGACTAACAGGTCAAACATAATACACTGTATGTGACTAACATGTCAAACATGATGCACTGTATGTGACTAACAGGTCAAACATAATACACTGTATGTGACTAACATGTCAAACATGATGCACTGTATGTGACTAACAGGTCAAACATAATACACTGTATGTGACTAACAGGTCAAACATGATCCACTGTATATGACTAACATGTCAAACATAATACACGGTATGTGACTAACATGTCAAGCATAATACACTGTATGTGACTAACATGTCAAACATGATACACTGTATGTGACCAACATGTCAAACATAATACACTGTATGTGACTAACATGTCAAACATTATACACGGTATGTAACTAACATGTCAAGCATAATACACTGTATGTGACTAACATGTCAAACATGATGCACTGTATGTGACTAACATGTCAAACATAATACACTGTATGTGACTAACATGTCAAACATGATACACTGTATATGACTAACATGTCAAACATAATACACGGTATGTGACTAACATGTCAAGCATAATACACTGTATGTGACTAACATGTCAAACATGATACACTGTATGTGACCAACATGTCAAACATAATACACTGTATGTGACTAACATGTCAAACATTATACACGGTATGTGACTAACATGTCAAGCATAATACACTGTATGTGACTAACATGTCAAACATCATGCACTGTATGTGACTAACATGTCAAACATAATACACTTTATGTGACTAACATGTCAATCATAATACACTGTATGTGACTAACATGTCAAACATGAAACACTGTATGTGACTAACATGTCAATCATAATACACTGTATGTGACTAACATGTCAAACATGAAACACTGTATGTGACTAACATGTCAATCATAATACACTGTATGTGACTAACATGTCAAACATGATGCACTGTATGTGACTAACATGTCAAGCATAATACACTGTATGTGACTAACATGTCAAACATGATGCATTGTATATTACTAACATGTCAAACATAATACACTGTATGTGACTAACATGTCAAACATGATACACTGTATATGACTAACATGTCAAACATAATACACTGTATGTGACTAACATGTCAAGCATAATACACTGTATGTGACTAACATGTCAAACATGATACACTGTATGTGACCAACATGTCAAACATAATACACTGTATGTGACTAACATGTCAAACATTATACACGGAATGTGACTAACATGTTAAGCATAATACACTGTATGTGACTAACATGTCAAACATCATGCACTGTATGTGACTAACATGTCAAACATAATACACTGTATGTGACTAACATGTCAATCATAATACACTGTATGTGACTAACATGTCAAACATGAAACACTGTATGTGACTAACATGTCAAGCATAATACACTGTATGTGACTAACATGTCAAACATGATGCACTGTATGTGACTAACATGTCAAACATAATACACTGTATGTGACTAACATGTCAAACATAATACACTGTATGTGACTAACATGTCAAACATGATGCATTGTATATTACTAACATGTCAAACATAATACACTGTATGTGACTAACATGTCAAACATGATACACTGTATATGACTAACATGTCAAACATAATACACGGTATGTGACTAACATGTCAAGCATAATACACTGTATGTGACTAACATGTCAAACATGATACACTGTATGTGACCAACATGTCAAACATAATACACTGTATGTGACTAACATGTCAAACATTATACACGGTATGTGACTAACATGTCAAGCATAATACACTGTATGTGACTAACATGTCAAACATCATGCACTGTATGTGACTAACATGTCAAACATAATACACTGTATGTGACTAACATGTCAAACATAATACACTGTATGTGACTAACATGTCAAACATGATGCATTGTATGTGACTAACATGTCAAGCATAATACACTGTATGTGACTAACATGTCAAACATGATGCACTGTATGTGACTAACATGTCAAACATAATACACTGTATGTGACTAACATGTCAAACATGATGCATTGTATATTACTAACATGTCAAACATAATACACTGTATGTGACTAACATGTCAAACATGATACACTGTATATGACTAACATGTCAAACATAATACACGGTATGTGACTAACATGTCAAGCATAATACACTGTATGTGACTAACATGTCAAACATGATACACTGTATGTGACCAACATGTCAAACATAATACACTGTATGTGACTAACATGTCAAACATTATACACGGTATGTGACTAACATGTCAAGCATAATACACTGTATGTGACTAACATGTCAAACATCATGCACTGTATGTGACTAACATGTCAAACATAATACACTGCACGTGACTAACATGTCAAACATGATGCATTGTATGTGACTAACATGTCAAACATAATACACTGTATGTGACTAACATGTCAAACATAATACACGGTATGTGACTAACATGTCAAACATGATACACTGTATATTACTAACATGTCGCACATAATACACTGTATGTGACTAACATGTCAAACATGATGCATTGTATGTGACTAACATGTCAAACATAATACACTGTATGTGACTAACATGTCAAACATAATACACGGTATGTGACTAACATGTCAAACATGATACACTGTATATTACTAACATGTCGCACATAATACACTGTATGTGACTAACATGTCAAACATAATACACGGTATGTGACTAACATGTCAAACATGATACACGGTATGTGACTAACATGTCAAACATGATACACTGTATGTGACTAACATGTCAAACATAATACACTGTATGTGACTAACATGTCCCACATAATACACAGTATGTCACTAGCATGTCCCACATAATACATATATCTCTTTCTCTCTCTTTATTCTCTCTTTCTCTTGTTCTATCATTTCTCTCTAACTATTTCTTTCACAAACTCTCTCACTCTCTCTGTCTCTTTATCTGTCTCACTCTCTCCCATTCTCTCTCTTTCTTTCTCTCTCTCTCTCTCTCTCTCTCTCTCATGTGTGAACACATTCTGACAACAAGTTACAAACACATCCCCACAAAAGAACTAATACAACATTTTGCAGTAATCGCAGGCTTTTTATGTAATCTCAAAACTGTATGTAAAAATGTATGTAAAAATTCCAAAATAATAATTATGAGACGAGAGTACTCTTATTTTTGATATTAAATTACTAGATCTAGATCTAAAAATTAAATTATATGTTACATAGGTTAGGGTGGAAAAAACATTTTACTTTTTTTAACTACTTTACAAAACAACGCCTTGATCCAACTTTCTAAAAAAAATGTTGTAGTGTTAAAAAATCTTCATGTCCAGTCTAGAGTTAGAGTAGTATATATAAGTCTATGAACTTTTCTAAGATTGATTGGGGCGACTCGCCTTAGAGTCTAAAAAAGAGTTAACGTAATAAAAAATATATATATACATATATAGGTCTGTGAATCGATCAGTCGCGGAAAAGAATTTATTTCCGGTTTCCAGTCGAGTATAATAGATAAGTCTATGATCTAGATCTAGCAAACATGGGGAAGTGACGCAGCAAAAATGGCGTTCCTACTCTTTGATAAGAGATGACATTAAATCTAGGAAAATCTTCAAATCTAATGAATGTAATCACTTTAAATAGATATATATACAACCATGTAGCAGTACTTCAGTATTTGTAAAGACTAGAGTACAAATACTTTCTTGATCTCGGTAATAAGTGCCAAAAGTCAGAGAGAAGAAAGACACGCCATAGCTTCCGGCGGCCATTATTCTAATTTAATCTAATTATTATTATTATTATTATGTCAGAAACGAACGAGTAGTCATTCTTTGGCGCTGCCAGGGTCGATTTTCGTTAAAGAGAAACAAAATTCATCGTAGTCCCTTTAACAGTTTCCACTGAGGAATTTTCTGGTGATGTGGCAGGTCTTATCTTATCTTATATAATACAGACGTTACTTCAAAAAAGAAGATGATTACGTCCTACGCGTCATGCATTTAGTCATGCATATTAACCAATGACTTAAATTCTGCCAAGTCACTGGTTTTTCTGGCTAGCTCAGGCAACCCATTCCATGCTCTAATAGCACTAGGGAAGAAGGAGTATTTGTACAAATTTGTCCTAGCATATGGGACGAGGAATGTGCCTTTATTTTTGTGTCTTTCAGAGTATTTTATTAAATTTTGTTTTTGTATTTGAAGATTATGGTTCAGTGTTTTATGTATAATTGCTACTTTACTTTTGAGTCTTCTGTCCTGAAGGCTTTCTAAATTTAGTGATTTTACTAATGGTGTTACCCTAGTCAAATGTGAATATTCGTTTGTTATGAATCTCACTGCTCTATTTTGTGTTTGTTCCAGTTTCTTAATGTTTTCTTGAGTTGAGGGGTCCCACACGGTGGATGCATATTCTATTATTGGCCTAACCAAGGTTAAATAACATTTTAGTTTTATGTTCTTATTTGATTTATAGAAATTTCTTTTAATAAACCCTAATGCTTTGTTGGATTTTTTTATAGTTTCATCAATATGTGGATTCCATGACAGTTTTTCATTTATTATAACACCTAGGTATTTTGAGTTTTTAGTCTGTGTTACTGGTTTGCCATGAATAAGATAAGTGGAATTAATTTGTTTTAGTTTTTTTGTTTTTGACAGGCAACGATGATGTTCCTAGGAATGTTAAGGGCCTTGAAGGTATCTGTAAGGTCAGTTGTTATTATCCCCTCGTTGGATATAACAATGGGGTATATTGTTATTTTGGATAATTTCCATAGACGCTTAATATCAAAGCCCAGGTTCCCGTATTTTCTTTGTTTTACTATCTCAGTTTTTCTTTAGTTATGAGACAGTGTTACGGCGATGTCGATAATGGTAGCGGTTTTTTTCTTTTTTTATCAACGAACAGAAGATCAGGACGATTGAAATCTACCGTTTTGTCGGTCAGAATAGGTCTATCCCAGATCAGCAGATGGTCAGTAGACTCGAGAACCTCCTGTGGCGAGTATTTATAATAAGGAGGAGTGTCCTTATCGATCAAGTTGTGTGTCAAAGCTAAGTGTTGGTGTATTAACTTTGCAACTTGGTTATGGCGACCTATGTAGGCTGATTCTGATAGGGCTGGACATCCTGCCATAATGTGCTCAATTGACTCACCCACATTTCCACATTTTCGGCATTTCTAGACAACATTGAATTTTAGGATATGCTTCTCGTAATTTTTCGTCCTATTATTATTATTATTATTATTATTATTATCCTAGTTTTGTCTTCCGTGCTGTGTCTCTAAAAGATAATTCAAGGCACAAAGTTGGTGGAGATGAAAGGTCCATTATTATGAATAATAAATGAAGCCTGATGAGTGTAAAGACCAATTAGCTAATGTATGTTTTAATGGAGCAGAGGCTTTCTTTTTTGTTCTATAACTCGCTACCATTAAAACATTTAAGATGGTAGTTCTCCAAATGTTTGCTCTGTGAAATTAATTTGAAGTCAGTGATGGCTAAACTACGTGTCTTTGGGTCCGCAAATCATTTCTGTTGACAGTGCCTACTATAACTGCAGAGACTTTATGGTCGCAGTCATTCGGGCAACAAACGGCGTGTTTGACTGTACATATCTCTATTATCTGATATTTGGTAGCTAAATACACGAATCTCTAATTACCATTCTTCTTATCTTATCTTATATAATACAGACGTTACTTCAAAAAAGAAGATGATTACGTCCTACGCGTCATGCATTCAGTCATGTTTATTAACCAATGACTAAAATTATTCAAAGTCACTGGTTTTCCTGGCTAGCTCAGGCAACCCATTCCATGCTCTAATAGCACTAGGGAAGAAGGAGTATTTGTACAAATTTGTCCTAGCATATGGGACGAGGAATGTGCCTTTATTTTTGTGTCTTTCAGAGTATTTTATTAAATTTTGTTTTTGTATTTGAAGATTATGGTTCAGTGTTTTATGTATAATTGCTACTTTACTTTTGAGTCTTCTGTCCTGAAGGCTTTCTAAATTTAGTGATTTTACTAATGGTGTTACCCTAGTCAAATGTGAATATTCGTTTGTTATGAATCTCACTGCTCTATTTTGTGTTTGTTCCAGTTTCTTAATGTTTTCTTGAGTTGAGGGGTCCCACACGGTGGATGCATATTCTATTATTGGCCTAACCAAGGTTAAATAACATTTTAGTTTTATGTTCTTATTTGATTTATAGAAATTTCTTTTAATAAACCCTAATGCTTTGTTGGATTTTTTTATAGTTTCATCAATATGTGGATTCCATGACAGTTTTTCATTTATTATAACACCTAGGTATTTTGAGTTTTTAGTCTGTGTTACTGGTTTGCCATGAATAAGATAAGTGGAATTAATTTGTTTTAGTTTTTTTGTTTTTGACAGGCAACGATGATGTTCCTAGGAATGTTAAGGGCCTTGAAGGTATCTGTAAGGTCAGTTGTTATTATCCCCTCGTTGGATATAACAATGGGGTATATTGTTATTTTGGATAATTTCCATAGACGCTTAATATCAAAGCCCAGGTTCCCGTATTTTCTTTGTTTTACTATCTCAGTTTTTCTTTAGTTATGAGACAGTGTTACGGCGATGTCGATAATGGTAGCGGTTTTTTTCTTTTTTTATCAACGAACAGAAGATCAGGACGATTGAAATCTACCGTTTTGTCGGTCAGAATAGGTCTATCCCAGATCAGCAGATGGTCAGTAGACTCGAGAACCTCCTGTGGCGAGTATTTATAATAAGGAGGAGTGTCCTTATCGATCAAGTTGTGTGTCAAAGCTAAGTGTTGGTGTATTAACTTTGCAACTTGGTTATGGCGACCTATGTAGGCTGATTCTGATAGGGCTGGACATCCTGCCATAATGTGCTCAATTGACTCACCCACATTTCCACATTTTCGGCATTTCTAGACAACATTGAATTTTAGGATATGCTTCTCGTAATTTTTCGTCCTATTATTATTATTATTATTATTATTATTATCCTAGTTTTGTCTTCCGTGCTGTGTCTCTAAAAGATAATTCAAGGCACAAAGTTGGTGGAGATGAAAGGTCCATTATTATGAATAATAAATGAAGCCTGATGAGTGTAAAGACCAATTAGCTAATGTATGTTTTAATGGAGCAGAGGCTTTCTTTTTTGTTCTATAACTCGCTACCATTAAAACATTTAAGATGGTAGTTCTCCAAATGTTTGCTCTGTGAAATTAATTTGAAGTCAGTGATGGCTAAACTACGTGTCTTTGGGTCCGCAAATCATTTCTGTTGACAGTGCCTACTATAACTGCAGAGACTTTATGGTCGCAGTCATTCGGGCAACAAACGGCGTGTTTGACTGTACATATCTCTATTATCTGATATTTGGTAGCTAAATACACGAATCTCTAATTACCATTCTTCTTATCTTATCTTATATAATACAGACGTTACTTCAAAAAAGAAGATGATTACGTCCTACGCGTCATGCATTCAGTCATGTTTATTAACCAATGACTAAAATTATTCAAAGTCACTGGTTTTCCTGGCTAGCTCAGGCAACCCATTCCATGCTCTAATAGCACTAGGGAAGAAGGAGTATTTGTACAAATTTGTCCTAGCATATGGGACGAGGAATGTGCCTTTATTTTTGTGTCTTTCAGAGTATTTTATTAAATTTTGTTTTTGTATTTGAAGATTATGGTTCAGTGTTTTATGTATAATTGCTACTTTACTTTTGAGTCTTCTGTCCTGAAGGCTTTCTAAATTTAGTGATTTAACTAAAGGTGTTACTATAGTCAAGTGTGAATATTCGTTTGTAATAAATCTCACTTCTCTATTTTATGTCTGTTCCAGTTTCTTAATGTTTTCTTGAGTTGAGGGGGTCCCAAACAGAGGATGCATATTTTATTATTGGCCTAACCAAGGTTAAATAACATTTTAGTTGTATGTTCTTATTTGATTTATAGAAATTTCTTTTAATAAACCCTAACGCTTTGTTTGATTTTTTGATAATTTCATCAATATGGGGATTCCATGACAGTTTTTCATTTATTATAACACCTAGGTATTTTGCGTTTTTAGTCTGTGTTACTGGTTTACCATGAATAAGATAAGAGGAATTAATTTGTTTTAGCTTTTTTGTTACTCTTAATAACTGACATTTTTCTTGGTGGAAAGACATGCTCCAATTTGATTCCCATTTCTGTAATTCATCTAATTCTCTTTGTAAAATGTCTGTAACTTGTGTTGTTTTTATTGTTCCATATATTATGCATAATGAATAATCTGACTTTTGTTCCAGAACTAATGCAATTTGGTAAATCGTTTATGTAAATAAAAATAGTGGTGGACCTAAGACTGTTCCTTGAGGTACGCCTGAGTTAACTGGTGTTGATTTAGAGCCATTTATTATTACAGTTTGTTCTCTCCCTATCAGGCAATCTTTAATCCACTGATGCAATGGACCATCAATGCCAAAATATTTTTATTTTTTAAGCAAAAATATAAGTCAACACTAATTCACCATTGGTTTAATGGTTTAATATATAGGCCTACTTTTTCTAGTTTAATCTTCTGTTGAATTATAGATCTATACAAGATCTACGTACTACACGACCCTGCAACTAATGCTGTGTACAAATATGGCAGACCTTGGTCATAACTCCGTTGTGTTCTAGGATGAAAGGAGCATATGGCTTCACTGTGTTTTAAGATGAATAGGTGCAACAATGCCACAATGCAGCTGTGCTCCAAGATCCATCACGTTCTAGCGGCCATGATGTGTGTTTTTCTCTACATCTTGCAGGCATCTGTTCTAGACTACTACCTTATTAATTTCATCAATATCTTGTATATCTGCTTCCTGGTGGCAGATCTCTTCGTCCTTGTTGCTCTGGTAGTCAGCATTTTCTACGGAAGCACCAAGATGGATCGGCAGAGGTCTGCGAAGCTGGCACAGACTCGAACGATGTTCAGCTTGTCTTGGGTCTCCTGGCTACTCATTAACATTAATGCAAGTGCCAAGATCATCATTATTATCGAATACAACGCCTGGCCTGTAGAGAAAGACCCTTCCTTTTTTGGGCCCAACGTCTTCAAAACCGCCATCGCTCTAAGTAGCTGCATCTTTCTCTTTCTGTTGACCACACAGCACGACGCTCCCCTGGGAAGTGAGAGGCGGAGCTACATCTCAGATCTGACGGGCACTGTCGTCTTCGATATTTTAGACACCGTGGACATCCTTGAGGTTTTTTTCGACAAAGAGGACCGAGCACTGCTTTGGAAAGGGCTGGATGAGATTATTCTGGCGCAAGCGACCTTGAACCTTATTTTGCCAGCTGTTCCTCTTATTACTCTCAGTCGAACCCACTTCGGGCTGGACAAACCACAAAGGCCGATGATGCATTTTCACCAACTTCTGGTGGTGCTGGTGGTCAACCTCCCCAATCTTCTGACCAGGATGGTTCTCTGGCATGGTATGAGCTTGGACATCTCTCCATTTACTCTCAAGAACATCATACTGATCGGCATAGCCATGTATGAGTTTTACGAGCACAAGAAGGAAAAACTGGAGGATTCACGGCTGAACTCTCTAGAGATTGGAGAAAGAAACTTCCAGCAGAAGGATGTTCAGAGACGGAATCTAGGCTCTCTACCAGTCCAGACCACAAAGCTTCGTTCTAAAGTGCCAGAAATTAGCATAGAGCTGGAAGAGCCTAAAATATATAAATAAGTTCCAAGAGTGAGTTTGGTTTAAGATTTCATACGAATTATAACGCATTCTCCTTAACATTATAAAACTAGGAAGTCGAAGTTGTCGTGGCTATTCCATTTCATTATTTTTGAGTATTTAGTTTTTATAAATCATAAATGTATGTATTTTTGTGATTCGTTTTCTCATCAAATTGCAATAGTTCTATTCACATGAGCTGCCCGATCTGGCCATGTTTTACGGAGCTATTGTTTCTATTTTCCCCGATTTTTTTTTTGTTCTTGCCAATATTTGTGATTTTTACGATAAAATTTGAAGGATGCTTAATTGAACTTCTAGGAGAAAATGCTTGAAGTTTCGTATTCATTATCGAATATTACATCGGAAGTGATGTAACGTATAAAGCAGACGAAGAGAGGTTAGTAAAGAATTCGGGCACTTCTGTCTGCAGTCTCTAATATCCACAACTGTTTTCATGAATTTTTTACTAGTGTTGATTTTTGTTGTTGTTTTTATGGCGCTTCTAATGTTTCCCTGTAGATATATGTTTGTTGACACTGGAATTATTCCTTTCAAATGTTGCTATATAAAATAATATTTACTTTTATGGTGGATTGTTTAGAATAGAATGAAATGGAAAGAGCGCTGTCCCTAATGTTAATTACAATTTACATTGAAATACATCGAAACGTTAAAACTTCTTGTAAATGATTTAAATTAGTGTCTCATTCGAAGTTTTGTGTAAAACATGTCACTCATAATACACACTATGTCACTAATGTGTCACACGTAATACACACTATGTTACTAATATGTCACACATAATACACACTAAGTCACTAATATTTCACACATAATAAACAGTATGTCACAAGTATATCACACATAATAAACAGCATGTATCTCTCTTTCTCTCTCTTTTTCTGTCATTCTCTTTCGCTTCTCTATCACACTTTCTCCCGTTCTCTCTTTCTCTTTTTCTCTTTCTCTATTTCTTTCTCTCTCTCTCTTTTTCTCTCATTTATGAACAGTTACAAACACACGCCCCCAAAAAGAACCAATACAACATATCGCAGGCTGCATATGTGTTCTCAAAAAATAATTAAACGCAGGGCCGGATTTAAGGGAAGGCAGGTGATGCTACAGCTCCGGTGACTCCACAAGAAAGGGGCCTCGACAAAAAGACAAAAAATATATTCGAATTTCGAAAGGCCAGAAACTTTAAAAGTTTGTTTGTTTTTTTTCTAATTTTGTATCGCATTTTTATGGATGAAAAAAAAAATGTTCGCAAATAAGTAAATACAGCTCTCCGGATTTACGGAAGTGCTTCTACTAATGGCCACATCTTCTACACACTTTAAAAATATGCATTTTTTTTAAAAGAAAAGGAAAAGTGAGATTAAATTTACAAGAACTCGGTTTCTTCGAAATGCTTTTAGAGATAATAATAATATATGGAATTTATTAAAGCTTTCAAAATTTGTATGGGCCTCCGCAAAAAATACTGCTCCGGTGCCTCCACATACTTAAATCCGGTCCTAATTATGTGACTACTAAGGAGACTTGTATTTCTTTTAAACTTGAACTTGCTGTAACCTATGTATCTTGTGTGCAAGTTCGATACTCAAACAACTCACAAAGAATTCTAAATTACAATTTTTTTAAAGTAGAGATTTGATATAGAATGTTCGTGATCTCTTTAAAATACATCTCAGGTTGACCTTTATAAAACGAATTTATAATTAATTGTATGCGATCATTGACTTTCTGTTTTCTATGTTTACAAATGTGCAACCGGTGATCTAGACTTATTTGAGTCATTAGACGGGAGAGAGAGAGAAACTGAATCTACTGATATTCTTTTGAAACACTGTTTCAAGCTCCTATTTTACTAATTACGTCAATAAAAAAATATATTTATTATTGAATTGTTATGTTTTGCATTGTATCAATGTATTTTTTTATGCTCTGTGTGTCCAATTATAGATTTAAAAAAAATTCTGCAACAAAATTTTAACTCCATTGCGGACTAAGTAGCAAAGATCGCCTGGCCGAATCTCGGCTTGAGCAAAAGCTTTGTTTGCGGAGCGCTTAAAGACAGCACAGAAACCCTCTCCTGGATTATTATTAATAATTGATTATATTAATTATGTAAATCTTGATTCGATCCAGAAACCGCGTGAACATTACCAAGTAGGCCTAAGCATGTACTACCAAAGTGGCTTTCATCCTCAATGTTAATAAACCTTGGAAACACACATATACACTCCATAACAATTGACCAATCAAATATTTTTCGAACACTTGACCAGCAAGGCCCGAGGTCCAACTCCTAGGGTGCCTAAAATTAATGGTTGCTAATTACAAACACAGAAATAAACCTTGCGGAGACGCCCGTTCCTTTTATTGCATTATCTTGTAATATAAGAGCTCACTATTGTGTCTTGTCAGCACCTGGTTGCATACGGCCTCAGCACGAGACAGCTGGAGGTCACTCACATAGGCCCCGGGAATGCCCGGGATACACATTTGAGACCAAAAGAAAATCCACTGCCGAGGACAGATGAAGACAGCGAAAAGAAAATCTCAATTGACCACCTGCGGACAATGGTTATGCTTGCCCTGGATGTGGCAAAATATTTAGGTCACAGCTGGGGCTGCATAGCCACGGGAAATACTGCATTACTCACTAATCTTTGGATTCAAAGACAAGCCTTATTGTGTTTTGTAAGCGTTGTCTATCTCTGTATCTCTGTATTTGTAATAATAAGCACTTTGTATTCAAATTATGTGATGCGGCTGATTTCTTCTGCGACAGATGTCGTGACATATTTAGGACAATTTAAAGACGTTTCAAATACCACACATACGACAGACAACCGACAACAAAAAAGACCTGTCACACTACTAGAA
Source organism: Biomphalaria sudanica (assembly GCA_036873155.1). Classification (NCBI taxonomy): domain Eukaryota; kingdom Metazoa; phylum Mollusca; class Gastropoda; family Planorbidae; genus Biomphalaria; species Biomphalaria sudanica. Next base: position 685,562 of record JAZGLO010001580.1, read on the forward strand.
CCGGCGCTGATCTTACGTTTAAAAAAAACATACGTTGGCAAGAGTATATGTTACGTCAAGACGTTACGTCCTACGTGTAGCCCTGTGTCAATCTAGTCATTGTCATTTAATCCGTGACTAAAAATGCTCCTTCTTCCCTAGCGCTATTAGAGCATGGAATGGGTTGCCTGAGCTAGCCAGGAAAACCTGTGACTTGGCAGAACTTAGGTCATTGGTTAAATATGCATGACTAGATGCATGACGAGTATGACGTAATCATCTTCTTTTTTGAAGTAACGTCTGTATTATATAAGATAAGATAAAAATCTGCCACGTCGTTGGTTTTCATGGCTGAATGCGACAATCCATTCAATGCTCTAGATGGGGGGGGGGGGGGGGGGGCGCTGTGGCTGAGTTGTTAAATGCATGGCTTCCGAACCTGCAGTCCTGGGTTTGAGAACTTCAAATCTCTGTGAAGACTTGGATTTTGAGCTCCGAGTCTACCCTACTCTAATTGATACCTGACCTTATTGGGGGTGAGGCGGTTGGTCGTTGTGCTGGCCACATAACACCATGCTCGTTTACCGTTGTCCAAAGAAACAGATGACCACAACATCATCTGACCTATAGATCGCAAGGTCTGAAAGGGGAACTTTTAGTGGCACTAGATAAGGTTTTCCTTCTGCTTGCAAAGTTTGTTTAATTAGTTATTAAACCAGCGCTGATTTATTTTGTCTGTTGCCATCATGTTTTACGCTAAATACAAAAGTCTTTTTTTTTTTATAGCACTGATTGTTGAAAGTTGAATGCAACTTGGTGGAATTGAGTTGGTTACATTTATTTCACATTCTTCTGTTTCATTTTATAATAACTAATTAACTAATCAACAAATTAGACTACTATTTATTTATTTATTTTAACAATATAAAGGTCAGATAATCCTTGGATAAAAATAATACCACTTATCCAGGACTTATCAATGTTGTTAGGCCACTTGACAGAAGCAAACATCTTTCTCTTGTTAAGTTACTATAAATGTTATAGATTTCAAATACACACATCGACAGCAGAAACACATCGACAGCAGAAACACACGGACAACAGACACACATCAACAGCAGAAACACATCGACAGCAGAAACACACGGACAACAGACACACATCAACAGCAGAAACACATCGACAGCAGATACACACGGACAACAGACACACATCAACAGCAGAAACACATCGACAGCAGAAACACACGGACAACAGACACACATCAACAGCAGAAACACATCGACAGCAGAAACACACGGACAGCAGACACACAGGGACAACAGACACACATAGACAGCAGACACACATCGACAGCAGATACACAGGGACAACAGACACACATCGACAGCAGATACACACGGACAGCAGACACACAGGGACAACAGACACACATAGACAGCAGACACACATCGACAGCAGACACACAGGGACAACAGACACACATCGAAAGCAGACACACATCGACAGCAGACACACACGGACAACAGACACACATCGAAAGCAGACACACAGGGACAACAGACACACATCAACAGCAGACACACATCGAAAGCAGATACACAGGGACAGCTGACACACACGCCCGCGATCAGTAGACAGTAGGCACATCTACACAAACAGTAGACACACAGGCTTATACTGACTGCAGACCGCACGCACAGAACATCTTTGATAAACAGACTCGCAATGAAACAAAATATTTTGTGTGAAGAAATGTGTCTCCACATTAAATGACTTTATTTTTAAACGCTTTTCAGACTAGTTGGCGATTTAATAGTGTAATTACTTGTCAAACAAGAGCATTGCTTCCTGGCACTTTGATTCAATTAGCAGCACGGATATAGACTGGCTGATGATGTGACTCCAGCTACAGGCGTGGGATTTGGGTCTTCATTAAACGTTGTCAAAGCATATAGATGTCAGCTGTGCAAGCCAAAGTGCTAACATTCTGTGAATAGGTTGTCTCCCTCTCTCTCTTATTCTTTCTCTCTATAAGTCTATACTTTAATAATAATAATAATAATAATAGTAACGCTTGTCTTCGAGTCCGAAGATTAGTGAGGAATGCAGTAATTCACGTGGCTGCGCAGCCCCAGATGTGACCTACATATTTTGCAACTAGGCCAAGCATAACCATTGTCCGCAGGTGGTCGATTGAGATTTTTATTTCGCCGTCTGCATCTGTCCTGGGCAGCGGATTTTCTTTTGGTCTCAAATGTGTATCCCGCGGCCTTCGTGAGTGACCTCCAGCTGTCTCGTTCTGAGGCTGCATACTTTAATAATGAAAGCAAATTATATAGTTAATTATTTTTAACAAAATGATTGTAGCTTACAGTTTGTTTAGAAGACTAGAGATTACTTTCAGGTGTATTCCGAAAAAAAGGCATCACAAAAATGAGGATTAAAAAAACCCAGAAAAAAAAGCCTTGACCTTGATGGCTATAATTTAGAACCTGCTATACTCTTGCAGTTAATTGATAAAGACGTATTCTGTTCAACTAGTTTTCTCAACATTTGGGAAGTAGAATATTTTTTTCCCACATAGAAGGATCAGTCATATCATAGTCATGTGCAATGCAGAGTAAGAGTTTTTTTTAAAAAAATACAAAGTTTTACTGCTGCGGGGATGAACGACTGTATAAATCATACATTGAATACATATAAGGGAGATTACTGTGACCAAAAGAAATGGACGTATTCCAGGGACTGGGGGGAAGACATTTATGTTATCGGGATAATTGATTTGAATTATAATACCGACTTATAGAAGCATATTATTACCCTTGAAGCTTATCCTTTAGATAAGTCACAGTTATATTGTATTTGTTTCTCTTTCCATGACTGATGGGTAAAATTTATAAGCTTTAGTTCTGAGACAAATTGTTTTAGTTGAGCTTGTCATCTACGAGAATAAAGATTTTCTAGTTTCTAGTTATAAGTTAACGAGACGTAATATAAACATAGAGGAACATGAAAAGAATCAAAGTTAAACCAAAGGACGTTTAGGCCACGAGGTCTTCGCAAGTTCCGCACAAAAAAAAACAACATGAAAAACAATGAACACAAATTTAGTTGTTTTTTGTTGTTTTTTTTTTAAATGCATGTTCACGATGGTGTTCATGAATAAGGAAATCGTTAGTACTTTGAAATGAACAAAAACTGAATTCGTTTCACGAGTTCGTATGGTGTGTTCCTCTCAGCAGCCGTGTTTTGAACGGTCTGTGAGAGTCCCCAACGGAAACCAGTTGACACTTTCAGTACACTAATGTCGTACATCACCGCTCTGTTGATACAAGGTGAATAAGTCGATCAGCTTTAGTTAGCGAGAGAGAGAGAGAGAGAGAGAAAGAGACAGAAAGAGAGAGAGAGAAAGAGAGAGAGAGAAAGAGAGAGAAAGAGACAGAAAGAGAGAGAGAGAAAGAGAGAGAGAGAAAGAGAAGGGGGGAGGTAAGGGAAGTATGGGGGAGAATGACCTTGCGTAACAGAAGAAGCGCATCGTCAATTCTCTTAAACAGAGAGAGAGAGAGAGACAGACAGAAAGAGAGAGAGACAGAAAGAGAGAGAGACAGAGATAGAAAGACAGAGACAGAAGGGGGGAGGTAGGGAAGTATGGGGGAGAATGACCTTGCGTAACAGAAGAAGCGCATCGTCAATTCTCTTAAACAGAGAGAGAGAGAGACAGACAGAAAGAGAGAGATAGGGGGGAGGGAGGGAGGATGAGTCAGAAGAGTAAATGGAAAAAAAAAGAGCGTAGTTATTGTTATGGCCCGATTAGGAATTAGTTGTTTCATGGAAAGGGAAATGTTTTGACTATGAGATAATGACGTGACTAGTAAAAAGTAGACTAGGATTTTACGAAGAATAGCGAAATGTAGACAGACAGAGAGAGGCAGGTTTTAGGATCGTAGAGATTTAGCTTGACGATATTTTACGGTTCACTTCGATACTATACAACTTCTTGTTCGATATTCAAAATCAGCGTCGACTAACTTCTTTTGTTGGCCTTTAGCCTGTTTTTTTATTTCGTTATTTGAGAGTTACCTCCGTTTGACTTATCTGCATAAGACTGCGGAAGCGCCTAACAATATATATATATCATCATTGGCCTCCTTCAGTCGTAGGACGACTATGGTTCATCTCAGAGCACACTTCCTCATGTGGCTGTGGAGCCCTATTTTGGAGAGACACTCCCGTCCACAGATAGCGCAAGTTAGGGTCCCCTTGGCTTTTGCTTCGGTGGTAGAGGAGCTGGCCATTTTTCGGTTTGTGCGTTTTTCTTCCTGGGCTGAGACCCATGTACTTTCACTGTCCATAGCTTTCTTTGTCACTGTCTCTCTCCACCTGTTGCGGTCTAGAGCTATGTCTTCCCAATTGTCAGTATTGATGTTCACTGATTTGAGGTCGCGTCTTATTACATCTATGTAACGGAGATGAGGGCGACCAGTTTTTCTTGTGCCAGTCGCGAGTTGACCATAGAGGATGACTTTCGGGATGCGCTTGTCCTCCATCCGGCGAACATGTCCAAGCCAGCGCAAACGGCGTTGTCTGAGGGCTGTAAAAATGCTGGGAATACCTGATCGCGCAAGGATCTCAGTATTGCACACTTTTTCTTTCCATGTGACATTCAAGATCCTACGGAGACATCTCAAATGAAATGAGTTTAGTTTTCTCTCTTGCTTTGCGTAGGTGGTCCATGATTCACTGCCATATAGCAGTGTACTCATAACGCATGCCTTGTAGACTTCCATTTTGGTCACCGTGGTTAGCTTATGGTTTTCCCAAACTCTTAGTCTGAGTCTAGCGAATGTCGAGGCAGCCTTCCCTATGCGTTTTTTCATCTCCTCTTCTAGGGACAGGTCATCTGTAATTGTGGATCCCAGATAGCAGAATTCGTTTACGGCGTCCAGCTTGTTATCGTCAATGAGGATGGAGGGTGGTGCTGTAGTAGGTGGTCCCATAACATTTGTTTTCTTTGTGCTAATAGTCAAGCCATATTCTTTACAGGCCTGAGAGAAGCGGGACATTAGTGACTGAAGTTCCTCTTGTGTGTGTGCCACTACCGCGAATAGCATATCTCTTACGAGGGTGGCTCTGATTTTAGTTTTGGCCCTCAGTCTGGCAATATTTAGGAGTTTGCCATCAAATCTGGAATGGAGATAGATGCCTTCAGTGGATTTGTCAAACGCGTTGTGGATTAGCAGTGAAAATAGTATTCCAAAGAGGAATATATATATATATATAGTATGAGAATGAGAAACTGATGGAGAGAGGTTATGCCTGCACAGGATTTTCTCGATTTGGTTTTACATTAAGATCCAAAAAATAATCTTTTAAATCGTAAAGTATTTCGCGTCTGTGGCAAGGATTCTTGCCCCGGTCAGGGGTTTCCATTGTTTCGCGATATTTAATTCACCATTTTCTCCGAGCTAAAGGTGCTGCCTTTATAGAAGATAGTTACCAGTATTTGAATTTATAATTTAGGCGTGTAGATTTTAAAAAAAGCTATTATTAGAATGATTTAGTGATGTGTGTCACCCTCCAGAGTGAGCTTGGCTGTTGCACCTTTAAGATGATTGAATCAATGTACGTAAGTAACTTGGGGACAAGCTCTATGAATAATAAGATTTTGAAAGTGTTTTCATTTCTACCCATTCACAAACTTCATCGTGTGGTGGTTGGGGGCTAATATGGATTTGGTTCAGTTCCCTCTCCAGCCTACTTTTCTATTTCTAGAGTGACAAGGTAAGTAGCCTGGGAATGTGTACAACCTGAGTACAGCGGATCTCACATGTGTCATTCCTGTGCCCTTACTGCCATCGAGAGTCGCTTTTCACAACTTTGGAACAAATGTACTAAATTTGGGAAGTTTGAATTTCCTAGTGCTATTAGAGCATGGAATGGGTTGCCTTTAGTCAGGCTGGAAAACCAATGGCTTGGCAGAATTTAAGTCATTGATAAGCATGCATGACTAGATTGACATAGGAACACGCAAACGGCTGTATTTAAGATAAGAAGAATCTTAAAAACTACTACAGTAGTTTGTTGGTTTGATTTTTAAAACATATTTTGGGTTGATTCTGTGATTCAATTGAGAGTTAACTGAATATTGGACATGGAAATAGTACTCTTCTATTCTGAAGGCAATGTTCGAAACTTATAAAGTAAAATCAACATCAAACATTTCCTCAGTCCGACGTCTTATGTTGGTTGGTCTTTTCTAAATCAAAGAAGCCCCCCACCACCACCCCCCCAAAAAAAAAAAAGAAAAAGCACCACCATTATTCGCTGTGCCGAATCAGTTCGTGGCGTCTAAATTATGATCTTGTTCATTTAATAAAGCATTATTAATATCAATGTCCTTCAATGTCCTTTAATGTGCATCAATGTCCTTTACTGCCCTTGAAAATGTTCCTTTTCACTGTAGGTTGTAGACCACCACCACCCCCACACACACACATATATTTATGGAACACTTTTGTCATGAGGCCTTACGAAAGTTTAATCCGACCCTGATTTTGGTTGGTTGATCACCTGTTGATATTCTTCGATCAGTTGGTGCGCAAAGGTGACTCTGGCGTCGTGTCAAATCAGAACTATTGGTTTTGGGATTGTGACTGGTAAGTGAGTGAGGAGATGATATCAGAGAGAGAGAGAGAGAGAGAGGGAGGGGTGGGGGAGAGTGATGTGTGCGATATGGGTTTAAATTACATAACTGTTGAATTATCATACATTTATACGTATTTATGTATGGTTTTTGTTTAAACCACAAATAGACCAAAATTACCTGTATCTGACATTTAGAATTTAATGGATTGTCTTTCTTAGAAGTCTTTATATGAGATGATTGTAAACAAAACTGTGTAGAGTTTTGAGTCATTCACAATTATAATGTGTGACTAGTGCACATCACATTGAACGCTAAACATTTGAACAAATTAACAAAGTGTTTCTGCGTCCTACCTTAACCTGTTCACTATCATTTTAGACTACCTGTTTCTGTGCCAAAGCTCTCAAACCAATCAGACACATAGATAGATAGATATGTAGATAGATAGATAGATAGATAGATAGATAGATAGATAGATAGATAGATAGATAGATAGATAGATAGATAGATAGATTAATAGGTAGATAGATAGATAGATAGATAGATAGATAGATAGATAGATAGATAGATAGATAGATAGATAGATAGATAGATAGATAGATAGATAGATAGATAGATAGATAGATAGATAGATAGATAGATAGATAGATATTTTGCAATTTCAGGAGATTTCCAGGAGCTCCTGGTAAATCAGGAAGCCGCGGGAAATCTGTTATAAGTTATAAAATGGTTTAATTTAATAATTTATACCTAGAATTAGCGCGGGTCCTGTGAAAGTGCTGGGCCCACTGCGGTCGCCTAGGCTGCAGTGGCCTAAGGCAGGCCCTGCAAAATAGCGGCGTATGCTACGCCGTGGGTCGACTATTTAAGTTATAAAGCTCTCTTAAAGACGAATAAAATTCTAGAGGGTACTTTCTTACGACCAAACGGTCAAACTTCTTCCGATGTACGCACCGATTGTTTGAGAAACACTGTTGTAGGTCTGGGCTCTTCTTACTGGAAAAGCTTCAATCTCGATGTTGAACGTGAGAAAAAGAGATGTTACAACCATTGGATAGTATTTGACTAAAATAATTTCTCCTAAATTGAAACATTAAATGTAATCTGACATCAGGGCAGTATCATCATATTATTGTCAGCAACAGTTTATTAATGAAATAAGATCGGATTTTTTTTTCTCAAAATGACGATGCATCTTTGAATATATCTTATCTTATATATATATATATATATATATATATATATATATATATATATATATATGTATTTCAGTACGTCCCCCAAAACAATTCCTTAATTACAATAATTGTAACTAAAAACAATTTCAGTCTACCTAACGACTTTCAACATCTGATCCCGATGAGCGATAATATAAGTCGAATAATAAAAGTATTTCTGGTGTAAACGTTAAATGCCTCTTATTTGTTGATTTTCTATTGGGAATTCTAGATGATAAATAAAACTCATGTTCAGTATGACTAGTTCCAGGCGTTTCCATGACTTTAAAAAAAACATGTCGATGAAACTAAAGAACACGTTTAGTTAACGAGGGCGCGGTGGCTGAGCGGTAAAGCGCTTGGCTTCCATACTGAAGGTCCCGGGTCGAATCCTGGTGAAGACTGGAATTTTTATTTCAGTATTTTCGGGCGCCCTTGAGTCCACCCAGCTCTCATGGGTACCTGACATTAGTTGGGGAAAAGTAAAGGCGGTTGGTCGTTGTGCTGGCCACATGACAACCTCGTTAACCGTAGGCCACAGAAACAGATGACCTTTACATCATCTGCCCTATAGACAACAGGGCCTGAAAGGGGACCTTTAATTAACGATGATATTGTTTTTAACCTTTTAGGCCTATCATCTTCAAGCTATAGGCCACATATTTTTACTCCCATGGAGTGAAACATTTTTAAGATCATATTGTTATGTAAACACTGCTAAACACAACAGAACACATCAACACATCAAGAACTTGACTACAAGAGCTCCAAATAATCTGGTACTTTAATAATGGTCAAATTAAACAGCCAATATGACACAACTTTAGACCGTATATCTCTGTACTAAGCTCATAAACTCTACTGTCTCTTCCTGGACTCGTACGTTTCACTAGAGGACTGCACCAGGACCGACTTCTTGGCTGACTAACAGTCCCGGTCTCAACGGTCTCCGGTCTTGAACTGCCGCTTACTTACACACTGGTCTGCGCAGGCTTATGATCAGATGACCATAACACGGGCGCTATTCATGTCAGTACTGTCCCTTGCCTTTCAATATAGCACGCTAAACTGTATTACTAGCCTGTGTCACATATGTCAGCTGATCACACACAGTTAACCCTTTTGCGTCGCGAATAGGGTTATAACAATATACTTTATGCAAATTGATATTAGTAATGATACATGTTACCACCGATTCATGATGGAATTTAAAAAAAAAAACAAGATTACAAAGACAGTTTGTGTGGAAACACAAATTCAAAATCGGCCCCCGAAGTGGTCCACCCAGGCAGGCTTCAATATTTTCAGAAAGAACATCCGAATGAAATTATATCAAAGACAAATGAGAGATAAGAATGGAGAAAGAAGGTTGACAGATCTTGTGTAGTGCCCCAACGGTACAGCAGATCAAAGGATAGGTGCAAGTGAATGCAAAGTTAGATGTGAACCTGGCCTAACTAGTTCCCCTTTCAGACCTTGTGCTCTATAGGGCAGATGATGTAAAGGTCATCTGTTTCTGTGGCCTACGGTTAACAAGGTTGTCATGTAGCCAGCACAACGGCCAACCGCCTTTACTTTTCCACAACTAATATCAGGTACCCATTGGAGCTGGGTGGACTCAGAGGCGCCTAAGGATTCCGAAGTTGAAAATCCCAGTCTTCACCAGGATTCGAACTCGGGGACCCCGGTTCGGAAGCCAAGCGCTTTACCGCTCAGCTACCGCGCCTCTCCTGGCCTAACTGAAGTCTCATAATTTATATAATTGTTTTGAAAAGGCTCAATCTCTTATTCGAATGCTCAAAAAAAAAAAAAAAAAAAACATTTTCGCAATAAAAAAAAGTGCACGAAAATGACGTTTACAAGATTACTATTCGTGTTAATCTAGGTCTAATTTATAATGCATACTAATTAGCTTTTTCTCTTTAAAAAACTGCTTGCATAACTGATTTTAAAAACTAGATTTTTCGCTTTCAGAAAAAAAAAGTAGCCGTTGCATCAGAACTTTGAATGGTCTAAAATATTGTGATGTCGGATCTTTAATATCTTTTCTAGTTTACGAGATCTAAATGGGACGGACGGACAGACGGACAGACATTTCGCACAAAACTAATAGCGTCTTTTCCCCTTTCGGGGACCGCTAAAAAATCGGTTTAAAAAGACTTCAATGTGAATCAAACAAAACATAGCGTCAGTGTTCTTTTAGTACGTACGAAAAATAGTCTAGTATTTTGTAGAAGAATTATTGTAGATATTTTAGTTAGGTAATACATTCTGATGGTATTTGTATTATATTCTTATTATTTTAATATATTCTACATATAAGCCTATCTAATGTATAAAGCAGAATGTAAGGCGTTTGTATGTATTTATGTATGTATGCCCCGCATTGAAATCAAAACCGTTTGACCGATCTTGATAAAACTTGACACACATGCTCCTTAGATAAAGGAGGAGACCGTAGTACATGCTCAATGCCCCCCCCCCCGGTGTGTGGGGCTAAACAAAGAAAATAAAATACCTAAATGTATCTCTATTAAAGAGAGAAACTTCTACAAACGTGTAAATCCAGCCCGCAGGCCGCGGGTCATATTCGGCTAGTAATACTATATGATGTTAATGGAAAAGGGGCCGGAGCCAAAAAAAAAGTACCGTGCCCCGGGCGCCAGCTATGCTCACAACGCCTCTGTACAGACAGAACCACAGAGCATTCAATATGCAAACTATAAGTATACTAATTATAGACACCATAGACACGTTACATATTCTTTTTTTTCATCGGTCTGTAAGTGTATAAAACAAAGGGAAACCAACTACATGTATACACAGAGTTTTCAAACTTCTAGTCCACTGAATGCATTTTTTTTTCTGATTTCTGTTTATGTCATGGGGCATCACTCATGAAAAGACTCATTCTTCTTCCCACTAAAGAACTGATCCAACGGACTGGGATATATTTAATCAGTCAATTGAAGATCCACGGAGTTGTCATTCGATTGATGTGTGCCCGTTCAAGCGTTAAAGTAACACTTGAAAGAAGAGGTGAGGGGGGGTGATGGGTAGGGGAGGCAAGGGGGATTATCCAATCTTTCGTTGACTGTCAATGACTGTAGATGACGATCTACTTAGACCAGGGGTTCTCAACCTGTGGGTCGCGACCCCCCTTCGGGGTCGATTGACGATTTGCCAGGGGTCGTCAAAGGCAATCGAAAAAATGGATTGTTTTTGTCTATTCTTCTATAGGCGTGTGTGTGTGCGGGGGGGGGGGGGTCGCGGCAGAGTGGGAGATTGTAAAAGGGGTCGCCGAGCATAAAAGGTTGAGAACCGCTGACCTAGACCTTCACCTTCACTAAAGAGTACGAACTATTTTACAGTATGAATAATTTGCTAGAGGCGAAGTTAGGTAAATACTTAGGTCACGAAATGTAACCAGGAGTCAATGTACACTTCAAGAGTGTAGGCCTGAATATAGCAACAATGGTATGAATAGTTTAGAACTATGTTAACTGTTACAGGAGATTTGCAAGTGTAAAAAAATCATTTACTGGCACTGACCTGATGTGGCACTTACCTACCATGATGCTGACCTAATGTGACACTGTCGTTGTGTAACACTGAACTGCTGTGACACTGACATGATGTGATAGTGACCTGCCATGACGCCGACATGATGTGACACGAACATGATGTGATATTGTCCTACTGTGACACTGACACGATGTGATATCGATCTACCGCGACACGATATGACATTAACCTACGGAAGCACTGACCTACTGTGACATTGACCTGATGGGATACTGGCTTGTGATACTGACCTACTGTGACACTGACATGTAACACTGGTCTGGTGTGGCACTGGCCTGACGTGTAACTGATCTGTTGCGAATCTGCCACTGTTATGTAAAAAATTGATTTGCTTAATCTGCCACCCCTCAAGCCAAAAAACAGATTCTTTGAAGCAGTAGTTTTTGATGTCCTGGTCACAACACAATTTTACTTTGCACCCAGCACACACACACACACAAACACACACAATAATAAGACATTGTCACATTACAAAGATACAAAAAAAATTACCTCCCCCCCCCCCCCCCCCCTAGACTTGCATTAGACAAGGAATACAGTTGTTGATAGAAAAACTTTTATTTACGGGCTTAAAAGTTCCCATACTAACAAGAAGGCAGCTGCTGCGGAGACAGAGTTCAATAAATATAACGATAGAAATAAAGCAAAACTTACGATATAAATTTAATGTTTGGTTCAGAGTTACCCCTTGTAGTTAGTCTTGTTAGTTTGACTATGAATTGATTTTTTATATAATTAAGATAAAACTCTTTTTAGTTTATTGAATTTTCACTCTTGTATTGTGGCAAAGTTCCACTCCCGCAGCAATATATAGAGGGCAGAACATAGTCTGTTCCAATACAAATGCGAGATACCAACACCTGCAAAATCTTGAATCCCCTTTGTACAATCACTATCTCTCAAACCTGAAGGAACCTCCTTATATAGCTCTATATTGGAAATATTGTTTTCAAAATGTATCAATGTCAATCGCGTCCCTTTGATTCATTATATTAACGATACGTCTCGATTTCATCTTAAACACACAATCATATTATATTTACAGGCTTTGAATGAATGCAAGGTTGCTTGGTGAATATGTTTGTTGGCTTGTTGCTTGATTAGCCTGATGTCAATCATTGCCGTTGTTTTTTTTTCTCGCTGTATTTAGACTCTTTATCTACAATCAGACAGAAATATTGCTTGGATTAGGGTTCGTAGCTTAAAGGTTTCTAAATTACACCGTGGAGAAACCCTAATCTTGATGACGTCTTCTTGAGGCTTTTCCTTTATTGTTCATAAATTTAAATCTTTTGTCTTTGAAGTTTAGCCAAAGCCGTAAGCTGTATGGAAGGTAGATAAGTAGACTACATTTATGAATACATCATGAATACTTATTTATAAATGTTTATATTTCTGCCATAGTCTTTCAGCCGTTATACTGTGTGGCAGAACAATGTGCTAATTAGATGTGCTTATTATATGTGCTAATTATATGTGCTAATTATATGAGCTAATTATATGTGCCAATTATATGTGCTACTTATATGTGCTAATTGTATGTACTAATTATATGTGCTAATTATATGTGCTAATTTTATGTGTTAATTATATGTGCTAATTACGAATCTCACTATCCAGGCTATCTGCAAACTGCACCATACACCACCAACTTAAAGAACTTGACAACTCAGGGCTCCAGAGTAACGTAACACTTTAATAGTTGAATAAATAACAGCCAATACTGTACAATTGGCAGCACGTACGTACACTGTACAAATATCTCTTCGATTACACCGTACCGCCGTATCAACTCTTGCACTGGCCTCTCCGTCTCGTTCCGGGTTTGCACTGGGTTCAACAGTTCAGGACTGACTTCACACACTAGGCTCCTTGTGTCGGACTCGATCACAGACCAAGATCAAGACGCCAGACGTCTCAACTGTACTTGACAGTACTCCGCACTGAACCGTCGTAATGCTCCGTACAGAACCACTCAGTTGAACTGTGCTGTAGTCGACAGTGTTCTGAACCCCTGTCGTGCACCTTCTCTCGTGAACCGTCTTGACTGCGACACCTCCGCTCTTTATATAGGGTCCCTGCTGGCCTTCTAGAACCGGACGGAACATCGCTCGACGTTTCTAGCTTCGTCACATGACTACATCCCTCGTGACGCCCCTGAGCTCTGTTCACGACGGCGATCCTTCCCGAACCGTCCTGTTGACACTCGACTTGGCTGACCGTCGCAACTCGTCACAATTTACCGCTCGTCTAGCGCTGGCCTGGGGCGATTTGCGTCGGCTGACTACACACACACACCACTACCCCCATCTGTGCCACCACCAGGTTTATAACAATATGTACTAATTATATGTGCTGATAATATGTGCTAATTATATGTGCTAATTATATGTGCTAATTATATGTGCTAATTATATGTGCTAACTATATGTGCTAATTATATGTGCTAATTATATGTGCTAATTATATGTACTAATTATATGTGCTAATTATATGTGCTAATTGTATGTGCTAATTGTATGTGCTAATTATATGTGCTAATTATATGTGCTAATTATATGTGCTAATTATATGTGCTAATTATATGTGCTAATTATATGTAATAATTATATGTGCTAATTATATGTGCTGATTATATGTGCTAATTATATGTGCTAATTATATGTGCTAATTATATGTGCTAATTATATGTGCTAATTGTATGTGCTAATTGTATGTGCTAATTATATGTGCTAATTATATGTGCTAATTATATGTGCTAATTATATGTGCTAATTATATGTGCTAATTATATGTACTAATTATATGTAATAATTATATGTGCTAATTATATGTGCTGATTATATGTGCTAATTATATGTGCTAATTATATGTGCTAATTATATGTGCTAACTATATGTGCTAATTATATGTGCTAATTATATGTGCTAATTATATGTGCTAATTATATGTGCTAGTTATATGTTCTTATTATATGTGCTAATTATATGTGCTAATTATATGTGCTAATTGTATGTGCTAATTATATGTGCTAATCACATGTGCTAATTATATGTGCTAATTATATGTGCTAATCACATGTGCTAATTATATGTGCTAATTATATGTGCTAATTATATGTGTTAATTATATGTGCTAATCACATGTGCTAATCACATGTGCTAATTATATGTGCTAATTATATGTGCTAATTATATGTGCTAATTATATGTGCTAATTATATGTGCTAATTATATGTGCTAATCACATGTGCTAATTATATGTGCTAATCACATGTGCTAATTATATGTGCTAATCACATGTGCTAATTATATGTGCTAATGATATGTGCTAATTATATGTGCTAATGATAGACAACGTTAATATGAGGGCTTAGAGTTGATACACGTCATTTCTCCCACTTCCCAATCTCGGATCAAGTTGAAACTTTGCTCTCAATTATTTATTGTGCAAAACATGAATAGATCCCCCCCCCAAAAAAAAAATCAATTAATTAATTAAATAATGATTATTAATTAATTTTGTTTCTTATAGAAAGGGAAATAAATCTTACAATATTGATATATATGGCTGTACAACGATCATCGAAGGTCGAAATAATCTTTTCTTTTTTTTAAAGAACGTCTACAGTTTATAAGATTAGATAAGACGAAGCATTTTCAATTATTCCTTAAGAAACATATGACTGCCTAGGTCCTTATTCCCTACGTCAAGAAATAGATTTATATAAATACTGTAATTAGCAGTAATAGAAGTGGTAATTCAAAGGACATTCAACTTTCAATGTAAGCTCACGCCAAGTGATTAGCTGACGTTGAATTAAAAGTTGACAATTAGACTCCTTTTTTTTCTCTCTCTTCACTTTCTGTTTGTTTTTTAGCGTAAATGTAATTGTTTGAATCAGTACCGACAGGCTTCATCCGGTACTGGCTTGATGAAACAAAGCCATGGAAAATGAGTGAATAGCTGGGCGGGAATAGGACGGTGGGGGGAAGATAAAAGGAAACTGTATTGGCCATTCACGTATATACCATTTGTATGCATCTTCAGACTTGCTCAGGGGCTAAGGCCAATCTGATTGGAGGGTAACGGGGTGGAAAAGAAAGGATCATTATAACAGTCTTTTGTTTTCATCTTGACTATCTTGAGCATCCTATTTGTATACTGTCATTCTTTGTAATGACTGCTTTTGTAGCACTTAAATTGTTAACTTGGATGCCAGATTATTCATTTTAGTGCAACGGTAGGGTAACTTTTTTTTTTCTCCCAATATTATACCAAATTTTCATTTTGTGGCCCCCAAAGCTGAAAAGGTTGCCGACCCTGGTTTACAACAACTTGTATCTAGAATGATTGACCTCCCTTTGGCTACCACGTGCATATTGTTATGTTAACTTTTCGTTGTAAAAACAGTCTGAAGAAGATGCAGATAAAAATGTTGACGACAATAATAAGCTAATGGAAGAAATGATGAGAGACGTAATGAGACTTCCAACAAATTGTTTAGATTGGTGACGTCTGGTAGTTTAGAAGCAAGGGCGTTAATGTATCAGACAGAAAAGGGAAATAGCTCTAATAATACAAACACCATCAATTCAGTTAATTAAATGCTGAATAACTTTTTAAAAAACTGAAATAAGTTGTAAAACGAAACAAATAAAAGAAACGAACATATAACTTCCCCAAGTAAAGTTATGTCATGCCAAGACCATTTGTTATAGAAGGCATCAACACTGAGCTGCAACCCTGCAACATCACAATCTGTGGGCGGTTTAGACCCATAGATCGTTGCCACGTCACAAGCGAAGCAGGACGTTTTGGCGCGAAGGTCGTTTTGGCGCGAGCCGTTTTGGCACGAGCCGTTTTGGCGCGAAATACATTATGTCCGTTTATTGCATTATTTCTTTTAAAAGAATATTAATATCTATGTTTTGCATGAGTGTTTCTGTTAAGACATATTTTTCACGTACTAAATGTAAATGTGTGTTTGTTTTTCACATCATTTTCTTTAATAAACATTTTGGCTTGTGCATGTGTGTTTATTACGAGGCACTTTTTTTATTTTCAAAAAGTTTTTTTTAAGATATTACTTTAAAATCAAAAACAAAATGAAACGACGATATTAAAGTGGGACACTAATGTCAAATAAAAAAAAATCTTTTGGAAAGAAATCCAAAAATGTCATCCAGTGCGATTAGCAGAACTCACATATAGCATGTCATTACCATTCAGGAATATGACTTATTATGAAATAAGCAAAACCTTTATAATTAAAAAAAACAATTCGCTGAACGGTGTTATACATACAATATTATGGTAGAGTGAATCTTTGTCTTGTGTTTTTTTTATTGTTCTATATATTATGCAATCGTCTGCAAATAATCTGTCTTTTGTTCCTGAACTATGCCCAACCTGCGATCGCAGCTGTGTATCAAGGATTGGCCTCTTTAGTCACACAAGAAGTTGCAAAGGGAAAAGATCGTCTCTCGAGACGTAAAAAAATGCCACAGACAATGCAATTTGATAAAACATTTATGTAAATTAAAAATAGTAGTGGACCTAAGACTGTTCCTTGAGGTACACCTGAGTTTACTGTTATTGGTATTGATTTAGAGTCATTTATTATTACAGTTTGTTCTCTCCCTATCAGAAAATCTTCATTCCACTAATGCAAGGGACCATCAATGCAAAATATTTTAATTTTTTAAGCAAACTATGGTGGTGAACTTTGTCAAAAGCCTTGGAAAAATCTAGTAAGATAGCATCTATTTGCTAACTATCATCTAAACCTTTTGAAAAATCATCAATTAGTCCTTTGTGTTTCACATGATCTATATTTCCTAAAGTGGTATGGAGTAAGGACATTATGTTTGTCTAAGTGGTTTATGATGTTGCTACATATTATGTGTTCTAGGATCCTGAAGTAACATCTGTATCATATAAAATAAGATAAGACAGTGTTTGTTGTATGTTGGGTGGTCAGACATGAAATAACCCATTGGTCTAGTAAGTCAAGAATGTAAGTAGATCTACCTTTACACTAAAATTGTTACACACCCTCTGCCCATACGTAGACTAAATAGGACACATAGGTAAATCGGCTGTGTCCGGCTGATTTTAACAACCTGGTCAGACAGACGTACGTATGCAAGCATAGTGTCATAGTGTATAGTAGTGTATAGTCCATGATGACAAGACCACCCTGTTTTTTTTTTTGTTTTTTTTTTGTTTCTTCTTTCTTGTGTAATAGTGTATGTTGAGTGGTCAGACAAGAAAATAACACATTGGCATGGTTGTCCCTTAAACCTGTGTTTTAAATTTTTGAATATTAATATATAGTAATTATATCAGAGACCAGAGTGAGAGAAAGGAGCTTAACTGTTTAGCCCAGTGATGCCAAAATACGTCCCGCGGGCCAGATGACGTGCTCCCATCCGGCCCGCCGAAACGTCGGCACAAAATATAGAAGAAAAAACCTCCCTAAAAAATGTTTAAAATATATCTTTACCTACGTTAGGGGTCCTCACATTTTTTTTAAATAATGGATTGCTACCAAGGCATTCAACATTTGTGTGTTTATGAAATAAGACTCAGAATTTAGAATCTAGCAGGAAAAGTGAACGTATCTTTCCTTTTTTTGTGGAACATGGTAACATCCTATTCAACATGTTTGTTTTACAAACAACGTTTGGCTTTTAAAAAACAACAACAACCAAACATAAACAGAACTTACACCATTTTCTGACGCGTCAAAAGACAATTAAAATATCCCAATAATTAATGTAAGTACTAGGTCCTTGGGTCTCACAATAAAATAGTTTCAGGTCAATTTCATCAAGTTTTGGATTTTTTTCGATCATGTGGCCCGCGGCACTAGTGTTGGAAATTAAAATGGCCCGCAGATTGAATTAGGTTGGGCATCACTGGTTTAGCCTATACTGGTCATTCACTATTAGAAATTATCTCACGAATAATAATAATTATAATTATTACATTAATTCAAATTTTTATGGAGATTTTTGTTTTTCTGAAAAATACATCATTTGCTCTGCGTGTTCTTTTCTGTTCGTTTAGTAAATTAGGCAACACAATGTCTTTATTGTTATTTTTTTATCTTTAGGTTTGTTTCTGTTTTTAGTCTTGCTTTAAATGTTTGACATGTTACGGATGTTCCTTCAGAGTTGAAGATTGTTTACTTCCTAGTCCAAACCTCCCGCAGGACGACGGGGGATGGGATCGGGCAGGGTTTGAATTCAGGACCATCGGTAAATCCAAACGACAGTCCAGCGCGCGAACCGCACGACCAGGCAGCCCTCCCTCTCTCTCTGATCTCCCCCTGCCATTTCGTTTTCGTTCTCGTGCCCTGGCCTTTCATTTCTTTACAACACGCACGCACACACACACACGCACACACACACACACATAAAGAGTTGATCTCGACGAAATATATTTTCATGCACTTTTATAAGCAGTGGAGAGTTCCTCAACAAAGACCTGATTCTTCCAAACTTCCTGTGGACGATTGTCATATGGCGTTTGTAAAAAAAAAAAAAAAAGAAAATTGACAAGGGAATGGAACATTGAAAGACTTACACGTATTGACGACACATGCCTGGAATCTCAAAACGTATTCAACCAAGGGGCACAACTTGGTGCATGGGGGGGGGGGGGCTGGAGAGTGTCTGTACAAATTCCCACTTGACCGATTATAATAACTTTTGTGTAAACATGTATGTTTATTATAAAGCAATAAACCTTCTTCGTGCTCGCTTCATTTGTTGATTTGTGGTTTCAACACATTTAGAACTACGAGAGTGGGGGAACGCACAGTATTAAAAGTGATGAAAACAGATTAAATTGATTGGACGACGCTTTGTCTGCTAGGCTCTATGGCAGGGGTTCTCATACTCCACTTGCGATGCCCTGATGGTAGAAACAGAAATAGTTTCGTGCCCTTATGGTCGCGTCTCCTACCGTTTACACATTTAGCAGTGGCGTAGATAGGGTTGGGGAGGGGGTCCAAATTTGAAAATCCCCCCCAGGACCCCACTTGTCCGAAATTTGTTCTTACATTAAATATTACGTCTTTATCTTATGTGATGATATCGAATTTTCAAATGCAGGGACCCCCCTAAAGAGGTAAAACCCACAAATCCCTAGCTACGCCATTGCCATTTTAACCCATTTAGCTTGATAGAGTTTAATTCAGATTTCCCCCCAGCTGAATCCGATCCTGTTAAGGACACGTTTCGTGCCCTTATGGTCGCGTCTCCTACCGTTTACACATTTAGCAGTGGCGTAGCTAGGGAGGGGGAGGGGGGTCCAAATTTGAAAATCCCACCCAGGACCCCACTTGAGGGGGCCCCAAATGATTGTCCGAAATTTGTTCTTACATTAAATATTACGTCTTTATCTTATGTGATGATATCGAATTTTCAAATGCAGGGACCCCCCCTAAAGAGGTAAAACCCACAAATCCCTTAGCAGACTTCTAGTAAAGAAAAAAGTTTCCCTTTCAGACCTTGTGGTCATCTGATTCTGTGGCCTACAGTTAACTAGGATGTCATGTGGCCAGCACAACAGGTACCCACCCATTTGAGCTGGATGGACTCAGAAGCGCCCGAAGATCCCGAAATAAAAAATCCCAGTCTTCACCAGGATTCGAGCCCCGGACCCCGGTTCGGAAGCCAAGCGCTTTACCGCTAAGCCACCGCGCCTCTAAGTTGTTGGTCGAACACTTCATACACAAAACTAAATTTATTCCATTTCAAAAGACGGTTTTTAAAAAGTCTGGCCACATTCAGAAGACCACAGTTTCTCGTAACACTAAGACTTATGTGGGAATTAAATAGACCTCGGCTATGTCTACAGACAACAGTCAATAGAGAAAATCTATGTTTTTATGTTGGTACAATAATGGACGATTCAGGTCATTCAAATGTGCAGGTTGCAGACGGTAATTCCCCAATACAATCGAAGAACTTGTTTGTTTTTCTCTCCCCCCTTATTGATGGCCTCCCTTTGGTCGTTCACTCGTTGCACACACCAGCTTTTGTAGTAAGTGTTACATAAGAAATGTAACATAAGAGAGAGGGGGGTGAGAGACATTGCCAGGAGGACATGGGAGTTAATGAGCGAGGGTTGAACTGTAGGATCACGAGTTTAGTCCCCTTGTAGGTATCAAGGGGATTATTTTTTTAATTTTAAAATCTGAACATTTTCTTTTCTTACGAAAGAGATTAAATCCAAAGTGGATCCTTTTTGGTTTAGATGTTTCGGAAGTAAAAATAAATCACTCAAACAGGTGAAATTAGACATGATTGATTGTGTCAATAAGATGGGAAGACTTACAGTAACAGTCACGTCTCGGCGGCCTTCCAGTTCGGTGCAGACGATATAAAGGTCTACTTCCGGTCTAATCAAGTGCACGGGTTCAATAAATTAAAGGGTTTCGCAAGTTAGGTAAGAATTCTTGAATTTGTAATTAATGAATAAATCTAGATCTTCTTTTTATCTTGTCAGCTCTCAACGTTCTCAAGCTCCCTCTATCTGTCCCCATCTTACACTCCTTCCTCTTTCTGTCATTCTTTCTCTCTCTCTCTCTCTCTCTTTCTGTCACTCTCTCTCTTTCTCTTCCTCTCTCTTTCCCTCTCTCTCTCTTTCTCTCTCTCTTTCCCTCTCTCTCTCTTTCTCTCTGTCTCTCTTTCTCTCTCTCTCTCTTTCTCTCTCTCTTTCTCTCTCTTTTTCTCTCTCTCTCTTTCTCTCTCTCTCTTTCTCTCTCTTTCCCTCTCTCTCTTTCTCTCTCTCTCTCTTTCTCTCTCTTTCTCTCTCTCTCTTTCTCTCTCTTTCTCTCTCTCTCTTTCTCTCTCTCTCTTTCTCTCTCTCTTTCTCTCTCTCTCACTCACACACACACACACCATCTATATACTGTATTTTGTACACGTTTTGATCTAGCCTATTGTTATGATATGTAGCATAGAGAAATACCCGTTTGTTCTAATTATCCTCTAGCAATCAAGTGTCTTTATCACGGTGACCAGACACCTCGTCATATGAGACATTTCATCCTTGCAACATTTCATCACCATAACATTTCATCACCATAACATTTCATCCTTGCAACATTTCATCACCATAACATTTCATCCTTGCTACAGTTCATCACCATAACATTTCATCCTTGCATCATTTCATCACCATAACATTTCATCCTTGCAACATTTCATCCTTGCAACATTTCATCACCATAACATTTCATCCTTGCAACATTTCATCACCATAACATTTCATCCTTGCAACATTTCATCATATGTAAATTATGAGTGAGTCTGGTTTGAATGTGCACTTTGGTTTCTTATAGTTATAATGTTTTTTTGTTTGGTGTAATGCACACATTGTAAGACAAATTTCCATATGGACCATAAAGATTATTATTATTATTATTATTATTATTATAGCAATTCATCATTTAGGGTTGGGGTTAGGGTTAACTTGCTCAGTATGTTAATTACTTAATTACACCTCCATGTGCTTATGTTTGCTACACGCACTTTATGCAATGATGAAATGTTAGGGTGATGAAATGTCTCGTATGATGAGATGTCACATATCTATCATATATCTATCACATATATGTATTATACATCTATTAGACTATCAGATATATTAACTGTCACACATAACGATCAGATAGAGGCTTATCTATCACTAATTAACCTCATTTCCACATATCTATTACATATGCGTAGATAGTTTGGGATCGTTCATTAAAACAATGACACTAGAACATATACTAATTAGAGCCGCGTGTTGTTTATAGCTAATGAATATTCCCCTTTAAAGTATAGTATGATAAATTTAAAGATATTTCAGGACAAAAGACTGAAAAAGCAAAGTAGCAATAATACATAAACCACTCAATCATAACTGATGAATATAGAAACTCAATCTAATAAAATCCTCAGGCACAAGGACACAAAGGCACATTTCTTATTCCATATGATAGGAAAATTTCCTACAAGTTCTTTTTATTTGCTAAAAGCCATTAGAGCATTAGACGGATTACCTGAATACATCCAGGAAAATATAGACGTAATATTCTTCTTTTAGAATGAAAATGTGTAATGTATGTAATTAAACTCCATATAGTGTAGCTCATTTTAACATATTAACTTACTAGATCCTGCATAGTTGAGCTCATTTTAACGTGTAAACTTATCTACCACATAAAAAAAATGTCTATCACATTTTCTATATTTGAATCAAAACATTTTTATTTAAAGTTCTAACTCATTTTTTACTTATAACTCATAACAAAAATTGCACTAAATGATTTAAAGGAATAGCCAAATAGTAAAATATAAATAAAAATTAACAAAAAACAAATCTTATATACTGAAAAGCACCACACAATCACTGCCATAAATCTATAGAGGGCAAGATTTGTCTCTCCTTCCTATTAAAACAAATTTATAAATTACCACAGAGTCATTAATTAATTGTTGTTGTTTTTTTTAAAATTGATTCACAATGAATAATTGTGCGAAATTTCAACTTCATCCGAGATTGGGAAGTGGGGGAACAAACGTGAAATAATCCAGCCCAACGGAATGAAGGAGTGAGCTTATATAAACTTTGTATAAGAATCAATAAAATACCATACAATGGTTAGCTGAGATCACACAATCAAGTATTTGTGACTATACAGAAATGTTTAGAGTCAAGACAGTACTACAATTGCTAGAGAAATATTCGTGTCGTGTAGTCCGAATGAAAGCCTGCGCCTGTCTATTAATTTAACAAAAAATCACAACTTGAAAGTAGAAGGTTGTGTCCCTGGAATTTATGACAGATAGAGAATAAGTAAAACTGGTCGACCCGCGGCGTAGCATACGCCGCTATTTATTGACGGGTAAATACAGAGAAGATTTTTAGTTTACCCCGACCCTCCTTTTTCTCTGTCGCCGCGAAAGCTATGTGGGGTAGTCCGACTTCCAGAAATAAAAGAGTTATCTTTCCATGACTTTTTCATCGAGGGCTAGAGACTCGGCGTGCGTGCGTGGTGTCCCGCATGGTTGGGCGAAGAAGAGAATTTTATATATAGATAATATGGGAAAAATAAAAACAAATACTATTTCTTGTAGGAATAAACAATTTTAGTCGGAAACTGAGAATGGTAGAGAGAGAGAAGAGAAGTTTTTGTACTTGTTTAGGCAATCAACCTGTTCAGCGGCGTCGCAAGGGTAGGTGTCACAAGATGCGGTTAGAGTTTGGTGTCACCCACATCTACCCGCGATGATGCTGTGGCGCCATGTATTTCCAGATGCTACATTGACGTGTGTAGTCTGTGTGCTTAAAACTGTGTGAAGCTTGAGTCGTACTGAATATCACAACAAAGATTAAAGCACACTGAGTAACACGCATAACAGCAGACGATAATTCAAATAAGAAGAAAAGATAGACGAACAAGAATCATTCCAGCTGCCAGCCGCTAGTAGTGACAGGGAACTGCCCAATACATGTCATGAAATATGCCCGGGCACAATTTACTTCAATTTACTTCACTTCCTATCTAGTGAAATGACAGTAAATCCAATAACCATAAAAATATGTCCGCTCTTTAGCAGGACTAAAAAAAAACTGTCACAATAACCAAGCCAATAACTGAAAACTATGTGATACACGGAGGCGCTGTGGCTGAGCGGTAACGCGCTTGGCTTCCGAACCGGGGTCCTGGGTTCGAATTCATTGAACCCTGATAAAGACCGGGATTTCTTGTTTTGGGATCTTTGGTCGCTTCTTCGAGTCCACCCAGCTCTAATGGGTATCTGACATGAGTTGGGGGAAAAGTAAATATATAGGACTATTATTAGCGGGTTATTAAACTGCCTATTAATAAATAGTATCACACGAATCACAAGAATGGGTCGTATAAAAGAACATAAAATGGGAAAAAAGGGAGGAGCTCTTCAGTACTGTAAAGAGACGAAAGCTTTTGTTTTGTAAAATGTTTGACATGTTTCGGATGTTCCTTCAGAGTTGAAGATAGTTTACTTCCTAGTCCAAACCTCCCGCAGGACGACGGGGGATGGGAGCGGGCAGGGTTTGAACCCTCGACCGTCGATAAATCTGAACGACAGTCCAGCGCGCAAACCGCACGACCAGGCAGCTGAGCTGAGCTGGTTTGGTCCTATTGTAAGACATGGCTCACTGTGGAAGGAGCACGAAGAAAGAGGGTCGTTCAAAGAAAAGCTGACTGGACTACGTACAAGAATAAATTATAAATTATGGCTTTTAAATAGCGCTTCTTTCATGCTAATAGCATGCTGTAGGCGCTTTGGTCCAATCTCTTTTGTGGAACCAGTGGGGGAGAAGGGGGTATCTAGGAAGTAGGTTTTTTTCGTGCTGCCTTTAGGCGCTCAGTTAACACAACTCTGCCCGAGTCGGGTGTCGAACCTCGAGCCCCCTTCATAGGTAGCCAAGCCAAGCCAAGCTAAGCTCAAGCGCACTTAGCCTCTCGACCACGCTTCCTAAAGAATGGACCGGCCTCTCTCTTGATATCCTACTAGGAACAGACACTGACCGATATAATGAAGGGATTTGGTGACTTGAACTGTCGCAGCACCCACAAAGACGAAATTTTAAGGGGCAGATGAAAAGATGATCGAAAGAACGCTTACTTAAGCCGCCAATGAAGAATGGAACTAGAGCGATCCCCAGCGTAGCAGAGCTTCACATATCGATTTGTGGCACACCCTCTAGGGCAGGGGTTCTCAACCTGTGGGTCGCGACCCCCTTTTTGGGTCGATTGACGATTTGCCAGGGGTTGCCAGAGACAAACGAAAAAATGAATAGTTTTGTCTATTCTTCTATTGCCGTGTGTCTAAGCGGGAGATGGGGGTCACGGCACAGTGTGGGATTGTAAACAGGGGTCGCCGAGCTTAAAAGGTTGAGAACCACTGCTCTAGGGTTAATGGACCAAGGGATAACCAGTCCAATCAGGAGTCAAAGAGCTTTCAATGTGCACTACAATACAATGCATACCCAGAAATAAATTCTTCTAATAACTGTCTCAAAAATAAATGTTCTATATCCGTGTATAGTTCTCTTTAAACTGTTAGGAAAAAAACTGCTTCTTAAAAAGTAGAATGAATATACCAACAAATAATTGTGTAAATAGCTGTGCTATGCTGACTTTAATGTCACACCACACGGTCGCTTTATTTATTTTATGTGTATGCCTGATCAAGGCAGCACGAAGACGTCCGAAATTTTTTTTTTAAATGCTCATCACTTGTTGCACATTTGATTTTGGTAAATATGGTCTTGTGGTGTACGGTTCGGACCGTCATCAAGTTCAAATCTTCAAATCTTGCCCGCTGCCATTTCATTCCATCCAGCGGCTAGTCTGGACTTAAAAAAAAAAAAAGATTTACTGCTGCAGGGGTAAAAGACTGTATAGTATTATAGCTTTTATATAGCGCTACTTTCATGCTTATAGCATGCTCATTTGTGGACCAGTGTGGGGGGGGGGGGGGGTATCTAGGAGTTGGTTTTCCGTGCTGCCTTTAGGCGCTCAGTAACACAACGAGTCGGGTGTCGAACCTCGAGCCCCCTTCTAGGTAGCCAAGCCAAGCCAAGTTCAAGCGCACTTGGCCTCTCGACCACGCTTCTCACTATAGTAAATGTATAGTAAATACAATAAACATACAAATAAGCCCCGGGTTCGAATCCTGGTGAAGACTGGAATTTTTTTAGTTTCTGGGTCTTAAGAGCGCCTGTGAGTCCACCCAGCTCACATTGGTACATGATATTAGTTGGGTAAAAGAAAAGGCGGTTGGTCGTTGTGCTGGCGTTAACCGTGGGCCAAAGTAACAGATAACCTTTACATCATCTGCCCTATAGACCGCATGGTCTGGAAGGGGACTTGACTTTAACGCAAATAGGTAACCCTGCCGGACCAAAAGTAATACTCTTCGTCTCTGAAACAAACGTTCAGAACTTAAAAAACACAAAACATAACAAACAAACAAAAAACTTTCCCTCGCAGACGACAAATGTCACTAAGAAGACTGGAAAAAAAGGACGCGCTGGAGTTATCTGCCTATAATGTGCCCTAAACTAAGCCTCTAGTATTGATCTATTTCTAGTCCATCAATTACGCAGAGAAAGAGTTAAGGATACGAATCTTTACGGCATTCAACATATTTAACACGGAATTCTTCAATTTGCTTATTACTATTTCATTATGAAGTCATGATTAAGTTTCAATAACTTTGTCGTTTATCAGAAAATGTTTTATTTGGAATAGCTAGAAAGGGGAAAGCATGCACTTTTTATATAAGACAAAATAAAGTTTATAAAATTAAACATTAATTTAATTTAATGAGGTCAAATCAACATTGGTATCGTTAATTAGGAGAGAAAGAGTTAATAGCAAAATGATATCGGATGTTTTATTTCAATGAACTACTTTAACTGACATAGAGGAAAGCATCTGGCAACAAGTGGCTTCCTAAAGAGACAGATGGAATGGACCTCATTCACCATTCGTAAACAATCAACATTTAACCATGTCTCTTCTATACAAAATGCGTAATCCATAAGGGATGTCACGTGATACGTTTTTTTCATTGTTTTATCAATATAATATAAATGTTGTTTGTTTACGATTGGTGAATGAGGTCCATTGAACAAAAAAAAAATACTATTAACTTAATTCGTTTTTAAGAAAAGATTTGGCACAAAAAAATCAGTTAGCATTTTCTTTTCGAAATCTGTCAATATTTTTAAAAAAGAATAATTGTTGATACTTTAAAAAGAAGATTAGTCTTCAAAAAGTCTAGTTTCTATGAGTAAGGAGAATAGTCTCATCTAAATATTCCAACAAGATGTCTGCTTCCCCCATCCGGTTTCCCATGATCCTCTCTTAACTCTTTCTCTCCTAACTAATAATACCAACGTTGATTCCACTAAAATTTGGTAAATAATTACGGAGAGAAAGAGTTAAGCCACGCTTCGACTTTTTGTATTTGTAATGTGTATTTATTCGTGTCTTGCAGAATATTGCCTCATGCGTCTAATCTCCCCCCCCCCTCTCACCACACACACTTTTTTTTTTTGGGGGGGGGGGGGGATGTTTACTTTCACCTAGTGACATCAGTGAAGGCATGTCTTGATGATCTAGAGAATAAAGCTTTGAAATTGTGAAATCGTCGAAATAGTCAATCTGAAAACAGTTTGGCAGAAGTCAAGCTCCGCAGACGATCAAAACATGTTTATTCCCATTGCATACCTGTACAAATAACAACAGTAGTAGCAAGTCTTTTTATATCTTAGAGAAATGACGTCATGGTTGAATTAGAAGACTGTGTCATAAAAGAAAATTCAACAGTTTAGTCAAGAAAATCAACACTATATTCTGTGACTGATTCAGATAATAATCCAACCTCGCCTTAAAATTGTTTCTTTATTGCTGATATTTTCTTTAAATAGGTCTAACATTTTTATCAGGTGACGTACTTTATCATAGTGTGTACCTTGTATGAAGGCTCCAATTTAAAAAAAAAAAATTAACTAGCATTGGGGAATGTTAAGACTTCTACACTTTGAGTTGGCTACATTTTTTAAGATCTGGTCAACATTAATTTAAACAATAAAATAAGATAAGATTATTTTATTGATCCAATCAAATGGAAATTCAGTTTGACTACAATTGACAACCTCAGCGTAACTACTTTACAAAAACAATATGGATGAAAAATTCGAACAACATTCACTCACGAAACACATACACATTCACAACCAGCGCTTTATGAGTTTGACTTCTATGTACTTCTGGATGGCGACAGATGACCTTGTAACACTCTGACCGATAGTGGGATAAAGGAGTTTTTAAATCTTTCTGTTTACAGTTTAATGGGTGCAGGTTGTCCTTTAGAATCGTGAGTGTTTTGGAAATGCATCTTTCTTAGAAAAGCTCTTCAACAGATGGTAGCTGTATTTGAGTGATATTCGATGCTTTTTTAATTAGTCTGTTAAGTCTATGTCTTTGTGTCAGTGAAGTATTACCATACCAGCAGGTGAGGGCAAAGTTGATTAGACTGCTGATAGTTGCTGTGTAGAAAAGTTTGATTACTGTTTTGTCTATGTTAAATTGTCTTAGCTTTCAGAGATAGAAGAGTCGCTGGTGAATTTTCTTGTATATGTTTTGACAGTGTTTATAACGTTATAGTTTGTTGTTGACAGTTGTACCTAGATATTTATATTCTTGTACTTGTTCTATGGTTTGGTTGTTTATCTGAATTTCTGCAATATGGCCTTTTTTTTTCCTAAAATACAGCCAGAGAAAAAAAGAAGAGAAAGCAAATGACGAAACGTACAGAAGAACTCATTCAAAATGAAAAGAAAAAGTAAGATTGTGAATGAATCTGAAACAAAACGACAAAATCTAGCAATTTCAAGGACGCTTACATCTTCTCTTTTGAAGAAGCATCTGCAATTTATTGAAGATTTGCACGACTCATTAAACAATGCTAGGGATGCTTGTTGTCCAATATATGTTTAACTAAGTTGCAAGTGCGCCGCTGTCTCAGAAAGAAAGTCTCAAACTTCCTTCATTTTGAAATTATTTTGTGCTCCAAACGGACAAGTTTTAAAAATTTACTTCCGAATGGACCTCATTCACCAATCGTAGACAAACAACATTTAACCACGTGATAATTTTGATAAAACAATGAAAAAAACGTATCACGTGACAGCCTTTATGGATTACGTAATTTGTATAGAAGATATATATATGTATATATGTATTCGTGATCGAAGATGAGCACATTTCTCATATACTATGAAATCGAAGATGACTGTCAAGTCCGATCCTCGCTTTAAAAAGCCTGCCGAATACATGACATGGGTAGGTTTGGTCGGTTGGCCTGCTTCTCTCAGCTTTGTGTTATTACCACTTAAGTACACCAATACACTCTGTGCTGTACTCTTATTGCCGTTTTCCTTTTCAAGCTAGTTGTACGTGGCCATCTTTCCACATTTTGAGCTTGGAAGACTTTTACTTTATTGTATTAGACCAGAGGTTCTCAATTTTTTTTACCCGGAGACCCCTTTATATAGTAACCTTGCCCACTTACCCATAAATGAAAAAGCTACAACAATGAACATTATATATGTAAAAAAAAATCAATTAAAAAAACATTCTGTTGAAGGAGTGTTTATTGAGAATGTAACTTTTTTTTAAATAAAATAAAATAATGACTTAGGTTCATGATATTTTGAGAACACAACTTTCGAGTTTCTTCTATATGCGATGATGTTCATGATATTTTGGGAACACAACTTTCGAGTTTCTTTTATATGCGATGATGTTCATGATATTTTGGGAACACATCTTTCGAGTTTCTTTTATATGCGATGATGTTCATGATATTTTGTGAACACAACTTTCGAGTTTCTTTTATATGCGATGATGTTCATTATATTTTGGGAACACAACTTTCGAGTTTTTTTTATATGCGATGATGTTCATGATATTTTGTGAACACAACTTTCGAGTTTCTTTTATATGCGATGATGTTCATGATATTTTGGGAACACAACTTTCGAGTTTCTTTTATATGCGATGATGTTCATGATATTTTGGGAACACAACTTTCGAGTTTCTTTTATATGCGATGATGTTCATGATATTTTGGGAACACAACTTTTGAGCTTCTTTTATATGCGATGATGTTCATGATATTTTGGGAACACAACTTTTGAGCTTCTTTTATATGCGATGATGTTCATGATATTTTGGGAACACAACTTTCGAGTTTCTTTTATATGCGATGATGTTCATGATATTTTGGGAACACAACTTTCGAGTTTCTTTTATATGTGATGATGTTCATGACGGCAATGAACTCAGTTGACATTGCTAGATTAAATGTTCACCTCAGGTTAAGAGGTTAAAAGACACGTGGAATTCCTGATGTAGAAAACAGGAAGTAGAATGAATAAAATTGACTTTGAGTTCAGACAAGCCAGTCAAGTGTTATCCTCTGGACGAGGCAGTCAAATATGATTTTAGTAGTAGTGTTTTAGTCGAGTTGTAACTCGTGAGTTAATAAGTATCTTTTGGGCAGTTGATGCCATTGGTCTTTTTGAGACATGTGTTTCTAGTAGTTAATCTGTATTATTCTGTACAGTGTTACCCGCTGAGATGCGGACGTGATTTATAATATACTCTGGAGAGTTTAACGTATTGGATATATTTGATACCGCTGTTATGCGGATAGGATTGCTCTTGACTTGTGTAACTGACAAGGAGTGCAGTATTATTATTATTGTTGTCAAATAAACTTTATATTTGTCTGCTGAAACGGACTTACGTCAATCTATAGTAGTATCTATGTTTGTCACGTGTCAAGAGTACTCCAGGAAGCACGGACCCAGCATTCTACGCATTCGCGACACAGTAGTAGTGACCAGTCCCTCTATAGTCACACTATATCAACGCCACGTCTCTAAACATGCATTGACCCACGTTGTACCAAACAAGTAGACGGGAACTTCTTTACAATGACCCGCAATGCAGAATTTGAGGTCCCCTCGTTCCTCGTTTGTTGATATTTCAAGTGTGGAGGTTCACCCACATAATGGTTCATCACCCAGTCGGGTAAGTTCAAGTGAAGAATGTCTTCAAATCTCAGATTTAGGTCGTCATAGAATAGTACGTAATCATCATCATTATCCAATTCCATTGGAGTGAGGGCTTGTGAGGCTTAAATCCTCTCTTGCAAAAGCCCTGGACAGAAACCCTGCTGTTTTGCGTAGTGCATAAATGTCGCCATACAGGTCGAGAATTGTTGGTTTCCCAGACCTGTCGAGACGGAGATCAGCAAGTCTTGGGGCAGTCCAACAGAATATGAGGCACGGTTTCCTCTTCTTCCCCGCAGCGGGGGCACCTTGAATTGAAATTTGGCCGTGGGAAATATGAGCCAACAGGACAATGGCCTGTCCTGCACTGTGCTATAATAGTTTGCTCAGGCCTGGATAGCCTCCACCACGGGGAAGTGCGGTCAGGGCGCCTCATGCGCTCCCAGACTCCATGGGATTTTGGGGACTTGTCCCAGCACTCAAACCACTTTTCCATTTCTGTTTTTTTTAATTATAGAATAGTACGTAATAGACATATCAAACAGTAGTGAGCGACGAGTTGATTAGTATTCAAGTTATACACTCGGATTTACTGTTTTTTAATTTTAATTGTATACAATTTTCATCTTTCTGAGTATCCCTTTCGTTCGTCTCGCGAACGCTAGGGGTCCGCGGAACCCAGTTTGAGAAATACTGTATTAGCTACTTGTTAACTCTACTCTGGATTATGATATGTGACTTATTGATTAAATTTTTTAATGCAGTGGTGGTCAACTTTTTTGTTCTGGGGGTCATACCTGTCATTAACCTGTCAGCCTAATTACGCCCTGCAGGCATACGTATCGGAGGGCTTGATAGCACATCGTCACGGACTGAAAATGACCGCAGGACGTAGTTTGGGCGTCACTAAATTAATACACTGACTAAATGAATTGTTTCATTGACAATTTCTCTTACTCATAATTTAATTGAGTTTAGCTTTTTTTTTTCTTTGATCCAAAACAAACAAGTTGGTTTTGAGGCTATTGCCCTAAGTCGTCCGACCTGTTATTGAGCTCGGCAAGTTCCGTTAACAAGTTCGGGCCATCTCGTTGATTGAACTCGGCAAACTCCTACAACAAGTTCGGCCATCTCGTTAATAGACCTCGGCAAGTTCCGTCAACAAGTTCGGGTCATCTCTTTGATTGAACTCGGCAAGTTCCGTCACACACAAGCTGTTGTATTGTTTTCCTAACTAGATCCACAGGCCTGGGATCGAAAGATAATTAACTTATTGTCCTAATAGGAAACGCGTATTAATTAGAATTGTTATTGGCACTAGTTTCTTTTGAAGAGCAGTTGCTCCAGGCTTATTGGATTCAATCTTAATCCGGACATCGGTTGATTTTTTGGGGGATTTAATGTCTAGTAGTCAAATGTCAGATATATAGTACAATATGATGTTCAGTCTCATAAAGTCTTTCCTTTTTGAAGCCAATTTTACGAGTCTTCCAAACAAGTAAGAATATTCTTTACAATTTTCATGTTAAAACTAGTGTGATAAGACCTTTTTTTTTTTATTAAAGTCACTACTATATTTATGCGCAATAATATTTTAAAAGTTGCTTCTATTTAGCGGTAAGTGTGCTATGGTCCTACCTTAACATCCTGTCCTATCATATAGAACAAGAACTGTGCCTTTATCTTTGTGTCTCTATGACACTCTATGTCTTGTTATTAGGTTTTCTTATTGTATTTGTCAGTTAGGGTTCAGAGAATTTTTGCTACTTTACTTTTAAGTCTACTGTTGTCTTTTTCACTTTCCGTTTTAACATTTAACACTTTAATATTTAACTTTTAACATTTAAC
Source organism: Biomphalaria sudanica (assembly GCA_036873155.1). NCBI lineage: Eukaryota > Metazoa > Mollusca > Gastropoda > Planorbidae > Biomphalaria > Biomphalaria sudanica. Next base: position 718,487 of record JAZGLO010001580.1, read on the forward strand.
AATTTAACATTTAACCATTTAACAATTTAACAATTTAACAATTTAACAATTTAACATTTAACCATTTAACAATTTAACATTTAACAATTTAACATTTAACAATTTAACATTTAACAATTTAGCATTTTAATATTTAACTTTTTTAAACATTTAATGATTTACCATTTAATAATTTTTTTTATATTTAACTTTTTACATTTAACAATTTAGCATTTAACAATTTAAAATCTTAATATTTAACTTTTAACATTTAGCCTTTAACAATTTAACATTTTAACTTTTAATATTTAACACTTAAAATTTAACATTTTAATATTTAACATTTTAGCTTTGAACATTTTGACATGTATGTGTCGCTCAACGCTAAGATACTTGTAGGATACATGCTCGTGCAGATTTAATGTTATACAAGAGTCGCGTAAATAGAACAATATGCCAGGTAGTCCATTGAACAAAAAACAAATTTGATAGTTTTTGGTCTGGCGTGTGGAATTGCGAGATACACTTTGAACGTCAGAGGAGGACGGGAGGTTATGCCAATGAAACAGTAGTTCCCATACTGTACAGCCAGATGAGATTGTGTAGGGAAGGTCTCATGAGCAACAGCTAAACAACAAAACGCTCTCTCATGTGAGCTGCAAACCTTTGAGTCCCAGACTGCTGTCTCTCTCAAGGGTAATCTCCCATCTGCTTTTCCTCTATGACAGTGGAGGTAAAATGGCGCCTGAGTAAATCTCTATAGCGCTTTTGGGAGTACCTCAGCTACGCCGAGCTCCTTTAGTGTCGCCAAATAAAATCCCCTAGGGCTAGGGTTTTCAACCTGTGGGTCGAATGACGATTTGCCAGGGGTCGCCTAAGATCATCGAAAATTGTCTACTCTTCTATTGCTGTATGTGGGGGGGGGGGGGGGGGGTCGCGGCAGAGTGGGAGATTGAAGCACCTTTGAGTCGTTCGAGAAACCTTAGATGCCTCTTATAGAGCACTCAGGTCTCAGAGCTATACAAAAGTGTGTTGAGAACTTCAATGATTTTGTTGAGGCTGCTGTCTCGTTTGTTCTTTCAGTCCACCTCACTAAAACGGAGGTCATGCTCCAGTAGCCCCCAAACGGAGCTAGCCCCACAAATCAACGTGAATGACCACATCATTAATCGTGTCGACCAAGTACCAGGGCAGCTGCAACGATGCGTGACTTTCTAGAGAAAAAAAAAATCAACCGTCGAGCTAAGACCAACAGAGCCTACAAATGGACCTCATTCACCTAAACGAACGGTCGCGTGATAACCATTGATAATACAACGGGAAAAAAAACAGTCCCGTGATAACCATTGTTGATTCATAGTAGGTCGTAAGTTGTATAGGAGAAATAGGGAAGCACTAGGCTCATTGTTGTTTGTGTACGATTGGTGAAGGAGAGCGTATTGCGTAATAGTTCTCTTCGCTTCCGACAAATAATCAATGTCTTTTAAACATTACAGGCTATTAAATTTTGAAATTATATCAAGTAGGCCTAATTAGTGTCTATGTCGTTGTGACACTGCTATATGTGCTATAACAGCAGTATACTATTAACAGTAATATGAATTTGTGGATGGTCAATATTTGCTTTTGATTTGATTTGTATCATCGATTTTTTGCCTGGATACGTGCTTCATATGGTGAAATCCATTGGAGGGATTTTTTTAACAGTAAAATTATCCAAGTATTGACTAGTCTTGTTGTAGACTACTGTGGCAGCTATCATTCTTGTTGGATTAGAAGCTTGTGTTACTTGGACCCCTCAACTCAAGAAAACATTAAGAAACTGGAACAAACACAAAATAGAGCAGTGAGATTCATAACAAACGAATATTCACATTTGACTAGAGTAACACCATTAGTAAAATCACTAAATTTAGAAAGCCTTCAGGACAGAAGACTCAAAAGTAAAGTAGCAATTATACATAAAACACTGAACCATAATCTTCAAATACAAAAAACAAAATCTAATAAAATACTCTGAAAGACACAAAAATAAAGGCACATTCCTCGTCCCATATACTAGGACAAATTTGTACAAATACTCCTTCTTCCCTAGTGCTATTAGAGCATGGAATGGGTTGCCTGAGCTAGCCAGAAAAACCAGTGACTTGGCAGAATTTAAGTCATTGGTTAATATGCATGACTAAATGCATGACGCGTAGAACGTAATCATCTTCTTTTTTAAAGTAACGTCTGTATTATATAAGATAAGATAAGATTGTGTTACTTAAGTAAATTATTTTAATAAGACCTATTTAAAAATGCAAGTAATGTCTACATCAAACATTTTGATTAGTTTCCTTTTTTTTTTAAAATAAGCCACAGACTGGTTGCGATGGCTGCCTGGTCGTGCGGTATGCGCTCTGGACTATCGTTTGGTCGTCTCGATGGTCCCGGGTTCATACCCTGCCCGCTGCCATCCCCCGTCATCCTGCGGCGGGGCTTGGACTAGGAAGTAGATTATCTTCAACATCCTTATCATGTAAAACATTTTATAAGCATATATATTTCTATGTCTATAATATGAACTGAGTGGTACAGAAAATACTTTAAATAAATGTAATAAATATCAGTGAATATTGTTGCACTAGCAATTTTGATGATCATGTCGGAGAAACCTAGCATCTTTATAGATATTTCTCTTCTTCCCTAATCAGGTCAGACGAGAAGTAAATGGGAAGATCACTCTCTTATTTCTGCGGAGAGTCACTCCACGAAAAAAAAAACAAGAGGGGGGGGGGGGAGAACACGTTTTCACAGCTCGCTACGGATGGCTGCGCGCTGGACTGTCAAACCCTGCCCGCTCCCATCCCATGCGGGAGGTTTGGACTAGGAAGTAAACTATCGTCAACTCTGAAGGAACATCCGAAACATGTAAAACATTTTACAAACAAACATTTTACAAACACTAAATAGCAAGGCCGGACTTACGCATTGTGAGGACTATTCGAAACGGATTTCGCGGGGCCAAGTTTGGGTAGGGAAGCGGATAATAAGTGAAATTTAAGAGTTTGTATTAGAAAATAAATTCGTCTATGCATTTTATTCATTCTTTACTATGTACAGAATTACTTTACGAGCCTTGCGTTTAGCAAAGTCTCACAGTAGGCCTATATCATCAGAATTCTGTTTCCTACATAGATCCCGCTCAATAGCAAGAATTACCAATGTTTCAATCTATCTTTGAGATTTGTTGACCTCCTGGTAAATTGACATGAGGGCGCGGGAAATCTGTTTTAAGTTAAAAAAAATGGTTTAATTTAATAATTTATACACCTTGAATTAGCGCGGGTCCTATGAAAGTGCGGATCCTTTGAAAGTGGGGGGCCCACTGCGGTCGCATAGGTTGCAGTGGCCTAAGACCGGCTATGCAAAATAGAGGCGTATGCTACGCCGCCGGTCGACTAGTATGGTTTTATTATAGGCTACAACAACGCACGGAATGACAGACTCAGAGAACAACACACCACATCGGTGTTGTGAACATACACTTTTGTCATTACACAAACATATAGGCCTACGTGTTTCAACCATTGTTATCTTATCTTATAGAATACAGACGTTCCGTCATTGAAGGAAATTATTACGTCCAACGCGTGCCCTTGTGACTAGTCATGAATGTTATTCAAGGACTTAAACTCTTCTAAGTCATTGGTTTTCAGACAACCCGCTTGGAAGACAGAGCACTTATAAAAGTGTGTCCTGTCTTATGGAATAAGAAATGTGCCTTTATCTTTGTGTCTTTATAAATATTTTTAAATTAGGTTGTGTTTTTATTTGTAACTTATGGTTTATTGTTTTATGTATTATTGCTACTTTACTTTTTAACCTTCTGTTCTGGGGTGTTTCCAAACTTATTTTCCCTACAAAGGGTCAATTTAGCGTTGATTTGTGTATAATTTATTTTTTATTCCTTGTGCTAGGATAAATGTTTGTAAGCGATCTATCTTTTTAAAGTGCCATTAGAGCATGGAGCGGGTTGATATTAACTGCTCCACAAATGTTTGACATGTTCACTATCGGATTGATCAAGCGGACCTCACGTGTAATTCGTATGATTGCTGGACCTTATTAGCACCATTCAGACCAAGCATGTTCAATAATCTGATTACGCCACATATGTCCTGTCCATGTTCTGAAGCCCTTGGAACATTATTCAATATGATTCGAATGCATTCACTTATACACGCAGGATGGCTACCTGGTCGTGCGGTATGCGCACTGGGCTGTCGTTCGGAGTTGGTCCCGGGTTCATACTCTGTCTGCTGCCATCCCTCGTCGTCCTGCGTGGGGTTTGGACTAGGACGTAGATTATATTTAACTCTGAAGAAACATCCGAAACATGTGAAACAAGAAAATATATTTGTTATGATAATCTTTACACATGAAATCTATGTGGTTGGAAAATGTCTTTAAAAATTACGACAACACGTTATGATACATTAGAATCTCAGGGCTTGCAAAGACCTTCCTTCAGGGAATAATACCAGGAAATAGAAGAAGAGGCAGACATAGGAAAACATCATAAAACAAGAAAAACAAAACAAAAATCTTAAAAAAAAACAAGCTTATATTAAGTGTAATTGTATCAGCTAGTTTTGATCAGTCATGCAATTATATATATATATATATAACTGACCTAGACATAATTAAAATGTGCGATTAGAAATATTTTGTACCAATTGTTTTTGTTTAGCTTTTAGCTTTCTGAATGCGCTATGATCCTATCACTTGTCTCGACCAGTTGTGAAAGGAGGAGGGAAAAAGGGGGGTATCTTGGTGGACGTTTACATGATCCTCTGAGTAGACAAACTTTTTACCAGGCAGAGTGAGTTGATATAGTGAATGGACAAGCCTGTCATTGAATGAAATTCTATCCAAGGCAAAAGACATAGAGGAATGGAGAAAGACGGTCAACAGATCTTGTGTGGTGCCCCAATGGTTCAATAGACTTAGGGATAGGTGGTGGTGGTGTAGAACTTTAACTAAAAAGATCTTATTTGCCTTTTTTTTTAAATAATTTAAATAAGAAAATTAATTGATATTTTCTTCTTTCACAGGGACGTAACTATGGAACAACTCTCAGTTGACGTAGATTGTCTTTTCCTGGGGAGACAATTTCTATCGTGGATTCAAGTAATTGTGGACCAGATGGGAATAAAACTAATGTAAAAATCATCCACAATATTTTTGAATCGTGTCAACACTTCGGTCGTCATGATCTAAAAATAGCCAAAAGCGCGGATCAATATCTAGCTGTCTGTCATGATCGTACCCTAAGGCAGTGGCTAAAAATAGATCACACAGCAGAACTTTCATTCATCAGGAACAACTTCACAAAAGGTCACAAATTGTATGACGGGAGAGCAGGACGCTTAAAATGGCTAAGCTCTCTGATGCTATTGTACATCGATGCTCCAAGCTCCATCACGGGCCCGCCGCTGGAATGTGCATCGTATTGTTTGTACTGCAGGCTGGGTTGATGGCTTACTTTCTCGTGTTCTACCTGTCACCTGACTACCTCTACTGGCTAGTGGCTGACTTCATCGCGCTGGTCGTGCTGGTCCTTAGCATGGTGTACTCATACGTCATGCTGGAGAAGCAGAGACACACTGACCACTCTCAGAAGAGGCACTCGGGCTTCAGTATATCTTGGCTCCCTTGGGCTCTCATCAACATCTGCGTGATCATCAAAATCGTTCTGGTGGTTGAGAAGAACGCTCTGGAGAACGAAGAGAGCAAGCCCTCCATCTTCGGGGCCAACACGTTTAAGACCGCCGTGGCTATAGGGAGCTGCATTTTCATCTTCTTGCTCACCACGCAGCACGACGCTCCTCTCGGAAGCAGACGACGCAGTTATATCTATGACCTCACCGGTCACGTGGTATTCGACATCTTAGACACCGCCGACATCTTGGAAGTGTGCTTCAACAAAGAAGACAGGGGAGCTCTTTGGACTGGGCTTGAGGAAATTATCCTCACGCTGGCGGCACTGAACCTTCTCCTGCCCACTGTTCCACTGATCACGCTGAGCAGGACTCAGTTTGGCAGGGACAGCCTCAGCCGCCCGATGATCTACCTCCATCGACTGCTGGTAGTCCTAGCTGTGAACGTTCCCAACCTGCTGACACGGCTGATGCTTTGGCAGACGAACAGCGTCAGCATCTCTCCCTTCACGCTCAAGAACATCATCCTGATCGGCATGACCCTCTACGAGTTTTATGAGCATAAGAAAGAGAAACTGGCGATGCCCAGGCCTGAGTCTATGGACTTGGAAGGCAGAAATCGCGATGGTGGGGTCAAAGATATACAGTTCTCTTCCAGTAATGTAGAGAGCACTATAGACCTTGTAGAACTGGAAGCCCAGGCGTCCGGAGCTTCTAGAGAAAACAGCTCAATTAGTTACAAGCATATGGTGAGTTTGGACGAATCTGACGTCACGGCACGCGATGATGCTGACGTGATGGAAGAGTTGAAAGACACCTTTATTGTAAATGTTCCGAATGATGCTTTGAATATCACTGACATCACCTCGCGCGAAAGTGAGGCCACGTCATCCGTCTAAACAATGTCATGTTATTAAAAACTTAGATGTTGCTGCTTTCAAAAAAACAAACTTTTCAAAACAAACATAGTATTTCGGCAAATGATTTACCTGGATTAAGAACATGCGTTTATGCATATTAAAAAAAATGGATATTATTATACCCCTGCTGCCTTATAAGTCTGCTTATTACACTGCCCTACAGATTAAACGAATTCTCCAATTACATACTATGACCGATTGGACTGCGCTCATTGTTCAATATCGTACTGCATATAATATATAAAATAAGAAGATGAGTACAGTATCTTGATTTTAAAGGTCTTATTGATGGCTATGATAGTTCAAAGACCTTTCAAACCGCATACACTGGATTTGTTGGACTGCTTTCAAAGACCTCATATACTAAAACAGTTTAGAGACCACTGCCTTTTATCAAAATTGAGCATTTAATTTTTTTTTTAAAGAATTGTTAATTTTGAATTTGTTATAAATCTGTTATTCTGAATTTGTTATATTTGTTTTTTAACAAAATATTCCATAATCCATACACCAAAGCGATGTCACATTTATCTGCGTTGTTATTGCACCTCTCGAGAATAGAAATATGTAACGGGATGTACATACGGAGAGTTAAGTTTTGAGCCTGCCCCTGGACCCGAGACTGATTCTTGATCCCTATTGTAGTAGGGGCCTACTTGAAGCTACCGAGCCGGGTGGCCGGAATTGAGTGTGCTGCGTGAGGTGTGTTCATTTGTGTAATTAACGATGCATTATTTAATTACCAAAAAAAAAAACGTATCTTTCTACGGCTAAAGAATGTACGCATGAATGAACCGTGTTGCTCTAATTTATTGATATACTTAATATTGTTTTTGTACTGACTTCAAAAGAAAAATGATGTTATAATATTGACATGATTTCTATTTTTTTATGTGATAAAAGACAAAACCAAACCCATTACATTAAAAGATCAGCTGTAATATTATTTCTTGTTTTGCGTGTTAAAATTTTACTAGAGAACTAAATTATACAAACATACAATCAAATGACAAAATCAAGTTAATATGAGATACAATAAATATACTAGACTTTAGTTATACTTTTTGTTAACAAAATTCTAACTGACTACAATAACACAACCTTTCAGTCTCACGTTCTGGAGTCGTCTGTCCTAACTAAAACCAATGACGACAATGCCACCTATCTTGCATCATTCACAACCAATAGCTAACCTCTTCCCACCGTCACCATAGAAACACATAAACACATTCCATATCATTCTTTGGCTTTCAACATCTAATAATAAGGCTAGTCTTCGAGTCAGAAGATTAGTGAGAAATGCAGTATTTCCCGTGGCTGTGCAGCCCCAGCTGTGACCTACATATTTTGCCACATCCAGGGCAAGCATAACCATTGTCCGCAGGTGGTCGATTTAGATTTTCTTTTCGTCGTCTGCGTTTGTCATCGGCAGCGGATTTTCTTTTGGTCTCAAATGGGTATCCCGCGGCCTTCTTGACCTCCAGCTGTCTCGTTCTGAGGCCGCATGTAACCAGATGCTCTCTTCTATGTCAGCTAAGGAAAGCTGACGCCTAAGCTGGTTTTTGAAGTGTTTCCGTGGGGCGCCTCTGTTACGTCGACCACCATTTAGCTCACCCAAAAAAGACTGCCTTTGGTTACGTTGGTCTCCCATACAGGATACGTGCCACAAACTGAGTAACTTAAATGTTAGCCCTTACGCGCAAGCAAGGGTTCTAAATTTTTTAACCCAACGTCCCCAGTTTGTTAAAGTCGACAACACCAAATCGTCAACTCGAGTACTAAGTACAGCTCAGAAAAATTTGGATTTCAAGAGTGATTTATTTGTAAAAAAAAAAAATAATATTTTATGCTCAAAATTAGCTATATGATAAATATGGAAATGAGATCTAGCTGAGAAGAAAAGCAAAAATTTTTTTTTACTTTGTAAAATCCTTCAAATCCACTGTCCAGACACTATTAGCAGCAGGGACATTCAGCAATGAACCAGTCCTATTTAAGTACATAGGTCTACATTACAATATTTATTTGATGTCTATGGGTGCGACATACGGAACTGTAAGATTATGAAAGAGTAAGATTAACATTTTCAATATTAGAGAGCTAGACTAAAAAATGTCAAGGCCGCAATATTGAAAGGTCACTGCTGATAAATAAATAACAACAAGCAAAATTTTTTTAAATACTTTTTAAAAAAATGATATATTGGAAAAAAAACTGCACATTTAAAGCCATATCTCTAATTACTGTAAGATTCATTTCCCATTTTCTATATCAAACAAAATTAGTTAATTACCACTAATTGATTGATTTATTTTTTTTTTTATTGATTCATGTTTCGTTAGGGACAATGACTAATCGTTCAAAAGTTTCAACTTGATCGAGAGGAATGGGAAGTTGGAGAAATAACGTGTACAAAAGAAACTGTACCAGACAGACAGACAAACGGACTGAATTGATAAAAGCTGTGTAAGAATTACTTTGTGTTACAATCATACACATAGAAATTTAGAGTCTGATCGACAAGAATTGGTTCCGTATGGTGAAATATAATTTCTGTATGCGTATAAAACACTATCATCTTTAATTTTGAAAATAAAATTTTGCACTCACATTTAGATCTATTTTTGTTGATGGTTTGCCTAATCACCGTAAGAAAAAAATCTGACGCCCTTTTTTTCAGTTACGTAGCTTGGGTGGGGGGGGGGGGGAGGAGGGGGGGAGAATTTGGGAGTCCCCCCCCCCGGGCCCCCACTTGAGGGGGGGGGGGCAAATTAGTCTTTCTTACATTAAAAATAAAATGTCACGCAAGATGCAGGGGCCCCAAATGGGGTCTACCCCCCGGGCCCCCAAACGATGGAAGGTTCCTAGCTTCGCCCCTGCCCTTCTTTTGTATACATCTACAACACACACCTCTACCCTTACTACTTACTATTCCCGTGAACTTGTTAAACCAGGCGCTCACCTGTTTGCATATTTGCAAATATCCAAGCCTTTAGTCCCTTTTGTAGTGTAGATATAGTAAATATAATAGTTAATAATATAATTGTGAATAGTGTGTATATTTTGTATTCTAATTATTACAAATTATTTGTTTAAAAATTTGTTTAAAAATTAAGGTATGCATTCGTGTCTGTGTGTTTGTTGTTGTTGTTGTGTTTTTTTTTGTCTGCGTCTTTAAAAACTATAATTTTCTAACACAATTTTCGGCATAAATAAACCAAAAAATTACATTGTATTTATATCTAGAATAGAAGAAATGTCAACGTAAGTATACCTAAAGGACTGTACTAAACAACATCTTAATTAAATTAACGTATGATAATGTCTTCAATTTAGAAGATTACGTAAGAGTGCAGTAATATGTATGACCTAGCAGTGACCTACATACATTTCCGCAACTGGTGCAGACAAAGCCGTCGTCTCCCCAAAAACACTATAAAGATCAACCCAGGCACCATCTCGCTCTCATTGGCATAGAGGAAAGTCGATGACAGCTGGTGGCCTCTGAAAAAGTTGGAGAGCTCTCACAAAGGCCGCGAAACACACATTTGAGACCCAACAAATAGCCCTTATTGAAGACAGACGCAGAAAACCTAAATAGACAGCAATGGCTATCATGACATTATTTCTTAAACTACTTAAATGGATTCAATGCGTCATTGATAAATATTTTTTAGACGTAGCCTGCTACATTGAATATTATGACATTATCATACATTACCATTAAAAAGTCGTTGCTGAATTGAGTGTAAAGACACACTACTTGTGCTTGTAAAAAGCGATAGCTTTCGGTCATATTCGATCTTCTAGTTTCTCGGAGAGAATTAAGACCCCTCTACATACTTTGAACACGGATCTACAGCTACATCGCTAAGCCACTTTCGTTCGTAATGACACTGCCCTCTCTCTGTAAAAATATTATTTCTTTAAACTTTTTAAATGTAAAGTTTATATAAAAAAAAACGGGTGTATGGGGATTTAAATAAATAAATAAACAATGTAGTCATGTGAGCTTTGCTTTTAAAGCTATTCTCTGCTATAGGGGTGATTAGACCTTTATACTTGTTACGTTTTAGCCAACAGCTCTGGAGGAGGCTGACATGCATCAGGAAACAATTTTGCATTCTTTGTGTGATGCAGAAGAGTTCAAACCTCTTCCTCTTCCAGTATTTCTGTTTGTTTTATATATTTCGTTAAGTTCCATTAGATTTTAAGATTATTACACCCCAGCCTTACCCTCCCGCACGGGACAACGGTGGTAGGTTTCTAACCAGTGACGACAGTCCAAAGCGCATACCACACGACCAGGCAGCATCACACATATAAAATACACTTTCCCTTTAGTACACTTTGGAGGTGCCGTGGCTGAGCTCTAAAGCGCTTGGCTTCCGAACCGGGGTCCGGGGTTCGAATCCTGGTGAAGACTGGGATTTTTAATTTCGGAAGCTTCGGGCGCCTCTGAGTCCACCAAGCTCTAATATGCACAATTATTCTTGGTCGATCAAGTAACCATTAGTTGTAATGATTTTTTTTAATATGGAAAATACCTTAATGGGTGGTAAGCCTTGCCATGATGAGAGAGATTGCAGCGATTGTGATCCCCCCCCCCCTTTCAAAGCGTAAATGGAACTCTTGTCAACAAGCAAGATAGACGTGTAATAGTCGCAAGATCAGGAGAGTAATTTAAGCAATAGTGTACAGTTATGATTGATTAAAAATAAATAGTCGCAAGATCAGGAGAGTAATTTAAGCAATAGTGTACAGTTATGATTGATTAAAAATAAATAGTCACAAGATCAGGAGAGTAATTTAAGCAATAGTGTACAGTTATTATTGATTCAAAACAAATAGTCGCAAGATCAGGAGAGTAATTTAAGCAATAGTGTACACCCACTGAACAGGCTGTAAGTTTTCATGATGCCCTGGCTATAATTCAAAAAACAGAAATGGAAAAGTGGTTTGAGTGCTGGGACAAGTCCCCAAAAAGCCCATGGAGTCTGGGAGCGCATGAGGCGCCCTGACCGCACTTCCCCGTGGTGGAGGCTATCCAGGCCTGAGCAAGCTATTATAGGAGAGTGCAGGACAGGCCATTGTCCTGTTGGCTCATATTTCTCACGGCTATGGCCAAATTTCGATTCACGGTGCCCCCGTTGCGGGGAAGAAGAGGAAACCGTGCCTCATATTCTGTTTGACTGCCCCAGACTTGCTGATCTCAGTCTCGACAGGTCTGGGAAACCAAAACTTCTCGACCTGTATGGCGTTATTTATGCACTTCGCAAGACAGCAAGGTTTCTGTCCAGGGCTTTTGCAAGAGAGGATTTAAGCCTCTCAAGCCCTCACTCAAATGGAATTGGATGATGATGATGACAGTTAGGATTGATTCAAAATAATTGATGCAATTGCACTCAATATAAGCGAGTTTTTTTTTTTTTTTGCTTGCATGTTTTTAAGTTGTTGTTTTTTTTCCTTTTCCATTAAACAAACAAAAACGAGATCAATGAATGACGTCATCTAGGATACTGACGTCATTATTCAAAAATCTTTTTTTTTTAAGGTGTATCAAACTTTGTGTGTTCGACAGTCTCCATAAACGCACGGTAGACGTCAATACTTTATTGCGCATGTCTTTCAATGAGTTTTCTTGCATTCATGTACTTCCTCTTTTGCTTCCATTTGTCTAGAGCAGTGTTTCCCAAACTTTTGACCTTAGTGTACCCCTTTTATAATTTGTGTAATGCTGGGTACCCCTCGCCCCCCCCCCACTTTAATTTATTAACAGAACATAATAAATGAGCATTTTAAAAAAAGCATAGTTAATGAGGTGCAACGCGTACCCCCCCCCCCAAAGTCTTCCCGTACCTCTGGGTGTACGCGTGCCCCACTTTGGGAAACACTGGTCTAGGGTAAGAACTTTCCATTCTCCCCTAGCTGGTCTGTGTGAGTGCTGTTAAATATTTTCTGTTGTATATAATTGGGTTATCATTTGCTGTACCAATGTCATTGGTGGTGAAAGGAGACTGGACTCTGTGGTAATCACTGTTCACCCGAGGCAATATTTAATGATTAGATTGCTGGTGAGACCACTAGATTTTCACTCATGAAGGCGTCCGCTTTGATTTGAAAGCAAACTCTTACATTGCGCTACAATTAGTAACAGCAGATCTTTTTAAACTTGTGCCTATATTACAATGTTAATAATTAAGAAAAGTGTACACTGACATGACCTGTTATATTGAAATAATGCCAGGAGATAATGCCTTGAAAATATTACGACTAGAGACAGACATAAAGAAAAAGGAAGAGTAACAAAGAGAAGGAAGAGAAAGAGAAGAGAAAAAGAGAAGAGAGGGAGAGAGAGACGATAGAGAAATAGAGAACTAGAGAAAGAAAAGAAAGAAAGAGAAAAGAGAAAAATAAATTAGCCATTAACATTAAGAAATTGTGTAAGGATGTGATTATATTAATTCACTCCGTCTGTTTGTCTGTCTGTCAGGATTCTTTGACACATTATTCCTCCTGCTTCCCATTCTCGGATCAAATTAAAAGTTTTGCGTTAGCAGAATAGAATCAGGAAAATTAGCCAATAAATTAATTATTTAGTGATAATCAATTAATTGTGTTTGACATAGAAAAGGTCAAATAAATCTTACTCTATTGAGATATATTGCTGTCAATGCGCATTTCTCTCTTTGATATAAGCTTCTTGGGTTGTTGTTTTTTAACGAATTTTTTAAAATATTTCGCTTGTTATTATATAGTGGCTATATTAGCGTCGAGCATGTCGTGTAGTACTTGACCCGGCAAGGGAGATCATATTGTTCTGAAAGTCGTGGTGTTTGGTCGGTTTTTATTACTTCCCTTAGAATGCTTTAGCTCCATACAGACTTCTACCTTTTTATAGAATTGTTTTCAGTGCTGGATAGATGTATACACTGTCTACTGTGTTCTGTGTACCAACAGCTATCGAGGGAGTCTTCTATCCATCGTTCTGGCTGGTTTGATCCGTAATTTTTACCCTGAATTGGATTTTAAAAAACAAGTCCTGTATTTTAAAAATACTTTTTATAAAAAAAAAAAAGGTTATACGAAGTATTATTGTATCAATTAGTTTGGATCAGCCATGTAATTACACTTGTAACAAATCTAGACCGACAACTCAACAACAATAAATCTGTGCGATTAAAAATATTTGTACCAATTGTTTTTGTCTAGCGCTATTTCATGCTTTTTAGCTTTCTCACTACGCTATGATCCGATCACTTGTCTGGACCAGTTGGAAAAATGGGGAGATGGGGACAAAGAATGGGATATCTGGTGAAAGCATTTACAAAACAAACCTAACCACTCTGCTAGTGAAGAGCTTATGGCTATAGAGCAGTGATGCCCAAAAAACGGCCCGCGGGCCAGAATCGGCCCACGATGTAATTCCATCCTTCGAGACAAAGTGTAGAAAATCCCTCTTTATTCTTCTCAAAAAAAAAAAAAGCTGAAAAATGTATCTTTACCTACGTTAGAGGATTAGGGCCCTCAATTTTTCTTTGATGGATTTATACCATGACATTTAACATTTGTGCATTAATGAATGGAACTCTGAATGTAGAATCTACCAGGAAAAGTGAAAAGATTACCTTTTTTTGTAGAGAAAAAAAAACAAGTGTCGAAAATTATAATGGCCCGTAGGTCGAATTATGCTGGGCATCACTGCTATAGAGGATTGTATAGTTTTGTATTGTTTGTTTCAAACTTACTTTAAAGCGGCGACCTATAAAGGGGACTAATTCAATCTATGCCACCACTTCAGTCAAGTACAATTTCTTTCCCTTGTTCGAGATACCAAACAAACTAATTGATTACCAATAGCTAATTAACTAATTGGTTTAATTTTTTTATTGATTCTTGTGTTGTCAAGTAAAGTAATTGTGCAAAATTTCAGATTCATCCGAGATTCCGAGATGGGTGTCAGAGAAATAATGTATACAAACTTTCTACCAGACAGACAGACAGACAGACAGAGTGTGTTGATATAAGCCTTATAAGCTTTGTAAATAAAAAGGAAGTGGGGTAGGTTAGACACGGTATGACCCATGACCGTTTATATGCAATATATGTTTCCTAAAAGCAGACTTTCCTTTATTTAGTTGCAGGTCCAGAAGTTATTAGAACACCGTATAGCAATTTGTTTGGCTTCTATATTAGCAATTGTGAATCTCTCAAGAATTTTTTAAGCGCAGGCCTATTGTGTGGCGATTTTTTTTATTTTTTGGGGGGCTTCTTTATTAGCAATTGTGAATCTCTCCATATGTTATTAGCACACTGTCTAGCAATTTGTTTGGCTTCTATATTAGCAATTGTGAATCTCTCTAGAAGTTATTAACACACAATGGCTTTTTTTTTTTGGCTTCTTTACAAAACCTTTAAAAGGAAAATCTTACAGTACCGGTAAAGTTTTAAAACTCATAAAAGAAATAGATCTAGAATTTCACATTTAGATCTTAACCAAAGAAATAATAACGAAAATTCTTCAGTTTTAAGGAACATTTGACCAGCGT
This sequence comes from Biomphalaria sudanica, assembly GCA_036873155.1. Classification (NCBI taxonomy): domain Eukaryota; kingdom Metazoa; phylum Mollusca; class Gastropoda; family Planorbidae; genus Biomphalaria; species Biomphalaria sudanica. The sequence goes on from JAZGLO010001580.1 coordinate 733,640, forward strand.
AACTATTTTAGTGTGAAAGGTAAATCAACGTAGGCCTACAGATGTTTGACAACCATGCCAATGTGCTATTTTCTTGTCTGACCAAACAACATACACTACTACATAACGCGCTAGGAAACAAAACACAGGGTGGTCGTGTCATCATGGACTACACACTACAGTACACTTGACCTACACGTGTACGTCTATCTGATCACGTTGTTAAAATCAGTAGGGCATAAAAACTATTTACCTATGTGTTCTATTACTTATCTTACTTATGGGCAGGGATGGTGTGTAACTATTTTATTGTAAAGGTAGATCTACGCAGGCCTACATTCTTGATTTACTAAACCAATATGTGTTATTTTTATGTCTGACAACCCAACATACAACAAACACTATCTTCAAAAGAAGATGATTACGTCCTACGCGTCATGCATCTAGTCATGCATGTTAACCAATGACTAAAATTCTGCCAAATCATTGGTTTTCCTAGCTGGCTCAGGCAACCCACCCCATGCTCTAATTAGTCTAAGAGCCCTAGAAAAGAAGGAGCATTTTTACAAATTTGTCTTAGCATATGGAACGAGGCATCTGTCTTTATCTATTGCAAAAGGCGCAAGGAAAAAAACGCAATTTGTCTTGTCATCATCGACAACACACTACAGTACAATAGGCCTACATGTGTAGGCCTACGACTATCTGACCAGGTTGTTGAATAGAGTTAAAACTAATCGGGCAGACAGTCTATTTACTTTTTGGGCAGGGGTGTGGATTAATTTTGTTTTTCTAGAGTTCCTAATGCTCTTATCTATATAGGCTTAACTTAAGATTTAATTTAGACCTAGATCTCAATAATAGGTTTAACAAAGACTATTATCTATTATATGCTTCGGCTTCATCTAAGGTTTAAGCTATAAAAAGGGGGGTACTTGATGTTCCTGCAGTTAATAAATTATCGTTTAACGCAAATGGATTGACTAAAATCACTAAATATTGACCTAACGGCTAATATGCTTACGATATTCCTACTATAAACACAGATTAAACGACACAACGTGACTAAAAAAATATTCTGAACTACAACACCATTCATAATATTGCATTGAAGCTTTTGGCAAATAAAATGTTGAACACCATTTATAATGCTGCTCCGTTAACGTACATATATTGGCTCCATAACTTCTACTAGCATCTGACTGTACCAAACCTTCTACAAATGCAGACTCTGACTAAATAGTTGTTAATTGCATTTTTTTAAATCAACGCTGTTAATATCATGTACATGATTAGAAAACAGGGATGTGCGTTTCAACCGCTACCACAAGTTGAAAAGTTTTACACATTTTAATTGAAATTTTTAGTTTGTAACAAAAAAAATAATAATAATTATACTACGATGGCCTAAATTTTAGTTTTTCTAGTTAAACTAAAACTTTATAACTTTTTAGTTAGCTTTTGCCCATCACTAAAAAATGGTAGAGTCTATCTATTTTATAAATATTCAATCTTAGATCTACTTAATAGGCCTATTTAATTATTTATAACTGTATGTAGATCTAGATTGTGTTTATGCATGATGAAATTAGCGTAAGGGTGAAACGACAGACATAAGACAAGAAAGAGTAAAGAAGTTTTTTTTTGTACTTAGATTTTGTTTCAATATCAGTTTATTTCATTTTCATTACTATTAGATCTCTATCTTATCTCAAAATTACTAAAATGACATTATTACCAATGTTTTAAAAATTAAGATATCTGAAGTAAAAGACAATCGTTTCATCTTCAAATAAGACCTAGTCAAATGTAGTGGTTTTTTTTAGATAGGCGTAGGCAAAAGTATGGGTCAAAACCAAAGACATAAATAAATATAGACTGGCCGAAGGAAGTAACTTCATTTACTTGAAAACGTATATCTATTGTATTCGGATTTCCGAATTATGAGAAATTGCATGATCTTCATTCTTAGAGATTAAACAAAACTACACTACCTCCTTATTTACAATATATATAGGTGTGTGGCTGAAATAGATATGAATACTTAACTTTTATACTGCTCATAAATGCTGTATAATAAAGTATACAAAATTGCAAGTCACAAATTTTCGTTTTATAAAACTCTTTAATCGGCCAGTCTATATTTATTTATGTCTTTGGTCAAAACGTTTTGAAGAAAACATTTCAAAACGTCCCTGCTAGTGTGATTCTTCTTCTTTTTGCCTTTGAACAGTTCAATTTCTTCCGACTATTGCACTTCATTATAGTGACAACTTTTGTGTGAAGAAAAAAAAAAGGTCCGCGAGAGAGACGTTTTACTTAACCCAAAGATGATCTTTAAAAAGACCACGCCCATTACAGACGTGCGTACTCTATGGGAGCCTAGAATGTCTCTTACATAATACTATCGACCAGGGCTGCCTCTTTATTGTTACTACGTTAAATAGTGTGTTATGAAAGAAAACAAATCAATAGGCCTATTGATCTTTTTTTTTTATAGTCACTCTTCTTACTACGAAAACAAAAAAAAAGGCGTTGTAGGATAAATATTTTCTGATGCTGAAAACGCCGGAATATTCTCAGCGCCCAGGGTCCCGCTCGGAATCAGACCCCCTTGCCGACTGAGCTGAAACCGGCCCCGCATCTTCAATTCTATTTCATGAAGAACTTTTTTTACGATGCTAAACAATTATGCAGGCAACACTTTGACCACAAAAAAAAAATTTCATTTTGTTAATTTGGATTCTATACATTATATTTAATTGATATATGCCTAAATTGGTCTATGGGAAGTCGGTGGATTGGTATCTTGTATTCATGGCATTTATCTGATGAAAAATAAAACCTAGAAACGGTGTTACAAGTATGACTAGGTTTTTTTTTCAATAGATTCTTGACACACAAAAAAAAGTCCCAAGGACATCATTATGTGAGCCTACATCACTCCCCTATGTCCCAAGCTTCTAAGGGGTGCACGAGCGAAAATTTTGTCATCTAGGGGGTCGCCACCAGGAAATGTTTAAGAAACGCTGCGTCACTGTATTTTATTTCAAGTCGTTGTATAAGTGACTTGCATGATTACTTGGATTATGAATTTTGTATTAAAACTCAAGAATAATATTCACCGCTGAGTTGCTTCTTTTTTTCCTAGTGGTGTTTGTAAATGTGTTCAGTCTTAATGACTTTTTTTTTCTATATAAAAAAAGGTCGGGGCGGCTTTTTAAAATTGTGCACGCAGGTGGCCGCAACCCTCGTGGCGGCCCTGGATACGATATTATTTTCTTGTCCATACAATTTTATGGCATAATTATAATATATCCTCATTTCCGTTCAATAACGCATTCGCGCCATCTTTCATTCCCACCATGCTGCGCTACGACGGTTACGCTTACTATAAGTTATCCCAACACGACCAACATGTAGCCTACTTTTCCTCTTCTGGACAGGGCGCAACGGGAAAAAGCACAATGTTCCAGAGGATGAACTAATTTAAAAAGCAAGATCTGGCCTGTGGAGTGGCACCACAGAATGCTGCATTGCATCTTTTAAACCTGCATCAACCGGTCGATGGAGATATTGGCTCTAGGAAAATCCCTCTAACTCTTTGTCTCCTAACTAACGATACCAGCGTTGATTCCACCAGAATGTGGTAAATAATTACGGAGAAAAAGAGTTAAAAGACAGATTCTGCGGAAAACTGACTGATGTTGACACTTCTTCGTAGTTCATATCAGAAATAGAACTGGTTATTATCCAATGTTGATGAGAATACAATTAAACCCAATTTAGGTCATTGGTTAATATGCATGACTAAATGCATGAAGCCTAGGACGTAATCATCTTCTTTTTTGAAGTAACGTCTGTATCATATAAGATAAGATAAGAAGATAAAATGATAAATAATAAAAAAGCGAAACTTTCATAGGTAATCTGTGTTACCGAATTGTCACGCGAGACTCATATGACACGAACAAAATGGCGACCTCCGACGATTCGTTGGAAATATTATTAAGTAAACAATTGTTGTTGTTGTTTTAAAAATAAATAAACCGCTCAGTAAAAATCATTCATATCTTTAAAAGCTTTAACAATCATTGTAGACTTTATATGTTAAATACTGTGCACTCATTCATTTAAAAGTTTCGCCCTTTACAGAAGCAAATTTCATTAAAAAAATTAAAATGAAATTATGAATCACAATGAAAATAATTAAAGTTAAAGAATTCTAAATATTTAGATCTAGTCTAATAGAAATTGACTGATCAGACTAATCTACTATTTTTGAAATTAGACATGAAAAGATCCCTTTGACTTTATCTTATATTTGAGATTATAAATCAGTAAAATCTATTTTGCTTCCTGATTTTTCTTTAATTTTACTGAGCCTCAGTCACTCATTAAATATTATCTAGAATCTAGATATTATATTTATATCTAGATCTATATAATTTTTATATAATAATTTATAGATCTACACTTAGACTATATGCTATTGGACAGTGACAGTCATATTTCGCTTAGAAATATAGATCTAGACCTATATTATTTTATGTAGGGAGGTGAAATAAAAAATGTATCTTTGAAAAAACAATTTTTCATTACTGACATTAGTACATCATTAAAATACTTTAACAGAACTTTCCAATGGTGTATAAATTATAGTGATGAGAACTAAACTAAATTTGTTTTGTTAAACTAAAACTAAGTTTGAACTAAAAAAAAGTAATTAAACTTTTAGTTAATCACAAATTGAAAAAAATAGTTAAACTAAACTAAGAAACGTTAGTTAAACTTTTACTAACTATTTTGACCTTTTTTAAGGACGAAACAGCCAAACATGAAAAATATAAAGCACAACCAATCTCTTTAGCAATATGTAATAAACATTTATTTGTGCACATGAAAAAAGATTTAAATGTCTTAAATGGGATAGATGTAGATCTTAATAGAATCACTAGAATGATACTATTATAGAAAGAAATTAGAAGTAATTGTCCAAGTTCTAATATAAGTTACCTTTAGAAGTAATGATAAAACTGCATGTTGACTCTCTAACTAATTCTAGAATATTCTGGATCTAATATCTTCTACAAACGAAATGATCAGAAACATAATCAGGATCTAGAATTAGATCTAGCTACTAGATCTAGACCTTGATCAAAAAATTAACATTTTAATCTAAAAATAATCTAAGAAATACTAGTTACTACTATTACTACTAGATCTAAAATCTAGATAGTCTAGTAGATATCTTAGTAACTCTAGATCTAGAGATTTTAGATTATTATAATTATATATTATATGATTATAACTAGATATGAGTATTTAGTTACTATTTAGATCTCTATATACTCTAGTAGATAATACTAGATCTAATAGATCTAGAATCTAGATAGTAGATATAAGTATAATTATAATAGAAGTAGATCTAGTCTAGATTTAGTTAATTAAAGTATAGTGACTACTTTTATTAGTATTATAGTCATTATAGATCTATCATCTATGCATTTTAGGTCTTAGTAAAATTAGTAATCTAGATCTTAGTATAATAAGTAATCTAGATATATCTAGATCTAATCTAGACTCTAATTCTAGAATAGTAGAAACTCTAAACTAATGGATCTAGTCTAATAAAGTAAAGTAATATAGATTTCAATTAATAGATATTAAAATTTTAAATTTACATCTAGATCTAAGACTTCTAAGAGTTTAACTCTACTTAAGACTAAGAGACTAAAATAATTAAATATAGACTATTATGACTATAGATCTAATAGTAGTAATAGACTAATACTAATAGTCTAGACTCTAGCTCTAGATCTATCTACTATCTAATAAAAAGGGTTAAAATAAAAAGAATCAACATTTCTTTTAGATCTATAGTAAAGGAAAATTCTTTGCCTGCAGCTATACAGGAACACACTGGTGTTTAATAAAAAGGAGCAAAATGTAGATCTATAGAAGCAAGGAATTATTAGGATTTATCAAGCAGCGAAACTTGCTAGAAATATAATGAACACGTTTATTTTTCTCGCCTTTCAAATACCATGAATTGGCGGGAATAGTGACCATTATAGGGTAAAGGTCAGAAGGCTTTCTAGTGACCTGTGCACCCTCTAGTTTATTCTCCTCTCTATTATTCATTATATATATTCTCCAAATTACATAGATCTAAATATTTATTGGTATGTATGTTTAAAAAGTTTGTAAAATTTGTAATTAAACTTTTTAGTTTGTAACTAAAAAAAAATAATTAAACTAGGATTTTAACTAAACTTTTTTTTGTAATTAAACTTTGGCCTTAACTATTTTTTTTAGTTAAACTAAAAGTTAGCAACTTTTTAGTTAACTTTTGCCCATCACTAATAAATTAAGACTGTAGGTTTGACAGTTAGAAAGTTAAATGATTTTTTTGTGGTGTATTGAGCTAACATTGGTTGAGCCATAAGAGACACCATTCCCCCCCCCCCCCCCCCCGGTCAAAGGGTAAAAGTTGGAATTGAGTTTCGTAGATGGTAGATCTACTTATTAAATATAAGAAATTTAATAGTAGATATCTAGAATTAGTAGTAAATTTGTAGCTGGCTCTCACAAAGCTGATTTCATTTATATTTATGAACTTTACTTGTTTAGAATGTAAATATTGAAGGAAATAAACAAATTATCGGGTCTTGAGCTTTAAGAAATGTCAAAGGGGTGTCAACAAAATGGTGGCATTGTGATGGCAAAAAATATTTTAAAAGTGGGATCAAAATCATCTGAAACAATTTTTTTCAAATGCGCTTTAAAATTCATGCGCAAATGTTTAATACACTAAAACTATTTGAATATATCCAGAAAATTAGGCCTTGCATGGCTTGAAGTGGTTTTATGTCTATGACTAAATTTCTTTATCAAAAACTGTAAATCCCAAAGCCAACAATGTTAACCGTATTCTGAGCTTTTCGATATGACGCCCATGAGATAGCGCGATAAAACTTGGTAGGCATGTTATCTAGCGTGAAAAAAATATATTAATGTTTGATTATTTTCCTGGACCCTGTATTGCTAAAAACAAAAAAGGAGGTATTTTTTATAGTAAATTTAAAAAAGATAATTAACTTTTTTTTAGATCCTAATTAAGCATTAATTAGGCCTTTGTCTTAAATAATCGATAACACAACTTTAAAACTTCTCACATTTCATTCAAAAGTGTTATAAATATCCAAGTGCAGCCTATGTAAAAAAAACAACATCAAAAATGCTTACTGAGCGCCTAAAGGCAGCAAGGAAAAACCATCTCCAAGATAACCCCCCCCCCCCCCTCGCACTGGGCCACAACTGAGATTGGGCCAGCGCTCTGAGCATGCTATAAGCATAAAAGTAGCGCTATATAAAAGCAATAATAATAATATCTCTAAATTATCAGTCGTTTTTTACTTTCGCACTTCTGGGTTTTTTGGCCTAGCTAACCTATAATTTATAAATCTTGTAGTAGTAGTAGTAAAGTAAGTAAAGTAAAGTTCCCCTTTAAGACCTTTTGATCAATATAGTATAGTAGCTGGATATGAGCAGAGGCCTGCAGACCTAAGTCTGGATATTATGGTACTGATCTACTCAATTGGATTTAGATCTGTCGAACATGGAGAATGTTCCCTTCACATTTGCCACAAAATGGGTTTACCCGTTAAGACTAGCACTAGTATGACTCTCTGTTCCAGTAAACTCTATTTGTTTCTTCTCTAGTCACATCTTTACTAGTGAGTCACTGTAGATCATGAATATTCAGGATATTGATAAGAGACAAAACTCAATACTGAAGTTCGATAGAGGGCTTTACAAACTAAATTGACAACTTTTTAGAAGTGAATATGTAACAAAAACTAAAGAACTCAGAAACAAAAAAAACAATTGATATATGAACTCTAGATATACTGATACATCAAGTCAACTCAAACAGTTATCTGGATTTTATTGAAGACAGCAAGCTTTCTTGGGAAGACCTAGAGTAAAGTGTGAAGTTCGAGCGCATTAAGCCCGCTGGCAGCAATTTTCAAGTTTGGATTTTTATAGCACCGTAACGGTCTGACCTATGAAAAAACTGATAGTATCTCTGAATTCCTCGTCCTTTTTTCTATAAAAATAGATTGGATTTAATGTATCACTTGGCTTAGTTAAAATTAAATACGAAGTCAAAGAGGTGTAGGGTAAGTATCGCCAAGCGTACTTTTCCTCGATCAGATTTTTCCCCAGTTAGTAAGCTCGATCGGGTTGATGGAAGGTTCGAACAGATCAAAGAAAATATATCTAAAAACATGTTTTAATATTTAATTTTCACTATAAAGTCATTTTCTTTTTACTCCAGTGCAAGAACACCATCCATTGCACCATTTCCCACCCTCCACAACTTCAAATAGTCTCTTTAAGCTGATGAGCAATCAGACAAAAATAGCCTTAAGCCCATTACCCATTTCCTTCACTACCGGGTAGTAAAAAAGAATAATTCCACATCTCCTGTGTTTGACCTCACCATGAACTTAGCCTTTACAAGGAAAAGGAAATAGTATGTGTCGGAAGTAAAGAAAAAAAGGTGCATGCGCAGTAGCAATATAGTAGTAATTTGGTAAACATTCAAATAAAAAAGTTTTAGCAATAAAAAGTGAACTGTTCGAACCTATTGACTAATCGGGGCTGCCCGAACTTCGCACTTTACTATATTTGAAAATCTGGCCAAAAAAAAGTCACACAGCAGTTATTTGTCGTAAACAAACTTAAATGAACATCTTGGCTCATTATTTTTTGTACTGTGGGACAGTTTAAAATCTGCAAACATAGTCTAACATATAACTTGTTGGTAAGGCAGTGTTTCTCCCAAACTGTTGTACCCCTTGGACAGTCGTATAAAAAGAGCTTTAAAAACCCTACCATATTTAAATGAATTTTTCATCAAAAGAAGTCTAGACACAAGTCACAAAAATCTTAGAAGATAACCGCCACTTGCTCATTATAACTACATCAAGTCATAGCTAAGTGGGTTGCTCCTGTCCATTAAGGCTAGAACTGAAGGGTACAAACTCTTGTTCCTTACTGTTTCAGACAGTCTCGGCACTATTCATTGATAAGGAAATGTGAAAAGGATCAAGACATCAGCGTGTTGTCTTATCTCTTTTGTGGAATGTAGTTTTTAATTTAAAAACAAGCAAAAGAAAAAATAATACTTTTTAAAACAAAGTTTATCGAAGGGAAGGAAGCATTAAATACTACCATTTATCTGAAAATTATGCTATATAAAGCAAAATTAATTAATTAGTACTAAATGTTTAACTAACTGGTTAATTTTTGGATTGAGTTGGTTGTATTTTTATCGACTGAATAATTATGCAAAATTTCAACTTGATCCGATAATGGAAAATGGGATTTTTAAAAATGTAATAAGGGGACTAAATCCACATATATATCCACACCTCTCATTAAGTAGCATTTATTCCCCTTATTTCAAAATCAAACAAAATAATTAATCATCAACAATTAATTAACAAAATTATTTAATTTTTTGATTGATTGACAGAAAGAGTTGATATAAGATTTGTAAAAAAAAGTAGTCCATGTAATCACAACAAATTTCCAATAAAGATTAATTAAGCTGTCTTAGTCTTTGTTCATACTGACATCCGCAAGTAACTATGTAACATTGCACATGTTCTAGATCGTGCAACAGATCCTTCGCTGAAGGAGCCAGACTGGGACAAGATAACTGCATTTTGTGATAAAGTTGTTATGGAACTAGAAGGGCCACTACTGTCAACTAGGCTACTGGCACACAAGATTCAGTCTCCAGTAGAGAAAGAGGCTCTATATGCTTTAGCTGTAAGTTTGTTTTCTTTAAGCATAATAGTTACTTTTTAAACAAAAGATTGTTATGCTCATATATCTTATCTTATATAATACAAAGGTTACTTCAAAAAAGAAGATGATTACGTCCTACGCGTCATGCATTTAGTCATGCATATTAACCAATGACTTAAATTCTGCCAAGTCACTGGTTTTCCTGGCTAGCTCAGGCAACCCATTCCATGCTCTAATAGCACTAGGAAATAAGGAGTATTTGTACTAATTTGTCCTAGCATATGGGACGAGGAATGTGCCTTTACCTGAACTCTTTTTTTTTTTTAAAGTTCATTTTGCTCTTTACCTGAACTATTTGAATAATTTTAAAGACTAATAAGGAACATCTAGGTTAGTTCATATTAAAATATTTAAGATTTATAAATTGCACAATATGTGTGACATTTGATATGTGCTCCACAACATTATCAAGGTAGCCCCAGGTTCATATCCCATCCACCACCATCCTGCAGGAGGCTTGAGTCTGAGTGAACAGGATTTGTTTTTTTCATTTTTTGCATTTAAAAAGTGATCATGATAACATAACCCCAGATACCCCCTTCTTTCCCCTTCCCAGCTGGTCCAGACAAGTCATGGGATCATAGCACATTGGGAAAACTAAAAGCATAAAATTGTGCGAAACAAAAACAATTGGTAAAAATATTTCTAATTGCACAGATTTATTAATGTTAGTCTAGATCTATTACAAATTTAATCACATAACTGATCCAAACTAACTGATACAATTACACTTGAATAAAATATAAGCTTTGTTTTTTAAAAAATGTATTTTTTAAATGTTTTCTTGTTTTAATGATTATTTCAACTTTTGATTTATTTCAGACATTGGAAGCATGTGTGAAAAATTGTGGCCGATATTTTCATCAAGAAATAGGAAAATTTAGATTCTTAAATGAAATCATCAAAGTTGTTTCCCCCAAGGTACATTGTGTCTCTAAATTTCCATTTTGTTTTAACTCCTCTTGAAATGTAATTAGAATTAACATTTTTTTTTTGTCTTTTTCTTTTTTTCTCTCTCTCTCTCTCTCACACTCTCTCTCTCTCAGGCAGCTCTTAAAGACTTTAATCTTTATTACAAAATAAGGATTATAAATAGAAGTCAAATATGCTTTTTATATTTAAGCACCTTCATTTTTTTGTTTTTTAAATCAGTATTTAGGCAACCGAACGTCTGAACAAGTAAAGAAAAAATGTATTGAGATTTTATATAGCTGGTATAAAGGACTAACTCATGAGCCTAAAATAGCAGAAGCTTACAGGATGTTGAAAGCACAAGGAATAGTGAAAGAAGATCCCTCTTATATGGACAAGGTAATCGCACAATTTACTGCCCTCTGGGATGAATGGGATTCGTAACATCAATTACCATTCTGTCAACTGGGTTTGCAATTTGACATGTGACATACTGCACTTATCCTTCGTCTTCAGAATTGTGGACAATGCCTTATCATTGTCATTCTTTCAATTTTTGTAGATTGTCATGAGAATGTGTTCACAATATAGTATGTGTGTCTAGTGTTTTTTCACCTCATATTTATTCTGTGTATCAAACGCATCAACAAAGAACATAGTTGTCATCTCTGCCTGTGATTCACTCTGGGGCATAGGCCACCAACCCAGCTTCCTCCAGTTGTCTCAGTTGAAGCAAGCATTTCCAACTGTTCCCTACTTCTTTCCCATCTGCTTCCAAATCACAGCGTCATGTATTTCTGGGCCATCCCCGCTTCCTCTTTCCTTTCCGATGGGCATAGTTGCTTAGACTTAGAGTTACGCGCTCTTGACAAGATGGCTGCTCCCTGTTTACAGTTATCATAGATGAGTTAAATTTTCGTTTTGTCGTATTAAAACCAAACAAAATTCCATAAAAAGCTATTCAACTAACTAATATCTTTAAATTATAGATTTAACTTAATTCAGCATTATTTCCACTAATTAATTCAAATTAACAACTCTTAGTTTAGGACTATTTTGTCTCACTAATCCTTATAATTATATTATTATATTTAATATTATTTAGTCTATATTTATTATTATATCCTTAGATTTTAGATCTAGTCAGTCTTAGACTTAGACTTTAATTAAGGCCTTAGATCTACTTAGATCTACTAATACTACTAATAGTAATATTCTATATAGTTAGTTAAACACATAAATATATTGATCTAGAATTAGATCTAGATCTAGAATTACAGTTTGTTCTCTCCCTATCAGAAAATCTTTAATCCACTGATGCAGTGGACCATTAATGCCGAAATATTTTAATTTTTTAAGCAAACTATGGTGGTGAACTTTGTCAAAAGCCTTGGAAAAATCTAGTAAGATAGCATCTATTTGTTCACTATTATCTAAACCTTTTGAAAAATCATCAATTAGTCCTATTAGTTGTGTTTCACATGATCTATATTTCCTAAAGCCATGTTGGTATGGGGTGAGGACATTATGTTTGTCTAAGTGGTTTATGATGTTGCTACATATTATGTGTTCTAGGATTTTACATGTGATGCTGGTAAGTGATACTGGTCTGTAGTTTCCTGGATCAGATTTTTCTCCTTTTTTAAATAGGGGGGTGACATTAGCTTCTTTCCAGTCCTTTGGTACTCTGCCCTGGTTAAGCGATGCCTGAAAGAGTATTTTGAACACTGGGGCTAGCTCATTGCTTAGTTCTTTGAGTAATCTAGCTGGAATACCATCAGGTCCAGACGTTTTATTTGGTTTGGTGTTGGCTAATAGTTTTTTAATTCCATTTTCTTGTACTACTAAATCTTCTATGTTGTCTACTTGGTTCAAATTAAGAAATATGTCTTTGTCTCCTGGGGCTGAGAATGCTGATGCAAAGTATTTGTTTAGGATGTTTGCTTTAGTTTCATTATCATTATGTATTATGTTATGTTCATCTTTTAATGGCGCTATGGCTGTTGTTTCCATTTTCTTAGACTTAATGTATGACCATAGGTTTTTGTTGTTATCTTTAGATATTACACTGTTTATGTATTCACTCTGCAGCTGTCTGCTTACTTTTTGGGTTAGGTGTTTAATTTTTATATACTTTTTGTAAACTCTTTCCGCCTTGGTTTCTTTAAATTTTCTATATAGGTTTTCCTTCTGTTTACAAAGCTTCTTTAGTCTATTATTAAACCAGCATTTATTTATTTTGTTTGATGTGTATTTAGTTGGTATATGATTTTCTATAATGCTTTTAAGATGGTTTTTAATGAAATTCCAGAGGTCATCGACTGGTTGGTTAATGTCTTTTTCTAATAAGAATGTTTGTTGAAAGTTTAATGCAGCTTGGTGTAGTTGTGTAAGGTTACATTTATTCCAGAGTAAGATTTTTCTTTTGGGTTTTGTATTGGCTACTGCTTTTATCTGACTGTGTATTTTTATGATCTCATGGTCTGATGGATCAGGGATAATATCATAATCAACTACTAATCCAGGTCTGTTGGTTATGAAGAGATCTAATGTGTTGTTTAATCAACACCAATAACAGTAAACTCAGGTGTACCTCGAGGAACAGTTTTGGGTCCACTACTATTTTTAATTTACATAAATGATTTACCAAATTGCATTAGTTCAGGAACAAAAGTCAGATTATTTGCAGACGATTGCATAATATATAGAACAATAAAAACAACACAAGACACAGATATTTTACAAAGAGAATTAGATGAATTACAGAAATGGGAATCAAATTGGAGCATGTCTTTCCACCCAGAAAAATGCCAGTTGTTAAGAGTAACAAAAAAACTAAAACAAATTAATTCCACTTATCTTATTCATGGCAAACCAGTAACACAGACTAAAAACGCCAAATATCTAGGTGTTATAATAAATGAAAAACTGTCATGGAATCCACATATTGATGAAACTATAAAAAAATCCAACAAATCATTAGGGTTTATTAAAGAAATTTCTATAAATCAAATAAGAACATAAAACTAAAATGTTATTTAACCTTGGTTAGGCCAATAATAGAATATGCATCCACCGTTTGGGACCCCTCAACTCAAGAAAACATTAAGAAACTGGAACAAACACAAAATAGAGCAGTGAGATTCATAACAAACGAATATTCACATTTGACTAGAGTAACACCATTAGTAAAATCACTAAATTTAGAAAACCTTCAAGACAGAAGACTCAAAAGTAAAGTAGCAATTATACATAAAACACTGAACCATAATCTTCAAATCCAAAAACAAAATTTAATCAAATACTCTGAAAGACACAAAAATAAAGGCACATTCCTCGTCCCATATGCTAGGACAAATTTGTACAAATACTCCTTCTTCCCTAGTGCTATTAGAGCATGGAATGGGTTGCCTGAGCTAGCCAGAAAAACCAGTGACTTGGCAGAATTTAAGTCATTGGTTAATATGCATGACTAAATGCATGACGCGTAGGACGTAATCATCTTCTTTTTTGAAGTAACGCCTGTATTATATAAGATAAGACACTTAGACTTAGGTCCTCCCGCACCGTTTGGCGCATTGGGCAACAAGCTGTCTCCATAAAGATCTGTCGTTGGCAATGTCTGAAGCCTCCTCCCACCTGGTGTCCACTGTTCTGAGGTCCTCCATGAAGGTGTGGCGCTAAGTAATACAAGGACATCCCTGTTTGCGCTTTCCTCGTATTAGCCTCCATGTCATCGCAACTCTTGGTATACGTAGTTCATTTTGTCGTAGTACATCTTATCTTCTTATCTTATATAATACAGACGTTTCTTCAAAAAAGAAGATGATTACGTCCTACGCGTCATGCATTTAGTCATGCATATTAACCAATGACTTAAATTCTGCCAAGTCACTGGTTTTTCTGGCTAGCTCAGGCAACCCATTCCATGCTCTAATAGCACTAGGGAAGAAGGAGTATTTGTACAAATTTGTCCTAGCATATGGGACGAGGAATGTGCCTTTATTTTTGTGTCTTTCAGAGTATTTTATTAAATTTTGTTTTTGTATTTGAAGATTATGGTTCAGTGTTTTATGTATAATTGCTACTTTACTTTTGAGTCTTCTGTCCTGAAGGCTTTCTAAATTTAGTGATTTTACTAATGGTGTTACCCTAGTCAAATGTGAATATTCGTTTGTTATGAATCTCACTGCTCTATTTTGTGTTTGTTCCAGTTTCTTAATGTTTTCTTGAGTTGAGGGGTCCCACACGGTGGATGCATATTCTATTATTGGCCTAACCAAGGTTAAATAACATTTTAGTTTTATGTTCTTATTTGATTTATAGAAATTTCTTTTAATAAACCCTAATGCTTTGTTGGATTTTTTTATAGTTTCATCAATATGTGGATTCCATGACAGTTTTTCATTTATTATAACACCTAGGTATTTTGAGTTTTTAGTCTGTGTTACTGGTTTGCCATGAATAAGATAAGTGGAATTAATTTGTTTAATTTTTTTTGTTACTCTTAACAACTGACATTTTTCTGGGTGGAAAGACATGCTCCAATTTGATTCCCATTTCTGTAATTCATCTAATTCTCTTTGTAAAATATCTGTGTCTTGTTTTGTTTTTATTGTTCTATATATTATGCAATCGTCTGCAAATAATCTGACTTTTGTTCCTGAACTAATGCAATTTGGTAAATCATTTATGTAAATTAAAAATAGTAGTGGACCCAAGACTGTTCCTTGAGGTACACCTGAGTTTACTGTTATTGGTGTTGATTTAGAGCCATTTATTATTACAGTTTGTTCTCTCCCTATCAGAAAATCTTTAATCCACTGATACAGTGGACCGTTAATGCCGAAATATTTTAATTTTTTAAGCAAACTATGGTGGTGAACTTTGTCAAAAGCCTTGGAAAAATCTAGTAAGATAGCATCTATTTGTTCACTATTATCTAAACCTTTTGAGAAATCATCAATTAGTCCTATTAGTTGTGTTTCACATGATCTATATTTCCTAAAGCCATGTTGGTATGGGGTGAGGACATTATGTTTGTCTAAGTGGTTTATGATGTTGCTACATATTATGTGTTCTAGTATTTTACATGTGATGCTGGTAAGTGATACTGGTCTGTAGTTTCCTGGATCAGATTTTTCTCCTTTTTTAAATAGGGGGGTGACATTAGCTTCTTTCCAGTCCTTTGGTACTCTGCCCTGGTTAAGCGATGCCTGAAAGAGTATTTTGAACACTGGGGCTAGCTCATTGCTTAGTTCTTTGAGTAATCTAGCTGGAATACCATCAGGTCCAGACGCTTTATTTGGTTTGGTGTTGGCTAATAGTTTTTTAATTCCATTTTCTTGTACTACTAAATCTTCTATGTTGTCTACTTGGTTCAAATTAAGAAATATGTCTTTGTCTCCTGGGGCTGAGAATGCTGATGCAAAGTATTTGTTTAGGATGTTTGCTTTAGTTT